>CM053610.1:100313545-100365907 GCA_028646535.1 Procyon lotor
GCTTGTATTCCCTCTCTCGCTGTGTCTGTCAAATAAATATATAAAATCTTTTAAAAAATAACATAAAATTTAAAAATGCAACTTTAACATCCTTTTAAGAAACGTCCCCCACTGTTTAAATAAGGCCAAGTTGTTTTTTACCATTTGCAGCTAAGAACTGCACAGAGGGGTATTAAGCCAAGGGATGGTAGAGGCAATTAGTTGCCTGACCTGTTCTGAGGCCTACAAACAGCTAAGTGAATCTGTGTAGCACTTTGGGTGAGTTAAGGCTATAACACGGATTGGGGCCTGGAGAAGGTCCCCAACTGTTGGACCAGGTCAACTCACTGTTTTACTTCCCGGGAAGCTTGGATGGTGACAAAGCACTGTCAAGCATGACACATGCTTGCCGTAGGCCACGGGGCCACTGCAGATTCTCAAGCAGGACCGTGGAGTGTTCCGAAGACGAACCTTCTGACGTGTGCAAGAGGGACAAGGGGGAGCAGGGGAAGAGCAACACTAGGTGGCGAGTTAGGAAAGTAAAGCTGCGGTCTACAAGAGAGGACCAAGTATCAAAACGAGAGCGCGGGGATGTCAAGGGGAAGGCAGGCGATAATGGAGGACAACTGAACAGTCCTAGGTGACGGTGAGGGAAAGATTCATCGTTGGTTGAGGTATCAAAGTTGGGTGATTAGAAACAAGAAGAGTAATGTCACCTCCCACATGAGTGACCTAGAGCTGAAACTGGAAAAGTGATCTCTATCCTAGGAATTTATTTTTCACATCATTCTCTTCAAACATTTATTTCCAAGGTAACACGTAAGTGGCCTGTGTTGATGAAGAGGGACAGGATGAGTGCCTTGCCCACGCAAGGTGTTGTCACGGGGTGTGGGAGGCGCCGCAGAGAACAGCACAGCCTAGAGGGCTTCCGAGCTGGCCGATCCCAGGGCGCCGGGCCGGGGAAGTCAGCGCCCTGCCCTCGCCGGGAGTCCACTGCGGCATCCGCCTTCGAAACCCGCCAGACCCGTGGCTTCCGTGATGGCCGCCGTGACACTTGGGAGGCTTTGACAGAGTATTCCAAACGCTTCAGAAGGGTCCCGGGTGAACAGCCTCCCCTCTGAGTCCGATCATTTTCAAAGCGATATCCACTGTGCCCCTGCACATCTGGTCTAAACGGACCTTCTCCACTTACCACTAAAACCCTGCACTTCAAGCACTCGCGGGGGAGCTCAATCTTGGACAGACTACGCTCGAGCTCCGGTCAAAAGAGCTGCCATCATTTCAGAATCAAATGAGAATGGGAATTACCCTTTCTTGAAGAAGCAAATAAACCCTGTCTATAGCAAAGTCATCTCACCAGAAAACCACAAGTCCACCCTTCAGTACTTCAGCTCCCCACAGAAAGGCCACCGTGGACTTTCAACGTACTTTACTGTTTTACGGAAATTCACAAAAATGATAGAGCAAAAGGACAAGCAACTTCATGCAGTTTATGAACTTGCATTGGAGACATTTTCACTCTGAAGGCCAATAAACTGCAATGGTAGAAATTTGTGAATTTTGTGCTAGAGATTTTTTCTCAGCGGCCAGTTTTTGAGATGCAACTGGGCTACACCTCTTTATCTCAGTGCTGGGTACTCTCAGACCTAAATTCAGTGTCCCGGAAAAGCCTGAAGCTCTCAATCCCCCTAGAGGACTCTTAATCTTGTATCAAGTTATACTGTGCTAGTCATTTATTACAAACTACCTCAAATCCACCTAAGAATTTGGCATAAGCTATATCTGCCTTCTTTCCCCTCTCCTGCATTTTGAGTTTTTCCACCATTACGCATGGTAGTGATTACTTAACAACACAGGTGCCCCTCCAAAGTCTAGCCTCAGAAAGGCAATTAAGAGAAATGTGAAAGGCAACTGCCTGTTTACTTTCAGCCAAAAGATGGTTTGGAGTAGGGGGAAACAAAATTGGCAGGGTGGTAGGGGGTGGAATATGGGTTTAAACTAAAAACATTAGTTAACTGGTCTAAGTACTTTTAAGGGCAGGACTCTGTTAGAAGGGGCCAAGGTTAGGCTCAATGGTTACATTAAGACTACATGTAAGGCTACAGTCTAGAATTATTTGTTAGCTCTGGCAGAGACCATATTACCCTCATTAAAATCATTATAACCAAACCTTAAGACCCTATTCTGAGAAACTGTAATCAGGTGAAGGTAAAAACAGTGAGCACTGGCTTCAGGCTTGGTCAAAATCCAACTCTAGCACCAATGGGATGTGCAACCTTAGCCAAAGTACTTGATCTGACACTGTTTATTTTGTAAACAAATGATATCTTGTATACCATCTCACCAGGTCACTGGGGACAGAAACCCCAAGAACACAGAACAGTGTCACAAGTAACTGGCAGGCTCCCTAGTAGGCAAAAAATACTCTTTCCTTTTCACATACTTGAACTTAAACCCTGCATTGCCCTCTGCCATCATTTTCAGCCGGGTCCTATTCAAATCTCAATTAATTTACTAACTTCCTAAGTTGATCAATCTCCAGAACTTTCCAGCTTCTTCCTCTTCCAACACATCTAGAATTGGTTTACACTCTCTCTCTGCTCTCACCACTCTTGAGGGCTCACCAGGATTCCCCATTGCTTATTATTCAGCTGGACTTCTGGTTTCTCACATAAGCAAAGCCTGTTTCGAATTTACCTGTGGTTCCTTCTCACCCTCCCCCTTAGCATTAGCCAATCTATTTACCTAAGAACCAATTCATGTCCCTATTCCCTCAAAAAGCCACCCCAACTACTCCCACCAACTGAACTTGCTTTTACCTATTAATACAGTACTTAAAATCTGAATCACATCTAGTTGTGTTTTTGTTTTTTTAACAGTAAGCTCTACACCCAATGCAGGGCTTAAACTCACGAGCCTGAGATCACGAGCTGCACGTTCTACTGATTGAGCCGCCCAGGCGCCCCTTGTTGGCTCTTACATATACTTAGCTAAAGGCTGCTTTTGCTTTCTAAACTAGATCGCAAATTTAAGGGCAGAGACCATTGTTCTATTTTCCTAAACCAGTCTCACAAGGAGAATCATGGGCCTCGCCCTAGACACACAGAACAGAAAAAGTTGGGAGAGTGAATAGGGAAGCAGTAAAAGTACTTCAAGTGATTCCTATCAACACTGCAGGGTGAGGAAACTTCTACACATTATACTTCCTGCAGAAATAACCTTGTCAGCAAATATTTATCTCTAGGGGCGCCTGGGTGGCTCAGTCGTTAAGGGTCAGTCTGCCTTCAGCTCAGGTCAGGATCCCAGAGGCGGGGACTGAGCCCCTGCATCAGGCTCCCTGCTCAGCGGCAGGCTTGCTTCTCCCTCTCCCACTTCCCCTGCTTCTGTTTCCTTTAAAGATTTGTTCCCTAAATCTTTAAAAAAATTTTATCTCTACTTATTGACTAATAATGCCCTAATATGGGATTAAGCTTTTCTTTGTGAAAGTTTTTTCTTTATGTAAAGCTTTTCCTTGTATCTTTTCTTTATATATACAAAGCTGTCGGGACAACTGAGTGGCTCAGTGGCTAAGTGTCTGCCTTCAGCTCAGATCATGATCCCAGGAGGTCCTGGGATCGAGCCCAAATCGGGCTCCCTGCTCAGAGGGGAGCTTCTCCCCTCTGAGGAAGCTTCTCCCTCGCCTCCCCATTCATGATCTCTTTTGCTATCTCTGTCTCTCAAATAAATAAAATCTAAAAAGAAAAAAAACAAAAAACAAAAAAAAAAACAGCTGTCGTTTACGGTTCACAAAGTAGGAAATACTTTTTTCCCCAATAAGAGAATGGTAAAACAGTAAGACTGCTAAAACATGCATTCACCCTCCAGGCTGGGAGCCTACCTTGGTGGCCCGGGGTAACCAGCTGTGTTCAGCCTAGTGTTGTTGGCTGAGAGGGTGACTGTGGTGGTCTCTTTTGGATGATTCTGCTTAGATTTCCATTTTTTATGTCGTTTCTTACCAAAAATAGTTAAAATTGCTTTCTGTTTTCTCTAGGCTGAGAAAGTTATTTCCCTTCTATTTCTGCTCCTCTAATGCTGTTTGCTATTTTGCATTGTCTTCAGAGGTGATCCTCCATCTTCAACTCCATAAATAAATGAAAACCAAGCCACACAGTTGGAAATCAATTTTTGTTTTTATATGAACAGAAGTAGACCATCTAGAAATATTTCAGTTTATTTAAATTGTTAAGTAGAATATGAAACCGAATTTGTAGCTAGTACCAGAGAATGGACTTAACTGTTTGGTGTTTAATGAGAACAGCTTCTACACAGGATCCCAAGAGACTTACAGAAAAAGGGGCAAAGCCCTAATATTAAGCAAATAAAACTCATGTTTCAAACAGGTTATACAAAAATTGATTTATACTCCATTTCCCTTTTTTTGATATTTAGAAAGTGCAGATTTAACAAAAGGTAGCCATATCCTTTCTATGTACAATGCCGATTATAATTATGCAAACAAAACTGTCAGTCTTTTACCCAAAAATCCCAGTGTTTAGCTCTCAAACCTTAAGTCACTGAATTGAGTAAGGATTAAAGAGGGTTAAAAATAAAAAAGCTATTGCCACATTCCAGATGAAGGAAAGCAACACATACATTAAAATTAATCTAACAATAGTAGGTTTAACCTATAACTTTTTGAGAAGCTTAACATCATTTCATTATTATTTTTAGTGGAAAATTAGGGATTATTTGGCAATGCTGCTTTTACTAGTAAACAATGATAAAGTCAAGTGAAGGAAAAACCTAAGAACAACAACCAGTGAGGCATATAAAATTGTTTTTAGGGCACTATCTGAAAAATTCATGGATGTTTACAGCAGATACGTCCCTATGCTGTTGACGTGAGCCAAGAGGGCATTAAAATGCTATCCACGACACAGAGAGACTTTTCAATGGAAGCTGCTGTCCTAAACTCAGCCTCTGCTAGAAATGAATCATGCTATTCACAATTATTTCAACAAAGGTATCATCTTAGGATGCTAGCAGCGTAGCAAACTTAACTTACCCTATCCTGATGATAAGCAATGAAGCAAAACTAGAAAAATGAAGTGAAAAAGGGACAGGGTTAGAGATAGCTGGAGATCTTATCTGTACATGAAAAGCCTTTTGCTGTCCTTTTCCCAAATCCATGGTAATACACATTTTCCAAAGGGATATGAAGACAGGACTTAAAATCAATAATATCCTAAAGTATTTCTAATCTTAAGGTAAAGACAACTTAACACTGAAAAAGTGTTCTTCAAAGGCCAAATCTCAGTATATTTGGCAAATATGTTAATAAATTTCACTCCTCCTTCCCATCACTGAAAACAAAACCAAAATCAAAAAGAAACAAACCTTTACTGGGCTACCAAACTGCTAGAGGAGTCGCCAGAATGGAGACTACTCAAATTTCGGTTACGAGATTTATTCTAGGAAAGTGAATAGGCTATACACCTAATCAGAAAGACAAACCACAACACCCTCCACACACTAGTGCATGCAAGTAACTCTTCCATTTCATAAACTCAGTGGATAGAAAGGGAACGAAGAGGGAAGGAGAAGAGGAGCATGAAGTAAAAGAGCGAATGGAGAAATCTGGGCCAAAGTTTTAGGAGAGAGAGAGAATGAGGGGAAGACATTTGATAGTAGTAGGCAGTTAGAATTTATCTTTCAGTTTGCTTAGCAAGTTAAATCAGGACTTTATGTTAAACTTGAAAAACCTACTAGTTTGCCCCTTTCATTTTTAAATAACTCATACCACTGGGTGGCGGGGGAGGGAGAAGCAAACGAAGCAGCATGCAGGAAGACAGACACAAGGAAAAAGTGGCCGAAGAGAAGAACTGGTGGCAGGAATAGTTTTAAATATCAAGGCCACTTAAAATAAGACTCAGCAAACCAAAGCTATCATTTCTGCATTACCCTTTGTCCTCAAGTAACTACTTTGAAAATTACAGCCAAGCAAACCACAAACGTTTTAATGGTTTATGTCTGGATGATATGTGTCTCCTGCACATGCTCCCACCAAAACAAACTGACAGACAAACAAAAGGAAAAACCAAAGAAGTTCCTTTCCACATAAGGCACAGGACAAAATTAATCCCATTTACATATTCAAGGCGAAAATGAGTGTTTTCCTGGCTTTTGTTTCTTTTGCTATCACATGTCTATAGATTATAGGGACTCAAGCACATTATCCAGGACAGAAAATTCCACTGTTGTACAAAATAAAATTGTTAATTCTAACTTTTATTCTTATACAATTTGCAGAATAGAGTTGAAATGATTGCTGTAGGTTTTAATGTTGAGAAGAACTGGACTATAATACAACTGAAATGCAGTGGTGAGCTGAGCAAGTACATTTAAAAATGAAGTCACAGACATGATTTTTCTATACATTTTCTTGTTTGGAGAAAATTATAAAGTCAGCAAGCAGTCACGGATGAAAGAACAAATAAAATAGGTGGATTGGATAGTTAAGATGAGGAACAAAAATAGCTGTTTAGAGTTAAAAATGGACAGAGTGGTTTATTTTGCAGCAAGAGGAGAAAAACGGGGCGGTGGATGGCAAGTGACGAACAGGAGAACGCTCAGCAACATTTGCTCTTCCAGCCTGTCACGCCGCCTCCACTGCTGATATCTACATTTTCACTGTTGGGCTCTTTTACAGGGGTCTGGAACAAACACACAAGGAAAGGAACCCATGAAACACACTGCTTTGGAGAAATCAAGATTCGACAGAAATATTCTTATAAAGGTAACAAAATCTAACTCCAGTCACACGAGATATGTTTTCTCTCCCATGCAAAGTAAAAATCTGGCAGCTTTGTTTTTGATCTACATTTTGCTTGCTTACTCCAAGCTGTGAAACGTCTAGACGCCCCTAGGCATCCCTTTCATAAAGCGTCCAGTATCTTTTCCGCTCTTGTTTGCACAGAGGTTTGCTAGCTCTTAGTCCCGACCCCAGAGTATCTAGTACTTAAAAAGCATTATCAAAAGGCATCTGTATAAAACCAATACTGGGTCAAGTCTAACCTTAGGGAAGTGAAACAGCCCTTTCTGTCTAGTTACTTGCCTTCTGAGACTGAAGTTTGTAATGCTCTACCATAGATTGAAGAAGGCAAGCTCAACAATGATATGCTAACATTAAGTGGAAGAAAAAGGGTAGGGCAGAATGCAAAGTTGTGTAATTCATGTTAAAAATGGTTACAGAAAAAAAATCAAAAGGAGAGACACCACATGTTAACAGTAGAAAACCCTTAGGTGGTGGGTTTATGAGTGATTTTATTTTCTACTATGAATAATCCAGTATTTCCCCAAGAACCTAAATATTACTTTTAAAATCAAAAGAATATACTCTTTTCAATAGATAGCCCATACGGAATATAGGAATTTTTTTTTAAAAAACCACTTACATATAGTAAAGTATACAAATCTTAGTTGTGCTTGATGGGTTTTTAGTATATAAAGTGAAACTATCAGATCAAAACATAGAACATAATACCCCCAGAAGGCTCCCCTGTGTCCCTTTCCAGCCAGTACTACCCTCCTAAAGGTAAACGGTACTTGACCTTCAAATACATGCCATGTTTTATATATTCTTTTATGTATAATTCCCTTTACTCAGTATCAATCTCTGAAATTTATCCTGGCTGTTGTGTCAACAGTGGGTCACCATTAATGAAATTTTTAAAAGTTAGGATGTAACTGGGAATGTATTCTCTCAATGAAAACAAGATAAAGTTAAGGTAACCCAGGGGGAACAACTTAAAATATTTTTAAAAGTCATGTAGGCCAAGAGAAGTCCTACTTAACTCATACGGAAGTGAAATTTTGACTTGCACTTTGAGCTCACCTACCTACTCTCACTGCCTTATGGGATTCTTTTCCTCACTGCATGTTAAAGCTACAAGTTTTTACATTAAAAAAATCTTGAGTTTTCCTGACCAACCAACTTTATTCCTGCTTTATTCTCTTGAGAGAAAAATGACAGAAGAGAAAGAGCCCCTCAGCACCTATCCCACAGCAAAAGAATATGGTTACAGAGGAAATATTCTTTCTCTGGTAACTTCCAGGTGTGGGTCAGTTAAAAAAAAAAGTACATGGATGTTAAAAAAAAAAAAAAAAAAAAAAGTTGGTACTTGTAACCAGGGAGGTCACTATATTCCTTCACTCAACACCTCACTCACAGTCTACCCTTTTAAAATTTAACTTAGATCCTTGAAAGAGACTCTTTGAAAAAAGGAATTCTCCCATGCAGAGTAAAACATTTTAAAGCCAAAGTATTAATCAAGTTTATTTAAATACAAATTTAAGCTATTCCTTGCTAAGAATAAGAAAAGGGCTAATAACTAAAAAAGTAAGCAAAGGAATAAAACAAGTTTACAGAAAAGAAAATACAAAAGTGATTCTTAAAACTTTTTTTTTTTTTTTTAAAGATTTTACTTATTTGACAGAGAAAAACACAGCGAGAGAGGGAGCACAAGCAGAGGGGGAATGGTAGCGGGAGAAGCAGGCCTCCCGCCCAGCAGGGAGCCCAACGCGTGGCTCGATCCCAGAACCCTGGGACCATGACCTGGGCCCAAGGCAGACGCCCAACGACTGAGCCACCCAGGCACCACTCTTAAAACTATTTTTAAAAATGCTCACCATACTCATAAGAGAGCTGCAAATTAAATCTAATTTTTTTTTTTTTTTTTAACCTGTCAGGTTGGGAAAGATCTAAAAGTCTTACAATCAATTACATGGTCAGAGTGTGAGGAAACAGCCCTCATGCCAGCCTGTGGCAAGATGTATCAGAATTCGGGGCGCCTGGGTGGCTCAGTGGGTTAAAGCCTCTGCCTTCGGTTCAGGTCATGATCTCAGGGTCCTGGGATCGAGTCCCACATCAGGCTCTCTGTTCAGCGGGGAGCCTGCTTCCCCTCTCTCTCTGCCTACTTGTGATCTCTATCAAATAAATAAAATCTTAAAAAAAAGAATTTAAGGGGCGCCTGGGTGGCTCAGTCGTTAAGCGTTGCCTTCGGCTCAGGTCATGATCCCAGGATCCTGGGATCAAGCCCCACATCGGGCTCCCTGCTCAGCAGGAAGCCTGCTTCTCCCGCTACCATTCCCTCTGCTTGTGTTCCCTCTCTCGCTGTGTTTCTGTCAAATAAATAAAATCTTTAAAAAAAAAAAAATTTTTTTAAGATGTATCAGAATTATAAAAATGTACATACATACTCTTTGGCCACTTCTAGGAATCTGTCCTTCATATACTTGGACATAATCATATACTTGCAAAATGATTTAAATATAAGATTATTCACTGCAATGCAATTTATGAGATCATAAGGCTAAAAATCACCTGCATGTCCCTCACTGAGAAAACCTGTTTAATTATGACATATCCACTCATTGGAGTGGCATTCACTTATTCAAAAAGTGGAATTATTTTACTTATTTTAAGTGCCAGAGTACATCAAGTTGCCTTACCTGTTTAAAAAAAAAGTTGGTGGGAATATAGTATACGTTCATATTTACTCACATATTAATAATTAAGAGGTTAATTACATTGGTTACCTATGGGGGATGAATGAGAGGTGGGGGGAATGTGATGGGAAACTTCTCTGCACTTGCACTCTCTGTATTTTAAATGCTTGAACCATGAGAATGAATTACCTATTCAAATAATTAAGTTAAAAATGTTTTAAATTGCTTTCATTCTAAAGTTAATTTGTCTTTTACTAACTCAGGAGAGAAATCATGGCACAGAAAGCTGTTAGTCAGGAAGCACTCCTGTATTTCACATTATGTTTGCTGTTTTAACTCCTAATTTTACCACATCAAAAAGCATATGCATGTGTATGAGAAAAAAACGGGACCCCACATTGGGGCGTTGCCTACATGGGGAAGACTCCAGACTGAGATCTTTATCGGTGTATGCATATTTTTTAACCTTTAATGGGATAACAAGGAAGAACTATCATACTGGGACACAGATTATAAGACTATATAAGCATTATTTTTTGTTTTTAAATGCCAAGATTAGTGAGAAAAATCAAGGGATACAGTATGGACAGAAAAAAATAAAAAACAATGGAGAAAACCAAAAAATCCAGAAAGAAAAAGAACACAAGAGACAAGAGCAATTCAACTAGTGCTGTGGTAAATTCTGTGGGTATTGGAAAAAAATTTTTTTTTCCAGTTTGAACTTAATTCTTTTTTAAAATTTTATTTTTTCAGTGTTCCAAGATTCATTGATTATGCACCACACCAAGTACTCCATGCAATACGTGCCCCCCTTAATACCCACCACCAGGCTCACCTAACCCCCGACCCCTCTCCCCTCCAAAACCATCAGGAATAATTTTTTACTATGACCTACCAAACTCTGAAATACAAAGTATTCCACTAATTAAAAGAGCATTTTTCTATTCCTGTTAGTCCCTTCATGTAATTAAAAATATGAACATTTTCCCTTCTCCATCTAGCACTTTACTTTTCTATGCTTCTATTTTTATTTCTCACAGGAGTATTTTCAAATATAAAAATGTATATAAAAGTATAAAAATTCCCTAAGGAATTCCAAGGGGTTTTACCTTTACATACTGTGAAAGAACACTTAAAATTTTCTTAAGTTGTTTTATAACTTTAAAAAATACATTAAATTTTCTAAATAAAACTATATAAACATCAGAGCTCTTGAGTAATTCTGTTCCACGTCTCCTTCCCCTAACCACCATCACCTACTTGGAACACTCACTATTTAAGTTTGGTGTAGATCCTTCCAGATCTTTATTTGCTAAACATAACCAAACGTGTTGTGCACATGTTAATACATGTGTGTTTGGTATCATAATTTTTAAAAATAAGATTGTACTACATGTATTATATCCTAACTTGCTTTTTATTACTCAATATATTATAAATACTGGGATGCTGGCAGATGTGAAAGGGCACAACTTTTATAGTCACTGTGAACAGCAATATAACTGATGACTTTTTTCTGGTTTGAAGACACAATTATAATTAATGGATAACTACATTTCACTATAAAAAATAGTTTGATTTCTCTGAAATGTCCCTAGATTTATATTTAAGATGCCATCTCTATTACAGCTTATGTTTTACATATATATATTTTTTTAATTTGGGGACTGGTTTTTGAAAAAATACTGTTATTTCAATTATAAAAATAAAAAGGTTACCAGAAGCAATTAAATATTCTCCTATACAATGCCTGCTTCTCCATTAGGAGTTGTCAGATTTTTTCTGTTTTTATGTGCATTTAAATGTACCACAGATTGAATGGATAACTCAAGATTTAGAAACAAATCTGCATGTCATATCTAGCCATTTGAGGAAAACTATGAAAATCAGATTTCCCAATTTTGCTACAAGTTACTCATATTGGTAAGTATGGAGATTCCCAAGTTAAATACAGAAGACTAACCCTGAAGTAAAATGAATTCCCTGGGATATTTCGGCAATTTTTAAAATACCACAGATTAAAATGATTGGCTAAATGAAAAATTGGGATGGATTTATTGTATTTATTCACTATAATAATATATATATATATATGCTCTTTACTGGCACATCTGAGAGATGACTAAAAGATAGAAGGAAGTGATTCTGTAGCAGTAACTATTATCTTAAATTTTAAGAAATTATCTGTGGAAATGCAAAGAATGTGTAAGAGAAGTGAGTCCAAAAGTAAACAGAAGAGCCACAAGAGCAGAGCTCAGACAAAAAGCTGGAAAAAAGGAGCATGAAACTGGGGACTTGACAGTCAGTGTGGGAGCTCAGAACAGTGTTACCACTGACCAGATGCTATAGACTTCTAATGGCTCACTGCCCCCCCAAGTCCCTACTTCACTTTAGAGGGTTCGATACTGGTGATGGGTAAACATTTATGAACAATACCACCCAAATCTAATTTCTGTATGTTAATCCAGTACTTCAGAAAAGAATTGTGTCCCCTTGGATCTTACCTTTCGAAGGATATCTTCAGCTAATGTGAGGAAAGCCTTTTCGATGTTTATATTTGCTTTTGCACTAGTCTCAAAAAATCTAATACCATGCTCCCTTGCAATCTAAAACAGAAGCAAAATGTCATCACAAATTTATCAAGCACAGGGTGCCAACTGTTGACTTTAGCATCCTGGAGGAAATAATATTATTCTAAAGGCAGCAAAGTACTTCAATGGGTCACAATTCAAATGGTCAAGTTCTTTCAAAAATAAATAAGTAAACAAAAATAATAAAAAAAGAATCCTCTCCTTGCTTCAGGAGTTTACGTCAAATACTCTAAGTGAGGTACTTAAAGTCTTAAGTTAAAAAACTGAGGATCACTGATTTGTATTTTTCCCTCTTTGTACTTCAAATACAGCTAAAGATACTACTACCAAAGGTTTGATTCTCCCACACCTGTTAGATATGCACTGAAAAAATTCACTCACATGATAACTTGTTCCCCACAGCACTTATAAAACAATGTGAAGAGTTCAGCACATTATATTACCACTACCAACAATCAAATGCAATACCATTTTCACAAAGAAAGGGCAGCATATCAGTTTCATTCACAGCTTTTTACCTGTTCTCCTTTTCCTTTAGGTACAACTCTTTTATCGTCCATATCACATTTGTTTCCTAGTAACATTCTTTCCACATCTTCATTGGCATGCTACAATGGAATGAAGATTTAGTTGACATACTACCATGACTTATAGTTTAATATTCTCTAAAATGACTTTTATTTTTCTCAATTTTCAGTGTCATTTTTATAATCCAGAAGTTTTAAACAATCACCCTGAAATCACCCCATGCTAAAAGCCTACATAAATTCATAAATTACTTAGCAAAAGAAACTCAATTCCTAGGATATAACGCTGTCAAATATTATTTTACCCCAACAGAAGACTGTCTAGTTTCTAGATATATTCTCACCAAAACGGAAGACATAGGTAAAAGATCTGAAACTGAAATCTCTTATGCATAATCTAAACCCAAGCTGGATCATGATTTTAGATAATGAGTATTATGCTGCCTTAATTAAATACGAATAAATACGAAGCCTTAATTAAAATTCTACAGCTCTTCTGACTCTTGATCTCTGCTCAGGTCAAAAAAAAAAAAAAAAAAGAAAGAAAAAAAAATTCTACAGCTCTTAAAATCTCAAAAAGCTACATTGCTAAGGCACAAGAAGATCCCATGCAGAAAAATCAGTTAAAAACAAATGTATGGCCCACTGAAATTGTAACATCATTTGCACAAATAGAAAAATCCATCCCTAAAATTTATACATAACCTTGAGGGACCCTGAACAGCCAAAATGATCTTAAAAAAGAAGTACAAAGTTAGAAAATTCATACTTACTTCCTGATTTCAAAACTTACTACAAAGCTGCAATAATCAAAACAGTGTGCTACTGGCATAAAGATATATACATGAATAATACAGAGCCAAGAAATAATCCCTTGCATGCATGATCAAATGATTTTCAACAAGAGGGCCAAGCTCATTCAATGAGGGAAAGAACAGTCTTTTCAAACAATGGGGGTGGGGGGGCGGGTAAGCTCAGCTGATTAAGCGGCTGCCTTCTGCTCAGGTCATGATCCCAGGGTCCTGCGATCAAGCCTAGCATTGGGCTCCCAGCTCAACAGAGCCTGCTTCTCCCTCTCCCTTTGCTTGTTGCTCTACTTGTGCTCTCTCTGTACTGCTCTGTCAAACTGTCAAATAAATAAAAATCTTAAAAAAAAAAAGGTTGGGCATACCAGATTTCAACATGGGAAAGAATGAAGTCGGACCCTTAACTTACACTATATACAAAAATGAACTCAAAGTGGATCAAAGGCCTAAATATAATTTAAAACTATAAAACTCAGAAAGAAAATATATTTTATGACATTAGATTTGGCAATGGTGTCTTGGATATGACACCAAAAGCACAGACAACAAAAGAAAAAAAAGGCAAATTATACTTCATTTAATTAAATTAATGATTTAAAGTTTTTTAATTAAAATTTAAAAATTTAATTTTTTAAATTTAAATGATTTTATTAAATCATTTTATTAAAAATAAATTTAATGATTTAAAGTTTTTTAATTAAAATTAATTAAATTAAAAAGTTTTTAAAAATTAAAAAACTTTTATGTGTCAAAGGTCATTATCAGAGTGAAAAGACAACCATCTCCTGAAGGAAGAAAAATACCTGCACATCATCTATCTTTGGCCCAACACTCCTTTCCCTGAATGTCTGTATAGCCAAGGTAGTTCTCTAGATAACGAAAGTACTTTGAGATTTGATTTGTCTTAAATTTGAATTGATTACATTCTTTCCACCAACCCTATCCTTTTCTGGGTAACTTTTACTCATTTCTTCAGATCTCAGCTTAAAAGTCATTCCTCATATCAAAGCCTGTTTGACTATTCTGTATTACACAGGGGGCCTGGGTGGCTCAGTCGGTTAAGTGTCTGCCTTTGGCTCAGGTCATGATCCCAGGGTCCTAGGATCAAGCCCCAAGTCGAGCTCCCTGCTCAGCAGGGAGTCTGCTTCTCCCTCTTCCTCTGCCTGCCGCTCTGCCTGCTTGTGCTCATGTGCACACTCCCTCTCTGTCAAATTAATAAAATCTTTAATTAAAAAAAAAAATCAGAACAGTATACTACAGGGATTCTGGGGTGGCTCAGCCGGTTAAGGATCTGCCTTTCACTCCAGTTGTGATCTCGGTGTCCTGGGATTGAGCCCTGACTCAAGCTCCCTGCCCAGCAAGGAGTCTGCTTCTCTCTCTCCCTCTGCCCCTCCCCACTACTCATTCTCTCTCTCTCTCAAATAAATAAAATCTTTAAAACAATAAATAAATAAAAAGATGTTGTATTACACTGATTGATTTCTTATACTGAACTACCCTTGCACTCCTAGGTAAATTCCTCTTGACCAATGATATATAATCATTTTAAAATGTTGCTGGATCAATTAGGCTTTTTTTCATTTAAAGTTTTAATTTCTAAATAAAGTGAAAATTAGGCAACATCAATCTCTTAATGTCAGAAAAAACATACTTTCTTTTTAATGGCTGAGTTTTATGTATCTTAATTCTCATGCTGGGAAACTGAAGCCATCTACCCTATGAAATGCATAAGGCTGTAATATAAACAAAAAACGTATTTGGCCTTGGTACCCTGGCACAGTACTCCTAATTTCCTGAGTGACAGACTGTCTTTTGTTGTTGGTAACAAAGCCCTTTCTACCTAAGTGTATGCTAATGAAGAACTGAGAGGGGGTGGCCTTCACAATGGAAGGTGGTCACTAGAAGAACCAAACACGTGATTAAAGAATTGGAACTCTCAAGGGGCACCTGGGTGGCTCAGATTGTTAAGGGTCTGCCTTTGACTCAGGTCATGATCTCCAGGTCCTAGGATCAAGCCCAGTGTCAGGATTCCTGCTCAGTGGGGAGTCTGCTTCTCCTTCCCCATGCTCGTGCTCTTTCGCAAGCTCTCTCTCTCTCTCTCTACCCACCTCAAATGAAAAATAAAAAAAGATTTGGAACTTTCAGCCACTCCCCTACCTCCCATGAGGTGAAGGGGGCTAGAGATTAAGTTAAATCACCAGAGGCCGATGACTTAACTAACCATACTTGTGCAGTAAAGCCTGAATCAAAACTCTGAAACAATGAAGTGAGTGAGGGGACCTCTTCCAGGTTGGTGAACACATGAAAATGCCCAGAGGGTGATATGTCCAGAGATGGCATGAAGACTCTATATTGTCCAACCCCCATATCTTCCCTGTACATCTCTTCCATTTAGCTGTTCCTGCATTGTATCCTTTATAATAAAACCATAAATGTAAATAAAACACTTTCCTGAGTTCTAGGAGTCATTAGAGCCAACTCCTGAACCTAAAAGTGGGTCCTGAAACACCTCCTCCCCTCCTCCCCGGCAAAAACTGTAGCCAAGTCAGAGAGAAGTGTGGGTAGCTGAGGGGACCCAGGACTTAACATTGAAGGAAGGGCAGTCCTTAAACTTGGGGAGTCTGACACTAAGGCTGGGCAGTTAGCGTCAGAATAGGACCAAATTGTAGGACATCCAGTTCATGTCATAGAATTTGGAAAACTGCTGTTGTTGAAAGAACAATCTATCAGTTGCTCCTACTATTCATCCTACTTAGCTGAATCATATAATAAAGACTAAGAAAATCCAAAATGGAGCCTTGTTTCAAAAATCTGTGTATTATTATTATTATTATTTTTTAAGATTTTATTTATTTGACAGACAGAAACACAGCAAGAGAGGAAACACAAGCAGAGGGAATGGTAGAGGGAGGGCTTCCCCCTGAGCAAGGAGTCCAACGCGGGGCTCGATCCCAGGACTCTGGGACCATGCCCTGGGCAGAAGGCAGACGCCTAATGACTGAGCCACCCAGGTGCCCCAAAAATCTGTGTATTATTAACTGATTATTAAATACTAACAGGCTTCTCTTTCAAGATTTATTGCAGTGATGGAAAAGTTAGTAATATGCTGTCAGGATTGCTACCACTGAGATATCATTATCTTGCATCTAATACTAGGTCTTCTAGCCAAAAGTGCTTTAAGGAATTAGTCTTAAGGAAACTCAAAGTCCAGAGGCTGCAATAAGACATGAAAAATAATTTCAACAAAAAGCTACTTACACTGCAGAACAGAAACAGACCAGCTTTGACACATATTTTACCTTATAAAAATTGACATCTTCACATGCAATGATAGAGCACTATTTTTTGGTTAGGTTTTTTACTACATTACTACTCTGTATCTTTCAAAATGCCTAGAAGTGATATAACATTTCCATTGTTTTAAATTATTACTGAAAAATTTAGTAATTTATTCATTCAATAAAAATTCACTGAGAAAGAATTCGTTTAGAGAGATGTGTAAAACTACTGGTAGCTTCTACTTGGGGCCATCTTAAAAGATGGCTGTATAAAGTTTTTGGTAAGTTAGTACTTGCCTTGGATGGGGTTCTAGATAGACTTACCCAAATACTTAGGAGAAAGGTAGGTAACATTAACCTTTAAGAAGTAGAAATAACTCAATAATAATGATAGTATATTATATACTAAACACCATTTAGAATTACTTATTCTTAACTAAACTCAAAAATGTGTCTTTATAAAGAGTTTATACAACTTCTAGTCTTACCTCATCTATGTTTCTAAGCCATTTGCTGATGTTTTCAAAACTTTTACCATTGGTGATGTCATATACTAGCATGATACCCATTGCTCCTCTGTAGTAGGAGGTTGTGATGGTGTGAAATCGTTCCTGGCCTGCTGTATCCCTGAAATAAACAGCAATATTTTGTATTCAGCATTTTGATATTATGACATTCTAGATAAAGGAAGGGCAAAACAGTAGAATGGTTTGGTAAGATTAACATTAAATCCACTATATGCTACAAAGCAAAACAGTACCATCACTCATTTAATTCTTAAATGGTAAATAATTATGGTTTATTCCTAAGAATATATATGTGTGTGACTTTTTTTAGTCAAAGGAAATTCATGACCTACCTATAGTGGATGAAAATCTGGAAGGGAAAACCACAGAAAAATGACAGAGAAAACTCCTGGAAGTTTTTTTAAAATGAACACCAATAAGTGTGATAAAAACTCTTGAAATTCATTTTATTCAGTGATCTAGTTCCATAACATAACACAAAAGCATGTGGAATGTTTAGAACATTAAAGGATTAAACCGTAGTACAGCCACATTTACCTTTAGGATCACTTACAAAATGCTGTAAAGATAACCTCATTTTTAAGTAACAAGACAGAAATATGTAAATAGTATTTTTTAATATATCCTTCATCCTTAGATCCTTAGATCCTTCATGCCAAAGATCTAAGATACAGATTTTGCTCCTGTAATTTCCCCCTCTTGTTTGCATCACCAATTTCCTCCTTTTACAGATCATTCTCATCAGCATACATACATGTTTTAGTATCCCTTTTTCTAAAAGAGCAAAATTAAAACAAAAAAAGAAACCCACTCTCAACCCTACACCCCTCCCCACCCAACACATTTCTCTGTTCCCCTCCGCAGCAAACTTTCTTTTTTAAAACTTTAATTTTAAAGTAATTATAGCCTAACAGGAAGTTACAAAAATAGTACAAAGAAGTCTTGTGTATCCTTCACCCGGTTCTTCCCAATGGTAATATCTTACACCATAGTACAAAAGCAAAACCAGGAAATTTACATTGGTACAATCAAAAGCTTAAAGTCTTTTTTCTTTAGACATATATTCGTATGTGTGTGGGGGTGCACACGCATGCATGTATGTAGTTCTCCGCAATTTTATCAGATGTACAGATCTGTGTAATCACTACCACAAACACGATAGAAAACTCCACCTCCTTTAGTCCCAACACCCTGGCCAATAATCTGTTGCCCAAATCTATGATTTTGTCATTTTCAAAATGCTATATAAATGGAATCATGTTAAATATGTTTTGAAATGGTCACCTTTCACTTTTTTCACCATGATCTCCTTGAGATGCATCCAAGTTGTTGCATGTAATACTAGTCTGTTCCATTTTATTGCTGAATAGTATTCCACCGTGTGGACATATCACAATTTGTTTAATTACTCATCCGTGGAAGGAGACTGAATTGTTTCCAGTTTTTGGCCATCACAAATAAAGCTGCTATGAATATTTATGTACAAGTTCCTCTGTGTACATATGTTTACATTTATAAGAAACAAGGAAACTTTTCTAGAGTGGCTGTACCACTTTACATTCCAACTAGCAATGTAACAGATCTAGTTTCTCTGCATCCATCAGCATTTGGTGTTATCACTTTTATTTTAATCTAATAAATAAGGCAGGCAGTGATACCTCATTATCATTTAAATTTGTATTTCTCTATGGCTAATGATGGTGAACTTTTTTTCATATAATTATTTGCCATCCATATATCCTCTCTGGTGAAATGGCTGTTCTTGTCTTTTGTCCATTTTCTAACTGGACTGTTTGCCATCTTTTTTTTTTTTTTTTTTTTAAACACTGCTGCATGTTGAGAGTTTTGTACCTACTTTTAAAATTCTCTTGACAGGGTCTTTTGTAGAATCAAAGTTTTAAATATTGAAATCCAATTTACTGATTTTTAAAGAATCTTTTATGGATCACAGTTTTAATGTTATATCTAAGAACTCTTCACCTAGCCTTAGGTCCTATTTTCTATATTTTCTTCTGAAAGTCTATGATTTTACATTTTATATTTAAACTGATGACACAGGGCACCTGGGTGGTTCAGTCAATTAAGCGTCTGCCTTCGGCTTAGGTCATGATCCCAGAGTCCTGGGATCGAGCCTCACATCAGGCTCCCTGCTCAGCTAGAAGCCTGCTTCTCCCTCTCCCTCTGCCTGCCACTCTCCCCGCTTGTGCTTTCTCTGTCTCTGTCAAATAAACAAATAAAATCTTTAAAAAATGAATGAATGAATGAATTGATGATACATTTTGAGTTGATTTTTGTACAGGGTGTGAATTTTAAGTAGAGGTTCATGTTTTTACTTATGGATGTCCAACTACTCTAGCACCATTTGTTGAAAATGTTGAGGAAACAGCCTTTCTTCGTTGAGTTGCTTTTGCACCTTTGACAAAAATCAACCATAACTCAGTCTATTTCTGGGTTTTTCTTTTTGTTCGATAGACCTATGTATCTATGCCTCCCCCAAAACCATACTAATTGATTACTATACCTAAATAAAGTCTTAAAACCAGAGAGATTCCTCCCACTTATTTTTGTCAGAGTTGTTTTCGCTATCTAGCCTTGGCATATAAGTTGTTGTTGTTGTTTTTATATAGGCTCCATGCCCGCTGTGGAGCCCAATGTGGGGCTTGAACTCACAATCCTCAGATCAAGACCTGAGCTGAGATCAAGAGTCACATGTCTAACCGACTGAGCCACCCAGGCAATCCTCCATATAAATTTTAAAACCAGCTTGTCTGTATCTACAAAAAAAATCTCCCCAGCAAACTTCTTTAAAGAGTTCTCTAATTTCTGTCTTACCAAATCCATTTCTCAACCAATTCTAATCTGACTACAGCTACTACCATTCTATCAAGACCGCTCTTCTTCAAAAGGGTCTCCAAAAACCTCTGATAGCTAAATCCAGGATTTAGTTCCTTCATATATATATATATATATATATATATATATATTTTTTTTTTTTAGATTTTTATTTATTCGACAGAGAGAGATCCCAAGTAGGCAGAGAAGGCAGGCAGAGAGAGAGGAGGAAGCAGGCTCCCTGCCGAGCAGAGAGCCCGATGTGGGGCTTGATCCCAGGACCAGGAGATCATGACCCGAGCCGAAGGCAGAGGCTTTAACCCATTGAGCCACCGAGGCACCCCCTTTTTATGTATTTTAATCATTCATCAGGATGCCATAAAATTGGCCACCTTCTATTCTTGAACATTTTATTCTCACAACTTTTCTGACACCAAGTGTTTCTGCTTTTAGTTCTATGGCACTGAATGCTCGTTTTCAGTAACTTTTGCTGGCATTCTAACATTCAGATATAGGAGATGACATTCTCTACATAGTAGCCACAGTGATCTTCTTTAAATATGTGTCTTATCATACCATTTTCTGCTTAAACCTTCCAATAGCTTCAATGGGGAAAGAGTAGGTTTTTTGAACAAGTGGTGCTACAACAATAGGTTATCTCCATGCAAAAGAATGAAGCTGGACCCCTACCATCATACCATATATAAAAATTAATTCAAAACAGATCTAAGACCAGAATATAAGAGTCAAAACTATAAAATGCTTAGAAGAAAATATGAGAAGGGTGCTCAACATCATTAGTCATTAGGAAACTATAAATCAAAATCACTTCATACACCCTAGGATGGCTATAATCAAAAAAGCAAACAATAAAAGACATAGAGAAATTGGAACCCTCACATATAGTTGGTATAAATGTAAACTGATGCTGCCACTGTGCAAAACAGTCTGGTAGTTCCTCAAAATGTTAAACATACAGCTACTGTATAACCCTGCAATTCTACTTCTTGGTATATAACCAAGAGAAATGAAAACATGCTCACACAAAGATTCATACATGAATGTTCATAACATTATTCATGATAGCCAAAAAATAGAAACAACCTAAATGCCCATCAACTGATGAATGGATAAATAAAATGTGGTATAGTCATATAATGGAATATTATTCAGCAATAAAACAGGATGAAGTACTGATATCTGCTATACCATGGGTGAGCCCTGATAACGTTATGTTAAGTGAGAGAAATGAGACACAACAGATCAAATAATGTATGATTCCATTTATATGAAATGTCCAGAATAGGAAAATCTACATGGGCAGAAAGTATATTAGTGGCTGCACTGGCTAAGGGGTTTGGTCAGGATGGGAAGTGGCTACTGAAGAGTACAGTTTCAAAAAAAGAGTATGGAGTTTCTTTTTGGGAATATAAACATTTTTGAAAATTGTGATGATGGTAAACATATATATACCTTGTAAATACACTAAAAAACTAGTTTTATATATATATATATATTTTTAAAGATTTTATTTATTTATTTGACAGAGAGAGAGATCACAAGTAGGCCGAGAAGCAGGCGGGGGATGGGGGGGGAGCAGGCCCCCTGCTGAGCAGAGAGCCCAATGCAGGGGCTCGATCCCAAGACCCTGAGATCATGACCTGAGCCGAAGGCAGAGGCTTTAACCCACTGAGCCACCCAGGCATCCCTAGTTTTATATGTTAAACGGCTGAATTACAGTATATAAATTAGGTCTCATTCAATGAAGCCATCACAAAACAAACAGAGATTACTAGGCTTAAAAAAAACAAAACAAAATTTCTAATTTATTATAACCAGAACCAATTCCAGAATCCTTATCTTGAGGTTTACAAGTGTTACAGGACTTGTTCTTTTCTCCAGCCCTCCAAATTTTGAGGCATTCCTTTCCCTGACAACTATAGTCACGTGTCCTTTTTTTAAAAATGTCCCCAAATTCGCAGGTTTGTTTTCCCTTGACAGCCTCTGCACTAGCTGTTCCCACAGCCTGCCTGTCCATGGTTGACTCCTCATGTTCACATTTTAACCATCACCTTAACAATGAAGACTTCTCTGACCACCCAATTTAAATAGTCATCCAGTCTCTCTCCAATCCGTATCCCTACTTAACTTCTCTGTATAACACTTATCACAGATTTATTTAGTTTGTCTCCCATGTCCTCTAAAATTAAAGTTCCATCAGAGATCTGTCTTGTTTACTGCAGAACCCATTCTATCTACAAACCAAATAAGCATTCAAATGTTAATGAGTCAGTATTTCAGAATATTACCTTGCAGATTCTGTATTATTTTACATATCAAGGTGCTCCAATTCAGTTACATGACCCTTAAAAACATATTTTAAAAATAATGCTTCTATGCCTAAATATATGTGTAGCCAGAAATAACTACCAATACATCAATATTCCTTACATTCAATCCTGGTGTACAATTACCACGTTCATACATCAACCCTCTCTCCATCTGTCCATCAATTCAAATACTGTGTTAGGCATTATATAAGAACAAACACAGAACATGGGTTTTGGAGTCAGATCCAGGTTTACCCTCACAGTCCAATCCTTCCTGGTGGGTGACCTTAAAGGCAAGTAACTTCTCAGAATCTTTTTCATTCACAACTAGAAGAAATAACTAAAATTCCATAATTTATTTTTGTGTGTTATAAATAGGCCCAAAGCAATGTGTAGTATAAAAATACGCAAAGATGCAATAATGTCATTATGAGATTCAAAATTTCTATTTTCAAGATATCCTAAGTCAAAGCCATCTCGGCAGCTGCTCCTTCAAGTTAGTACCTGCCTATGTTTAAGCTGTACTCAAAGCTGCTTTTGTTTTTAAAACAGGGAAAATTCTGGCTTTGCCTGAAGCCTATTTCCGAACAAATGTAAAATAAAATGATTTTTTAATTTAGCCAAGTTAAAAGATGATCTGGCTGGGATGCCTGGGTGGCTCAGTGGGTTTAAGCCTCTGCCTTCGGCTCAGGTCATGATCTCGGGGTCCTGGGATCGAGCCCCGCATTGGGCTCTCTGCTCAGCGGGGAGCCTGCTTTCCCCTTTCTCTGTGCCTGCCTCTCTGCCTACTTGTGATCTCTCTCTGTCAAATAAATAAATAAAATCTTAAAAAAAAAAAAAAAAAAAAAAGATGACCTGGCTGGGTTTTTAGATTTTTGTAAGAGAATTTCAGCCTTGTCACCCGCCCATCTCATCTCAAAGCATAAGAATCTGCCCTTTAGGGGCGCCTGGGTGGCTCAGTCGTTAGGCGTCTGCCTTCGGCCCAGGTCAGATCCCAAGGGTCTGGGATCGAGCCCCGCATAGGGCTCTCTGTTCTGCCGGAGGCCTGCTTCTCCCGCTACCATTCCCTCTGCTTGTGTTCCCTCTCTCGCTGTGTTTCTCTCTGTCAAATAAATAAAAAAAATTAAAAAAAAAAAAAAAAAAAGAATCTGCCCTTTAAAATAATGTAAAATTCCATTCGTTCATTCTGTAAGTATTTACTGAACAAATGGTACATGCCAGACACTATTGTAGGCACCAGAGAGAAAGCTATAAACAGGAAAAAAACAAAAACAAAACTGCCTTAATGAAGTTTTATATCCTACTAGGGGTAAGACAACAACCAAATAAATCGTAATTTCTACAACTATATATTTTTAGAGGGTGAAAAGTACCAAGAACACAAAAAGTAAAGAGACTAGGGGGTGATGTAGGGGATGGTGCAAAGAAGCAAAATTTTAAACAGGGTGGTGAGGGAAGGCCTCAGTGAGAAGATGAAGGGAATAAGGAAGTATCTGGGAGTAACAATGTTCTAAGAAGAGGGAAGAATAAGTATAAAGTATAACCCAAGGCTGAGGAATAATAAAGAGGTCAATAGGACTTCAGCTTTTCCTCTGAATAAGATGAGAAGTCTACTGAAGGATTTTACAAAAAGAAGTAACTTAATCTGGGTTAAAAAAGAATCATTCTATACTGTGTTGAAAATGGGTTTGTGTCAAGAAGCAGAGTTAGGAGGTAATATCAAAAAACTGTCAACAGAACTGTCATTTAAGAAAAACCATCTAAGGGGCGCCTGGGTGGCTCAGTCGTTAACCATCTGCCTTGGGCTCAGGTCATAATCCTGGAGTCCTGGGATCGAGCCCCGCATCAGGCTCCCTGCTCAGCAGGAAGCCTGCTTCTCTCTCTACCATTCCTTCTGCTTGTGTTCCCTCTCTCGTGGTCTTGTCAAATAAATTGAATGAATGAATGAATGAATGAATGAATGAATGAATGAATGAATGAATGAATGAATAAAACAAACTACTAAGAGACAAGCTATGAGTTCTTCCAGGTTGTATTCTTAAAACAAATTAGATCAATAAAGGCTATACACAGAGGCGCACATACATATTTCTATCTGTATACTTATTTACATTCTTAGACCAGAATTTTTATCATTACCCTTAATATATTAACTTATTGAAAATCACAAGAAGAGGGACACCTGGGTGGCTCAGTCGTTAAGCACCTGCCTTTGGCTCAGGTCATGATCCCAGAGTCCAGGGATCCAGCCCCAAATCGGGCTCCCTTGCTCTGCAGAAAGCCTGCCTCTTTCCTCTTCCACTCCTGCTGCTTGTATTCCCTCTTTCACTCACATAAATAAATAAAATCTTAAAAAAAAAAAAAAAACTGCAAAAAGGAGCTTTATGAAAATGTATCCTGTATTCGTTATGATCTGTTTTCTTCCCCATTCTTTACATTTTTTACTGAAAAAAATAATGTAATCTATTGCGGGTAGCCCTTTCTTGGTTCTTTTTATACCTTGGCCCCCAAAGAAATTTCTAGGTAAGTTTTTTACAAATTAAGCATAGCACATAAGTTGTCCTTCAGAGATATGTATTTACATCTTCCATTTTCCTCAATTCCAAATTCTTGTTTTATCTTTTATTAATCTCTATTTAGTCACGAGGTACCTGTAATCACGTGTAATTTACAAATTCATGAAAAAACAACAAAAATTTCATCTCATCACAGTAGAAATACTTAAGTTCTTTTCTGAATTGGTAAAAAGTATAAATCAACTAATAATTCTATACTCTTAGAAAAGGGGTTAAAGTTTCCTAGCTAAAATCCAGAATGGAAATGTATTTACTCAAGACAGAGTATATGGCACCTGGGCTTCCAGAAATGACTACTGGTTATAGTATAGGAGGCACACAAAACTTTTACTTCATTTTTTGTCATTAGTAATAACAATTTAAAGAGATTTTCCACATCGCTTCACTATGAGCAACCACCCCAACACCGTGTAGCTATGATATGCTTTCTTCAGGGCACATGGGTGGCTTAGATGGTTAAGCCTCTGCCTTCAGCTCAGGTCATGATCCCAGGGTCCTGGGATCGAGTCTGGCATCCTGCTGTGCAGAGAGCCTGCTTCTCCCTCTCCCTCTGCCTGCCACTCTCCCTGCTTGTGCTTTCTCTCTCTCTGTCAAATAAATAAAGACAATCTTTAAAGAAAAATTTTTAAATAAAAAAAAGATATACTTTCTTCTTCCCCATTCACCTTACAAAATTAGCAAATTACGTACCCATTTCAGTGTTAAATCTATGACTAAATTCTCTACCAACAAAGAATACACTGCAAAAGAAACTAGTTAAATCTAAATCAATAGCAATTAGGAGGTTTTATAATACTGGTTAGATATGAAACGTCAAAATAAAAGATACTGAAATATTAATGGCCCCTCTGAGAGGAAGGTAATCACCATTTAGATTCAGAGTTAAGTTCCTGTTTTGATCCATGACATTCTACTCCATCTGTCTCCTCCATCTTCCAAAATCTCTTACACCCAATCACCTTCCTTCTTTTTATATGCTTTCCCTGCTAAGTTTTTTAAAGACTTTCTACATCCTATTTTCATTTACACATGTCATACATTTACACCTTCCAACATGACTCTATCCACCCCACAAGATGAACTGGCTCCTCGACTCCTCAACTCCTTGATCTCAAATTACCCTTTTCCTGAGTCTTGTGTAGACACTTGTATCAGCCCCTACCAATTGTTAAGGCAATCAACCATTTATTTCCAACCAGGAACAAGAGTTCTTGCTCAATACCTCTAAGCTAACTGATGATCCTTTGCCCAGAGCTAAAAAAAGCCACAGCTGCTTATTCATTGCCCAAATTATTTTTAGGTTTGCATGCACACATACACCCAAGATTAAAGACAGAGGGTTAACCCCAATGAGCAAAACCACGTATTAAATATCTGAATGAAGAGCAATTAAACACTGTATGTACTCACGATATATTTCTATGTATCATAATACAGGTTTTTAAGCCTTTACAAAAATCACTCGATTTGGCTTTCCCTTTCTTATAATTTTTTTCTTCTCAGACTACATTTAAAGTTTCTGAAATTACAAACCAGTGGCAAGAGAACTTTTCTTACATAAAATAATAGACACACAGCAAAGAGAATGTTGTGAAATTCTTTTATCCACTGACATATTGTAAAAGGAGCGATATGTTCCTAGAGACGAAAATAGTTTATTTCCTTACTTGTTAGTCCCACATGCAGGGTCAAGGAAGCTCTGCGCTCTGGCTGCTGTTATGATGCTATTTTTAGTCTGGGCACTGATGGCACAAAAGCAGTCCAGAGACATCATCAATCTGCTCTGCAAAGCAGAGATCCCAAATTTTGCACCTTTGTGTTTTTGGTAACATAATGAAGTTTTTTCCTCCTTTATAAATGAGGATGTCAAATTTCACACTGAGGTGTTTGTTTCATTTTGTTTTTAAGATTTTATTTTAATGTAATCTCTAAACCCAACATAGGGCTGGAACTTATAACTTGGAGATCAAGAGTCACACACTGCACCAATTGAGCCAGCCTGGCGTCCCACACTGGGTTTAATCCTAACAAGACCTTGATTTCCTCAAGATATGCAATTTCTCTACTTAAAAATATCATTTAACTATGTTTATCTTCATTTAAAAAAAAAAAGTCTGGGGGCGCCTGGGTGGCTCAGTCGTTAAGCATCTGCCTTCCGCTCAGGTCATGATCCCAGGGTCCTGGGATCAAGCCCCACATCGGGCTCTCCGCTCATGGGGAAGCCTGCTTCTCCTGCTACCATTCCCTCTACTTGTGTTCCCTCTCTCACTGTGTTTCTGTCAAGTAAATAAAATCTTAAAAAAAAAAAAAAGGTCTGAAACCCGCTCTTGCAGAGCTTATATTCCAGTGGGGAAAGAACAAACAAGCAAGCAAGCAAGCAAGTAAGTAAGTAAGTAAGTAAGTAAGTAAATAAATAAATAAATAAATAAATAATCAATCCCAAACTGTGATCAATGCTAACAAGGTAAACAGTACGGAGTGATGAAGAGTGGGGGAAGACAATCTAGATAGGATGGTCAGGGAGGTCCCTGATAATTATGGCGAGAAATATGAAGAGAAATCAACCAAACAAGGTTATTTAGCCAACAAATATTTAGCATCTGTACTTGCCAGGTTCTTTCTAGGTGGTCATTATAATAACCACATATCAGACAGATAGGATCCTCAGCCTAAGAAGGGACGGGACAATGGACACTTTTGGTTAACTTTATTTTTTTTAAGTGTATTTATTTAATAGAGATAGAAAGAGCACGTGTGTAAGCAGGAGGAGGGGCACAGGGAGAGAAGCAGACTCCCTCTGAGCAGGGAGCCTGATGTGGAGCTTGATCCCAGAACCCTGAGATCACAACCTGAGCAGAAAACAAGAGTTGGACACTCAACCAACTGAGCCACCCAGGCACCCCAAAAATATGGTAACTTTAGATACCAAAAAATACTATGATAAAGATCAACCAGGATAAATGTGACAGTGCCTGAAGGACTGGGCTGCTTTAGCTCGAAATCATGCAATGCAAGGCCTCCCTCAGAGGATAATGTGGAATTGAGATCTGATGATCTGATGAAGGACAAAGATCTGATGAAAAGCATCCCAAGCAGAATAACAGTTGAAGTACAAAGGCCCTGAGATGGGAACATTCTTGGCATGCTCAAGGCAGAGAAAATGGCCACAATGATTAGAGCAAAACCGATGAGAGAGGTCAGAAGCCACAATCCGACATTTTCAAATTTCATTTCTGGTGAAATGGGAAGTTTCTGGAATGAAGTGGTACTTCAGAATGTTCAGGCTAGCCACAGTTGGGGATGAGGGTAGGTGGGGGTGTTTGAGGAAGGTCTACAGAGCATGTACAAAGGTCCCAAATTGGAAAAGAGCATGCCATGTTCATGGAATTGAAAGAAGATCAGCTGTACAAAAGACCACAAGATGAGGTTGAGGCCACTCTGTTAACTGTGGTAAAGAATTTGGATTTGGAATTGGGACTTTCATTTAAAATGCAATGGAATTCAAATGGTTATAAATGGGGAAGGAATGACAACCATGATCTATACTTAATTTATATTTGAAAAAGATTACTCTGGCTATTATGTGGGAAAAGGCAAAAAGGAAGAAGGCAAAACGGGAAATAAGGACCTGTTAGGATATTAAAAACCGACCTAGTGCAGGGGCTCAAACAAGCAGTACTGGTGGCTGGGACTGGGATAACAAAGGAGACGGCAAATTAGTATATGGATTCTAGACATATAAGACTGAATCAACACGGTTTACCAAAGAGGATGCTGGGATCAAGGGAATGGGAAGAATCAAAGATGACTACCAAGGGGCACATGGGTGGCTCAGTCCTTAAGTGTTGGCCTTCCGCTCAGGTCGTGTCGAACTCCACATTGGGCTCCCTGCTCCACAAGGAGCCTGCTTCTCCCTCCCCCACTCTCCCTGTTTGTGTTCCAGCTCTCGCTGTGTCTTTCTCTATCAAATAAATAAATCTTTCTTTTTTTAAAAAGATTTTATTTATTTATTTGACACAGAGAGAGGGATCACAAGTAGGCACAGAGGCAGGCAGAGAGCGAGGGAAGCAGAGTCCCCGCTGAGCAGAGAGCCCCATGCGGGGCTCGATCCCAGGACCCTGAGATCATGACCTGAGCCGAAGGCAGAGGCTTTAACCCACTGAGCCACCCAGGCGCCCCAAATAAATGAAATCTTAAAAAATAAATAAATAAATCCTCTTCTTTTTTTTTTTTTTTTTTTTAAGATGACTCCCCAAGAATCTGGCACCTTACGTAGGTAAATGGTTAATTCCTCTACACTGTGACACTACTGATTTCTGGTTGACTGTGCTGATGTTAAAGTTGCTGCCAGCTGGGGTGCCTGGGTACCACTGGTGGTTAAGCGGCTACCTTGGCTCAGGTCATGATGGGATCCAGCCCCTTGTCAGGTTCCCTGCTCACTGGAGAGTCTGATTCACCCCTGCCTGTGCTCTCTCAAATAAATAAAATCTCTTAAAAAAATTGCTTCTGGTACAAGATACATATGCCACAGTAACAAACATTTCTGACTACCCTCCCTTAAAAATAAAACAACACAAGAAAAGGAAAACTTGAAGTAACTCACTATGGCTTTTTTCCTGGCAGGACCCACAACACTATGGAAAATGTAGATACTGTGATGGAAACTTCTAGAGCTCTGGGGTTTAAAAAGCCACAGCTGCTTCTCTATCAGCCAAACAAGTTAATTTTAGGCCTACACACATGTGCCTTGCCCAGGGGGAGACCCATCTCCACCCTTATGCAACGGATATCCTACAAGACCCCTGGAAAAAAGACAAGAAATGAAGGTCATTCAAATAAAGAAAAATAGGACAAATCTTTAGCAGACACTTTCCAATATCCAATCACAGAATGGAATTTTTCATGCTGATACAAGAATCTGAATGTATTCATTCAAACTGGAGACAGATTAAAAAAAATCACTGCCTTAGTAGCAATTGGAAGCAAAACACTTAATGTTGAGTAAGGATAGCATTTTGGTTATGAGTAACAGGTTTTCCATGCTAAAAGCCTTCTTCAATTTTTGTGACATATTCCAGATCTCTTAACTTGCAGCTCCATGGCTTCCTTCTCCCTGGATATTAAGCACACGAACTTTGAAAAGTGAAGAAAGAAAATCAGCTGGCACAATGCTAACCTCTTAAAAACTATCAATCATAAATTCTCACCTCTCATTCCTAATCTTTCTAGTAAAATGGATATTTCAAAATAAAAGCAGTTTAAATATGAAAACCTAGACTAAATGAAATTTTCCTTCTAACGTGTTTTTACCCAAAAGAGGTTATATTAATAATGCTTAAAAATCAAACTATTCTTTTTTTTTTTTTTTAAAGATTTTATTATTTATTTGACAGCGAGAGAGGGAACACAAGCAGAGGGAATGGTAGCGGGAGAAGCAGGCCCCCTGCCGCGCAGAGAGCCCGATGCGGGGCTCGATCCCAGAACGCTGGGATCTGACCTGGGCCGAAGGCAGACGCTTAACGACTGAGCCACCCAGGCGCCCCAAAAATCAAACTATTCTAAATTAGAAATGTTACCATTTCTGTGCTTATAGGTACAGTAGAAATCTTTTCTAGATTAATCTTGAAAGCCACACTGGAGGACTTACTGTTGCAAAAAAGAACATCTAGGAAGGCTTTCTTTTTCAAAAACAAGTGTTAGTTGTTACTGTTTACTTCTAGAAGCTACAGAAACTAAAATGAGAGTGAGAAAAAATACTTAAAGCCACAGGACAAGAAATAAAAGGGAAAGTTTGTGGGGCACCTGGGTGGCTCAGTGGGTTAAGTGTCTGACTCTTGATTTTGGCTCAGGTCATGATCTCAGGATTGTGAGATTAAGCCCCGTGTCAGGCTCTGCACTGGGTATGGAGCCTGCTTAATATTTTCTTTCTTAGGGCTCCTGGGTGGCTCAGTTGGTTAAGTGTATGCCTTTGGGTCAGGTCATGATCCCAGGATCCTGGAGACCAAGCCCTGCGGCACAATCTCTGCCCAGTGGGGAGTCTGCTTCTTTCTCTCCCTCTGACCCTCCCTTTCAAAGAGAATATCTAACTTTTTGAAACTGTCTTTGGATTCTGGGACATTGTTCTCTCCACTTTTTTTTTTTCTTTTCAAGATTTTATTTATTTGACAGAGAGAAAGAGAGCATAGCAGGGGGAGCAGCAGGCAGAAGGAGAGGGAGAAGCAGGCCCATATAGCAGGGAGGTTGATGTGGGGCTCGACCCCAGGACACTGGGATCATGATCTGAGTTGAAGGCAGATGCCTAACAACTGAGCTATGTAGGCGCCCTCATTATTCTCTCCTAATTCTCTAACTCTCCTCTGCAATCTCCTTTGCTAACTTCTGTCTCTGCTCATATCCTAAAATAAAAGGTTATTATTCTTATTGTTCTAGCCTCTTAATGGGAGATAGCCAAATAATAATAAGTATGATTTAGGGGCACCTGGGTGGTTCAGTGGGTTAAAGCCTCTGCCTTCGGCTAAGGTCATGATCCCAGGGTCCTGGGATATAGCCCCGCATCGGGATCTCTGCTCTGCGGGGGGCCTGCTCCTTCCTCTCTCTCTGCCTGCCTCTCTGCCTACTTGTGATATCTCTCTCTGTCAGATAAATAAATAAAATCTTTAAAAAAAATAATAGCTATGATTTATTATTAAACATTAATTACATATCAGACACTGCTCTTAGTGCTTTACATGTACCACTCATTCCCATAACCATACCATGGCAAGTCCTTTTACAATGAAACCCAAGATAACAAACAATGAATTCAAATTTAGCACAATTACTGACTGGTAATAAAGAAATGACAGGACTGGAAAGAGCAGCAAAATCAACGATCAAATTGTACTATTTATAGGAAGCTGTAATTAACAGCGTTACTCTCAACTCTACAGTCTGAGCATTTAATGCATCCCTGCTCCACCATTTACATGCTAAAGATCTTAGTTATTTCAAAATGTATCCATTTCATTATCTATAAAACAGAGATAATCGAAGAGAAAGGAAAATATACACCTACACAAAGATTTATAGCAGCTTATGGTGAATAACCAATGTGTGATGTATCTTAATGGAATACTACTCAGCAGTAAAAAGGTATGAACTTATTGATATACACAAAAATCAGTGATAATTTTCAAAAACAATTACACTGAAAGAAGCCAGACCCCTTTTCCTGGGGGAAAAAAAAAAGATAAAAGAAAAGACACTACATTATTGTATTTATATACGGTACTAGAAAATGGAAACTAGTCTACAGTGACAGAAAGCAGAAGATGGATGCTTGGGGACCAGGAATAGGAAGGAGAGATTACAAAGAGACTTCAAGGATGGATATGTTCATTATCTTGATTGTGGTGATGGTTTCACAGGCTTATATGTCAAAACTCACCAAATTGTACTCCTGAAATATGTACAGTTATTATGTGTATTATGTGTCAGTTATACCCCAGCAAGGCTGTTAAAAAATGGGAATAACATCTCACAGGGTCATTTTGGGTATTTAATAGGTTAATATATATATATGTAAAACCCTTAATATTTACTGTCAAATACTGCTATTCTAATTTTAAAGTCTATGATTCATAATTGAATATAAACTTAAAGAATTTCATTTTACTTCTATGAGGCAAATCCCATACAAACTAATAAAAATAATGCCCATAAAAAGTTATAAACACAGTAAAGGGAACAAGTATTTTAGCTTAAGACTCTCAAAGCAATGACCTTTTGATATTGTTTGTGAGCAAAGTAGTGCTAAAGGCTCTAAGAGATTATTTCATGTATCTTTTGAGATAAGTGGTATTATCTCTATTTTATATATGAAGATACAATAGCCTCACAGTGTTATGTAACTTGCTCAAGTTCTTAGAATAAGTAGAAAAGGTAACACACTCAGATCTCATGGACTGAAAATAAAGTCCATGTCAATAATTATTCATTTATTTTTATCAAACTCTCAACCCTGAGACCAAGAGTCACATGGTCTACCAACCAAGCCATCAGGAGCTCCATGTCCGTAATTTTTTTTCTTCACTAAAAGGTGACCTGACTGCTGGCTTTACAAAGGAAAGTCTCACAGAATTTAAACAGGTGACAAGGAAAAATTTCACTGCCAAACCTTCAGAAACTTGGCACTCTACTATATAAAGTAGGTAAATCAGCATCACTTACCATATCTGTAGCTTGATCTTCTTCCCTTGCAATTCAACTGTTTTGATCTTAAAGTCTATTCCTACAACACAGGAGAAAAAAAAAAAAGGTAAATTGTATCTATGGCTCTGAACTTAGCTCTCCTAAAATTAACTGGAGTAAAAATAAAAACACACTTTTAAAATCTGTGTATCTGTGTTTGTTTGGCTCTTGATAGTCACTAAGTATGCAAATTCTGAGCAAATTATCCAATTTTAAACTTGAGTAACAGAAGATCCAACATGGCAGAAGGAACGGCTATACTTTTTTACAATTCGGAAATGAGAAGGTAAACTTTAAAATATCTAATTTTTTTTAAGTAGGCTCCACACCCGATGTGGAGCTTGAACTCATGACCCCATGATTAAGAGTCGCATGCTCCACAAACTGAGCCAGCCAGGCATCTGTAAAATAGCTAATATTTTAATGCAAAAGAGTAAAAATATGTTTCCTAGTAGGGAAAAAATATAGCCTTTACTAGCTTGCAAAGTAAAAGACTACTACCAGGGATAAAGAGAGTTATTTCTTTTTTTTTTTAAGATTTTATTTACTTGAGAGAGAATGAGAGCGAGAGCGTTCCCACGCACTCACGAGGAGGAGGAGGAGAGGGAAAAGCAGACTCCCTGCTGAGCAGGGAGCACAATGCAGAACTCCATCCCAGGACCCTGGAATTATGACCTGAGCCGAAGGCAGACACTTCGCTAAGCCATCCAGGCACCCAAGAGGGTCATTTCGGGTGATAAATGGGTGAATTCATTAAGAAGGCATAAAAATACTAAATGTTTACTCATCTAGTAATACAGACCTTGCAAAGACATGAAGTGTAAGTATTGTAAATTGCCCACATCTGTCTGCTCCCTAACCAACCAAAATCTTCAGCTTAGGTTGAGTTTCCTATACCCAAATCAAAAGAAGAAAAGGGTCTTGTGCCTGGCTTTTATAAACCTCAGACTTTATCTACAGCCCATATTTTTTTTCTCTAGGAATTACTGAGAAAATCCTCCTACAGTGACCTAGTTGTCAAGACCAATTCTGAACAAGACTAACAATTCCAATTAGGCATACAATTTGTTAATTAATCTCTAGACAAACCTGACAACCAATACTATTTCAGAAAACTTCCCTGACGAGAGGTGAAATTAGGACATGGTCTGAAAGCTCCACAACTTTTGAGACAGAAACCAGATATGACTGAAAATTTACATTTTAGGCTGTTTTAAGCCACCTACTTCCATCCTAGACTCCTTGAGTTTCTCTGCCAATCAATGTTGTCTATCCTCAAATTCATCATAAGTTAAAGCAGTGGTTAAAGAAGTTCTTCACTCTTTTCTGCACAAAAACTCCCCTTGTAATCTCAGCCATTTATTTTTCAATCTTCATTACTGGTTTCTCCTTATCTCTCTGAACTTTTCAAAAAATTGGGGTGAACTTTTCTATCTCCACTCATTCCCCTTGGTGATTTTCCCTAATTTCATGACCTTAAACTCCACAAATACACTGGTAACTCTCAAATTTTATACCAAAGCCCAGACCACTCTCTTGAACTCCAAACTTGAGATAACCATTGTCTATCTGCAAATGCCATGTTTAACAAAGACTAAAACAAAAGTTCCTTTTTTTTTTTTTTTAAAGATTTTATTTATTTATTTGACAGAGATCACAAGTAGGCAGAGAGGCAGGCAGAGAGAGAGAGAGAGGAGGAAGCAGGCTCCCTGCTGAGCAGAGAGGCGGATGCGGGGCTAGATCCCAGGACCCTGAGATCATGACCTGAGCTGAAAGCAGAGGCTTTAACCCACTGAGCCACCCATGCGCCCCTAAAACAAAAGTTCTTAAAATGGTTCCTAAGGCCCTAGGCATTCTGCCCACCTCCCCATTTTCCACCCTGTCCTCATAATTCTCTGTATCTTTGCTCTAGCTAAGAGTATCAGCCTCTTTATTGTTCCACACACATCAGGAAGAGTCCCACCTCAAGGCATTTGCATATAAGTGTTCTCCCAACTTGTAATACCTCTTCCCCTCTCTCACTATCCCTTCCTAAGTGGCAACATTTCCCCATGTCCCACATCCCATGTCCATTGTCTGTTAATAATAAATCCCTAATCTTCTTCCTTTTTATCTTTAACATCCCTCAAATATACTGTATATATTTACTGTTTCCTGTTATTTTTTGTCTGTCTCCCTATGCCAAAATATAACATCCACAAGGGTAGGAATTTTTATCTGTTCACTTCAGTTAAACTCCCAGCACCTAGAGCTATGCCTGACATAAAAGACTTTCAAAAAGTATTTGAATAAACAGACAAATGATGTTTTCTAGAGAAAGTGAAATGGTACCTAAGAAAAGATACACAGATATTTTACCCTTAGGGTAAAACTCACTACTTCACAAGCTCCACACTTGTCCATTTAGTATCCAATCATATTTTTAGAGCCTCAGGCCAAAATATGAACAACAAAAGTTCCGATGAGATACCAAAACCGAAATGAACCAAAAAAGAGAACCTGAAGGAAACAGGGGCAATGCAGAAAAGAGAAAAGACAGCTCCTTTTATCTTCTCAGAACAAGAAGGGGGAAAAAAAGAGAGAAAAAGGGAGGAAAGAAAATTAATCTGAACCAGAAAACTCTTAGATATTAAAAAAAGGGGAAGGGGGAGATTAATATATTCAAGAGAAAGACTGTAAGAGAAAATTGAGGTCTCCCAGAAAATACAGCAAAATGAGACAAAGAATGGAATTTATGTGATATACGACAGGTTAGAAGTTCAAACCAGGAAGTCTGACAACTAACAGAAATTGAAGAAAGGACAGAGAAAATGATATACAGAAAATAATAATTTAATAACTGTATAAGAAATCTTCACAGCAAGAGAAATATTCAATAAAACTAAAAGGCAACCTACAGAAGATATTTGCAAATGACATAACTGATAGTTAGTATCCTAAATAAAGAACTTAATAAAACTCAACACCCAAAAAACTAATAACCCAATTAAAAAATGGGCAGAAGACACAAATACAGATGGCCAACAGACACATGAAAAGATGCTCAACATCACCTATCATCAGGGAAACAAATCAAAACTACAATGAGATTATCACCTTACCCATGTCAGAATGGCTAAAATCAGTAACACAAGAAACAATAGGTATTGGGCTAGGATGTGGAGAAGGGAGAACCCTCTTGCACTGTGGGTGGGAATGTAAACTGGTGCAGCCACGCTGCAAAACAATTTGGAGGTTGTTCAAAAAGTTACAGAACTACCCTACGATCCAGCAATTGTACTAGGTATTTACCCAACAAATACAGAAGTAGTAATTCAAATGGATACTGCACCCCAATGTTTATAGCATCATTAACTACAACAGACAAATTGTGGAAACAGTCCAAGTGCCCACTGATTCATGAATGGATAAAGAAGGCAGGGGCACCTGAGTGGCCCAGTCAGTCATTACGCATCTGCCTCCCACTCAAGTCATGATCCCAGGGTCCTGGGATCAAGCCCTGCATCAGGCTCCCTGCTTGTCGGGAAGCCTGCTTCTCCCTCTCCCACTCCCCCTGCTTGTGCTCCCTCTCTCACTCTCTCTCTCCCTCAAATTATATATATAAAATCTTTTTGGGGAAAAAAGAAGATAAAGACAGACCTGGATGGCTCAGTCAGTTAAGCTTCTGCCTTAGGGCTCACGTCCTGATCCCAGGGTCTTAGGATCAAGCCCCATGGTCCCTCAATCTCTGGCCTTCACAACCACTCACTCTTAGGCTCTCTTATAAATAAGTATAGTTTAAAAAAAAAAAAAAGAAGAAGATAAAGACACCCACACACTGGAATATTTCTCAGCCATAAAAAAGAATGAAATCTTGCAATCACATGGATGGAGCTAAAGAGTATTATGCTAAGCCAAACAAGTTGGTCAAACATAAATATCATATGATTTCACTTTTATGTGGAAGAAACAAAACAAATGAGCAAAGGGAAAAAAATAAAAGAAGAGAGAGAGGCAAACCAAGAAACAAAACTTAATTACAGAGAACAACCAGATGGTTACCAGAAAGGAGGTGGTGGGGAATGGGTTAAATGGGTGATGGGGATTAAAGAGCGCAGTTATTGTGAAGAGCACCTGGTGTATGGAAGTGCTGAAGCACTATACACCTGAAACTAATATTATACTGTATGCTAACTAGTCGGAATTTAAATTCAAACTGTAAAAAATTGTGCAAGAAAACTTAACAGAACCAAAGGAATCTATTTTAGACCAACCCGCCAAATGCCTAGCATAATGAATAAAATAAGGTCTATACCAAGTTGTAGCACCATTACATTTCAAGACACCAGGAATAAAGATAATATAAAAGCTTACAGAAACTAGGCCATTTTAAAAACCAAAAGTGACAGCTCTGTACTTGTACTATTCAACAGCAGCACTAGAATACAGTAAGATAATGTTTTTGTTATAAAGATTTTATTTATTTGACAGAGAGAGAGCTTGAGAGAGCACAAGCAGGGGAAGCGGGAGAGGGAGACGCAGGACTGACACGGGGCTCGGTCTTAGGATCCTGGGATCATGACGCAAGCTGAAGGCAGACGCTTAACTGACTGAGCTACCCAGGTGCCCCAATAAGATAATGTCTTTAAAAATATTTTCAACCTGGGGCACCTGGCTCAGCCACGAGAGAGCATGAGACTCAATCTCACAGACATGAGTTTAAGCCCCACGTTGAGTGTAGCATTTACTTTAAAAAGGGAGGCCAGAGATTGAGGCCAGAGATTACAAAAAGCGGAAAAGGAAACACACAAGTAGGCAAAGATTTGTTATTGCTGCTGTCCTCACAGGCCTTGAAATACTATGTGACTTCTAAAATTCTGGTCTATTTAACAGCAATAAAAATTAGGTTAACAAAGGAGGAGGTGTGTTTACAAATATGTTCTCTCCACTATTTAAACACTTCAAATTGATCATATTTCAGCATGGCTGTAAGCCACCCTTGCACGCTCATTCCTTCCAGTCCTCCTCTTATGGTGACCTTCAAACACAACTTTTGCAGCTGCAGCTGTGTGCTTCTTCCAAATAAATATCTTTGTCGCTCCAGCATGTACTTTCTACATTTCCCAACACACACACCTACGTATGGGAAAACTTCTACTTTAGAGTGGAAAAGCTTTTGATAAAATTTAGGAATTAGAGCAAAATCAATAGCTCAAGTGCCAAGAGAAGCTGGGAATATCTATCACCTTTTAAGATTCTGCCAGGAGAAATAATCAGATTCTCCTGCAACACTATCATATCCTAAATTACCATAGACTAGACCAATCATAGGGTTTGATCCAGCCAGTGATTTTCTTTTAGGTTTTATGTAAAAACACTCTAAAGGAAATCTCTATTTTTTTTACAGAGTCCTGGGACTCAGCTCACACATGTATTTCAATTTACTGCAATCTAACTTTTACCAATTTTCAGCTGCTCTGGAAAGAAACAATATCAGCCAAAATACCTGCCTTAATGATGTTGCAGACGCACCATCCAGTGGCAAGAGGAGTAACTGCAACTTCCAGCCACTATAAACAGCAGTTTGGCTTCTGATGACACACCAATATGTAGTAGAATTTAATGCAAGCAGAAAAAAACTCCAGACAGCCAAAGTTTAACAACTCATAGGTAAATACTATCAGTGATTTTTTTTTTTTAAGATTTTATTTCTTTATTTTACAGAGAGACAAGAGAGGGAACACAAGGAGGGGGAGGGGGAGAGGGAGAAGCAGGCCTCCCGCTGAGCAGAGCCTGATCCCAGGACTCTGGGATCATGACCTGAGCCGAAGGCAGACCCTTAATGACTGAGCCACCCAGGCACCCCCGTATCTGCAATTTTTAACAAGTGAAAATAATGTACATTCACCATATCAGGAAAGGAAGTAAGAATCCAATACCTACAATCCTTTGAATGTAGCTTTGTCTGGAATTTAAGAAACATTTTTTTTTTCTTTTTAAGATTTTATTTATTTGACAGAGAGAAACACAGCGAGAGAGGGAACACAAGCAGAGGGAATGTAGTGGGAGAAGCAGGCTCCCCGCCGAGCAGTGAGCCCGATGCGGGGCTCGATTCTGGGACCCTGGGATCATGACCTGAGCTGAAGGCAGATGCTTAACGACTGAGCCACCCAGGCGCCCGAAGAAACATGATTCTAATCCTAGCGCTAGCTCTGTCATAACGCTAATTTTGAAAAGATCACTTTTCAATACAGACATTAGTTTATCTAGATTCAGGTAAGAAAATGCAGAATGCAAAAACTTCCTGTAAAGATTCTTTTATGTAACAGTAGTAGCTTACTAAACACTTTGAGAATGTACAGTGTGCCTGGCATTGTTTTAAGTCCTTTGACTGAATTAATGAATTAAATCCTCAGAACAATCCTAACCCATACTTTTATTTCCGTGCTACAAATGAAAAATAAAATAAAAACTAATGGCAGGAGAAAAAAAAAGCAGTAACACTAATATTTACTGGATAACTACTAAGTGTTCTAAGCATTTCACATAGACTATCTCATTTAATATCCAAAAATATCCTCTGCAAAAGTACTAATATGCCTATTTACAGAAAAGGAATTTTTTTTTTAATTTTAGTTAACATATAGTGCAATATTGGTTTCAGAAGTAGAATTCAGTGATTCATCACTTACATACAACACCCAGTGATCATCACAAGTGCCCTCTTTAATACCCATCACCCATCTGGCCGATCCCCCACCTCCCTCCCTCCATCAACCCTCAGTTTGTTCTCTCATAAGAGTCTCTTATGGTTTGTCTCCCTCTTTTTTTTTTCTTTTCCCCTTCCCATAGGTTCATCTGTTTTTTCCCTTAAATTTTCACATGAGTGAGATCATATGGTATTTGTCCTTCTCTGACTTACTTAGCATAATACACTCTAGCACCATCCATGAAGTTGCAAATGGCAAGATTTCATTCTTTTTGATGGCTGAGTAATATCCCACTGTGTGTGTGTGTGTGTGTGTGTGTGTGTGTGTGTGTGTGTGTTTATACGCATACACACATACCACATCATCTTTACCCATTCATCAGTTGATGGACATTTGGGCTCTCTCCATAGTTTGGCTATTAATAATGCTGCTATAAACATTGAGATACAAGTACCCCTTTAAATCTGTATTTCTGTATCCTTTGGGTAAATACCTAGTAGTGCAAATAGCTGAATCGTAGTATAGTTCTATTTTTAATGTTTTGAGAAACCTCCACACTACTCTCCAGAGTGGGTGCGCCAGCTTGCATTCCTACCAACAGTGTAAGAGGGTTCCCCTTTCCAGAAGAGGAAACTTTAATTTATCCAAGGTCAGAGAACTAACAGGTGGCAGAACCAGAAATCAATTCCATGTGTTTTTTTCAGACCATACAAGCCCTTAACCTACATTAAGTTCTATAACTCCATTTTTAAAATTTATTATTTTTGAGAATGAGAATGCATGGGTGTGCAGGGTGGGGGGAGGGGAGAAGGAGACAGAGAATCTTAATTAAGGAGGCTCCACATCCAGCGTGGTGCCCAATGCAAGGCTCAATCTCACAACCCAGAGACCATGACCTAGGCCAAAATCAAGAGTTGGACACTTAACCAACTGGGCCACCCTAGTGCCCCCATAACTCCATTTTTTATTTACCTATTTTCTATTGAGGTAAAATTCACATAAGACGTACCATTTTAAAATGAACAATTCAGTATATTCAATGTTTTGCTACCAGCACCTCTATCAAATTTCAAAATGTTTTCATCACCTCAAAAGGAAATTCCATACCCATTAAGCAGTTGCTTTCCATTATCCCCTCCCAAGACTCCCTGGAAACATGTCTGCATTCTGTCTCTATAGATTTACCTATACTGGATATTTTATATAAACAAAGGCACACAACATGTGACCTTTTGTCTCTAGCTTCTTTTACTTAGCATAATGTTTTCAAGGGCTAGCCACATTGTAGCATTTATCAGTACTTCATTCTTTTATGAATGAAAATTCCCTTATATGTATATACATCATAATTTGTTTATCCACTTATTTTTTTTAAGATTTTATTAAAGGAGAGAGAGGAGAGAGAACAAGCAGGAGTTGGGGGAAGGGCAGAGGGAGACGCAGACTCCCCTTTGAACAGGGAGCCCATTGCGGTACTTGATCCCAGGACCCTGGGATCATGACCCGAGCCAAAGGCAGCTGCCCAACCGACTGAGCTACCCGGGCGCCCCATCCACTTCTTTCCTGATGAAAGTCTGGAATGTTTCCACCTTTTGGCTTTCGTGAATAGCACTGCTATAAACACATACATATATGAGCATGTGTTTTTTCAGTTCTTTGGGGAATACAAAGAATAGAACTGCTGGGTCGTATGGTCAAATTAAACATAATTTTATGTTTCACTGCTTGAGGAAGCACTGTTTTCCACATCAGACACACCATTTTACATTCCCACTAGCAACACATGAGGGTTGAATTTTCTATATTCCTGCCAATGTTTATTTCGTCTTTTTAAAATTTTAAGTCATCATAGTGGTTGGGTATGAAGTAGTACTTCACTGTGGTTTTGATTTGCATTTCCCAAAGGACTAATGATGTTGAGCATCAGTCCATCTGCTTATTGGTCATCTGTGTATCTTCTTTGAAGAAATACGTATTTAAGTCCTTTGTCCATTTTTTAATCAAGCATTTTGCTGTTGTATTCTTTTTACATTTTGGGTACCAGATCCTTATCAGATATATGATTTGCAAATATTTCCTACATTCTGTAGGCTATCTTTTCACTTTAAATTCCACTGATGTTACAAAAGCTTTTAATTTTGATGAAGTCCAATTAAATTATCTATTTTTTTATTTTGTTGCATGCCATATAACTTCACTGATTTTAATTTTTGAAATGCTTGAGATAGGAGAAGTTCCTGGGAATTAAAAAATTACTGACAGGAAAAAAAAAATTACTGACAGGAAATTTACACTCGAGAGAGAGAAGACAATAAAAAAAATTTTTTTTAAGATTTTATTTATTTGACAGAGAGAGAGATCACAAGTAGACAGAGAGGCAGGTGGAAGCAGGCTCCCTGCTGAGCAGAGAGCCTGATGTGGGGCTCGATCCCAGGATCCTGAGATCATGACCGGAGCTGACGGCAGAGGCTTTAACCACTAAGCCACCCAGGTGCCCTGAGACAATAAAATTTTTAAAAATTGTTTTAAGATTTATGGGGTACCTAGGTGGCTCAGTTGGTTAAGTGTCTGCCTTCAGTTCAGGTCATGATTCCGAGGTCCGGGGATCAAGCCCCACATCGGGCTCCATCCATCCTCAGTGAGGAATCTGTTTCCCCCCTCCCTCTGTCCCTGTCCCCCCAACTTGTGCTTTCTCTCTCAAACAAAATCTTTTTTAAAAAAACTGTTTAAAGATTTATTTCATTTATTTGAGAGCACACATGTACACACTCACAACGTAGGGGGTGGGAGCAGGGGGAGGGAGAGAGGATCTTAAGCAGACTCTGCACTGAACAGAGAGCCTGAATCTCAAGACTCAGAGATCACAACCTGAGCCAAAATCAAGAGCCAGACGGATGCTTAACCAACCACACCACCAGGTACCACAATAAAATAAAATTTTTAATTAAAGTTAGGAATCACAAATGCTATGAATAAGAATGGGGAGAGAGAGCTATTTTATACAAGAAAATCAAGGAATGCTTTACTGAAAGACCTCTGAGCAAAGAAAAGACCTCACGGAGGTCTGGAAACAAAGCCATGTGAATATCTAAGGAGAGCGTTCCAGGCAGAGGAAACACTAAAAGCAAAGGATCAAGTAAAAATATGCTTGGTGTATTCAAGAAACATAGATAGGGGTTTGAATGTAGTGAAAGCAGCCTTCTAAACCATAAACATGGTAAAGTTTTCAGTTTTTTTGGATCCTCTTTAAGTTCTTACAACAATATTTTGTAGTCTTCAGTGCCTAGGTCTTACATGTTATTTTGCTAAATTTATTCCTATTTCATTTTTAGGATATTGTTATAAATAATACTTTTAAAAGTTTCATTTTCCAATTGTTTGTTGCTAAATGTAGAGTACAACTTACTTTTTTTTTTTAAAGATTTTATTTATTTGACAGAGAGAAACACAGTGAGAGAGGGAACATAAGCAGAGGGAATGGTAGTGGGAGAAGCAGGCTTCCTGCCGAGCAGAGAGCCTGATGCGGGGCTCGATGCCAGGACCCTGGGATCATGACCTGGGCCGAAGGCAGACGCTTAACGACTGAGCCACTCAGGCGCCCCTACAACTTATTTTTGTATATGGACCTGTATCCTACAACTTTACTATAGTCACTTCCTAATTCTGGGTGCTGTTTTTTAGGGGCAGGGGTGGTGATGCTTAGAGTTTTCTATGAATGTAACCATAATCAGGTAGTCTACAAATGGCGTTTTTTTATCAACTTCCTTTTCAGCCTCTGATTTCTTTCTCTTGCCTTATTGTTACTAGCTAGAACTCTAATAAAATGTTGTTTTGTACTTGATTCTTAAAAGAAAGCTTAGACTGAAAGCTTCACCATTAAAGTATCATGTTAACTGTGTATCATTTAGTAGATTGAGAAAATGTCCTTCTATTCCTAGTTTGCTGAGGTATCATGATGCACATAAGGTTGCATTTTGTCAAATGCTTTTTCTATACCTATTAAGATGATCATGACTTTTCTTCCTTATCCCATTAAGTGAGCTAATTAAAATTGATTTTGAATGTGAAATCAACATTGGATTCGGGAAATAAGACCTACTTGGTCACAATGTACTATTCCTTTTATAAGTTCCCAGAATTGCTTTGTAGTTATTTAGATAAGGATTCTTATGTATATGTTCAAGAAGGACATGTCAATGTTCATTAGAGATATCTTTCGTTTTAGTATCTAGGATAAGGCTGGTCCAATAAATGATTTGAAAAGTGCGCCCTCCTCCTCCATTTACTAGAATTTTTTTCCTTAAACATTTGATAAAACTCAGCAGTAAAGCTATCTAAGCCTTAACGTTTCTTTCAGAAAAACTTAAATTAAGATTCTATTTCTTTAATATAGGTCTATTTACTCTATCAATCACTACAAAGGAATATTGAGTATACAACTATATAACCGTAGATTTCTATTTCTTCTTCCAATTCTGTTGATTTCTGCTTCAAGTATTTTGAAACCCTGTCATTAGGCATATAATATGATAAATTGATACCTTTATCATCACAAAAAATTCTCTTTATTCCTGGAAGTATATCCCTTGCTCTGAAATCTACTTTGTCTAATGTTAATATAGTCACTTGAGCTTTTTTTTATTAGTAGCTTATTAGATAGTCCTAATATATTTTTAGTGGTTGCACTGGAGTTTATAATATACATTTTTAACTTAGCACAATTTACCTTCAAACAGCATTATACCATTTCTCATATTAATGTAAGAATCTTACAGCAGTAAACTCCCACTTTCTGTCTCCCATTATTGGGCTTTATTTTTATCACTTTTTACCTCTACTTGTACTTCTGAATTTTACCTGTCAATTGTCTTTGAAATAAATTTAAATCTGAGAAAAAAGTATTTTATATTTCCCCACATGTACCATTTCTTATCCTCTTCATCTCTCTGTATGTATGTTTCCATCTAAAATAATGACTTTCTTCAACCTGCAAAACTTCCTTCAATTTTTTTAAAAAAGATTTTATTTATTTATTTGAAAGAGACAGCTAGAGAAAGAACACAGGGGGCAGTGGGGGGGGGGGGGGGCAGAGCAGGCTTCCCGCTGAGGAGGAAGCCCAGTGCAGGGCTCGATCAGAGTGACTGAGCCAAAGGCACACATTCAGTCACTCAGTGACTGAGCCGCTCAGGCGCCCTTAACATTTTTAATAGTGTTAAGACTCTGGGCAAGAAATTCCCTCAGCTTTTGCCTGGAAAATGTCTTTATTTTAAAAGCCTTCATTTTTGAAAGGCATTTTTGTTAAGATTAAATTCTAACTTGATAGTTTCCCGCTTTCGAACTTTTTGTTTAATATTTTATTTTAAAATAATCTCTACATCCAACATGAGGCTTGAACTTACAGCCCTAAGATCAATAGTCACATGCCCTACTGATGGAGACAACCAGGCGCCCCTCCCTTCAGAACTTTAAAAGTATTGCTTTAAAAAAAAAAAAGTATTGCTTTATTGTCTTCTGGTTTGCACTGCCCCCCACCTCCACCCCTTTTGGTAGAAATGTAGATTCTAAGAAATTTATTATGAAATGATTTTAAAGAAAAGTTGCAAGAAAGGGTCCACATATACCTTTCATTCAGCTTCTCCTAACTTACATAACCATTTATCAGAAACAAGAAAGTAACAATGGTACAATACAGTTAACTATAGACCTAATCTACTAGTTTTTTCACTAGACTTTTTCTATTTCAGGATCCAATTTAATTCCCACACTGCATTTAGTTGACAAGCCTCCTGCAATCTGAAACAGTTACTCAGTATGTTCTTGTCTTGAATGACCTTGATAATTTTGAATACTAGTCAGGTATTTTGTAGAATCTCCCTCCATTTAGGTTTGTTTAAGGTGTTCTCATAATTAGAGCAAAGCTTCACATTTTTTGATAAGAACACCACAGACAGAATGTTTTGCCTTTCTTTATCAGGGAGTATACATTGCAAATGTCTTATTGCTGTGATATTAACCTTGATAACTTGGTTATGGTGGTATCTACAGTGCTCTCCACTATAAATTCACTGTTTCTCCCTTTGAAACTAGTAAGTTTTGGGGAGAAAATGCTTTAAGACTGTAAATATCATGTTTCTCATCATACCTTCACCCACTTATTTTACCTTCTATTATCAATTTGTTCCTGTGACAACTGTTACTGTAAAATTTGCCTGATGGTGATGCTGTGTTTCAGTCACTGCTTTACCCTTAAAAACTGGAATTCTATCATTTATTACTGCCAATATAGACTCATAGATATTTTATTCTACTGCTTATAATGCAATACTATAGTTATTTGATTCCAGCTTTGGTCATAAGAAGCTCTTTCAAGTTGGTTCCTATGTCCTTTTGACATGTCTCACCCTTTTCTAGCACTTCTTTGTTTTCTGGCACCAAAAATTGTCCTAGGATCATCTTCCACTGCCCCATCCCAGCTCTCTTATTGAAGAATTGTAGAGTCCAAGATCTTAGCACAAAGTATGCTCATTGCTACAGGGATGTCACTGCTTCTAGGCATTCCCAGAGGAGAAAGCAAGGAAATATATCTATGTAAAATAACCCATGCATATATACATATCTACATTTAACTGTCTATCTGTATGTATAATATCTATAAAACCAAGAGTTAATATTGATACCTCTGACACCTCCAACTCAACACCAAAAAGTTCATTCTAGTCTTTTTCCTTTCCTTACTTGTAAACTCTTCATTTAACAATTAGATACGTGGGGCACCTGGGCGGCTCAGTGGTTTAGGCCTCTGCCTTTGGCCCGGGTCATGATCTCAGGGTCCTGGGATTGAGCTCCGCGTCGGGCTCTGCTCAGTGGGGACCCTGCTTCCCCCTCTCTCTGCCTGCCTCTCTGCCTGATTGTGATCTCTCTCCTCTCTGTCAAATAAATAAATAAATATTTTAAAAAACAACAATTAGATACGTGGCTGTCATTATCGGGAATATATTTACTTATATATTCAATCCCAGTATATAGTTTATGCACAAAGCAGTTTCAGACTAACTCATACCTGTATGAGAAAGGGTAAATTCACTAACTACTTATATGTATATAATTCTTTTTATCTGTAGTTTTACAGTGTATCTAGTCAAAATACTGTAGTTTTTGTTTTGTTCTGAGAGAGCGGGGGAGAGGGGAAGCGAAGAGGGGTAGAGAATCTTAAGCAGGCTTCACACCGATAGCAGAGCATGAGGACAAGCTCGATCTCACGATCCTGAGATTATGATCTGAGCCAAAACCAAGAGTTGGACACAACTGACTAAGCCACCCAGGCGCCCCACAAAATACTGTTTTCTAAAGTTAATTTGATTATTCTCTTCCTCCTTCAGTGTAGTCGTTATTCAATTGTAATAAAGTGAGGTTCATTTGTTGGCTTACATTATTATTCCTGAAAAGTCAAGAGCTGTTACCCTCCGTATATGTAATGTGTTCTTTCTTTCCTCCAGTTTCTCTTAAGATTTCTCTTTGTAACCCTATCACTGATCTTTTCTTCTGAATATCTAATCTGCTGTTAAGCCCCACCGACTGGATTTTTCATTTCAGATACTGACTTTTTCAGTTCTAGAAGTTCCAATGGGTCTTTTTTACATCTTATATTTCTTTCTTGTTCATGCTTTCCTTTAACTGCTTCAACATATCTCTGTCCTCTAAATCTCTCGTCTCTGTCATTTTTGGGTCCGTTTCCATCAACTGATTTTTCTCCTGGTTAAGGATTACAGTTCTTTTCTTCATACATCTAATAATTTCAGATTAGGTGCTGAGTATCTTATATATTTTATTAATATATAAACTTTTATTTTTTTAAAGATTTTACTTATTTAAGAGAGTCAGCAGCGAGCACAAGCAGGAGCGGCAGCAAGCAGGAGAAGCAGGCTCCTCGCTGAGCAGGGTGCCTGATGCGGACTCTATTCCAGGACTCTGGGATCATGACCTGAGCCAAAGGCAAACACTTAACTGAATGAGCCACCCAGACATCCCTAATTATACATTTTTTAAATAAATGCTGAGTTTTGTTCAGATAGGCAACTAAATTAGTAGAGAATCAGTTTAATCCTTTGGAGAGCCGCTTTTGAGCACAGTTGTTGTTGTTTAAGATTTTATTTATTCATCTGAGAGTGAGTGAGAGAGAACCCTCGGCAGGGCAAGGGGCAGAGGGAGAAGCAGACTCACCACCGAGCAAGGAGTCCAATGCAGGACTTGATCCCGGGACTCCAGAATCATGACCTGAGCCAAAGGAAAACCCTTAACTGACTGAGCCACCCAGGTGTCCATTTCAGCACAGTTTTAAGGTAGGGTGAGAGCAGCCTTTTCTCCAGAATTACTTTAGCCCTACTCCTAATGAGTACCATTTCTGGGGTCTCCCCCAGATGGCCCTGATAGTCAGTGAGATCTCTCTATTCAGGGTGGTTAGAACTAGAATGTCTCCCAAACCACTAGAAGTCTCAATACTTCTACCAGCTATCTGTTAGTTGCTCTTTGCCTAACAGTTGTTTTCTGCCCAGCCCATGGAGTCCCACACCTCTTAATATACAGGCAAAGATTCAAAGGGACTCCTTTCTGGATCTTACTCTCTATATAACCCCATCTTCTTTTTTATTTTTACAAGAAAAAAAATTTTTTAAAAGATTTTATTAATTTGACAGAGAGATCACAAGCAGGCAGAGAGGCAGGCAGAGAGAGAGGGGGAAGCAGGCTCCCTACCAAGCAGAGAGCCCAATGCGGGGGGTTCAATCCCAGGACCCTGAGATCATGACCTGAGCCGAAGGCAGAGGCTTTAACCCACTGAGCCACCCAGGCGCCCCTTTACAAGAAATATTTTTAAATAGGCACCACACCCAAAGTGGGACTTGAACTCATGGCCCTGAGATCAAGAGTCGCATACTCTACCACTGAGCCTGCCAGGCACCCCCATAACTCCATCTTCTATGATAAACAATCCTGCAAATTCCAGCCTCTCCAGTCTCTCCTACTCTGACTTCTATCTCCTAGGCCTAACAAGACTGCCTTGCCCTGCTTAGATCCTGCACTGGAATCCAGTTTCAGACAGAAAGCCAGGATGATCGCTGGGTTAAATTTCTTTGTTTTCCTTCTCTCAAGGATTATAGTTCTGTCCCAGCTGTTACCAAATATTTATAAACAGTCGTTCCATATGTTTGTCTGGTTTTCTAGCAGTTTATAGCCAGAAGGCTAGTATGGTACCTGTTACTCTGTAATGTCCAGAAATGGAAGTCCTCGACAGCTTTATTGTCTTTTAAAGATTAAGTAATCCTTGATCTTTTTTGAAATATGTTTCAGATCATTTGAGAACCTAATGAAAATCATGGCCCTTTACCCATATCCTTACACCAAACTGGATATACACAAAATCTGGAGTATAATTTCAGGGACTTCATAGCGCTGACCCAAGTCCCATTCTAGAGTTCAAGAGGGTTGTGGTTTACAGTATTAGCGCACTATCATTTTTTCAAAGCTTTAGAGCCAATTTTTATTCAGTGAAAACTTGCTAAGGCTACAATTAAAATATGTGAACCAAGGAAGATTTTTTTTTTTTTAAGATTTTATTTATTTATTTGACAGAGACACAGTGAGAGAGGAAACACAGGCAGGGGGAGTAGGAGAGGGAGAAGCAGGCTTCCCACCAAGCAGGGAGCCCGATGCTGCCGGGCTCAATTGCAGGACCCTGAGATCACGACTCGAGTGGAAGGCAAATGTTTAACAACTGAGCCACCCAAATTAGACACTTTTAAAAAAGTATAATTCAGGGGCACCTGGGTGGCTCAGTCATTAAGCATCTGCCTTCCGATTGGGTCGTGATCCCAGGATCCTGGGATCAAGTCCCGCATCGGGCTCCCTGCTCGGTGGGAAGCCTGCTTCTCCTTCTTCTACTCCCTCTGCTTGTGTTCCCTCTTTCACTGTACCTGTCAAATAAATAAAATCTTTAAAATATATATATATATATAATTCAGAGTTCAGAAATAATACAACTATTATTGTTTCTTCATGTGTGACAGTATTTCTCACATATCTTCATGATGATATACTAGCAGTTTGATATTACAGACTGAAAAAACAAAGCTGAAGTAACCTGGATTTTGTACCTTATTACTTTTCTTTTGTTATGTAATTATTTTTTTTAAGATTTTATTTATTTATTTATCGGACAGAGAGATACACAGCACAAGCAAGCAGAGTGGCAGACAGATGAGAGGGAGAAGCAGGCTCTCGCTGAGCAGGAAGCCTGATGTGGGGCTCAATCCCAGGACCTGGGATCATGACCTGAGTTGAAGGCAGCCACTTAATCAACTGGACCACCCAGGCGTCCCTTGTTATATAATTATTATTAAAAAGCATATTATTTTTTTACTATGATTTAGCCACCAACAACACTGATACTGTATTATAAATATACAGTTCATATACATATTCATTCTTCATTAACTGCTTTTAAAAAATGGCATTGTCTTAAGTTACTAGTCCTACAGAAGCACAAGCCAGCTCTGTTAGGCCAGATGGATGTGAACAAATACAACTCAGAATTCACTCTAATCCTATATATTCAGCACTGAATACCTGCTGATTTAAGTAATGGAAGAAGTTGAAAAAGTAAAGACAAAAAGATAAATAGACAGGATAACATATAAGAGTGCTTGATATTTAATTATCAAAACTCAGCTGATCAGAATGGAAAGGTTTATTTCTGGACTCTCAATTCTATTCCACTGATCTGTAATGTTTGCTAGAACCACACTGTCTTCATTACTGCAGCTTTGCTGTTAAGGTTTTTTTTTTAGATTCCATTTGTTTATTTAATTGACAGAGAGAGAGAGTGAGTGAGAGAGGGAACACAAGCAGGGGGAGTGGGAGAAAGAGAAGCAGGCTTCCCACCAAACAGGGAGCTCTATGAGGGGCTTGATCCCAGGACCCTGGGATCACAATCCGAGCCAAAGGCAGACGCCTAACGACTGAGCCACCCAGGCATCCCTGTGCTTCGTTCTCAAGATTATTTTGGCTATTCTGGGTCCTCTGCATTTCTCTCTGAATCTTAGCCACCTGTCAACTTCTGCAACCATCTTGCTAGCATTCTGATAGGAACTGAACTGAATCTGTAGACTAATTTTGATAGTACTGCCACCTTAATATTTGTCTTCTGATCCATGAACAATGGGTATCTTTCCATTTATTTAGATCTTCTTTAGTTTCTCTCAGGAGTTTCCAGGGGCGCCTGGGTGGCTCAGTGGGTTAAGCCTCTGCCTTCAGCTCAGGTCATGATCTCAGGGTCCTGGGATCTAGCCCCCATTGGGGCTCTCTGCTTGGCGGGGAGCCTGCTTCCCCCTCTCCCTCTGCCTGCCTCTCTGCCTGCTTGTGATCTCTTTCTTGCTGTCAAATAAATAAATAAAATCTTACTAAAAAAAAAAGTTTTCAGTGTACATATCTTATACTTCTTTTATTAAATTTGTTCCTAAATGATTCTTTTTGATGCTAGTATGAACAGAACAAATGCCATTTTTTCATTTTTAGATGTTTCATTACTAATGAATACAGATACGTTCAATTTCTGTATATCGTTCTTGTATTCTATTTAGACTTTTAAGAAGCAAAGTAGCTAAAGTACCTATACATATTACATTACAAATAACAAAAGTCATTCTAACAAAAAATAACTTCTAACAAAAGCAGCTAACATTACAAAGTAGTATATAATAAAGCCCAAGAACTGCCAAACTTATAGGTATAAGTCAGGATGAAGAAAAAGTCTTATTTGTTATGCACTAATTTTAGAGACACTCCCCTAATTCATTAATATTCTCAGAAGTAATATAGTTAAGGCAACTGGAAAATCTATTAAGTTCCACAATACCAGTAAATAGAGCATAAAAGAGAAGCAACATCTCAAAAAGAGAAAATTAACATGTTTATGCATAGAAGATACATTATTTTTATTCACTCTGCTGGAATAAGTTACATTTTCTTATCGGAAAATTTAAAATTTCCTTTAATAAAAATAATATATTTATACACACACACACATACACACACACACACACACAAATACATATGTGATGTTGGTTTTTTTTTTTTTTTAAAGATTTTAAGTACAGGGGCGCCTGGGTGGCTCAGTGGGTTAAAGCCTCTGCCTTTGGCTCGGGTCATGATCTCAGGGTCCTGGGATTGAGCCCCGCATCGGGCTCTCTGCTCAGCAGGGAGCCTGCTTCCCCCCGTTTCTGCCTGCTTGTGATCTCTCTCCTGTCTAATTAATTAATTAATTAATTAAAATATTTTAGGGGAGACTGGGTGGCTCAGTGGGTTAAAGCCTCTGCCTTCGGCTCAGGTCATGATCTCAGGGTCCTGGGATTGAGCCTCACATCGGGTCTCTGCTCAGCAGGGAGCCTGCTTCCCCCCCCCCCTCTCTCTCTGCTTGCCTCTCTGCCTACTTATGATCTCTCTCTCAAATAAATAAAACA
>CM053610.1:100371856-100390254 GCA_028646535.1 Procyon lotor
AATATTTGGGAAGAATTTCTTTTGCAAATCTTTGTTCATCCAAAACCAAAAAACTCTGGCCATTCTGGCTCCAGGTGATGAACTCGTTGGTGTGGGTTTCCTCCACAAGCGTCCACAGCTTGCTGAGGAAAGCCGGCACGTTCGAACTCTGCTTCATTGTTAACGAGACGCGGGGATTCCAAATTCTACACCCGAACACAGCGGCGGCGGTGGCGGCGGCGGCGGCAGCTCTATTTTTAATAACTTTTACGTTCATAACATAAAAGACAAAAGATTAAAGATCTTACCTACACAATTTTGTCTGAAAAAGCATGCCAACCCTTCCAACACTAAATTCTTTCTCTCGGTGCTAAATGGTAACCAAGAATTAAAATTATAATCCAATTTTGTCAAATACAAGATAAAACAAACTTGCTTTCATAAGTTTTAATTTCATTTCTCAAGTTACCAATATTTTTGTTTTCCATTATTTGCTAAGAAAATTTGTTTACTGGGGCGCCTGGGTGGCTCAGTCATTAAGCGTCTGCCTTCAGCTCAGGTCATCCCAGGGTTCTGGGATCGAGCCCCACATCGGGCTCCCTGCTCAGCGGGAAGCCTGCTTCTCCTGCTACCATTCCCTCTGCTTGTGTTCCCTCTCTCACTGTTTCTCTCTGTCAAATAAATAAAATCTTTAAAAAAAAAAGAAAATTTGTTTACTGTTTTCAATGTACTCCTTTTAAGTAACTTTTCTCAGTACCATTGTTTCATACATTGTTTTAGCATTTCACTTTTCATTTTATGTCAGTTACCTGTACTAGATTATAAACACAATTAGGAGGGAGTGTAGAAGCAATGAAAGAGGTACACCACCAGCTCTCGAACTTTTTGTTCCGAGGACTCCTTTATGCTTCAAGATCACTGAGGATCCCAAAAGTCTTTAGTTTATGTAGGTTATGTCAATTTTTTATTTTCTATACTAGAAATTAAAAAAACTAAGAAAACGTTTAACTATTAATATATTTTAAAATAATAAACCCAGGGATGCCTGGGTAGCTCAGTCAGTTAAGCGTCTGCCTCTGTCTCAGGTCATGATCCCAGGGTCCTGTGATCAAGCCCCATGCCAGCCTCCCTGCTCAGCTAGAAGCCCGCTTCACCCTCTTCCTGCTGCTCCCCTGCTTGTGCACGCTCTCTCTTCCTCCCTCTGGCAAATAAATAAAATCTTAAAAAAAATAATAAACCGGGGCACCTGGGTGGCTCAGTGGGTTAAAGCCTCTGCTTTCGGCTCAGGTCATGATCTCAGGGGCCTGGGATCGAGCCCCGCATCGGGCTCTCTGCTCAGTGGGGAGCCTGCTTCCCCCCCTCTCTCTGCCTCTCTGCCTACTTGTGATATTTCTCCCTCTCTGTCAAATAAATAAAATCTTAAAAAAATAAAAAAATAAAAAAATAAACCCATAAATGAATTTTTATGAAAATAACTCCATTTTCTAAAAACGAAAGTAAACTTCGTGAGAAGAGTGGCATGAATTATAGTTTTGTAACTTTAATGTCCAGCTTAATAGACAGCAAATGGATTTTCAATCTGCTTCTGCATTCAATCTGTTACAATATGCTGTTAGGTTGAAACATATGAAGACTATGAAGTATATGAAGTCTAGTTGCATACAGATATACAGTTGAAAACGGAGCGTGTATTTTAAGAGCATATTCAGATAATTCTAAATATTCTTTGACGCTAAAAACTCAACAAGTGGTACTTTCTCAAAGATTAATTGCCATGTGGAATCTGAAAGCTTATCAATAAATTTTTCATATTCAACTACATTAAATCCATCAGTTACTTTTATATTTTGAGTGGATCTTTTATACATGCACGATTTTATAACATCATGTATTGGTCATTTGGAAAATACAGGTTCACTAAGCTACAGAGTTCTTCCAAATGCCTGACATATCTCAGTACACAATATGAAAAAAAAATCATGTTTGTTAACATCACTGTGGACTTCATCAGGAAAATCTCTAAGTACAGGAAAACTGTCAAGCTCACGAAGGCAGACACAAATTTTCCAAAATTCTAATTTTTAGGGGCGCCTAGATGACTAAGTCAATTGAGCAACTGTCTTCGGCTCAGATCAGGATCCGAGGGTCCTAGGATTGAGCCCCTCATCAGGCTCCTTGCTCAGCAGGGAGCCTGCTTCTTTCTCTCTCGATGCTGCTGCTGCCCCTGCCTGTACACTCTCTCTCTCTCCCTTTCAAATAAAATAAAATCTAAATAAATAAATAAAATTGAGGCTACAGTCCACTCATTCCATCTAGAAAAATTATAGGTCTAATTATTAAAAAAAAAAAAAAATAACCCACAAACTCCTAATTTTCATTTAAAAGCAAGGATTTTATCATTGCATTTGAGAAAGTGTCTGTCAAATCCTCAGGATGGAATAACCATAGTGTGCCAGTTATTCTTTTTTTTTTTTAAGATTTTATTTATTTGACAGAGAGAAACACAGCGAGAGAAGGAACACAAGTAGAGGGAATGGTAGCGGGAGAAGCAGGCTTCCTGCCGAGCAGGGAGCCCGATGCAGGGCTCTATCCCAAGACCCTGGGATCATGACCTGAGCCGAAGGCAGACGCCCAACGACCAAGCCACCCAGGCGCCCCGCCAGTTATTCTTTTAAGGACAAGTGGTGTTCCATGAAAAAGGTGGCCAATTTGAACAATCTCACTGGTGCTTTTCCTTGAGACAACCATCACTGCTTCAGAATAAGGCAGAAGTATTTTACAGTTACTTCTCATTTTGTCACATAGACAAAAAGATGAGTGCTGAGGGTCAAGTTTAAGTAAAAATAAAATAGATACAAATAAATAAAATAAAAATTTTTTCCACGTCCTCGAGGAAATTAAGTTTTGTTTTATTCCTGTGACGCTATGGTGGTAAAGAAAATAATGACTTGATGTCCAGCTTGATCACCGTCTTTGGTTAATGGTGAGGCCAGCAATTTTACATGCCATTGCTTCTGTACAATCAGTTTAAGCATCAACATGGTGAAAATGGGAAACGTGTTAGAATTAATATGAAACAGTTTTGACTTTCTGGTCATAAAATATCCCCACATGGGGTCTGTGGAGATCCAAATTTTGAAAACCCCCAGATGTAACACTAACGTCTGTTGAGAATTTACATGTCAGACCATTTGCTAAGATGCTTCCATTATGTATTATTGCATTTGCTCTTTCCAACAATCTTGAAAGAGGTTTTTTTAAACAGAGAAGGAAATTCAGGTGGAGTCAAAAAACAAATCCAACTACTTCTAATCCCAAAGCTTCCCAAAACCAGGTTTAAGATCAGACTCTGATATATTTGACATATTATCAAGGGTAGGTCATCAAAATATGCTTCCTCATCTGTGAAATGGTAATGAATACCCACTTTGCCCTCTTCACAGCATTATGCAAGACCCTTAAGAAGGAAAGTAGTACTCTTAAAATTTTTCCTCAATTATATTATTATGAAACAAATAAAAATCAACTCCAAGAAGGGGGAAAAAAATCCTTGAGATTCAAAAAGATGTAGTCACTTAGTAAGTGATTACAAAAACTTACATACCTGTTTCCAACAAGTTAAAAAAAAATCACCATTAACATATCTCAAGAAATACTACATCACCATAGTCAATATCCCTGGTCACTGTGACTTCATCAAGAACATCACAGGTACCTCACAGGCAGACTGAGCTGCGCTGACTGTGAAAAGTGGTGTAGGTGAGCCTGTGTCTGTTTTGTTCTAATCATAACTTTTTTTTTTTTAAGATTTTTTTTATTTGACAGAGAGAGATCACAAGTAGGCAGAAGAGACAGGCAGAGAGAAAGGAGGAAGCAGGCTCCCTACTGAGCAGAGAGCCCGATGCGGGGCTCGATCCCAGGACCCTGAGACCATGACCTAAGCCGAAGGCAGAGGCTTCAACCCACTGAGCCACCCAGGCGCCCCTAATCATAACTTCTTGATATAATCTACTCTTTCCCATCATTTCCTATTGAGCTCTTCAACCTATCCCTCTGAACAAGATCTAATTTCTGAACTTCCCAGAAGAGCTAAAAGCAAGCCCTCTACTCTTTGTGGAAAAGCCAGGAAGCCAAACCCAGAAAAAGAGAAACAAGATGCCAAGAAAACTCCCATGAGAAAGCCAAGGATGCTTATTCAAGTCCAAGGAGCCTGATCTCTAAAACCCAGGAGCTCAAGTAGAATACTTACAGCTGTACATCCATTACAGCTCAATATAATAGTGCAGAATAAAGATAAATTTAAGACTGACACACAGAACGATACTGCCCCAAAACCAGAAGTGTTACCGTCAAAACTACCTGAGCAGTTAGAAGTTTTTTAAATGCTTTGCTATTTAAGATATTAATATCTTCAAGATATGCCTCAAAAAGCTTAAATTGTGGGGGCGCCTGAGCACCTCGGTTGGTTAAGCATCTGCCTTTGGCTCAAATCATGATCCCAAGGTCCTGGGATGGAACGCCCCATCGGGCTCCCTGATCAGTGGGGTAGCCTGCTTCTCCCCCTCCTTCCTATTCTCTGCTCGTGCTCACGCTCTCTCTCAAATAAGTAAATATTTTATTTTCTTTTACTTTGAGAGAGAGCATGAGCACAAGAAAGCAGAGGAAGAAGAGAAGGAGGCTCCCCATTAAACAGGATCCTTGAATCATGACCTGAGCCAAACCAGACATGTAACTGTCTGAGCCACAAAGGCTCCCCAACAGATAAAATCTTAAAAAAAAAAAAGCCTAAACTGCAGAAAAACATAAATCTATAAATCCTGAGGAACACTGCAATCCAGCATTATTCTAGAGACAGCTGAAATTTTTAAAGTATATATGAAATTACAGGGGCACCTGGATGGCTCAGTTGGGTAGGCATCCAACTCTTAGTATCAGCCCAGGTCATGATCTCAGGGTTGTGAGATCAAGACCCATGTCAGGCTCTGCAGTGGGCATAGAGCCTGCTTAAGACTTTCTCTCTCCCTCTCTTAAAAAAAAAAAAAAATTAAAATAGGGGCTCCTGCTTGGCACAGGTGGTTGAGCATCCGACTATTGGTTCCCACCCAGGTTGTGATCTCAGAGTCAAGAGATCAAGACCCACATGGGGCTCCATGCTTAGCATGGAGTATGCTTGAGATTCTCTCTGCCTCTCTCTCTGCCCCTCTCTCTGCCCCACCTCTCAAGCTCTCTTTAAAAATAATTTTTTTTTTTTTAAGATTTTATTTATTTGACAGAGAGAAACACAGCGCGAGAGGGAACACAAGCAGAGGGAATGATAGTGGGAGAAGCAGGCTTCCTGCAGAGCAGGGAGTCCGATGCGGGGCTCGATCCGAGGACTCCGGGATCATGACCTGAGCCGAAGGCACCCGCTTAACGACTGAGCCACCCAGGCGCCCCTAAAAATAAATTCTTTAAAAAATTAAAATATATGAAACTACAGAGGCACAAGGTAAATTTAAAAATTGTTAAATTTAGGGCAACTGTGTGGCTCAGTTGGTTAGTGGCTGCCTTCAGCTCAGGTCATGATCATGGAGTCCCAGCATGGAGTCCTGAATCAGGCTCCCTGCTCAGCAGAGTCGGCTTCTACCTCTGACCCTCCGCCACTCTCATGCTCATTCTCTCTCTCTCTCAAATAAATAACATATTTTTTTAATTCTTAAATTCAAACTGCCACTAAAACACAAAGTTTATCAGTCCTGTTCCCTAGCTACTATGTATCATATTCTCACTTCTAAATGAAGAATCTGCATGAAACACTAACCACTCTGCAAAAAAACTTTTATTAAAAAAAACAATAAATAAAACATCCAAAAAACAAGTTCTTTCCTCTAACTTCTTCAGAACAGATATGAGATGTCATGAAGTTGGCTAAGCTGGCTTTAATTAAGCCTTGCCCACACAATCTTAGAAAATGACTCAGCAAGACTCAGCCCATATGTTAGCTATAGTTAAGTGATTAACACAATTAAGTTAAACACCTATTTCTCTAACATGCCCAGTTTACAAATAAAGCTCAAAGATTAGATGAGTTGCTCAAACTCACAAAGCAAATTAATGATGATTAGAACCTTGTCTCCTGGCTCAATATTCTAATAAATCTGGCACTAAAAAGGTAATTTCCAAAAACTAGATTATTCAAAAAAATATATAGTGTCATATTTATATATCTTTGTTAGCTACATCTAATGTCATATCCCTTATATTCCTCTGAAGAATGAGGGTTTTTTTTTTTAGTATGGTTGTATTTTTTAAATAGTTTTCTGTAGTCCCCTAAATTGCATTTAAAGTTTGATATATTGAAAATTGTTAACACTTCATTTAGGATTTACCTGTGTGCAAGGTTTTATTTCAATAACTGCAATTTCCCAAAAACCTCAAAACGTATACCTTTTGGCTTTTCAATTCACTGATTAAAAAAAATGCAACCAAGGGGCACCTGGCTGGCTCCATGGAGCATGTGACTCTTGACCTCAGGGTAGTGAGTTCAAGCCCCACATTGGGCATGGAGCCAACTTTAAATATATACACACATGAACACATAAATAAATACAACCAAAATTTCTAAGATTTACTTATAAAAAATTATTCAATGCCACTGTAGGACTGACAGACACTCAGGTAGATTTATGAAGAACTTCTTTCAAAGCTCAAACATTTCTGGAACGCCTGGGTGGCTCAGTCAGTTAAGCATCTGCCTTTGGCTCAGGGAATCCCACATCAAGGGACTCCTTGCTCAGCGGGGAGACTGCTTCTTCCTCTCTGCCTGCTCTGCCTGCCACTACCCTGTTTGTGTACTCTCTCTCTGACAAATAAATAAAATCTTTTTAAAAAGTTTTAAAAAAATAAGAAAACTCGGGGCGCCTGGGTGGCTCAGTCGTTGAGCATCTGCCTTCGGTCAGGTCATGATCCCAGGGTCCTGGGATTGAGCCCCGCATCGGGCTCCCTGCACGGCAGGAAGCCTGCTTCTCCCGCTACCATTCCCTCTGCTTGTGTTCCCTCTCTCGCTGTGTTTCTATCAAATAAATAAAAATCTTTAAGAAAAAAAAAAAACTCAAAACATTTCTAAAATATGAATGATGACATATAGCAGAGAAGAATCACATATTGCCATTAATGTCTATGTATACAGAAATCAGCACAACAGCCTGATCACAAATTGTATACATGAGTGACTGCGTGTGTTTCTAAATTTTAACATCTAAATTGGGGTGCCTGAGTGGTCCAGTTGGTTAAGTGTCTGCCTTTTCAGCTCAGGTCATGATCTCTCGGTCCTGGGATCCAGGTATTGAGCCCCACATCAGGCTTCCTGCTCCACAGGGAGTCTGCTTTTCTCTCTCTTCTCCCTCTGCTCCTCCTACCGCTTATTCTCTCTCCCAAATAAATTTTAAAAATCTAATATACATATATATATGTAAAGCTATTTTCAAATGTTATAATATTGTAGCCTTCCCGCTATCCCCTCTTCCTATTTCCTGAGTATAGCTGACATAACACTGTGACATCAGTTTCAGGTATACAACATAGAGTCAACAACTCTATGCCTTAAGCTGTGCTCAGCACAAGCAGAGCTAGTCATCTGTCACTCAAAACTGCTATTACAACACCAATGCCTATATTCCTTATCTTGCTCATCTTCTACTCCCATGACTTATTCATTACATAACTGGAAGCCTATTATCGCCCACCCCCCCTTAATCCAGTTTCCTCACCTTCACATCACCAACAGTAGCCTTTTTGTATGCAGTTAGAACAATGTGTAATCCACAGTCATTCCAGGTGTATTTTTTGTTCTATAGTACCTTTTAGTTTAATAGGAACATTTTTTTTATTAACACATAATGTACTATTTGCTTCAGGGGTACAGGTCTGTGAATCATCATTCTTACACAATTCACAGCACTCACCATAGCACACATCCTCCCCAATGGCCATAACCCAGCCACTCTATCCCTCCACACCCCACCTCCCAGCAACCCTCAGTTTGTTTCTTAAGATTAAGAGTCTCTTATGGGGGCCCCTGGGTGGCTCAGTGGGTTAAAGCTTCTGCCTTTAGCTCAGGTCGTGATCTCAGGGTCCTGGGATCGAGCCCCGCATCGGGCTCTCTGCTCGGCAGGGAGCCTGCTTCCCCCTCTCTCTCTGCCTGCCTCTCTGACTACTTATGATCTCTCTGTCAAATAAATAAATCTTTAAAAAAAAAAGAAAAAGAAAAAGAGTCTCTTATGGTGGGTTCCTGGGTGGCTCAGTTGGTTAAGCGACTGCCTTCGGCTCAGGTCATGATCTTGGGAGTCCCAGGATCAAGTCCCGCATTGAGCTCCCCGCTGCTCAGTGGAGAGTCTGTTTCTCCCTCTGACCCTCCCCCATCTCGTGCTCTCTCTCTCATTCTCTTTCAAATAAATAAATAAAATCTTAAAAAAAAAAAAAAAAAACGGTCTCTTATGGTTTGTCTCCCTCCCTGGTTCCATCTTGTTTCATTTTTTTCCCTCCCTAACCTCCATGACGCCTCGCCCTGCCTCTCAAATCCCTCATATCAGAGATATCACATGATAATTGTCTTTCTCTGATTGACTTATTTCACTTAGCATAATACTAATAAGAACATTTTTGCAATAACTTTTATACTCCACCCAAATTTGTATTCTCACCATCACTAAAAGAAAAACTTTTCCAATAGGGTTTATATAGGTTAACAGAGACCTCACATAAATGAACTCACAAAAGAGGGCATGAGAATCCCCACTCTCCTCCTGCCTCTGTCACCTACCATTAACTATTTCACTTAAAGATAACATCAGTTAGGGGCACCTCAGTGGCGCAGTGGTTTGACCATCTGCCGGTTCTGGCTCAGGTCATGACCTCAAGGTCATGAGATTGAGCCCTGCCTCAGGCTCTGTGCTCAGCAGTGGAGTTCCGCCTGAGATTCTCTCTCCCTCTCCCTTTGCTGCCCCCCCAACCCTTGCTCTAACAAAAAAAAAAAAAAAAAAGATTAAGGAGACATACATGGCAAATAAAAGATATAGCTACATTTCTAAAACCAAACATTCACCCCTCATAAGACAAATCAGATTCTGGAGCTAGTATGTCTGGGCTGAAACTCGCATATTCTACAAAAGGAAATCAAGAGATAATGTCTAAAATTGACAAACAGCAATAGAGTATTACTTAGAAATATGATGGTAAATATAGGAGAATTAGTGAAGAGTCGAAAGAGCTGTCATGGGGAAATAGGACTCACAGTGGAAACAGTCGTACAGGGAACTCCTGTTTTTCATAGTAAGTCATACAGCACTGTTTAACTTTTTTTTAAACTACAAATTGTTATTACTTTAAAATTTTTTGAAATTTATTTAAAGAAAGAAAAGGCTGGAAAGAATAGATCAAGGAACCCTATTATGGCTGTGTATAAAGCTGTTTTTTTTTAAGTCAGGAAAATGCTCATTTATATATTATGTCCATGTTAACACAATTCTGGTTAATGAAAAGTGAAAGTAAGCTGGCCAAAGGACTCTGGTCCAAGTTTTTAGGCTCTTAAAAGAAGATAAAAAGGAAAGATAAATACTTTTTTTTTGAAACCCCAAATATAGGGGTGCCCGGTGGCTCAGTTGTTAAGCGTCTGCCTTTGACTCAGGTCATGATCCCAGGGTCCTGGGTTCAAGCCCCACATTGGGCTCCCTGCTCAACAGAGAGCCTGCTTCTTCCTCTCCCTCTGCCTGCTGCTCTGCCTACCTGTGCTCTCTGTCAAATAAATAAATAAAATCTTTAAAAAAAAAAAAAAGAAAAAAGAAAAACTCCAAATGTGATCACTGATTCATTCATGGATCAAACCACTGGGTAAAATGTTATTAGAGAATACAATAGTCACACAGTCTCAAAGTATTACCATAACTATTACTTATTAATTACAAATGGGAAAAATACCTCAGCAATTTGGCAGATCAGAACTTACACAAGGGCGCAAATTTATTATCTCCAATAACAGACAAAATGACATCATGCACACTTTCTGATGTGATGAGTTGAAAATGACAGATCACCTAGTTAGTATATTTGCCAAAATGTTAAATTTGAATCTAATCATGAAGAAGCAAATCCAAAATCCATTCTATTAACCAAAAGATTTATACTCATTCAAAAATGTTGATGTTGTGATCTGTTTTGTTCTCAGTTAAGGAAAGTAAAGAAACAGGACAACTAAATTCAATGCAATATCCTGAACTGGACTCTGGATCCTTCCACTGACAACCACACTCCAAGAGTAAAAGGAGTTGAGGAAGTTTAAATAAGGACTACAAAACATAATTGGCTAATATTAAATTTCTTTTTTTTTTCCCTTAAGATTTTATTTATCTGACAGAGAGAGATCACAAGTAGGCAGAGAGAAAGGGAAGCTGACCAGAGAGCCCGATGCGAGGCTCGATCCCAGGACCCTGAGATCATGACCTGAGCCGAAGGCAGAGGCTTTAACCCACTGAGCCATCCAGGCGCCCCAACTAGTATTAAATTTCTTGAGTGTAATTACAATATTGTTATAGAAGTTAGATAAGAGAACATTCTTGTTTTGAGCTGATAGATACTGGAGTATTTGGGGGTGAAGTGTCTTATCTACAGCTTACTTTCAAATTTCAAATGGCTGGGGCACCTGGGTGGCTTAGTTGTTAAACAGCTGCCTTCAGCTCAGCTCAGGATTCCAGGGTCCTGGAATGGAGCCCCACATCGAGCTCCTTGCTCGGCAGGAAGCCTGCTTCTCCCTCTCCCACTCCCCCTGCCTGTGTTCAGTCTCTCGTTGCGTCTCTGTCAAATAAATAAATAAAATCTTAAAAAAACTTTTTTTTCAAATGGCCTAGCAAATAAAAGAAACACAAACACAAAGTGCATGAGTACACAAATGCAGCAAAGTAAGTTATTAGAAAACCTACATGAAGGGTATATATGTGAACAGTGATACTAGTCCTCCAAATTTTCAGTAGGTTAAGTTTTCAAAATCAAAAGATGGAAGGGAAAAGAGAGACACAAGGAAGTAATGGTCCTTTTTCTGTAGGATGTTATGTCTCAGTACGCCTGGAGCCTAAAATTGCTGCAGCTATCTCCACAAGATGAAGAAAGCTAGCTAGGGAAACACTACTAACTGACTGAGTGGCAGGATGGAAAATAACTTGGGCTCTTGTTGAGAATACTAAGCCACTTAGTAAACAGGCCCTCGAAATGGCACAGCTTCAAACTTATTGTTTAAGATAGTCTGTGGGATTTCTTGGGAGGCAAGGGGTTGTCACTTCCTAATACACAAATGTACTGAAAAGAAGTAGTGCCACCAAAAAAACATTGAGAATATAGAGCCAAGGATAGGCAACAAGGCAGAAAGGTACCACAGTACTTATCCTTTCTATTTTTAGGATATTATATTTTTAAAATAATAGGTACTATTTTAAAATTAAATTTTCAATGAATGTAATTCAAATAAAAACAAATGCACCTATTACTGGAAATCACTTTCCTGACCCAGGGATAAGGGCACTGACTACAGTAATTTACCAGAGAATAAAAATATTCTAAACTAAAGAAAACATCACATACAGAAACTCCAACTCCACCCCTTCTCTGAAAGCTCCTAGAACTGTAAGCTGTTGGTGGTTAGAGATTTTGGGGTTTTAGTGGGTTCCATTTAAAGAGGTATGATGTTTGATGTGGAGAAGAAACATGGGTCCTTAAAATTAAAAGAAGCGATAAATGATAAAAAAAAATTTTCAGCTAAGTATCAAATCTTTTAACCTAAAAATATGAATAGTGAATGGAATTGTCCTAATTATAACTCGTCTGTTTATAACCACACCCAAACTACATATCCAAAGAAACCACTCACGTAAAAGATAGGGTTGTGTTTTGGGTTTTTTTTATTTTATTTATTTTATAAAGAGTGTGCCCGCAAGTGACGGTAGGAGCAGAGAGGAAGAGAATCTCAATCAGCCTCTGAGCTGAGTGCAGAGCCCAAAGCAGGGTTCAATCCCAGGACCTGAGTTGAAACCAAGAGTCAAACGCTCAACCAACTGAGCCACCCATGCAACCCTAAAAGATATTTTTCGGTTAGTCTTTTTAAGTCACAGAATGGTCCAGCCCTGTACTGTCTTATCATTCCGTTCAATCCAATCAGGTTTATAAGGCTGGCATTATTCGCCCCAGTCTAAAAAGAGTTCCAAAAGATTTTAAAACCTGTCTGAAATTAAACAGTGGCAACAAAGATATTAATTAATCCATGTTCTTTTCATTACACCATCCCTCCCTTACACTCTAGCCACTACTTCTTCATTTCCTTGCTGGATTCCTATCCTGTCGACACCTGAATGTTGGTATTCCTTGTAGTTTTTAGAGGTCTTCTCTTTTTTCTCCACCATGACTTCAAATGCTTTTATTTCTCCAGACTAGATTCCACTCCTTACCTCCCAGACATGACATACAAGTATCTACTGCCTACCAGATACCCTTATGGGCACATAATCCAACTCAAAATCTTATGCCTCCAACCAGCTCTTTCTCACATATTTCCTGTTAATGACACCAATTCACCCAACCAGTGGCATCATTAGAAATATGTGGCACAGGACATCTGGGTGGCTCAGCTGGTTAAGCACCCAACTCCTAATTTTGGCTCAGGTCATGATCTCAGGGTCACATCCAGCTCTGTGCTGGGTATTGAGCCTGCTTAAGATTCTCTCCCTCTCTCTCCCCCTGCCCTCACCCCACTGCATACTTTCTCAAAACAAAAAAGAAAAATATGTGCCACAGGGGCATCTGGCTGGCTCAGCCGGTGGAGCATGCAACTCTTGATCTCAGGGATGTGGGTCTGAGACCCATGCTGGGTTTAGAGATTACTTAAAAATTAAAAAAAAAAAAAAAAAAATACGTGGCACAGCTTTAGCTCTGCTACTCACTCACTACCCCATCTACAGGGTGAAGTATAAGTTCACTGCCAGATCATACAAACCCACTTCACAGTTGGCACCACATGTTTCTAAACACCTGACAATCCAGACCCAAGATGCCAATACATACAGGACACACAGGTTGACTAATTGTGATACATTTAATGGAACACTATGCAGCAGTTCAAAAAATGAAGAAACTAACAATGATGAGGAATGATCTTCAAGATACATTACAGGAGAAGGGGAGAAAATACAACTATTCCTGAGATGTATTTATTTAATAGTACAGTTAACACGTGAACAACATGGGTTTGAACTGCACTGGTCCACTTACATGCAGATTTTTTTTTTTATAAATACACGCTGCAAGTTTACTTTCTCTTCTTACGATTTTCTCAATAACATTTTCTTTTTTTTTTTTTTTTTAAGATTTTATTTATTTGACAGACAGAGATCACAAGTAGGCAGAGAGGCAGGCAGAGAGAGGGGGAGAAGCAGGCTCCCCGCTGAGCAGAGAGCCCGATGTGGGGCTCGATTCCAGGACCCCGAGATCATAACCTGAGCCGAAGGCAGAGGCTTTAACCCTCTGAGCCACCCAGGCCCCTTAATAACATTTTCTGTCCTCTAACTTTCCTTATTGTAAGAATATAGTATACAACATAGAACATAAAATTATGTATTAACTGTTTATACCATTGGTAAGGCTTCTAGTCAATAGTAGGCTATTAGTAGTTGAGTTTTGGAGAAGTCAAGAGTTATATACGGGGCACCTGGGTGGCTCTGTCGTTAGGCGTCTGCCTTTGGCCCAGGTCATGATCCCGGAGTCCTGGGATCGAGCCCCGCATCGGGCTCTCTGCTCAGCGGGGAGCCTGCCTCTCCCACTGCCACTCCCTCTGCTTGTGTTCCCTCTCACTGTGTTTCTCTCTGTCAAATAAATAAAATCTTTAAAAAAAAAAAAAGTTATATACATTTTCAACAGCACAAGGAGGTTGGCGTCCCTAACCCTCACATTGTTGAAAGGTCAACGATACAACCCTGGTTCTCAAACTTTAACCTGTACTATATAATCTGAGGAGGAAAATGGGAACTTGCATTTCCAGCAAGTTTCCTGCTGATGCTGGTGCTGCTGTTAAGGGAGCCACACTTTGGAACCACTGTCTTCACAGACACTGCACATTTCAAAAAAAAAATTTTTCTGAACATTTTTATCATCTTTAAAGGAAAGCAACCCACCACGGACAGTCCAAATTTTACAATGGTAAAGGATGGCCAAATGCTGCCTAAAAGCAAATCAATCCACTGAAGCAGATTCATGGCAATTATATGAGAAAATTTAACTGACAAACAGCAAGAAATGAGTCAAGCTACAATACTATTCCATGGTGCGTGTTAACATCTACAAAACAACGTACAATCATGCAACATCGAGCAAGCACACACCACTGCTTTCGGGAATATGAATTTTACAGTAAAAGAGTCAAGGACAAATTAAGGAAAAATGTTTTTACTCTTGAAATTGTTAGCTATAACGTGTTCTTTAAACTTAATGTTTAATTTTTTTATTCTTTCTTTCCAATTCTTTCCTCGTAGCCACTCATTCCCATCAATCAACAAATTCACTTAACAAATGATAAAACAAACTATATTTGAGAATATAGTTCCCTAAAAAATTTTCACTCAACTGAGCAGTTTTAAACTAATTTACTAAGTTTTTACTAATTTACTAATTTACTTATTTTAAACTAATTTACTAATTCATTAAGAGATCAGGAAAAAGGGGCGCCTGGGTGGCTCAGTTGTTAAGCGTCTGCCTTCAGCTCAGGTCATGATCCCAGGGTCCTGGGATCGAGCCCCGCATCGGGTTCCCTGCTCGGCGGGAAGCCTGCTTCTCCTGCTACCATTCCCTCTGCTTGTGTTCCCTCTCTCTGTGTTTCTCTGTCAAATAAATAAAAATCTTTAAAAAAAAAAAAAAAAGAGATCAGGAAAAAATGTTAGAAGAATCCCTTCAGCAAGAACATTTTTACGGAGCTGAAGTATTCCAAGGGTAGACAGAATGTCAAGATGTCCCCGAGACTGAAGAAAATGTTGAAAGAGCAAACTGTGCCTAACTAGATCACTACTGGAGTTGGAAATCATCATTAAATAGGAAGTTCACAACCTAGGGCAAAGGGTAAGAGTATTCATATAAATATATTGCCTTGTCACCAACAACTCAATAAATAATTCCTGTTACATAGCATAACCTAAAAAAAAGTTTTAATCAGCTCAAGAAAATATGTGTTGAGAGAGTTAAAGAAAGTTTAAAATGTCTTGTGTTAAAAAAAAAAAAGAGAGAGAAGAAAACCAGTCCTGTATGTGGCACCTAAATATAAAAACATCTTAATATAAAGTTTTCAGAGGATAAAAACTGAGGGGAAGTCATACTGTAGTATAAAATTAGGTTACACTGGAGTTTATCAGGTTAATATTGAATTTATTTTTATCCCCTTAAGTATACATTAACCAATAGTAACAAACAGCCTCAAAAGTACAGTCTACATATTGCTTGAGTTAAAGTTACCTGTGTTATATTAGGTATTACTATTTAATATTTTTATTAGAATATTTTATTGAACAGAGAAATACAAACTATCAAATCCTCTTTGACTTATGATCCAGAAGTCCACTATTCTTGAGGGAGGCATATTAAGATAAGAGCATGGCTGACCTCCTGGAAATCCATCTTAAAGGTTACGTATAAGCTAGTTTCACTAAGATGCTATTTATGGCTCTGACACTCATTCACACATCTGTACAGACCATCTTTGAGCCCATTTAAAACAGAGAAATTATTTCTCTTAATATATCATTCAATATGTAAATAATCCTTACATTTACCCCCAAACTGTTTCACTCCCATGTCAAAGGATAACCCTCCAACATATCCTAGAACTTGAGAAGTAGTAAATCTTTTTTTTTAAAGGTTTTATTTATTTATTTGACAGAGATCACAAATAGGTAGAGAGGCAGACAGAGAAGAGGAAGCAGGCTCCCTGCTAAGCAGAGAGCCCAATGCGGGGCTCGAACTCAGGACCCTAAGATCATGACCTGAGCCGAAGGTAGAGGCTTTAACTCACTAAGCCACCTAGGTGCCCCGAGAAGTAATAAATAAGATAAATCTTAAGTGTGCCTTAGCCAGGCTCATAATTTTCTCTTTGGATTATATGCACCTTCAGGACTCACTTTTCCATTGATCATCCCAATGTTTTTAATCTTTTCAAATATAAGAAATGTTTTATTATTTTAGAATAAATCATTTATTCAGCATCTTGTAGAAAAAACAATGCACAAAAGTTAAATTGTGATTATATGTAAAGTACCAAAACTTAGTCACTGTTCAAACATATCAAACTTTCTACTTTAACAGAAACTACTAGAGATAAAGAATTTCTTCTCACTGATAATCTGTTCACAAATCTGTAACTGTATGGTATAGTAATACAATCTTTAATCTTCATTTTAGTTTTCAGGTTTACTCTCTAAATGTCCACTTGGTCTCATTTTTTTTGGCTAGACATGTTACTTACATAACAGCAAAAGTCTGCTGCTTCTTAATTGCTTTGGGCCTAATAAAATGGGGTTAAAAATCAAAGTCAGTAAGATGCTGAGAAAACATCAAGTACTACAGTGTTGGAAGACTAATTCCCTAGATAAATGTAGTGTTACTAGTTGGTTGTTAAAATTCTCCATTTAGGGGCACTTGGGTGGCTCAGTCATTAAGTGTCTGCCTTTGGCTCAGGTCATGATCCCAGGGTCCTGGTATGGAGTCCCACATCAGGCTCCCTGCTTGACGGGGAGCCTGCTTCTACCTCTCCCACTCCCCTTGATTGTGTTCCCTCTCTGTGTTTCTCTCTGTCAAATAAATAAAAACCTTACAAAAATAAATAAGTAATAGCTAAAATTCTCCATCTTAAAAAAACTCTACATCTTTCTTAAGGTAGAGTAACTATAACGTAAAATAAAATAGAAAAATACAGTATCTTAAAAGGTATAAGGTTTGTATTTCTCACAACACAAAACATCTTAGAGGAGCAAAGGGGAAAAAAAGCGGAACAGCAAAGGTATTGCGAATTAGACTCTAACTTCAGGTGCTGAGATAGTAGTAGTATTTTGGTACTTTTCAACCACTCCCTCCCATAGAGCTGAAATTCCACAAGAGCAGTCAACAAATCAACTCACCACTATATCCCTGGTACTCATACAAGATACCTAACACATTTTATAAAATCTTAATTTTTTTTTAATAAACAGTAACTGTAAAGGCTTAATTTCCTAGTTTATTTTTTTTTTAAATGACTATGGGGACATCTGGGGGGCTTAGTCGGTTAAACATCTGTCTTCAGCTCGGGTCATGATCCCAATGTTCTGGGATCAAGCCCTCCATTGGGCTCCTTCCTTAGTGGGGAGTTTGCTTCTCTCTCTCCCTTTGCCTGCTGCTCCCCCTGGGTTCTCACTCTGTCAAATAAAATATTTTTTAAATTTTTTTAAATAAAGACTATGTTCCCCTTGAAATATGTATCTTTAAACAATTTTGAATCAGACACCACATTATACACAAAATAAACTCTCTTAAGAGACATAAAAGGAAATGTAGCAAAATATGGGCTACTGGCAAATCTAGAGGAAGCATATAAGAAGATTCACTGTAACATCTTAACTTTTCTGTAGGTTTTAAATTTTTCAGAAGAAAGTTTTTAAAACTCTTACTCACTGTGCTATGGTAAGTGCTGTGAAATGTGTAAGCCTGATGATTCACAGACATGTACCCTGGGGCAAATAATACATTATATGTTAATTTTTAAAAATTTAAAACATAAAAAAAAAAATTTAAAAAAACTCTTATTTAGGCTAAGAGCTAATATTTGAACAATTATTTTTATATTTACCTTCTATATCATTCTTGCCCCTTTATTATGCTGCGAATATATCCCCACACACAGATATATGTAAAAAGATATTACTGAATTTTTAAAAATTCATATTTATCTGATAACTTCTGAGCTAAGCAAGGACATCTTTATGAGAATATATAAAGAAGTAGAATAACTTAATATATTTTGTAAGAATAAAGGTTTATTAGGAGGTCTCAAAGCAGCAAAATCATGAGGGAGACACTTTACCATTCAATGCCAAGTGCTATAATATATGGGACACACTGCAATCTTCTAACAGATTATGAATTTGCTGAATCATCTGTTGTTCAGTATTTTATAAAAATACAGTATTTTAGGGGCACCTGGGTGGCTCAGTCGTTAAGCGCCTGCCTTCAGCTCAGGTCATGATCCCAGGGTCCTGGGATCGAGCCCCGCATCGGGCTCCCTGCTCTGCGGGAAGCCTGCTTCTCCCGCTACCATTCCCTCTGCTTGTGTTCCCTCTCTCGCTGTGTTTCTCTCTGTCAAATAAATAAAATCTTTAAAAAAAAAAAAA
>CM053610.1:100390754-100403661 GCA_028646535.1 Procyon lotor
GGCACCTGGGTGGCTCAGTCGTTAAGCGCCTGCCTTCAGCTCAGGTCATGATCCCAGGGTCCTGGGATCGAGCCCCGCATCGGGCTCCCTGCTCTGCGGGAAGCCTGCTTCTCCCGCTACCATTCCCTCTGCTTGTGTTCCCTCTCTCGCTGTGTTTCTCTCTGTCAAATAAATAAAATCTTTAAAAAAAAAAAAAAAATACAGTATTTTATAGAATACATCAAAAGCAGAAGACTGAATTAAAGACTCGGTCATTCTTTGTTTCAAAAAGCAAAAATACTCTTTTCCCCCAAGTAAATCAGCCAAGAATTATATATCTAAACTAAAACTGTTCCCTTTAAATAACAGTTTCTGAACAGAACTAGTTTGATTCTCTACCATATTCATCTGATTATCCTAAGTAACAAAAACTTCAATATTTTGAGGATGGGCTAGATATTTAAAAAACAGTAGCAAAAAAAAAAAAAACAACCAGTAGCAAAATATTATTCATCCCTAACTCTACTGGATGTTCTGAGTTAAAAAGTGGAGTCAAGGGTGCCTGGGTGGCTCAGTGGGTTAAAGCCTTTGCCTTCAGCTCCGGTTGTGATCTCAGGGTCCTGGGATCAAGCCCCACATCGGGCTCTCCACTCAGCAGGGAGCCTGCTTCCTCCTCTCTCTCTGCCTGCCTCTCTGCCTGCTTGTGGTCTCTCTCTCTCTGTGTCAAATAAATAAAATCTTTAAAAAAAAAAAGTGGAGTCAAGGGGCACCTGGGTGGCTCAGTGGGTTAAAGCCTCTGCCTTCGGCTCAGGTCATGGTCTCAGGGTCCTGGGATCGAGCCCCCCATCGGGCTCTCCGCTCAGCAGGGAGCCTGCTTCCTTCTCTATCTGCCTGCCTCTCTGCCTACTTGTGATCTCTCTCTGTCAAATAAATAAATAAAATCTTTAAAAAAGAAAAATAAATAAAAGTGGAGTCGGTATCATTTTGAGTCAAAAATTACTTCAAATTCCAGGGGTGCCTGGCTGGCTCATTTGGAAGAGCATGTAACTCTTGATCTCAGAGTCATGAGTTTGAGCCCCACATTGTTGGGGGGTAGAAATTACGTATATAAATAAATTAAATTTTTTTGGAAAAATTACTTCAAATTCTAGTTAAGGTAGTATAAAAAGATCTTTCTGACCCATTCTCTTCAAAAATCACACCAAAACAATAAGGAAAACAAGAAATATTAAATAAATAAATAGATATCATAACTCTAATCACAATACATGAAGACAAAAAAATCTATGACCTCAGGGTCCACTGAAGACACCGAGGAGCGAGCCAATTCATTCAGAATCCTGGAAAAAGATTTTGCAAAAAAGGAGGTATCAGGCACGAGGCAGAAAGGGAAGGCCTGATTAAAGGTTTACATAAGCAAACCCCTATGACCTAGCCTCCATCTCACCTAGCCAGATTTTACCACTCCTCAAGGCTAAAGCAGGAATCTAAAGGTTTATTCTCTAGAAAATATAAAACAGATACACGTCAAATCAAGAACAAGAAGCTCAATGTAGTGCGGAGAGGAGACTAAAAACAGATTAAGAAGCCCCACACGTGCATACAGAGCTTGCAAAAATCTTTTTAATGAACCCACTCTTCATTCTTAATTATGAACATACAACCCAGAAATTACCAATCATTTGAGAAGGGCCTCTAAATACAGAATAAACCTTGTGAATTCCTGATTTGCTGCAAAAAAAAAAAAAAAAAATAAGGGCATCTCAGTGGCTTAGTCAATTAAGCATCCTCCTTTGGCTCAGATCATAATCGAAGGGTCCTGGGATCAAGCACCACATCAGGCTCCCTGCTCAGTGGGGAGCCTGCTTCTCTCTCTCCCTCTGCCACCCCCACTGCTTGTGCTCTCTTCCTCAAATAAATAAATACAATTTTTTTTTTAAAGATTGTATTTATTTATTTGACAGAGAGAGAGAGATCACAAGTAGGCAGAGAGGCAGGCAGAGAGAGAGGGGGAAGCAGGCTCTCTGCTGAGCAGAGAGCCGGACATGGGGCTTGATCCCAGGACCCTGAGATCATGACCCAAGCTGAAGGCAGAAGCTTTAACCCACTGAGACACCTAGGCGCCCCCAAATAAAATCTTTTCTAAAAATTTAAATAAAAAAATAAAATGCAGAATAAAACAAATGTGGGAGTACAGAAAACTTGAAGGAAAAAAACAGCCAATAAAGGAAAATGTCAAACAAGCTATCTTCCAAGAAAAAAATACTGTATTCATGAAAAGAGAACACTTTAAGAAACAAAGTTCAAGGAATAAACAAGAAAAAAACTGCTAAATTTTAAAATATGACAGCTGAAATAAAACCTTCAATAGAAAAGTTAGAAGATAAAATCGAGAAAATCTTCCATAAAGTAAAAAAAACAAAGCTGGAAAACAGGAAACTACACAATCAACCCAGGAAGTCCAAAAACCAATTAAAAACAGAAAAAAGGGAAGAAAATTATAGGGGGTTAAAAATGCAAGAAAAACGTAGAAAGACCCACCAAATATTTAGAAAAATGGGTTAAGAAAAGATCCCACCCACTAAGATACATCACTGTGCAATTTGTTACCAGGAATTAAAATTTTTTCTTAATTTTATTCATTTATTTGTCGGAGAGAGAGAGAGTGCGCGCTCACAAGCAGGGGAGTGGCAGGCAGAGGGAGAAACAGGCCCCCCGCTGAGCAGGAAGCCCGTTGTGGGACTCAATCCCAGGACCCATGATCATGACCTGAGCAGAAGGCAGACCCCCAACCTACTGAACCACCCAGGTGTCCCTCAAAAATTTTTTAAACCTAAAAGCTTCCAGAGACAACCTAGGCCACATAATGGATAAAGTATCAGAGTGGCACTGGACTTGGTAGCAACATCAGAAGCTACAAAGCTGTAGACTAACACTTTCAAAATTAAGAAAAATTATTTTCAATCTAGAATCCTAATTTGTCAAAACTTCATTGAGTGAAAAAGAATTAAGACACTGTCAAATGTGGAAAGTCTCCAAAAATTTCCTTTGTCATGCACCCCTTTTTCAAGAAGCTACTAAACCGTGAGACGATCCAAGGCCATACACCCAAAAAAACAAAACAAGACAAAACAAAACAAAAAAACAGTATCACACAGAAGAGGAGGCTAAGAAATTTCCAAGGCAACAGCTGTACAACAGGCCTAGTTAATGACCAATCCAATACTGAAGCAGGAAAAGAAAAGACCTAGAAGTGTGTCCAGAAAGAAAAAAAAAAGGATTATCTGTCTGATGATTTGACTATATAGATAATCATTCTGAGAGGTTGTTGGAGAATGTAAGAAGACAATGGGCAAAAGGAAATTAATCAAATAAAGAGAACTTTTAACTTCAGAGGAAAGGAGTGTCATAAACTATTTGGCTTGACAAGAAATATTTACATGGGCATATTAACGGAACCACTAGAAACCAATTTAACAAAAAAGAGAAAGAGTGGGATGAGATTATAAAACGTTAAAATTCTCATTTAATATTAAATTAATGACTCACGAGATGGCTATATAGGTGTATCATTTGAAAAGAAGTATGTAGGGGTGCCTGAGTGGCTCAGTCAGAAGATTATGAGACTACTGATCTTGGGGTCATGAGTCCGAGCCCCACCCTGGACATGGACCTTACTTAAAAAAATAGTAATACATAAATATGAAAACAGAGGTAGGTAATAGAAGAGCCAGAGGATGCCTCTCAAGAACAGGACAGGGGATGGAGAGGGATGGGACAAGAGACTCCTTTTTTGTTACCATAAATCTTCTATTATTTCTTAATCTTTTTTTAAAGATCTTATTTGAGAGAGAGGGAGAAAGAGAGCACATGCACACATGCACACACCTGTGCACAAGCAGGTTGGGGGAAAGGCACAGAGAGAGGGAGAAGCAGGCCCTGCTGACAGGTACCTCAGTTACTATAAATCTTTCAGCAGTATTTTATTTCAAATATTATATATCACTAATAAAAATTTTAGAAACCTTTTAGAAAGCACAGTATAAATTGCTATTATAAAAGAGTCAACCAGGGGCGCCTGGGTGACTCAGTTGTTAAGCGTCTGCCTTCGGCTCAGGTCATGATCCCAGAGTCCTGGGATCGAGGCCCACATCGGGCTCCCTGCTTGGCAGGAAGCCTGCTTCTCCCGCTACCATTCCCTCTGCTTGTGTTCCCTCTCTCGCTGTGTTTCTCTCTGTCAAATAAATAAAATCTTTAAAAAAATTTTAAAAAATTTAAAAAAAAAATTTAAATAAATAAATAAAATAAATAAAAGAGTCAACCAGGTCCCTGGGTGGCTCACTGGTTAAGCATCTGACTTTGGCTCAGGTTATGATCACAGGGTCCTGGGACTGAGCCCCACACTGGGCTCCACGCTCAGCGGGGAGCCTGTTTCTCCCTCTGCCTCTCCCCCCGCCCATGCATGTGCTCTCTCCCTCTCTCTCAAATAGATAAAATACTTTTTAAAAATGAGGGCACTATTTGTGCATGTGCCTGGGTGGCTCAGTCGTTAAGCGTCTGCCTTCGGCTCAGGTCATGATCCCAGGGTCCTGGGATCAAGCCCCGCATCAGGCTCCCTGCTCTGCAGGAAGCCTGCTTCTCCCACTACCAATCCCTCTGCTCGTGTTCCCTCTCTCGCTGTGTTTCTCTCTGTCAAATAAATAAAATCTTTAAAAAAAAAAAAAAATGAAAGAAAATCTTCAGGATCTGGGACTAAACAAAGTTCTTAAGACACCGGGCACCTGGATGGCTCAGATGGTTGAGTGACTGCCTTTAGCTCAGGTCATGATCCTGGAGTCCCAGGATGGAGTCCCACATTGAGCTCCCTGCTCAGCAGGGGGTTTGATTCTCCCTCTGACCTTCCCCCTCTCCTGCTTGCTCTCTCTCTCAAATAAATTCTTTTAAAAAAAAAAAAGTTCTTAGACACCAAAAGCATGATCCATAAAAAGAAAAATTAGACTTCATCAAAATTAAATTGTTTGTTCTGTAAGTGTCCACATGAAGAAGAGACGAGCTATAGACTAGGAGAAAATATTTGTAAAGCACATATCCAACAAAGGACTAGTATCTCTCAAAACTCAACAGTAAAAACAATCCAAGAAAATGGGCAACTGACATGAACAGACATTTCATCAGAAGATATATAGATGGTAAATAAGGACATAAAAAGATTTTTCAACACCTCTGGCCGGCAGGGAAATGCAAATTAAAACCACAATGAGAGTATCACTACACATACCAGAATAGCAAAATACAAAATAGTAACACCACCAAATGCTGGTAAGGATGCAAAGAAACTAGATCACTCACACACTGCTAGTGGGAATGTAAAATAGTACAGCCACTCTGGAAACAGTTTGGTAGTTTCTTATAAAACTAAACATACAATTACCATATGACCCACTAATTATACTATTGGGCATTTATCCCAGAGAAATGAAAACTTATGATCATATAAAAACCTATACACAAATATTCATAGCAGCTTTATTTATAACAGCCAAAAACAGGAATCAGCTGTGATGTTCCCCAACAGGTGAATGGTTAAACAAACTGTGGTGAATGCATACCACAGAATATGCAATATTATGCAATGAAAAAGAACTACTGATATACAAAACTTGGATGAATCTCTAGAGCATTATGCTAAGTGAATAAAAGCCAATCCCAAAGGTTACATCCTGTATGATTTCATTTATATAACATTTATGAAACGACAAAACTTTATAAATGAAAACAACCTTCTGCAGGAGATAAATGGGGGTAGGAGTCTAGCTAAAAGAACACCACGGATCCCTGCCCCTTGAAACAGTTCCGTATCATGATGGTGGTGGTGAGGACATTAACCTACACAAGTGATAAAACCATACAGAATTTAATACATACACACACAAACGAAAACAAAACTGGGAAATTTGAGTAAGTACCATGCCAGATGTCAATATCCTGGTTGTGATATTATACTATAGTTTCAAAAAGTGTTTTCATGAGGAGAAACTGGGTAAGGTGTACAAGGGATCCCTCTGTATTGTAATTATATCTGCACCTATGTTGCCTTAATAAAACTTTCAATTAAAAAAAGTCTGCATAAGCACTGCTACTGATGTGAAAGAAACAAACAACACTGTCCCTTCTGTTCTGATTTTGATACATTGTACTTTTTGGGTCTCCAAAATACTGGTTTTTCCATTCTCTAATGATCTACAACCTTGGATGGCTCTGTTTCTGGGTCATACTGGAAACTCAGTGTTCCATCACCAGTTGCTGTTTTCCTCAAAAAACAAATTATTTTTTCATCTCTGGAAAGAAGGATAAACTCAAGTAATCACTTTTGCTTATAAGGCAAAATACTGTTTTCAAAATTCTTTTCCCATTTCAGATTTCCCTTCAGGTTTGTTTTCTTTACTAAAATTTCATTCTAATCATATTTTCAAATTCTTTTTCTTAGAATCCAAATTTTAAAAACTATTCCAGGGGCACTTGGCTGGATCAGTAGGTAAAGCATGCAACTCTTAATCTTGGGATTGTAAATTCTAGCAATTGGGTATAGAGATTACCTAAAAATAGTATCTTAAAAAAAATAGTATTCTATTAACCCCCAATATTCATCTACTTGAAGGAAGTAAATTTCTGACCTTTACAAGACTTTTATCAGCCTCTCAGTTTCAGAAAATGTTCTATTAACATGCTCTGCAGCTTTAAACTGTTTATGACCGAACCATCTCCATAAGCAATTTTCCCATGTAGATCTCTTTAATCACACGATTTATATTTTATTCTAAAATATAAGAAATATTGACAAGAAATATTTACATGGGGGGGCGACTGGGTGGCTCAGTCTTTGAGCGTCTGCCTTCGGCCCAGGTCAGATCCCAGGGGCCTGGGATCGAGCCCCGCATCGGGCTCTCTGCTCTGCAGGAAGCCTGCTTCTCCCACTACCACTCCCTCTGCTTGTGTTCCCTCTCTCACTGTGTTTCTGTCAAATAAATAAAATCTTTAAAAAAAAAAAAAGAAATATTTACATGGGCATATTAATGGAACCACTAGAAACCAATTTAACAAAAAAGAGAGTGGGATGAGATTATAAAACGTTAAAATTCGGGGCACCTGGGTAGGCTCAGTGGGTTAAAACCTCTGCCTTCAGCCCCGGTCATGATCTCAGGGTCCTGGGATCAAGCCCGACATCAGGCTCTCTGCTCTGCAGGGAGCCTGCTTTCCTACCCTCTGACCCCCACCTGCCTCTCTGCCTACTTGTGATCTCGCTCTCTGTCAAATAAATAAATAAAATATTAAAAACAAAATAAAACATTAGGGGCGGCTGGGTGGCTCAGTTGTTAAGCGGCTGCCTTCAGCTCAGGTCATGATCCCAGGGTCCTGGGATCGAGCCCCGCATCAGGCTCCCTGCTCAGCAGGAAGCCTGCTACTCCCGCAACCATTCCCTCTGCTTGTGTTCCCTTTCTCGCTGTGTTTCTCTCTGTCAAATAAATTAAAAAAAAAAAACCTTTAAAAAAAAAATAAAAAATAAAAATAAAACATTAAAATTCTCATTTAATATTAAATTAATGACTCAAGAGATGGCTATATAGGTGTATCATTTGAAAAGAAGTATGTAGAGGCACCTGACTGGCTCATTCAGGAGATTTAATAGCAGTTTCTAATTTGTAAATCAACACTCAAGCAGCCCTTACACTTCTCTATTAATCACAGCTCCTACCACAGCACTAACTGGGGAAACTTGTACTGTTAAAACTTGATACGAAGGGGCGCCTGGGTGGCTCAGTGGGTTAAAGCCTCTGCCTTCAGCTTAGGTCATGATCTCAGGGTCCTGGGATCGAGCCCTGCAAGCAGGCTCTCTGCTAGGCGGGGAGCCTGCTTCCCCCTCTCTCTGTCTGCCTCTCTGCCTACTTGTCATCTCTGTCAAATAAATAAATAAAATCTTAAAAAAAAAAAAAAAAAAAAAACTTGACATGGGTTACCAGTATTTCTCCAATCATTCTTTCTCTTTTACAAACCAAACAGGAGTATCGGTATTTCCTTCACCACATTTTATACACTATGATTCTGGAAATGAAAGTAATTACCCTTAGCATTATCTGCTTAGCACTGCTCTGTTACGCTCTAAGTTTGCAAAGGACAAGTAACCTGAACAAACTTTTTGATATTTGGTGCTGATACTTGTTACTCTTCCTCACTCCTGCCAAAACAAAAACAAAGCAGAAAAACTACTGTAACTCCACTTTTCAAATAGAAACTGATGAGTAGGAAGAATTATCCATCATTAATTTTTTTTTTTTTTAAACAAAACAATGAAATTCTCTGGATGCAAAACATGGCCACAGACAGAACTGGATCTAGATTCTAGTCAAAACTCTATGGCTCAGGTCATGATCTTGTGGTGGTGGAATAGAGCCCTGCCTTGGGTGCCACGGGTCAGTCTGCTTGTCCCTCCCTCCCATCTCCTCCTCCCAACCCCTGCGCATGAATCTTTCAAAAACAAAAACAAAACAAACCTCTTTCACTAATTAGCCATACAATGTGTTCAAACTTCCTTCACCTCCCCAGTCCTTTTCCTGACTCTTTAAATTAATCGCAGGATTCTTTCCTGCATTAATATTTCATGATTCTAACATTCCAAGGAGATCTACGTAGATATACACAACAAAAAAAACAAACCTGTCTTCAGTACCTAAAAGTACAGACCAATGACACTAAAGTGTAGTAAAATACCATAAAGGATCCTCTTGACTTACTGACCACTGGTTAACAGTATCTAACACATGGAACAGTGAGGGGCTGTCTGTGATCAAATGTTCTTACAAGAAACTGGGTCAAGTGTTGGGTAGTTTTGTTTTCTGGATTCTTAGTAAAATATACATAACATAAAATCTGTCTTTTTACACTATGGTAAAAATACACATAAGATTTATCATGTTAATAAGTTTTAAGTGCGTAATGCAGTAGCATTAAATATATTCACACTGTTGTGCAACAGATCTCCAGTACTTTTTCATCTTACAAAACTGAAACTCTATGTGCATTAGACTACTCCCTTTTTCCCCCTTCCCCCACTCCCTGGGGGACTATCACGCTACCTTTCACCATTCTACTTTCTGTTTCTATGAATCTGAATTTAGATACCTCATGTAAATGCAACCATACAATGAAACGATTTTTTTTTACGTTTCATACAATGAAACGATTTTTAAGCATACAATTCAGTGGCATTATATTCTAATTGTTATAAAACCACCACCACTATTCATCTCCCCAAACTGAAACTCTGTACCCAATAAGCAATAATTCCCCCATTAACTGAAAATCTATACAGATTAAGCAATAACTCCCCACTATCCAGTCCCCAGTCCCTGGTAACCACTATTCTACTTTCTCTATGACTTTGCCTATTCTAGGTACCTTGTATAAATGATTTCACACAATATGTCTTTTTATTTGGGGGGGAGGGGGTCCTGGCTTGTTTCACTTAGCACAGTGTCCAGCCACGTCATAGCATATACCAGAATTTCACTCCTTTTTAAGGCTGAGTGATATTCTACTCTACGTATACAATACTACATTTTGTGTGGCCATTCATGTGGACATTTGGGTTGTTTCCACCATTGGGCTATTGCGAATAATGCAGCTAAACAGATAATAGGTGTTGGTAAGGATGTGGAGAAACTGGAATGCTGGTATAGTGATAAAGAGAATGTACAACAGTGCAGCCAATGTGGAAAATACAGTAGTTTCTCAAAAACTTAAAAACAGAATTACCACATAATCCAGCAATTCCACTTCTGGGTGTATACTCAAAAGAACTAAAAGAACTTTAACAGGTAATCGTATAACAGAGTCCATTTGCAATAAGTGAGTCATCCGAATGAGGTAACATCTCACAGTGGTTTTGATTGGCATTTCCCTAATGATTAGTGATGCTGAACATCTTTTCATGTACTTATTGGACATTCGTATATCTTCCTTGGGAAAAATGTCTGGATAGTTTTTAATCAATCCTAAAAATATGTGTTCAAATGAATTCGTTAGGCATTCTGGAATTCCTGTAGCATAAGCTGCTGACAGAATCACCACAAAGTCCAGACACGTTTAATATGTCAGAAGTTTTTTTCATTTCTCTAAAAAGCAGCCTCCCCATAGAAATGGGCTCGGTTCAATTTAATCAACCAATTCTTAAATGCAGGCTAGTGGAACCATCCTACTCTTCCAAAGCTTAGCAAGAACACTCAGAAAGAAAACAAAAGGGTGCATTCATTATACCTCTCCCAGGGTCAAGAGTCTTTACCAATTTAACTTCTTGCATGGAACCCAGATGCTCCATTTCCCAACAAAAGATATTCGCTATGGAAAAGGTAATAAGTCTAGGAGTGGAGGGAGGGATTAAAACACCAAAAAGTAGCACATTCAGTAAGAGAGCCCACTAAAGTTTCTGCCTTGGGACAAGTCTATGTAACTACTGTATCACTAAAGGGTAATGCTTTCCCGACCTCATACTGCCAAAAGGGTTATAACCAAATCAACCACTAAAATTTGCTTGTCCAAAACCAATTAACTCTCTTTTAGCAAATATTTCTCAAACTATCTTTGAATTTCCAAGGCCAATTTTACCCTAAAATTACTCTATTAGCCAAACAGCTAATATATTTTTTTAAATATTTTATTTCTTTGAAAGAGAGAGAGAGCATGACAGAGGGGAGGGCCAGAGGGAGAAGAAGACTTCCCACTGAGCAGGTAGCCCAATGCAGGACTTTATCCTGGAACTCCAGGATCCTGACCTGAGCTGAAGGCAGTCACTTAACCAAATAAGCCACCCAGGTACCCTAACAGCTAATATTCTTAAGTAGAGATCCCAATCTACTTCACATATATAATGCTCAGAAATGAGGTAGAAAGGAAAATATTAAAATAAAACTGGCCTCTATTTTATTAGAAGATCCTGACTCTATATTACTGTCTGCGTGCCGCTTTTCATTCATTATTTATCATGCACCCATTAAATGAAGAGACTCTTCTAGGTGCTTAGCATCTATCAGCAAAACAAACAAACAAACAAACAAAAAAACAACCCACCTGTGCCCTTGGATTCTCTTTGAGAATGTTGAGTGTGAAACATAGCAGTAATTTATTTTTGCAACTCTATCTGCAATAAATCTGACCATATATATCATAATTTCTGATGTAAATGTGTGGGAATTAAAAGTACATAGAAAAATGTAAATAGAGTAGTCTTTGAATGTCCTATAAGCACAATAAGCCTATAAAAATTTTTCCAAGAATCAATGACCAATGAATAACTAAAATGATTCTGCCTGAAATAATGAGGGCCTGCCTAATACTGAGAGTTTGGCCCTTCTCAATACCATTTCTATTTATTTCTAAATACTCACCTAGTAAGGTATCTACCTATTCAAACCTCGGGAGGTTTTAATAATCAAGTAACTACTCAAATTTCACTATCATTCATAATTAGAGAATGCTCCAGATTTTTTAAAAAGCCAGAAGAAGGGGCACCTGTGTGGCTCAGTGGGTTAAAGCTTCTGCCTTTGGCTCAGGTCACTGATCTCTCTCTGCCTACCTCTCTGCCTACTTGTGATCTCTCTCTCTCCGTGTCAAATAAATAAATAAAATCTTAAAAAAAAAAAAAAAAAGGCCAAAGAGAAAAACACTAGTCTACTGATAAGATTTTTAAATTTTTTAAAAAGTAATTAAGTAGTGTACATCCAAAGTCATTTCTAATCATCTGCACATTAGCCAATTAGCTAGTTCAGACTGTTTAGACATGCACTGTCCAATATGGTAGCCACTAGCCACATTGAGCACTTGAAATGTGCCCAATCTAAACTGAAATTAGCTATAAGTATAACATACACACTGGAAAAAAAAAACAAAAAATATTAAATGTCATTTTTTTAATTTTGAACACATAATAAAATGATAACATTTGGGATAAAAATGAGTTAAAATTTATCATTAAATTCTTCTTTGGGGGGCACCTGGGTGGCTGAGTTGTTAAGCATCCGCCTTCAGTACAGGTCATGATCCCAGGGTCCTCGGATCGAGCCCCACATCAGGCTCTCTGCTCAGCGGGAAGCCTGCTTCTCCCTCTCCCACTCCCCGCTTGTGTTCCCTCCCTCCCTATGTCTCTGTCAAATAATAAATAAATTCTTTGGGGTGCTTAGGTGGCTCAGTTGGTTAAGTGTCTGACTCCTGATTTCAGCTCAGGGCATGATTTCAGGTCTGTGAGACTGAGCCCTGCCCTTAGCAGGGAGTCTGCTTGATATTCTCTTTCTCTGTCCTCTGTCCTTTCCCCGCCCCCTATGTACACTCTCTCTCTAAAATATCTTTTTTAAAAAATAAATAATAAATTATTCTTAAATTTTTTTAAGGTTTATTTTCTCTGGGGTGCCTGGGTGGCTCAGTGGGTTAGGTATCTGCCTTTTGCTCAGGTCATGATCTCAGGGTCCTGGGATTAAGTCCTGCATCGGGCTTCCTGCTCAGTGAGGAGTCTACTTCTTCCTTTCCCTCTGCCCCTCCCACCGCTTGTGCACGCAGGCACACGCTCACTCTCCCTTTCCCTCCTTCCCTCCCTCCCTCTAATAAATAAATAAAATCTTTAAGAAAAAAATAATTTTTTTTAAAGATTTTATTTATTTTGGCCACCTGGGTGGCTCAGTTGGTTAAGTATCTGCCTTCAGCTCAGGTCATAATCCCAAGGGTCCTGGCATCAAGCTCTGCGTCAGGCTCCCTGCTCAGCATGGAGACTGCTTCTCCCTCTGCTCCTCCCTTCCCACCTTCACAAAAATAAAATCTTTTAAGAAAAAGATTTTATTTATTTTGAGAGAGAGCGTGCACAACACAAGACCACAGGGGGAGGAGC
>CM053610.1:100411976-100461705 GCA_028646535.1 Procyon lotor
CCATCTTGGAGTCGTGAGTTCAAGCCCTCCATTGGGTGTAAAGCTTATGTTTTTGTTTGTTTGTTTGTTTGCTTGTTTGCTTTTTCTTTTTTAAAGACTTTATTTATTTATTTGACAGAGAGAGAAAGATCACAAGCAGGCAGAGAGGCAGACAGAGGGAGGGGGAAGCAGGCTCCCTGCTGAGCAGACAGCCTGATGCGGGGCTGGATCCCAGGACCCTGAGATCATGACCTGAGCTGAAGGCAGAGGCTTTAACCCACTGAGCCACCCAGGAGCCCCTAAAGCTTATGTTTTAAAAAAAAGGAGAGAAAGAAAAAAGAAAAAGAGATATACACACTTCCAGTTATAAAATAAGTAAGTTAATGGGATAAAAAGCATAGGATAGGGACTATAGTCAGTAATATTGTAATAACTGTGTGGGGACAGGTGCTAAGTACACTTATCATGGTGAGCCCATCATAATGTATATAATTGTCAAATCACTATGTTGCACATCTGAAACTATACATTATATGTCAACTTTACTGTAATTAAAATCTTTTTAATTTTTAAAAAGTTTAGAAAGTCAGTTACTAAAACCTGAAAAGATGGTAGTTCAGAAACAAAGAGAAAAAGGAATTTCGTGGCAACGGTCTATTCCATATATCAGATCATAAAATACTAGGCCTGGGAGACCCCATAGGACTACATAATTCACCTCTTCATTTTTAAATTGATTATGTAACTGGAACATGATTGGCTTTTGCCCTCACTCCCTGGACACATCATCCACATCAAAGCCAGACTGAGCACTCTCTGCACCCCTGCCCCGGATACGTTCCAATTCCAAAGTATTTAGAACCAATGAGATTTTACTGAAGGCTTCATGGGAAGATGGAGAAGAGGATTACATCGTATACCACAATGCAACACTTAATTCGACTCTTCCATCTGACCAGCTAGACCTGTTCTTCCTTCAGAAGTTTTCTCCAGGGGCACCTGGGTGGCTCCGTTCGTTAAAAGTCTGCCTTCAGCTTGATTCATGATCCCAGGGTCCTAGGATTGAGCCCTGTGATGTCAATGTCAGGTTCCCTGTTTGGCAGAGAGCCTGTTTCTCCCTCTCCCTCTGTCTGCCACTCCCCCTGCTTGTAATCTCTCTCTGTGTGTCAGATAAATAAATAAAATCTTAAAAGAAAAGGTTTTCTCCATTGCAGGTCTTTTCTCTCCAACCCTCCTACTACATGACTTCTGAAATGTCCCTTTTTCCCCCCAAACTATTTAGCTATGGTATCAAGTTGTGGTTTTTTGGGGGTTTTTTTGTTTGTTTGATTTTTAGGTTTGTTTGTTTGTTTATAGTAATCTCTACACCCAACGTGGGGCTGAAACTCACAACCCTGAGGTTAAGAGTTACATGCTCTTCCAAAGGAGACAGTCAGGCGCCCCTGGTCTCAAGTTTATATATGACAGTCAGCAAAGTAAAAGCACACTAGCTGCCTAAAAAGCAACTATCTTTCCTCAAGCATGCTCCTTGGGAAAGTGGGGGGTTGTCTCAGGTCATTCTATGGTCATAGAGCCATATCAAGATTTCCTGCTTATTAAGAACAAGACGCTGGGCTAAGTATCAGACAAAATGACTTACTTAATGTCCTTGTAGCTCATTAGTGGCAAATTGAGTATGGAACTTTCATTATAAGGGTTGATCTCTTATAATCAATCTCTGAACCACTCATAATCATCGTCTTCAGTTTCTTTTGCTTAATCACCTGTGGGACATATGGAAAAGGTGTTATTACTTCATTTTCTAAAGAGAGAGAAATTGAGGTAGAGCGACAATGAGTGACTTTGCGACTCAGATAGTAGGTCTCAGTCTGAGGTCTAGGATTGTTCATCTACAGCAGGATATATGAATGAGAGCTGAAATCTCATTTCGAAGCCACAGTCGGAAATGTAATCAGTAAGGGACACTGTGTAATCATGAGCACAGTAACGTGAGGGAAAGCCTAAAAAATCCAGAGCATTAGGGCTGATAAGGTGCACTGAGGAAGGGGAATGGGGGCAGACGGTCAGTGTTTCTCCCACAGTGACAGGAAAGAGAAGGCAGTGTTGGGCAAGGCAGGATCCTGTTTGGCAAGGAACATCTGTCTTCATGTAGGAACACATGACTCATCAGGGTGTCCCAGTTCAGTGACACAGTCTCTTAAGATCTTCCAAGTCCCCCTAGTCCAACTCTGTATTTACCAAGCAACTCTCAGATCTACTTTTGGCTTCCACAGTATGCCTTCCCACAGGGTGAAGAATGTGCTGACTGGGGTTTCTTTGGGCCTATTGTCAATTATGTTTCACAGGATGAATGAATAATGCTGTATCGGGGCTCTCGCTCATGGGCCTGGTGGAGACTGAGTTTATTCATTCAACATCAATTCAACAAATATTTATTGAGTGCCATCTACGTGACAGGCATCGGTCCGTGCCCTTGTGATCAAGATAAGGACCTATGCTCACAGAGTGCACTCGCTACTGAGGGGTGACACATAACAAAACAAACAAATCCATAGATAATTTCAAACTGTGATACTCCACACCTATGGTTACTGAATTCCCGCCACCAGGCTCAGCTGTACCCCAGGTTCTGCAACCCTCCCCCTCTCATCTTCCCCAGGATGACTTAAAAAGTTTTAGCCCAATCTCAGAGGACTCAGCATGAAATTTTCCCTGTGGTCTGGTCTGGACCCTGAGAAACCATTTCAGTAACAACACTTAAGTCCCACGGCGTTCTTCACCACCATAGCTCTCGGCCCTGGGCCTCCGTCTTGTTTCTTACTCATGACTTGATAACCTCATCCATTTGTTCATCCAACAGACACTTCCTGAGCTCTTACGAACACCAAGCATTGTGCTTGGGGCTGGAGATTCAGAAATGAGTAAGATGTGGTCCCCGCCTTCTAGTTCACAGTGCAAGGAAAGAGATACACAGTAATGGTTCCCCTGCTGCTCCTCTGGGCTAGGAGGGACGGAAATGCAGGGTGACTGGGTGGACAGAAGAGGGATCACAGGGTCATACTGGAGAGTGGTGTGGCCAGGAAAAGTTTCCCTGAGGAGAAGATCTTTACATGGAGGTTTTGGAGGGTTTTTTCCTAAGTAACTTCAATTTTCTTTACAAAAATAACAAATGTTAAAAAAAAAACCAAACAAATAAATAACAAATGTTGACACTTCAGAAAACACAGAAAACAAAGGACATTTAAAGTCACCCATAAAGCCACCACTGGTAACACTTTGGTGGCATGGACCTAAGGGTCTCTTCACTATTTGAGCCTTGTTTTCTATTTTGTTTTGTTTTTAAAGATGTATTTATTTTGAGAGAGAGAGAGAGCGCGTGCAAAGGGAGGAGGGACAGATGGAGAGGGAGAGAGAGAGAATCTTGAGCAGACTCCCTGCTGAGTAGATATACTGAGCATGGAGCCTGATGTGGGGCTCAACCTCAGGATCCTGAGATCATGACCTCAGCCAAAATCAAGAGTCAGATGCTCAACTAACTGAGCCACCCAATCGGCCTGTATTTGAGCTTAGTTTGGAAGTGCAAAACTTTGAAGGCAAGGAGGAAAAAGTATACGGTAAAGGCAATTGTCTTTAGGTTGCCTCTAAGAACCAAATGTAATAAAGTCAAGAAATATATATGTATATATTTGCTTTGTTCACTGAAATATTGTTGGCACCTAGCCAGCACAGGGCAGATAGTAGTTGTTCAATATATATTGGTCAGTGTAAAAAAAAAAAAAGGAACAAGATGTAATGGAAAGATGAGCTTTTGAATATTAAAGCATAAAAAGCATACAAAAGCATTCTTTTGGGATGCCTGGGTGGCTCAGTCCTTAAGCATCTACCTTTGGCTCAGGTCACGATCTCAGGGTCCTGGGATTGAGCCCATCAGGTTCCTTGTTCAGCAGGGAGCCTACCTCCCTGTCTGTCTGCCACTCCCCCTGCTTAGGCTCATGCTTGCTCGCTCTCTCTCTAACAAATCAAATAAATAAATAAATTCTTAAAAAAAAAAAAAAAGAATGTAATTCCTTCTCTGAAGCCCAACATCTGCAAAATCGAAAAGAGAGGGTCCTTGGGGCACCTGGCTGGTTCAGTCAATAGAGCATATGACTCTTGATTTCAGAGTTATAAGGTCCAGCTTCACATCAGGTGTAGAGATTACTTAAAAATAAAAAAAATTAGGGGTACCTGGGTGGCTCAGTCCGTGAAGCGTCTGGCTCTTGATTTTGACTCAGGTCATGATCTCAGGGTTGTGAGATAGAGCCCCACATTAGGCTCCATGCTGGGCGGGGAGCCTGCTTAAGATTCTTTTTCTGTCTCTCCTTCTCCTTTCAAAACAAACAAACAAACAAACAAATAAATAAATAATAAAAATAAATTTTAAAAAATTTTTTCAAAAAATATAAGAAAAAGGAAGGGTCCTGGGGAAAGGCCATGCCCGGCTGGGGTCTCTTGTCATTTGTTACCAAATTTTTATTTTATAATTTGTGGTTTTGTTATCACATTCTTTGTCTAATCAAATATCACAAAATGTTCCCCCTATATGTTCTTCTAGAAGGTTAACAGTTTTAGGTCTATGATCCATTCTGAGTTCAGTCTTACACCTGGTATGAGGTATGTGTCAAGTTCAGGGTTTTTTTCCATACAGATATCCTGTCACTACAGCATCATCTGTTTGAAAGAGTATTCTTTTGATGTAATTGAATTAGACTGGCACTCTTGTAAAAAAAAAAAAAAAAAAAAATCACTTGGGCGCCTGGGTGGCTCAGCCGTTAAGTGTCTGCCTTGGGCCCAGGTCAGATCCCAGGGGCCTGGGATCGAGCCCCGCATGGGGCTCGCAGCTAGGCGGGGAGCCTGCTTCTCCCGCTACCATTCCCTCTGGTTGTGTTCCCTCTCTCGCTGTGTTTCTCTCTGTCAAATAAATAAAATCTTTAAAAAAAAAAAAATCACTTGATTTGATGTATTAGAGTTTATTTCTGAACTCTGTGCTGTTCCTTTGATCTGTATCCTGCCAACTCCCATTTTTTTTAAATAAAGTTTTATTGTAATACAGCCACACGATTTGTTTCTGTGTTGTGTATGGCTGCTTTCATGCTACAATGGTAGTTGGGTAGTTGTTACAAGACCATATCGCCTGCAAACCTAAAGTATTTACTATCTGGCCTTTTAAAGAAAAAGTTTGATGACCCCTGGTCTACAGGTTTATCTTTTTTTTTTTTAAAGATTTTTATTTATTTGACAGAGAGAAACACAGCGAGAGAGGGAACGGGAGCTGGAGAAGCAGGCTCCCCGCCGAGCAGAGAGCCCGATGCGGGGCTCGATCCCAGGACGCTGGGATCATGACCTGGGCCGAAGGCAGACGCTTAACGACTGAGCCACCCAGGCGCCCCTACAGGTTTATCTTTAGGCAGAAACCACACTCTCTCAACTATTGAAGCTTTATAGTAAGCCTTTTTTTTTTTAATTTAAATTCCATTTAGTTAACATACACTGTATTATTAGTTTCAGGGGTAGAATTTAGTGATTCATCGTTGCATACAACACCCAGTGTTTATTACATCGCGTGCCCTCCTTAATGCCCATCACACAGTTACCCCATCCCTCCCCCCTCCCCACCCCAGCAGCCCTCAGTTTGTTCCCTATAGGTAAGTCTCTTATGGTTTTCCCTCCCTTTCTGTTTTCCTCTTATTTTATACAGTAAGTCTTGATCAGACAGTGTCAGTCCTCCAGCTTTGTCTTCTTCAAAATATTTTAGCTATTCTAAGTCCTTTGCCTTTCCATACAAATTTAAAACAGATTATCAATTCCTCAAAAAAGACTTTAGATTTTGATTGGAACCACATTAAATCTACAGAACAAGCCAGGGAGGACTGCCATCTTAACAATATCAATCTTCTTTTTTTCTTTTTTCTTTTTTTTTTTTTTTTAAGATTTTATTTATTTCACAGCGAGAAACACAGCGAGAGAGGAGACACAGGCAGAGGGAATGGTAGCGGGAGAAGCAGGCTTCCTGCAGAGCAGAGAGCCCGATGCGTGGCTCGATCCCAGACCCCTGGGATGTGACCCGGGCCGAAGGCAGCCGCTTAACGACTGAGCCACCCAGGCGCCCCTTCTTTTTTTTTTCTTAATGGTAAACCATTTTTTTTTTAAGTTTATTTATTTACCATCTCTACACCCAATGTGGGGCTCAAACTCATGACCCTGAGATCAAGAGTCACATGCTCCACTGACTAAGCCAGCCAGGTGCCCGACAATATCCAGTCTTAATGTTACATAACTATAACATTATATTCTGCTTATCTAGTTCTTCTTTAATTTCCCTTTGCAATGTTTTGTGGTTTTCAGTGTACAGATCTTTTGCAAAACTTAATCCTAAGTCAGTTTTTTCTAATGCTATTATGAATGGAGTTGATTTTAAAATTTTTATTTTCTAGTTATTTATCGCTGGTGTATAGAAATATCATTAATTTTTACATATTGACTGTGTGCCCTATATAGCTGGTAAGTTTTCTTTATTGTAGTTAAGTTCTTTCCGGTAGATTCTTAAGGGTTTTTTGTTTTTTTTTTTTCATACACAAGGTCATCTACAAATAAAGATAGTTTTACCAAATACAGAACTATTTGAACTTTCTGTATCTTTAGTAATTTTATCAATTGCCAAAAGGGAGAGTTTAAACTTCCAACTAGGCTTATGAGATTGTATGTTTCTCCCTTTAATTCTGTCAATTTTGCTTCAATTTTGATTTTTCTCTTGATAATATATTTTGTTTTCTTTGTCTTTTATTCAGAAGTAATTTTGGATTGCTATTTTATCAGTGTTAAGAATGTGAATTTGTGGAGATGCTGGAGACAGTTATTGTAACGGTCACTTTTATGTGTCAGCCTGGCTGGGTCACTCTGCTTAGATATTTGCTCAAACATTATTCTGGATGTTTCTGTGGAGGTGTTTTTTGTTTTGTTGTGTTGTGTTTTTTATAAGATTAACATTGAGGGGTGCCTGTGTGGCTTGCTTATTTGGGGGTCTGCCTTCAGCTTGGGTCATGATCCTGGGGTCCTGGGATCAAGCCTTGCATTAGGCTCCTTGCTCAGCGGGGAGCCTGTTCCTCCCTCTCTCTCTGCCTGCCACTCCCCCTGCTTGTGCGCCTTATCTCTCAAATAAATAAATAAAATCTTAAAAAAAAAAAAAAGTAAGTGCCTGGGTGACTCAGTGGGTTAAAGCCTCTGCCTTCGGCTCAGGTCATGATCTCAGGGTCCTGGGATCGAGCCCTGCATCAGGATCTCTGCTCAGCAGGGAGCCTACTTCCCCCCTCTCTCTGCCTGCTTCTCTACCTACTTATGATCTCTCTCTATGTGTCAAATAAATAAATAAAATCTTTTAAAAAATTTTTTTAAATTTAAAAATGAAGGTTAACAATCAAATCGGTGGACTTTGAGTAGATTATCCTCTACAATGTGGGTGGGCCTTATGTAATCAGTTGAAGGTCTTCATAGAACAGCCTGAACTCCCCTGAGCAAAAAGGAATTTTGCCAGCAGAGCTACTTCCTTAAAATCAATTTCTTTCTCCCCCTCTCCTCATGTCCACACACAGACACACAGACACACAGATTTGGAGAACCCTGGAGAACCCTGACCAATACAGCTATTTTTCACCAGTGTGTATTATTTCCTTTGTTTTAGCAGGAAATTTTCTTGGCTAGGCTGGAATGGCAAATCCCACTTCCTTTGCAGCCTCTTCATTCTCTGTTCCATGCGTGTGTGATTCAAGCATCAGTCACAGATATGTGTAGAGGCTGCTTTTAGGCAACAGGCTTGAGCATTGGAAACTTGATCAAGGCAAAAGGGCCCGCAGAGACCACCCAGCTGAAGGCAAGCAGGCTCATTAAGCGACCCACCTTAAGAGAGCCATAGGAGGGCACCTAGGTGGCTCAGTGGGTTAAAGCCTCTGCCTTCAGCTCAGGTCATGATCTCAGGGTCCTGGGACTGAGCCCTGCATCGGGCTCTCTGCTCAGCAGGGAGCCTGCTTTCCCCCCTCTCTCTGCCTGCCTCTCTGCCTACTTGTGATCTCTCTGTCAAATAAATAAATAAAAACTTAAAAAAAAAAGAGAGAGAGAGAGCCATAGGCCCTAACTGACCGATCACAACGAGGCACAGTTCCTAAGATTACCAAAAAAGGAAAAATTCCATGCATCCCCGTACTCCCTCACTCTGCCCTATAACTGTGGCCCCTCACCGCCACCTCCCGATGGAGGGTCTCTCCTTTGCTGTCCTGCTCACCACTCCCTTCTGCTGTATTCAATAGACCCCTATCTCCTTCGCTCTCCCTGGTGTGAATCCTTTCACCACTCACGCTTCCGGCCCCCACCCTATTGGGAACCTGACAATATGGGTAGACAGTTTGGAGATCTCCTCTCTGGTGCTTTTCTTTTTAAGTTTGTTTGTTTTTGTGATCTCTACACCGAAGGGGGGGGGGGGGGCTCGAAGAGACCAAGAGTCGGGCTCTTCCCACTGAACCAGCCAGGTACCCTACTTCTTTTCTAAGGTTCCACTCTTCTCGGTCATCGCTGTTTCCCCGGCTCCTTTTTTTCCTGGTTTCCCACATCAGAAGGATTGCGTGTTTTTCCCTGTGAAGTCGAGCGCCCTTCCCGTGCAACAGGGATGCACTCCACCCTGGGTTAAGAGAACGAGAACTTCTCCGTCTGACTCTGCCCAGCCGCTTCGGTTCGCTCGTCACCACCCGCGGGGCTCCGGCACCCGCCTCAGCTCGGGTTGCTTTTGGCTGAGGGGCATTGTGTCTGCTCCGCGCATGAGTCAGCGAGGTAGGGAGAGACTCCATCAGATTCTTCTTCTTCTTTTTTTTTTTTTTAAAGATTTTATTTATTTATTTGAGAGAGAGAAAGTGAGAGCATGAGAGAAGGTCAGAGAGAGCAGCAGACTCCCTGTGGAGCTGGGAGCCCGATGTGGGACTCGATCCCGGGACTCCGGGATCGTGACCTGGGCCGAAGGCTGTTACTTAACCAACTGAGCCACCCAGGCGCCCGACTCCATCAGATTCTGTTCTCTCTTAAGCATCTTCAGGTAGTTCCTTTTTATATTAAGCCCGGGAGTGGTGACTGTTTTCCGCAGGGAAGAGTCACATGGTAAAAACCATTACGACATTCAGAAGCAGAGTCTCAACTTTTGTATCTTTTTTTTTAAGATTTTATTTATTTATTTGCCAGAGAGAGAGAGAGAGAGCACAAGTAGGCAGAGAGGCAGGCAGAGGGAGAGGGGGAAGCAGGCTCCTCACTGAGCAAGGAGCCCGATGTGGGGCTCGATCCCAGGACCCTGAGATCATGACTTGAGCCAAAGGCAGAGGCTTTAACCCACTGAGCCACCCAGGCACCCCAAGGTTTTGTATTTCTGGAAAAGTTTATTTCACCTTTATTATTGAAAGATATTTCTGTTCTTGGTGGGCGGTTTTTTCTTCCAGTGCCTTAGAGATGTCTCTCCGTTATCTTCTGGCTTGCATGTGGCCAGCAAGACTTCTGCTACCATCCTTATCTTTGTTCCTCTGCACATGATGGGTTTCTCCCTCTAGCTGCTTTTAACATTTTCTCTTTATCACTGTGTTTTAGCAATTTGACTATGATGTGCCTTGATGCAGTTTTTCTTCACATTTCCTCTGTGTGGGGCTTGTTGAGTTTCTCTGATTTGTGGGTTTATAGTTTTTACCAAATTTAAGCAACTTTCAGCCATTATTTCTTCCAATATGTTTTTTTTTTCTTTTTTCTTTTTAAAAGATTTTATTCATTTATTTGACAGAAAGAGATACAGTGAGAGAGGAAACACAAGCAGGGGGAGTGAGAGAGGGAGGAGCAGGCTCCCCGCTGAGCAGGGAGCCCAATGTGAGACTCTATCCCGGGACGCTGGGATCATGACTTGAGCCAAAGGCAGACACTTAACCGACTGAGCCACCCAGGCGCCCTATCTTATTTTTAAACATGGGGCTTGAATTCACGACCTGAGCTGATGTCAAGAGTCAGAATTTAACCAACTGAGCCATGCAGGTGCCGCTGGTGTTGTGCTTATTTTGAAAATCAGGTTTTTTTCCCCCTTCTGTGTTGTATTTTGGATTTTTCTGTTGCTATGTTTTCAGAGTCAAGAATGTTTTCTGGGGTGGTCTGCTCGTGCTCTCTCCCTCTCAAATAAAGAAATAAATAAATAAAATTCAGATAAATAAATAAAAATTTTTTAAAAGTTTAGTTAAGACCCAGGAACTACTTGTTTTAAACAGCAGAGTGGGGGCGCCTGGGTGGATGCCTACTTGTGCTCACTTGCTCTCTGTCTCTGTCAAATAAATAAATAAAATCTTTTTTTAAAAAAAAGAGTCTTCAAAATACTTTAAAAAACAATAAATAAATAGCAGTGTGATTGGACAAGTCTACACATTGTGCTACGCCCGCTGCAAGTAGGGCCACCATCTGTCGCCACTCAACGCTGGTACAATCCCATTGGCTATATTCCCTATGTTATACCTTCCATGCCTGTGATTATTCTCCCGTACCTGAAAACCTGCACCTCCCACTCCCCTTGTGCATTTTTCCCATCCCCCACCCCACTGCCCCATGGCAGCCATCACTTTGTTTTCCATATTTATGGGTCTGTTTTTGATTTGGGAGGTTTTTGTTTGTTCATTTGTTTTGTTTTTAGATTCCATACCGGGGAAATCCTACAAGATACCAGATACTTCGAAGTTTATATTGTTGGGAACCAGACTTTTTTAAAAATTCTTTAACAGTTCGGTGACTTTAGTACAGGATGCAGTTAAGTTACTTGGAAAAGGGTTGGTCCTGGCAAGGCTTGCTTTCCAGCTTTGTTAGGTGGGCTCCAGAACAACTCCTAGAATGAGACCAATGTGGCATGACTACTGGGTAATTTTTTCCTGAGGACTCTACATGCCTGCTGCGTTGGGAGGTCTTGCTGCTCCCGCTGGTGGGAACACCAACTCTTCCCAGCCTTGGACAAGCTCTGCTGGCTGTTCCTTCTCCTCGTCCTCTACGGGGCTTCTTGCCCGTGTGGCCATTTCTATACACACATATATTGATTGGTACCCAGGCAAAATTCAAGGAGACTCCTCTGCAGGTCTCCAAGGGTTTCCTCTCCCTCTCCCTCAATCACTCTCTCTCTCTCTCTCTCTCTGGTAGCCTGGAAGCTCCCTCTAGGCAGTGAGCTGAGACACTTGTAGGACTCATCCCATCCATTTCTCTTCTCTCAGGGATCACTGTCCTGAGGTACTTGTTATCCGATGTCTTCAAACCATCGTTTCATATATTTTGTTCAATCTTATAATTGACTAAGGCAGAGGATAAATCTAGATTCTGTGACTTCATCATTGCCAAAAGTAGACATTACTTTTATTCTTTTAAGTAATCTTTTAGGGATGCCTGGGTAACTCAGTCGCTTAAGCATATACCTTCCGCTCAGGTCATGATCCCGGGGTCCTGGGATTGAGTCCCGAGTTGGGCTCTCCACTCAGTGGGGAGCCTGCTTCTCCCTCTGCTTGTGCGCTCTCTCCTTCTCTCTCTGGCATATAAATACATAAAATCTTAAAAAAAAAAAAATGTAATCTTTTCTTTTGAAGTATAGCATACACACATAGAAGTGTCCAAATCCTAAGCATACAGCTCAATAAACTCACAAAATAAACACATCTGTGGGACGAGCCTGTGTTCATAAACAGAACGTGGCTAGCACCACCCACACTTCATGTTCTTTTCCAATCATTACCTGTCTTCCCAGAGCAAACTTTATTCTCATTTCTAGCACCACAGTGCTTGTTTTATATAAATGGAATCATGTAGCACGTATATTCTTTTATGTCTGGCTTCCTTTGCTCAACGTTATGTTTGCCAGATTCATCCATGTTTTTATATGTGAAGCAACAATTCATTCATTTTAATTGCTATGTAATATTCTATTTTATGAACATGCCATATTATTCCTCTATTCTCCCATTAGCGGGTGTTTGAGCTATTTCTAATTTGGACCTATTAGGAATAGTGCTACTATGATCACATTTGCACATATGTACAAATGCGTACATACATATGTATTTCTACCAGAAGTGCTGAGTCATAGGCTAGGCATCTCCTCCACTTTGGTAGACACCACCAAATAGTTTTCCCAAATTTACACTCCTACTAGCATGGTATGAGCCTTTGAGTTGCTCCATATCCTCGCCAACACTTGTTATTATGTCTTTTTCATTCTAATCATTCTGATGGATTTTACTTACATTGCCTTTCAGAATACCCCATGGGCATAACAAAAGTACTAGGCAGAATGAGTGAACAGTATGCCAGTTTGAGACCCCTGTGAACATTTCCCAAAGCATTCAGTTGTGACAGTTGTGTTCATCAACATTATTTGAGCAAAATTTGAAAACAAAATGTTAGATGATTCACCAGGTGAATATATGGTCAGAGGAAAGGCCAATGGGGGTGTTCTCAGCAGCGGAAGTATTATATGGGAAAGAAGTCATAAAAGGACGTGGCTCAGGGCTGCCGGGTAAAATTGTGCGTGATTCTTTTTTTTTTTTTTAAGATTTTTTTTATTTATTTGACAGAGAGAAACACAGCGAGAGAGGGAACACAAGCAGAGGGAATGGTAGTGGGAGAAGCAGGCTTCCTGCCGAGCAGGGAGCCCGATGCGGGGCTCGATCCCAGGACCCTGAGATCATGACCTGAGCCGAAGGCAGCCGCCCAACGACTGAGCCACCCAGGCGCCCCTGATTCTTTCCTTTGTCTATGGAAATGGCACTTCCAAGAATTATGTAGTGCACAACCCGTGAATCTCTACACAGCAGCCATGCCTGTCATGGTCAGAAATGATAAGAAATTTGTTACGACTGGAGGGCAGAGTGGGTAGGGTAGAGAGGCAGGAGAAGATATATCCAGAGGTGGGGCAATGTAACTGACTTGGATTTTGCCAGAGGCTTACTTTAAAAGTCACTCCTCCCCCACTCCCATGCCTATTAGATGAAGGATTGTACAGGCTTCTTCCTCTTGGATCCCTAGGCCCGAACTAACAGGGCTGCCAGTGAACTGGGGCTAAGGTGAAACCCAACTCAGGAAGAAGAAATGCTGAGCCCACTCCAGTTTGTCTTGCTACACGACTCTGGTCTCAACAAGTCGAAGAACCAACGCCCTCTCCTTCCTCTATTTTGGGCTTCCTCTCTCGCAGCCTCAGCACACTCCTCTGCCTGGTAAAACTGGGTTAACCTGGATGGGAAGTTGTGCCCCACCTACCTGACCCTTAGGTTCATGTTACTGAGTCACCAGGGGTGGTTTCTGGGAGCACAAGAAAGTGAAAGGAAAAATTCCAGGATCCCCACATCCCTTCCCCAGGGCCTGCCAGGATGAAGGGTATCCCTCCAAAAGAAAGAGATTCTTTGGGTTGACGTCCTCTGTCCCTAAGTCCTCACTACACTTTGTACGTATGTGTGTCTCGTACACTTGTTCAGGGCGTTAGATGATTGAAGTAGGTGGAAGGAAGGCTGGAAGGAAGGGACTAGCCACCGTGGACCAGCGAAGGCAGGGTCTCTTCTGGAAGGTGAGGTTCATGGTCGAGCTCTGCCTTCCTTGAACAAAGTATGTTCCATAAAGTAGAAACTGGAACTGTTGGAATTCCAAGGAATTCCTTGGAAGAGTTCCAAGGAATGTCAGAAGAAGACTTTCTTGGCTTTGGTTAACAAAGGGAGTAGCTTTGGAGAAATAAGTAGTAAGATGGCACATCCCCGAGGAAGAGACAAAAGCCAGGACATGAAACCCAGGAAAAGTGCCAGGAGTGACACCAGGATTCTGAGCCTAGTGTAAATACCATGAGACCAGAAGTCAGTGGGAGATTTGCAGGCCCTGAGACTAAATTAACTATGATATAGTAGAAACCTTTCCAACCTAGGTTTTTTGGGCCTGTTTTTCTGCTTCTTTGCAAGATCAACTTTTAAAAAAAATTTTTATGTTTTAAAGATTTTTTTTTTTTTTTTTAATTTTTAGGTAATCTCTACACCCAGCATGAGGCTAGAACTCACAACCCAGAGATCAAGAGTTCCATGCTCCACTGAATGGGTCAGCCAGGTGTCTGCAAAATCCGATTTTTTTTTTTTTTTTTTTTTAAGATTTTACTCATTTATTTGAAAGAGAGAGAGCGCGCAGGAGAAAGAGTAGGAGCAGGAGGGAGAAGGAGAAGCAGGCTCCCCTTTAAGCCCAGAGCCTGATTTGGGGGGTGTCGATCGCAGAACCCTGGGAACATGACCTGAGCCAAAGGCAAATGCTTAACCGACTAAACCACCCAGGCGCCCCAAGATCAACTTTTAAATCAACTAACAGAGATATACTGCACACTTAAAATGTGCTCACTGTGGCTTGCTCTTAGGAGGACAAGTAGAGAACAAAGACACATTTTCTCCCCTCCTGGAGGCTACTAAGTAACCAGAGAGAGGAGAACAAGGCCTGGGAAACCTCTAAGGAACAGTGCAACTGATAGGATTTTTTTGTTTCTCTTTTAGGTGGAAATTAACACTATCATGAACTCCCTCAGCAGACACCTGCTGGGCAACAGTAAGAGAGTTAAGCATCCCAGGCGGAGAGGAAGAGCTATCCTAGGACCGAAAATTACTTCCCATTTATCCCTAAGTGTGGATGACCCTTGGTGGGAACTCTCAAATAAACCACAATATTCCTAAGAAACAAACAAGACAACGAAGACCCTATCTAGTTAAATATTAAACTATGTGGCCTGAGGGGGTCCACAGGCACCCAAGAGGTTCTAGGTGCTGAAGAAGTTCCTCAGCCAAGCATAGGGCATTCTGGACAGGGGAACAGTGCGGGGCGGGGGTGGGGTGGGGTATGGAGAAGGCAAAGAAATCATCCCCTTCAAAATCACACCCATTTTCTCTCTTTTTTTTTTTTTTTAAGATTTATTTATTTGACAGAGAGAGAGAGATCACAAGTAGGAAGAGAGAGAGGGGGAAGCAGGCTCCCCGCTGAGCAGAGAGCCCGATGCGGGGCTCGATCCCAGGACCCTGAGATCATGACCTGAGCCGAAGGCAGAGGCCTTAACCCACTGAGCCACCCAGGTGCCCCACACCCATTTTCTCTTGAATTTTAACGCTTTCATAGAATTTTCAGAGCCCTGATGTATTTTTTATTTTCCCAGTAGCTTTGAGCATTTGATGGAACACAGATTCCCACTCACAAGGGAAGGGAGGGTACCTGGGGCTCTTGTTTGCTGTCCCCCATCTTCTGCAACAGGGACCCCACTTTTCCTTGGGAAAGCGCTTCCTCCACTCTCAGACTCCAACCAGAGCTGGTCCACCACTTACCACAGTACTTCAGGGATGGGCACGTGACCCAAGCCCACCAATGAGAAACATCCAGAACCTTTGCTGGAACAACCGAAGAAGAAATAAAAGCCAATACAAAGGACACCTGAGCCAGGAGACCACCTCCTGGTGACATTGTTGGGGTCCTTAGATCCCGCTGTGCCTGAAGCCAGTCTTAGCCTCTGATTTTTCAGAGAAGTGAGCCATTTCATTTCCTTGATGTAAGCCAGTTTGAATTTCGTTTTTGTTACTTGCTATTGAAAGAGTCCTGATTCAGGGGCACCTGGGTGGCTCAGTTGGTTAAGCATCCAACTCTTGGTTTCCACTCAGGTTATGATCACAGGGTGGTGAGACCAAGCCCCCCACTGGGGCTCTGCACTGGGCAGAGTCTGCTTGGAATTCTCTCCCTCTGCTTCTCCCGTACTCGAGAGTGCTCTCTCTCAAATAAATAAATAAATAAATAATAAAATCTTTAAAAGAGAGAGAGAGAAAGCATCCTGATTCAGAAAGTTTAGCAGTATATTTAAATTCAGACAGTCAATTACTGACAGGGAAGTAGAATATAGGTTTTTTGTTTCTGATCCTGTGCTCTTAGACAAAGTGTAATGCTTAGAGTCAATTAGTGTGGGAGCCAATTATTAAGCCTGGTGGGGCCAGGCTAAAAGACATGCTAGGGAAGTTGGACAAAGAATAGGAAACCTCAGAATGTTCTGGAACAATTTAAAAGAGATATTTAAAGAAAATAATGGCACAAAAAAAAAAAAGAAAGAAAGAAAGAAAGAAAAGAAAATAATGGCACAGACAGGGTTCTGTTTCCTAACGTGGGGGATGGTTATAGCCCACATACATTCTTGCTAAATTAGGCATGTATGTTTTGTAAGTTTTTCTGAATACACAGTATACTGGATAATTTTTTAAAATATTTATTTACTCATTTATTTGAGAGCGAGAGAGAGCGAGAGAGCATGCACATGCACATGAGTTACGGAAGGGGCAGAGGGAGAGGGAGAAACAGACTCCATACTGAGCAAAGAGCCCAAGGCAGGGCCGGATCCCAGAACCCCAAGATCATGACCTGAGCCTAAGTCAGACGCTGAACACACTCAGCCACCCAGGCATGCCCCCTCCCAAAATTTTTTTTATGAAAAAGAAAATAAATAACGTGGTGGGACTGTCTATGGAATGGAGTGGGAGAGAGAGACCCTGGCATCAGAGATGCAGGAAGGAAGCTGGCTCTGAGGTTTGGGGTAAGGAAGGTATGGACAAGAAGGTGGGGAGCAACAGAGATGGAGGGGGATGAAAAAGTAAGAGAGGCACTTCTTGGCTGAATGAGAGCATGAAAAAATGACCTCCAAATACTGGTAATGATGGCGGAGACAGGGCATCTGAGAGTGAAAGACCTGACTGGGGACGGGGAGGGGGTCTGTTCGGAATCCATCCAGGCAGGAATGCCCAAGCTGTCCTAGTATCATTTGGTTGGAAGGGACAGAAGCCTCCTCGGACCACCTCAACTAGGGAGCTGGAAAGTCAAAGAGGCTCTTTCCTCTATCTCTGGGGCAGTGGGATCTTACCCCTGCTCTTCGCCTCTGCAGACCACTTTCTTCTATTTTCTGGGACAGAAGGCACACCTGGCAGAAGGTGGAGCGCCCTGGGAACCCCACAGAGAGGGAAGGTTACTCTCAAAGCAGTGAAGCAGGAGCGCCAGCAGAAAAGACTATTAAAAGTATCTAGAGGAGGGGCACCTGGGTGGCTAGGTGGGTTAAGGCCTCTGCCTTCGGCTCAGGTCATGATCCCCGCGTGCTGGGATCGTGCCCTGCGTACGGCTCTCTGATCAGCGGGGAGCCTGCTTTACCCTCTCTCTCTGCCTGCCTCTGCCTACTTGTGATCGCTTTCTCTTTGTCAAATAAATTTAAAAATATATATATATATATATTTTTTTTAAAGTGTCTAGAGGTGACCAACTGGGTGACAAACAGGCCCTGGTGTGGGCAAGCTCGGAGGTCTGCGTTCGAAGGAAGCAGGAGAAAAGAGAGACTGGTTTCAGTCTGGGAAGGAGAGGCAGGGCAAGACCCGAGCCCAGGCAGTGCTGCGGCGGATGAGGGCGACAGAGGGCCTGTGGCCCGGGACGTTCTCCCCAGGATTCTTGCTTTCCCATCCCCACGCCACCTCCAGCCCCTCCCACTGCCCTGCAGCCTCCCTTCCTTCACTCCAGACTCCTTGAAAGCTGCCCCCACTGCCTCGCAGCCTGCTCTACTGGGACGCCTTAACGTGCTAGAAAGGTCTCCAACTTTCTGGTTGGCACTAGCCTGGCCCTACATACCCTCCAGTTCATCCGTCATTCATTCATTCATTCCTGCAGAGAATATTCGTTCGGTGCCAACTACTTGGCTGGTGGTGGGGATATGATGCTGAGCGAGATGATCCACACAGGGAGTCTCCGTAGAGATCGTGAACCTCTCACTCCCAGACGCCCCGCACTCGTCGCGCACGCGCGCGCATGCGCACACGCACACGTCCCAGTTCGATTTCCGGGGCAGTTCCTCCCCAAAGCGTCGCACTGGGAACCCAGCTGCTGAGCATGTGATCTGTGTGGGACACAGACAGCTGCAGAGGAAGTTCGACCTGTAAGTTATGAGAAGCAGCTGGGGAAGAAGGGTCAGGCTTCCCGGAGGGGCCACCCCAGAGGTACACATCAGCCACCTGGCCATTTGCTAGGGACCTTGGAGGTGCATAACTTGGAAGGGAAGGCACCCCGCGGAGAAGAGCATCCTGCCAGGATCTCAGGTTCTGGGCCACTTCAGGCGGTTCTGGGGCAAGGCTCTTTCCAAGGCCAGGGAGGGACCCAGGGACTTGGTTCCAGCCTGTATGTGCCTGCTACGTGGTATTCCTTCACTGAATCCTGGCCTTGCTCCTAGAACATGAAGCTCCCCGCCTGCAGAGGGGAGTCTCTGGGCCGGACCCTGACATCCTAGAGAGGCAAGGAGCCAGCCAGTTAGGGGTCCAGCTGGTTAAACACCCAAGGGTTTTGGAGATGGAAGATCCCAGAATTTTCCTCTTTCTCTTACTGGGGAATTATACAAAGTAAATGAAGAATAAAGAGGAGAAAGAGAAAGAAGAGGGGAGAAAGAGAAAAGAAGGAGCAGATAAGGAAGGAAGAGGTGGAGAAGGAAAGCGTTTTTTAACAAAACACAGCTCTGATCACAATATTTCCCCCGCTTTTAGTAACTTCCCATTGCTCATGAGATAACCACAGCCTTCTTTACTCTCTCCCTGACCTCCCCACCCCTTCCAGTTATATGGGGGTTCTGGGGCCTGCTAGGATGTGTTCACATGTCTTGTGGAAATTGCCCCATGGGGTTGCAGCAGCTGAAACAGGGAACACTATAATGGGCCCATCCTAAGGAGCATAGAGCTACAAAAAGGGGGGTTTAGTCCTGGCTCTGTGACCGGAGGATCATGGGAAAATTGTGGTCTCTAAGACTCCTTTTCTTCACCTGCTCAGTGGTCAGGGCAAATAATCCCGGCCCTGCCTCGCTGGGTATTGTGGGGCTCAGGTGAGATAAAGAGTCTAGGAACCTGGGGCACCTGGGTGGCTCAGTGGGTTGAGCCTCTGCCTTCAGCTCGGGTCCTGGGATCGAGCCCCGCATCGGGCTCTCTGCTCAGCAGGGAGCCTGCTTCCCTCTCTCTGCCTGCCTCTCTGCCTACTTGTGATCTCTCTGTCAAATAAATAAAATTAAAAAAAAAAAAAATAGAGTCTAGGAACCCTTTGTGAATTTTCAAGTACCGAACAAATAAAGGGTTGTTCCTACTACCGAGTAAAGTACCTCAAGAAGGCTCAGCGGCCTTCTCCTTTCCTATGTCAGCACTTTTCTCATAGCCCTCACGTCATGACACTTGAAGCTTTTCCAAGTACTTCTATAGACATTGTGTCCCTTGTTCTGACGGTCATGGTGCAGGGCAGGGCAGGGCTGCCCCTTGCTGGGCCCATCCAGGCACAGGCTCAGAGCGGTGAAGTCACCAGGAGGCCCCGTGTCACGGGGCACAGGGTGGCCGAGCCAGGCCGGAGCTCAGGTTTCCTGATTCCAACTCAGCCTGCTCCCAGATCAGGGGGCAGTGCCGCTCCCCGCTCCTAACAGCTGTTCTCTTTCGATTCTAAACCTTTAGAGGGTACAGACAGGATCTTCTTAGGGGATTAACTTTCCCTTGGCAGTTAGCACGGCCTTTGGGTGGAACTCATGCAGAGGACCCCAGAACCTTTACCGGAGACACAGGCTTGGGTTTTGAAAATCTCCTTGCCCTGGGCATTTGTCCCAGCTCCTTCGTCACTCCTCTGTGGCAGCAGTCAGCCACCACCCAGGCCAGAGGTGCGCATTTGGACCACTGTGGAATCCTTCCTCCCAACACCATCTGCTGGCTCCCTCTCGCAGCTAGAGAGTGTATTCCGTGTCCAGCCATGGGGCTGGGGAGAGGCGGAGAATCACACACATGCTCCCTGACTCCCAGCGGGGAAACAGCATCACATGAGAAACAGCAAAGAGGATGGTGTAGTGCCCTCTAGGGGGGGTGACATGAGGACCCTCCAGAATGAGAGACACTACGAGGAGCTCAGAAAGGCAGAGATCCTTGGGGACACAGGGAGACACTGAGAAAGCTTCCGGGCTGAGGACACCCGCGTCCCCCTCCCCCAAGGCAGTCTCTGTGTCAGACTGAAACATTCCTGCAGTTTGTGAATCACACCAGGAAACCGCCCCTGCAACATTCCAGGATGCAGAAGCCAAGACCTTGGTCTGACTGCCATTGGCGGTGGTGGACCAGGGGAAAGGGCACCAGACTGGGCAGTCTGCAGATGGAGGAGTCTGTGCCTTGATCTCTGCACGGGTCAGATGAGGCATAGAGAGTCCGGTGCTTTTCCCGTCAAGGTCAAATGCCAAAGTGGCCAATGTTTTGCCTCAGCTCAGGTCTCCTGACTTTCCCCTGTAGGCACCTCCCAACTTAGGTGATGATGGCAAGCTTGGCAGACAGGCATGGGGAGAACTATCTAGAATTCAGGAGCAGAGCAAGGCTAGAATGTTAGTGGACAATACCTCCCCCTCCCCCTCCCTCTCCCCCTCCCTTCCTTTTCCTGAGTCCCAGAGGGCTTGGATGAGGTCCTTCCCACAACATTTAAAATAGTATTTGAAAAGAGAAAAACAAAAGGGTCATCCTAAATGTGCAGTAATAGAAAGAATGGCCTGAAATAAACTATAAAGTGGTTGCCATCTAAAATAATAACTGAGCAGAGAGCCTGATGTGGGGCTCGATCCCCGGACACTAGGATCATAACCTGAGCTGAAGGCAAACACTTAACCGAATGAGCCACCCCAACACCCCAACAAAAATGCATTTAGAGTCTAGATGACGGTCGAGACTTCACCGCCAAGCTGGGAATAGGGCAGACGGCCGAGACTGACCCCAGCAACCACAGGATCTCACTTTGATCATGCAGACACTCCCGCAACAGATGCAAGATAAACGTCGGACTATGTCCGACCAGATCATGGGAAGGATTGACGGCGTGAGGAGTCCCATTGACGATCTGGTGGAAAACACCGCAAACCTCATGACCGGCTGGGGTGAAAAAACCAGCAGGTAAAGAAAGACAAGACATCTGCCACACCAAAGAGTTGAAGGTTGCTAATTTATACCGAATCCTGAACACTATTTTTTACAAGCTAAGAGAAGACCGAAAGAGATAGAAGAAGACTTTTTGAAGCAACTATTATGGGTAGACAGGTTTTCTATGATAAAGTGTGCATTCTTCTTATCACATACTGTCTAGCCAGTTTATTGAGTGATTCCCCCCAGTTTCCTGAACATGGTAACTTCACATCTTGGACCTTGGTCAGTTATGCTGCTATATATTAAACCCCCAAACCTGGCAGTTTCTGTATAAAATTGTCAAATTTTTTAATGTAAAAAAAAAAAAAACACAACAATTTTAGAAAATAAATACAGGAAAATATCTTTGTGACCTTGGGTAGAGGAAGAGGGTTTTTTTTTTCTTTTTTCTTTTTTAAGATTTTATTTATTTGACAGCGAGAAACACAGCGAGAGAGGGAACACAAGCAGAGGGAATGGTAGCGGGAGAAGCAGGCTTCCTGCCAAGCAGGGAGCCCGATGCGGGGCTCGATCCCAGGACCCTGGGATCATGACCTGAGTCGAAGGCAGACGCTTAACGACTGAGCCACCCAGGCGACCCCAAGAGTTTTAAAGCAAAACATGAAAAGCGCTAATCAAAGAAAAAGATTGAGAAGTATGTCCACATTCAACTTAAGGAATCCTGGATAGACAAAGGCATCATGAAAAGAATGAAATAACAAGCCACAGAGAGATGCTTGCAACACATAAGCTACAGAAAGTTCAAAGCCAAAATATAAAAGAACTCCTATAAAACAATAAGAACAAGACAGGTAACTCAGCAGAAAAATGAGCACGAGGAGTACCTGGCTGGCTCAGTCGGAAGAACGTGAGACACCCCCCCTTTTTTTAATTTTATTTATTCATTTGACAAAGAGAGACAGAGCACAAGGAGGCAGAGCAGCAGTCAGGCAGAGAGGGAGAAGCAAGCTCCCCACTGATCAGGGAACCCAACACGGGGCTTGATCCCAGGACCCTGGGATCATGACCTGATCCAAAGGCAGCTGCTTAACTGATTGAGCCACCGAGGCGCCCCAGAACCTGTGACTCTTAATCTTGGGGTTGTGAGTTCGAGCCCCATGTTAGGCATAGAGATTACTTAAAAATGAAATCTTAAAAAAATGAGCAAGAGGGGTCCCTGGGTGGCTCAATCATTAAGTGTCTCTCTCTTGCTGTCTCTCGCTGTCAAATAAATAAGATCTTTAAAAAATAAATAAGTAAAAAACCCATCTATAATTTTTAAAAAATGAGCAAGAGATAGATATGAAGGGGCAATTCACAAAAGAAGATATAAAATGTCAGCAGGCATATGAAATGATGTTTAGCTTTATTTGCCATCAGGGAAATCCAAATGAAAGCTGCAATGAGATACCAAGTATCTAAAACAAAGAATGCCAGTATTAAGTGTTGGTTCTGATGTGAAGCACCTGGAATTCTCACATAGTACTGTGAGTGCAGCCCGTTACATCTGGTTTGGCAAACAGTTTGACATCATCGACTGAAGTTGAAACTTGCTTTCTCTATGACCCAGCAATTCCACCCCTAGGGATACACGCAACAAAAGTGGGTTCAGTGCTCACAGGAGACATAAGCCAGAATGCTCATAGCAGCATGACCTGTAATAACACCACCTTGGAAACAACTCAACTGTCCACCAAGAGGAGATGATAATTTGGGGGGGGCTCAGTCGGTTAGGCATCTGGCCCTTGATCTTGGCTCAGGTCATGATTTCAGGGTCCTAGGATTGGCCCCACGCATTGGGCTCCATGCTTGGCGGGGAGTCTATTTGAGAACTCTCTCTCCCTCTCACCCTACCCCTCCCTCCTCTCATGCTCTTTCATTTTCTTGCTCTAAAATAAATAAATCTTAAAAAAAAAAAAAAAGAGCACCTGGGTGGCTCAGTCATTAGGCCTCTGCCTTCGGCTCAGATCATGATCCCAGGGTCTTGGAATCAAGCTCTGCATCGGGCTTCTTGATCAACAGAAGCCTGCTTCTCCCTCTCCCACTCCCCTGTGTGTATTCTTTCTCTCACTGTCTCTCTCTCTCTCTGTCAAATAAATAAATAAAATCTTAACAAAAAAAAGTGTAGGTGATAGGTCGTTTAGTCACACAATGAAATATACAGTAATAACACTACACACGACAGGTACAACAACATAGATGAATCTATCAAATAAAAGAAACAAGAAAAAAAACTGGATACAAAAAAATGCACACTGTATGAATTGTATCAACCTCAAAACTGGGCAAAACTGAGGCACCCCGCTGGCTCGGTTGATAGAGCATATGATTCTCAATCTCAGGGTTGTGAGTTCAAGTTCCACACTGGGCATAGAGTTTACTTTAGAAAATGGGCAGAACAAAACCATACTCTTTAGATGGTAAGAGAACAAAGAAAAGCAAGCAAATGAATGTCATGAAATAAGGAGAGGTTACCTTAGGAAGGAGAGAAATGTGATGGCAGAGGGTCCTGCAGGGGGCTCCTGGGGTGCTGGCCATGCCCTGTGTTTAGCCTGGGGGCTGGCACAGGGGTGTTGGGTTTTTTGGAGGTTTTTTAAATATTTTTGGGGGTAAGGGAGGATATTGTTTTATAATAATTCATGGGGCACCTGGGTGGCTCAGTGAATTAAAGCCTCTGCCTTCGGCTCAGGTCATGATCTCAGGATCCTGGGGTCGAGCCCCGCATTGGGCTCTCTGCTCAGCGGGGAGCCTGCTTTCCCCTCTCTCTCTGCCTGCCTCTCTGCCTGCTTGTGATCTCTCTCTCTCTCTCTGTCAAATAAATAAATAAAATCTTTAATATATATATATATAATAATTTTTTTAAGCGGTATATTCAGACAATGCAACATTCTGGGTGTGTTTTTTTCAACTGAAGTATGTGAAATTGCCAGTATCAACCATTTTTAACCTACGAAATGGCAATTTCAGATGGTTCAACCTAGTATTTCACAATAAAACCAAGTTTACATGAAGATAACCTGCCATTAAAAATGATTGTAAAGGCCATTAATAACTACATTTGCTTATTTGCTTTATTTAAATATTTATTTATTTACTTGAGAGAGAGAGTGCACGTGAGTGAGTGGGAGAGAATCCTCAAGCAGACTCCCGGCTGAGCGCAGAGCTGGACGCAGGGGCTGGATCCCACAACCCTGAGATCACGATCTGAGCCAAAACCAAGAGTCACAGGCCCAACTGACCAAGCCACCTGGGCGCCCATCATTTATTTATTCAACAAATATTTCCTGAGGGCCTATTATGAATCAGGCATACTTCTAGGCACTGGACTAGAGAATTGAATTCTGTCATGGTGCTTGCATTCTAATGAATTTGAAAACGCAAGTGAATGAAGTGGAGGAGAGAGGCTACGGGAGGAAACGCCCGCGGGCAGAAGGAGCAAGTGCACCGGCCCCATGACTGGAATGTGCTCAGCGGGACTGAAGAACAAGGAGGCCAGTGTTCCTGAATCAGAGCGCAGCGAGGGGAGATCTGCACTCGTGAAATGGGAGAGGGAACCAGGGAACCATCACGGGCAGTCCACGTGCCCAGGCAAGGGACTCTGGATTTTATTCTGAGAGTGATGAGAGGACATTGGAAGGTTGAGAGCAGGAAGTAGTATGATTTGATTTATAGAGGAGAAGGAAGACTCTGGCTGTTTTATAGAGAAGGGGAAGAAAGGGCGTGGAAGGAGGGATTCCTGTTAAGACACTACTGTGAGAGAGAAGGTGGCGTGGACCACGGTGGCAGTGGTGGGAGTCAGGACTGGCAAATTTGGGGGCACCTGGGTGGCTCAGTGGGTTAAAGCCTCTGCCTTCAGCTCAGGTGATGATCTCAGGGTTCTGGGAAGGACCCCTGCATCGGGCTCTCTGCTCAGCAGGGAGCCTGCTTCCCCTTCTCTCTCTGCCTGCCTCTCTGCCTACTTGTGATCTCTCTCTCTCTGTCAAATTAAAAAAAAAAAAATCTTAAAAAAAACCCAAAAAGCCAGTGCTGATTACACATAGTGCAAATGGCCACAGCAGGTAAGAAAGAGACGTTCCCCCCGCCTCCCATCGCCCCACTTTGCCCTAGGCCTGGAGAAGGCAGAAAAGTGTTCCCTGGGGACCCAGGAGTTGATATACATGTTGAAAGAAGAAGGTAGAGCTGGTCCAGGTAGGAGGACGGATGGAAAGCAGAGCCTCCGGGCCCAGTATGGAGTGATAGAGCACCCACTTTGGACACAGAGACAATCAGCTCAAGTCCCAGGACTGCCGGGTATCACCTGGATTAACGTGAAAGTTAGAGAAAACCTCTGTAATCCACCTATTAGGTACCCACTAAAGGGTAGCTACTAAGGACAGTGTTTTTTTTAATATTCAGATTTTTTTTAATTTTCAGATTTTTCTATATTTTGAGTGGAGGGGATGGGGAGTTGACTCAACTCCCATTTACTAGAAAATACAGCAGAGAAGTGAGAAAAGAAGCTGTTAGAAAAAGGAAAGCTGCTAGTAATCTAGACTTGGATACAGCTGGGGCGGCGGGTTAGGTAAATCTCACAGTGATGGCTAGTTTCCGGAGATTTAGAGCTCGGCCAGTGATTCTGTCGCATAGTCATGTCTCCCTCTGCTGGCAGAACTTGGTTTTGCAGGGCAACTCCAAACCTTGAATGACTTGGGTCTGAAAAATTTGCAGGCCTCAGGATTACTAAAGAGCTAACACTGTCTTCTTGGTATAATCTCGCCCTGACTGGTTCCTGGGACCAAAGTGGAAGAAGATGATTTTGTGGGAATCCCCTGGGAAGGAGCTGTCATTGTCACAGAAAGCACAGGGAAGGGATTTTCTTCCTCCCACTGAGCCAATGATGGGTCTGAACTCCCATGAAACCATTATTCAAACCAGAAGCAACCATCCTGCCATGTACACAGGAAGCTTGCCTTGTGGCACAGGCCACAGACCACCAGAGTTAAAGGTTTGGAGTCTAAAGACTGTGTCACTTGATGGCAGAGTGTCCTTCCCTAATCACTTAGCCTGAAGCTTGGAGTCCTCCTTTTTTTTTTTTTTTTTTAAAGATTTTATTTATTTGACACAAGTAGGCAGAGAAGCAGGCAGAGAGAGAGAGGAGGAAGCAGGCTCCCTGCTGAGCAGAGAGCCCCATGCGGGGCTCGATCCCAGGACCCTGAGATCATGACCTGAGCCAAAGGCAGAGGCTTTAACCCGCTGAGCCACCCAGGCGCCCCTGGAGTCCTCCTTTTAATGGGATATTAACATTTGCCCCTCTCCTTGGCTTGACGTGAGTATTAAATGAGAAATACATATTATAGGGGTGCCTGGGTGGCCCAGTTGTTAAGCGTCTGCCTTCTGCTCAGGTCATGATCCCAGGGTCCTGGGATCGAGTCCAGCATCGGGCTCCCTGCTCAGCGGGAAGCCTGCTTCTCCCGCTACCACTCCCTCTGCTTGTGTTCCCTCTCTCACTGTGTTTCTCTCTGTCAAATAAATAAAATCTTTAAAAAAAATACATATGATAACACTTTATTAACTGTAAGTCATTCTATAGATTAAGGCTTTTTTTTTTTTTTTTTTTAACCATTGCTTCTTTGTCTTGCTTCCTCATTTCCTTGCTCTGAAAGTTTTGGAACATTCATTTGCTTAACAACTGATTTGGATTACACAAAGCGAATTTAGTATTATGCTAGGTATGGGGAAAGGAGACACAGAGACAAAGAGGATAGCTCCTGTCTTCAGGGGGCTCATGTTATGGGGAGGGAGACTGACTCAGGTAATCATAGTACGAGACAGACTGTGATGAGTACTATAAGGCTCATTAAACAAGGAGCTATAGAATTATAAGGAAAGGAAAGATTAATTAGAATAGATAGAATTAGGGGAATCAAGGAAGACTTCCCAGAAGAGGTGATATTCATACAGGGCTTTCATTTATTTATAAAAAAATATTTCCTGAGCACATGCTGTGTGCCAGGAACTGGTCTAGTCATTGTGGATACAAGAATGAACAAAGCAGGGGCGCCTGGGTGGCTCAGTGGTTTAAAGCCTCTGCCTTCGGCTCAGGTCATGATCTCAGGGTCCTGGGATTGAGCCCCACATCGGGCTCTCTGCTCAGCGGGGAGCCTGCTTCCCCCTCTCTCTCTGCCTGCCTCTCTGCCTACTTGTGATCTCTCTCCTCTCTGTTAAATAAATAAATAAAATCTTTAAAAAAAAAAAATAAAGAATGAACAAAGCAGAGGCACCCGACTGACTCAATCGATGGAGCATGCAACTCTTGATCTCAGGGTTGTGAGTTTGAGCCCCACATTGAGCATAGAGTTTACTTAGGGAAAAAAAAAAGAAAAAAGAAAATGAGTGAAGCAGTCATGTTAAATCTTCACAGAACAACAAAAGTGGGCAAATAATTATTTAATTACAATTATACTAAGTTCTATGAAAGAAAGTATAGGGAACAATAAGAACATATTACAAAGGGATTTAAACTAGATGAGAAAATCAAGAGATATGCCTTTAGGGATTGACATTCAAACTGAGAGCTGGAGGATGAAGGGCAGGTATCTAGGTAAAGATGGTGAGGATAAATGTTCTATGTAGCAGAAACAGGCCCTGTGTAAAGGCCCTGTGGTAGGAAGTCGGAAGGGAGCTGAGGAAGGCCATTGTAACTGGAGCCCAGGGAGTAAGGGAAGAGTGGCATGAGATGTGACAGAAGATATGACAGGTACCAGACTGTATAGGTCTTTGGGGGCTCTATTCATGATTTAGACTTTAACCTAAGAGTGGTGAAGAGCATTAAAATGTTTTAAGCATGGAATGACATGATCATACATGTGTTTTTAAAAGATTACTTTGTAAAGAATGGATGAGTGGAAGCAACAGCATATCTAGTGAGACCAGACTGAGGCCATTGTGGGGATGCCAGGCCAGACAAGATGGTGGCTTGGGTCATGATATTGGCTGTGGGAAGTGGATAGATCTGATAAATATTAAGAAAGTTGAACTGATCAGATTTGGTGTTTGGAGGGACATATTGTGGATGGGGAAAGAGTTGTTTACAGAGCTAGGGACCATTCTTGGAAGCCAAAGTTTGGAAGGGAGGATAATAAGTTCAATGAAAACAAGTAGAATTTCAAGCACATGGGAGCCATCCAAGTGGCTATGTCCATTAGAGAATTGGATATACAGATTTGGAGCTCAGAGAAGTCTGGACTGGAATACCAATTTAGGAATCATTTAGACATCAGTTGAAGCCATGAGCTATAGTGATCATTATAGGGTGACATTGAAAGAAAAAGAGGGCTTAGGACCTTAATGAACACCATTTAATGTTGAAGTCGAATGAAGTCAATTGATTGGGGAGACTGAAACTGAGCAATCAGAACTCATGAGAGCTGGAGGAGGAAACCCAGAAAAGTGTAGGATCATGAAAACCATAGGAAGTGAGTGAGAGTTTGCTAAAGAAAGAAGTGGGTTGTGTCCAAGGCTTCTTTTGAAAAGGGTCCACTAGAAATGGCACCATGGGGTTGCTGATACCCTTGGCAAGAGGAATCTCTATTGAGCAGTGGTAGTAGAAGCTATATCAAGTTGCAGAACAAAAAGGAGGTGAGCCTGTGTAGACAGGAACAAAATTAAGAGAATGTTGCAGTCAGAGATGAAGTATGGGCAAAGGCATACGGAGGCCCCCCAAATTATGGTGTGTTTGGAGGACTTTGAGCAAACACAAGTGGCTGGAGACTTGCGTGTGGAACAAGGAGAGGGAAGGAAGAATAAAGATGCTGAAAAGGGAAATGCAGGATGTGAATAACCTTGAACATGAAGAACAAAAGGCAGGAAAACCACGATTTCTTGAGTGCCTTCTACATCCTGGGGGTTTTTACATTATATCACTCACGTAAACCCTGTGAGTAATGGCAGAATTCTTATCTTCACTTTTCCCACTGAGAAAATAAGCCATTCAGGGAAGTTTTACTTTACTGAGGCTCACACATCTTGTGAGCAACAGGATTCCAGCCTCCCTCCCATGCAGGAGGATCTGGGCAAGTGCCTTGCCTGGTGGTGGTATCAGGTGCGGAGAACGAGACCAGCAGCCCTTTGGTCCAGCAGCACCACGGCATCAGGTGTTAGGCAAAGCAGAGAAAGGGTAGTCCAAAAAACCAAACCCAAACGCAACAAGAAAATAGTCCAAGAGCCAAACGGTTGGTCCATCCAGAAGTCAGGCTGCCGGAGCCAAGAGAGGTTAGTCTACAAAGCCAAAGCCCCACCCAGTCATTGGTCCAAAAGCCAAGTTACTCACAAGAGAGGGTTGAGGAAAGCCAGGAAACTTCACAAGTAGGCGAGCCACCAGCTCAGCCTCAAGCTTCCCATTTAGCTGTGATTGAGATGGGGAGGAGGTGATGAACTAAACGAAAAGGTCCTCTAGAGAATAACAAGATCAGAAATGCCTTGTGCAAAGGTTCTTCTGGTGTCTCTGTAGAGAGGGACCTTGAGGTTTCAGATACTACTACCTTCTCCATTTGGATCTCACAGAGGAAGGACAATTCGGGCTCAGCCCACAGATGCAACTGCCCTTTGCAGAGTAGAACAGGGGTAGGACATTGGCCTGGTCCTTGGACTTGAGGAATTATATCTGAATTGTATCCTAGAGAAAAAATACAAAGACCCCCAAAGAGGAACACCAAACACGGATCTGGTGTATTGAGGATGCTCGAGAAAATGAGAGCTGTCAGGCAAACCAAGCTGGTACACAAGCATGTATTAAGGCCTTGCGTAAAAAATAAGTCTTCTCAGGAGCATCTGAGTGGCTCAGTTGGTTAAGTGTCTGCCTTCAGCTCAAGTCCTGATCCCAGGCTCCTAGGACGAGATCCACTTCTAGCTGCACATCGGCCCCCCGCTCCATGGGGGCCGCTCCACTCCTCCTTCTCTCTCTCCCTCTGCCTGCCCCCATCTTCCATATACCCCTCCAAACACCAGATCTCCCCCTGCTTGTGCTCTCATGCTCTCTCTCTCTCTCTGTCAAATAAATAAAATAAAATCTTAAAAAAAAAAAAAAAAAAAGACTTCTTAGGGGTGCCTGGCTGGCTCAGTGGGTGGAGCATGTGGCTCTTGATCTCCGATAGTGAGTTTGAATCCCATGCTGGGTGTAGAAATTACTCAAAAATAAAATCTTAAAAAAAAAAAGTCTTCTCGGGGCACCTGGGTGGCTCAGGGGTTAAGCCTCTGCCTTTGGCTCAGGTCATGATCTCAGAGTCCTGGGATTGAGCCCCGCATCAGGCTCTCTGCTCGGCGGGGAGTTTGCTTCCCCTTCTTTCTCTGCCTGCCTCTCTGCCTACTTGTGATCTCTCTCTCTCAGTCAAATAAATAAATAAAATCTTAAAAAAAAAAAAGTCCTCATTGGCAGAAGAGTTCATTCATTGTTTCATTTGAGTCTCACGGCCACTCCTTAGAATATTATTCCTCTCCCCAGCTCCAATTGTTTTATTTATTTTTTTTGGGTTTTTTTTTTGCTTTATTTTTTTAAAGATTTTATTTATTTATCTATTTATTTATTTACTTACTTGCTTACATAGGGAGGGGAGGAGCAGAGGGAGAAGGACAAGTAGACTCCCCGCTGTGCCCAAGCAGAGGGGGGCTCCATCCCAGGACCCTGAGATCATGACCCCAGCGGAAGGCAGAGGCCTAACCCACTGGACCACCCAGGCACCCCACCCTCTAATTGTTTTAAACGGATGAGGAAATTGAGGCTAGACCAAGGTAAGAGATTGCCCAAAGTCACATCATTTCGGATAGAGATCAGAAGTGCAAGTTGAACCCAAGCTTTGTTTTATGCAAATTCTGTGTCCCTTTCTGCTATAGAAAAGAAATTGATCAGGGAAGATGTCCAAGGGAGGAAGTGCCCGAACTGCGCCAGTGGCGGACTGCCAAGTATAGAAGAGAGGCAGTGCCCTTTGGGCAAAGGCACAAGGATGGAACACAGAACAGTCAGTTAAGAAAACAAAACTGGGTTCTTAGAATGAGAGCTCCTTGTGGACGAGGAGGTCCAACTCCTAGAATGGGGCCTGGGGCTCAGCAGGCGCTGGGTAACTGCACCTGAAGGAATGAATGTCTAGAACGCAGGTTCTCTGGTGGGGGAGTACCTGGAGGGGAGGCTGGGTCAGAAGATGATGGGGCTCGTATACAATATGGAAGGCTAGAAGAAGAGGAAGAAGAGGAGATAAGGGGACCCGGGTGCAGGCGCAGAGGAGACACGAGGAGAGAATCAGCTGGAAGGTGGTTCCAGGAGACAAGAGGAAGGCCGGAAGTAAACCAGGCTTAGGGAAAGGGAAGGGAAGAGTCAAGAAACATTCAGGAGTCAAGGTGCCTAGCGACCCTCTGAAGGGAAGGGGTGGCATGTACATGTCCCCAGGCTGCAAGGCAGGAGCAGTGGAGGGATGGGGGATGGTGCCTTTGCAGAGAACAAGTGGTTGCCCCCGTCCCAGGTAGGCTGCGACCTCAGCAGTCCCTCGTAGGTTGCGTGCCAGAGAGGGAGGGGCCTCCCGGACCCGAGAAGGCATCAGCAACCTGCCAGAACCGGGTTAACAAAGGCAGGACTACAATTCCCGGCATTCTCGGGCCCAGTGGGGTGACGGCGGGCGGTGGCTGCGCCGCACCCGCCTGGTGGGCGCGGGACCCGGGTCGGCACCGGAGCCTGTCATTCCGGAGGGGTCTGCGGGGCTGCGAGCGGGCGATGCGCCCCTGTCCCCCGCGCGCCGGCCGCGCCGGGCTCGCGCCTCCCGCCCCGCGGCCCCGCCCCTTGCCCCACCCCAGCCGGGCGGCTTAGCTGGGGCCGCAGCGCGGCGGCAACATCACTCTCGCCGCCGCTGCTCCGCCCCATCCCCTTCTGTTTTTCTCTCTCATTCTCCGGTGGCAGCGGCGGGGAAGGTGGAGGCAGGGGCAGCGGCAGCCGCGCGGGCTGCAATGAATGATCCCCCAGCGCGGGGGGAGGACTCCAGGTGAGCCTCTGCCCTCGGGAGGGCCGGGACCCCCGGCCGCCCAGGACCGGCAGCCCCCGCCATGGATCCCTAGAAGAGGAGGAGGAGGAGGAGGAGGAGGAGAAGACAGCTTCGCCGCCCACCCCCATCCCATTTTCCTCTTCCTTTATCTCATTGTTGCCGTAGCTGTTTACGGCAGCGCTCCCTCTGCCCCAGCATGGGGCGGGCTCCGGGCACTGCCATTCGGCCGGCGCGGCTCCCGCGGCTGCCGGGGGATTCTGCCTAATTCTCCCCTGCCCGGCGGGTGCAGCGAGGACCGGAGAGCGGTGGAGGCCCGGACTGCAGCAGCGGCGGGGCCACCTCCCAGCATCCCCACCCTAGGAGGCTGCATGCAGATTGAAGAGCGGCGCCTGGGGGCTGGGCTGGCCCCGCAGATCCGGACCTAGGGAGGCCAGCAGGACCGCCCAGGCTGCGGAGGGGCCCTGGGGGGCAGGAAGGACAGAGCGTCAAGATGGCCAGTAAAACCAAGGCCAGCGAGGCCCTGAAGGTGGTGGCCCGGTGCCGCCCCCTCAGCCGGAAGGAGGAGGCTGCTGGTCACGAGCAGATCCTGACCATGGACGTGAAACTGGGCCAGGTGACCCTGCGGAACCCCCGCGCTGCCCCAGGGGAGCTGCCCAAGTCCTTCACCTTTGATGCCGTGTATGATGCCAGCTCTAAGCAGGCGGACTTATATGACGAAACCGTGAGGCCCCTGGTAGACTCGGTGCTTCAGGGTTTCAATGGCACGGTGTTTGCCTATGGCCAGACGGGCACCGGCAAGACCTACACCATGCAGGGAACCTGGGTGGAGCCCGAGCTGCGCGGGGTCATCCCCAATGCCTTTGAGCATATCTTCACCCACATCTCTCGCTCCCAGAACCAGCAGTACCTGGTCCGGGCCTCCTACCTGGAGATCTACCAGGAGGAGATCCGAGACCTGCTCTCCAAGGAGCCTGGCAAAAGGCTAGAACTGAAGGAGAACCCGGAGACCGGTGTCTACATCAAGGACCTCTCCTCCTTCGTCACCAAGAACGTCAAGGAGATCGAGCACGTGATGAACCTGGGGAACCAGACCCGGGCGGTGGGCAGCACGCACATGAACGAGGTCAGCTCCCGCTCCCACGCTATCTTCGTCATCACTGTGGAGTGCAGCGAACGGGGCTCAGATGGCCAGGACCACATCCGCGTGGGCAAGCTCAACCTGGTGGACCTGGCTGGCAGTGAGAGGCAGAACAAGGCCGGCCCCAACACCGCGGGAGGGCCGGCCACACAGTCCCCTGGTAGTGGTGGCAGTGGAGGTGGGGGGGGTGGCGTCGGTGGAGAGAGGCCTAAGGAAGCCTCCAAAATCAACCTCTCGCTCTCTGCCCTGGGCAACGTGATCGCCGCTCTGGCGGGCAACAGGAGCACCCACATCCCCTACCGGGACTCCAAGCTGACCCGGCTGCTCCAAGACTCTCTGGGGGGGAACGCCAAGACCATCATGGTGGCCACTCTGGGGCCGGCTTCTCACAGCTACGATGAGAGCCTCTCCACCCTGCGCTTTGCCAACAGGGCCAAGAACATCAAGAACAAGCCCCGGGTGAACGAGGACCCCAAGGACACGCTGCTGCGGGAATTCCAGGAGGAGATCGCCCGCCTGAAGGCCCAGCTGGAGAAGAAGGGGATGCTGGGAAAGCGGCTCCGGAGGAAGAGCAGCCGCAGGAAGAAAGCCGTGTCAGCCCCAGCTGGGTACCCCGAGGGGCCAGTAATAGAGGCCTGGGTGGCCGAAGAGGAGGATGACAACAACAACAACCGCCAACCGCCCCAGCCTGTCCTGGAGTCAGCCTTGGACAAGAACATGGAGAATTACCTGCAGGAGCAGAAGGAGCGCCTGGAGGAGGAGAAGGCGGCCATCCAGGATGACCGCAGCCTGGTGAGCGAGGAGAAGAAGAAGCTGCTGGAGGAAAAGGAGAAGATGCTGGAAGACCTAAAGCGGGAGCAGCAGGCCACAGAGCTGCTGGCGGCCAAGTACAAGGTAAGGGCCCCAGACAGTAGGGGGACTCCAGAGGTGCCCAGAGGGATCTGGGTTGCAGGCGTGTCTTTGCGGGTCTTTGATCCGACCTGAAGTGAGCTGCCCTCCCTCAGCACAACACGCTTGCCCTCCTTCCCAATACTCCGCTGGAGCAGCCAGGGAAATAAATTCCCACCATTCTGGGCTGCCGGGCAGAGCCTCCCAGGAGCACTGGGGAGGACAGACCACACACACACACACACACACACACACACACACACACACGCACACACACACACACACACGAAGCAAAGCAGACAGGGGGTCTTTCAAGCCAATGAGCTTGGGCTGGGCTGACTGACTGCCTGCCAGTCTCTGCTGGTGGCCCTCAGGATCACTCAGGCCCGCGAGATGACCAGGCGGGTCCTCAGCCTCGTTTGGGGGTGGGTCTCTTGCATAGCCTCCCCCGGGACTTCCTCCCTCTGCAGCACCTTCACACCTCACACCATTTTAATAATATCTGACATTTGCCTAGCACTTCCCAGTCTACCTAATGCCCCACGTGATCTCATTTGATCCTTAGCCATCCAGAGTACTGGTTCTTAAGTCCCCATTTAATAGGTGAGGAACTAAGGCTCAGAGGTGACATGTTGAGGTTCCATCATACCAAGTGGCAAAGCTGAGCTGGAGCACAGGGACCTTGTGCCCTTTTGGTACTAGATGGCCAGGAAGGACTAGGAGTGGATCCTGCTCCCCCTGAAAGCAGTCCGTGGGACCCACGCAGGGCCCAGTGCCTGCTAGCATGAGGAAGGACGTTCAGAGATCACAGAGAGGGTAGGCGAGAGCACCAGCAACAGAATAGCTCATTGAGTGACCTTGTGTAAGTTGCTTCCTCCTTTCCTGAAGCCTCAGTTTCCCTTTTTGTAAAATTGGGGTGGCTTGGGTGATCTCTGAAGCTCTTCCAACCTGAGAAGCAAACTGCTCCCCCTCCCGCCCCTCCCCAGGCCTCACCCCAGCAAGATCTAATTTCCCATTGCCCTGAGAGCTGTCCCGGCCTTCCTGATGAGGGCCTTCAGGCCCAAGGTAGTGCTAAGCTACGGAGGCCTCTGCCAGACCAGCCACAGACCTGTTCAATTTCATTGCTGCAGATGCCACAACACAATGTTCCAGGCATTTCCTGGACTTCTCAACGCTGAGGGTTGGAGGAGGGACACGGGGAACCAGGAGCTGATCACTTGCCGGAGAGAACAAAACATTGCTATTTTTTATGCCCTCTCAAGGGTGTGGGCTGGGGAGCAGGGAACCCAGCCTGGGGAGGGAGAGCGGCAGCTGCTGGGAAGCCGGGCAGATGAGCCGTGTGCCATTGTCTAGGTTGTGGGAATGTGCTGCTGCACCAGGGGCTCTGGCCTTGCGTCTTTAATATTTAATTCACCTCCGTGAGCTCAGCAAGGGTTCTGCTGAGATGCTTCCTCAAAGAATGGCCCAGGGGCCTGGCACCTTTGGGGCCATCTGGGGAGAAGCAAGATGTTAGCCGAATAGTTAGACTCAGCCCTAGGAGGAAAGGAATCCAGGCAATCTGGTGCTTTCCACTGGGAAATCTTACATGGGCAATCTGTCATTAGTTTCATTACCAAGGGAACCCCCTTCCCCCTTACTTCCCTTCTCCACCCTCATTCCCCTTAAAGCTGGGAGGTAGTGGAGGCTAAGATAGTACAGAAGCACACTTCAGCCCTGAGGAAATGGGAGAGGGGTTGGTGTGAAGGATCTGGCGGATCCTTCCCACCGAGAGCAATGGGATCTCCCATTGTTGGCAGCTGACCGGCTCCCTCAGCAAGATTCCTGGATCAAAGGCAATGTGGGGCAGAAATAATAGGAAAGTCAAGAAGTCAGGGCAGCCAGCGCCAGAGTTCTTGCACTAGAGGCATGATCCACAGAACCCTCCTTCTCAGAGGTGGCAGAGCCCTTGGGAAACTGAGGCCTGGACTTGGCCAGGGCCGTACAGGTGAGTTAAGGAGACCCCAGACACTTGATGCTTGATCCGGCTTCTTCCCGTTATGCCCAAGTCCTGATGTTACCTGTGCTACCTAATAATCAGAATAACTCATTTTTATGTAACACTTTGAGATCTTCATCTCAAGCAACCCCAAGGGCTGGGCATTCCTGTTCCCGTTTGACAGTTAGGAAAACCAAGACTAGGGGGCTTGAGTGACTATCTCTGTGCCCCCAAGGCTGAGAAGTAGGGGAACCGAGACTGGGACTCAGGTCTCCTCATGCTCCCAGACCTGTGCTCTTCCCAAGTCATCACCATCCCTCCATGTCTGTTCACTGTGTGACTCGGGCAAAGGCCTTTGCCTCTCTAGGCCTCAGGTTCCTAGTCTCCTAATGAAGGGAAGTCTGACATATCTCCCTGGGGACTGGGTGATATGGTCATTATGTGCCAGGCTTTCAGACATGAGTGAAGGGGGTGGGGTGGCTGGGAAATTCCGGGAGGGGAATGAGTCCGTATCCTGTGACTTCTTGTCACACCCAGCCCAGGATGAACAGCAACAGGGCTGGAGTGGAGTGGAGTTGGGACAGAGAACCCCGACCTCTTCCTACCCTTAAGGCACAGCCTGGTCCCCTGTTGGATCTTTCTAGGGTGGAGGAAACAATTTGAGGGCTCTTGAGGGATCACAGGTTAGATGAGAGGAGCACATCAGAAGTAATCGCAGGCCTGCCTATTTCACAGGTTTGTGCCCAAGATTAAATGAGATCGTTAGTGGGAGGGCATTGGAAATGAGTTGAAAGGACCGGATAAACGGAGGGGCATTAGCAGCCACAGGTAGCCTCTGTCCATCAGGCCGGACCCAGGGATCTGGGGGACTGACATCTTTGTTGTTAGCTTGACTCTCTTCTCCACCCCCGCCACCCCCCAACCTCCCTCCACCCCCCACCCCCGCCAATCCCAGCTGCCTTGCCCTAACCCTGCGGCTCTGGAAACAGAGCCAGTCAAGAAAGATCTAGGAGGACTCAGAAGATGGGAGCTTGGGTCCCTCCTGGAAATTAACCGAGTTTTGCTGCCCATCTGCTTCACACTCTCCGGTTCCCACTTCTGAGTTATGGCGGCAGCTCCCCTAATCGCCTACCCCCCCCCATTCCCTTCTTCCAGTTCACACCACCCTCTGGGGGCAACTAAGCCGGAGCCGATGCGACCTACTGCCCTCATTCGCTGTGACTCATCCTACAGTCTGACTCGCCTGCTTCCCCTGCCTGCCACCTCCAGGCTCGCATTTCCTTTGTTCTCCCCTCACTGTGTACAAACACCGTGCCTGTCTCCTTGGAGTCTCCTTTCATCTCTCCTTCCATATTCGCTGTGGGCCCTGGGGGATGGGAGGGTGTGCAAATGTGTGCGGGCTCGTGATTGTGATCAGGGCCCAGTTTCTCACTAATCATTAGCAACCCTTCCTCGTGTAGTATCCCCCAGGGGCTTGATAGCACACTAGGCCTGTGAGGAACGGGGTTCAGGGAGAGTCACAGACCCACAGCTGAGGCTGCGGCTCAGATGTTTGTGCACAGCGCTCGAACTGCAGTGAGGGCCCGGGAAAGCATGTGGATGGGTTGGGAGAAGGCCCCCTTTGCTCATTTCATTGTGCAAGGCTTTTTTTTTTTTTTTAATGACTCCTTGACTTTTGAACTCAGTTTTTTGAGGGATTGGCCCGGGTGATTTCTATAACTCTGACCCTAGATTCTCAGAAGGAAAGAAGAGTGGCTAGGGGAGGTCAGGGCTGCGGAGGGCACAAAATGCAGTTGCAACTAAAGGGAGGAGTGAAAGGTACTGCCCGTTGATCCCTGAGTGCGGAGGTCTGGGGGGGAGCGAGGAGCAGGCGGGTCTCGGCCGGAGCCTGGCTCTGTCTGCAGTGGGTGTAGGAAAGAGACCCCACTGAAGTGACGCCCACAGCCAAAGGGGTGAGGTCATCGCAGAGAACACAAACTACATTGAATGTTTACTGTCCACTCTGCCTCCCTCTTCCCCCCACCTCTCAGTGTTGGGATTAGCCATAAAAAGGTATGCAGGAGGGAGTTTCAAGCCCCAGAAACAGCCATCATCACAATAATGATGCTGTTTCCTTAATGCTGTAGGCCAAGCACTGCGCTACGTATTACGTACACACGATCGGATTTAATCCACGCAAGCGCCTTCCAAGAACGGTGTTCTTACTCTTCCCGTTTTAGAGCTGACAAAACTGAGGCCCACAGAGGTTAAGTAACTTGCCTAAGGCCTCACAGTTTGTATGTGGCAAAGCCAGTTGAGCCCAGGTTGGTTTAGCACAAAATGTGATCTTCTTTTATGCTTCGAGACTTGGAATATCAAAAAAAAAAAAAAAAATCAGTTTGGGAACTGATTGTTAGGTGAAAACTGGCAGAAACTCGTGCTGTGGAATCTGAGGCGACAAAATCCAGTGGGCAGCTGGAAATAGATCCGTGGAGTTTAAAGCAAACGGGAGACCAGCGATGGAGGTTGGGGGCCCGTCTGTGGAAGAGATCTCAAACAGGACCCTTGCCTTCAGTTCTTGACACTCTCTCTGTCTAGTAAATTAGAGTTCCCAGCTCAGGGCCTCCCATCCTGGTCTCTCCGCTGACCTTATTTTGTAGAGTGCTATGTGCAGATTATGCGCACCAGACACAGACAGGCCTGGGTTTCCTGAAAGACCGTGGTTATATAAAATGAAATAATAACAGTACTGACATTAATGTTATTGAGAGGATTCAATGAGATAATGTTCAAGCACTTTGCACATTTGCTGGCATGTAAGCACAACTGTTTATTATTGCCTAAGGGACAGTCTCACTTGGCTTCACCTTGATTAGTCAAACACATCACATGTTAGACTGGCATTCGAGACCTAGCAGAGACTGGCTGCCATGGGTCCCCTCCATCTTGCCCATCCAAGCAAGCTACTCCAATAAGAGAACCTCACAGCCATCTGGTCTACCCCTATGTTTTGAACCTAGTATGGACCTCACTGCCTTTCTGCTGGTGGCACTGTTTTTATATCCTGGATTGTCCTGGTAGCCAGGGGGTGGGAATTATGGGAGCAGACTAAGCTCAATATAAAGAACTTCTTGACCCCTAGAAATGGGCCGCTTCTAGAGATAGCAGGCTCCACACCCTGAAAGTGCTCAAGGAGAAATGGAATGTCAGAGTCTCTCTAAAGGGATTCATGGATCAGCAAAACCGATGAACTCGATGGCCTTTAAAGTCTCCTTCTTCTTAAAGTCCTTAATTGTTAAAAATACTACTTTTTTTTTTTTAATTTTTTTTTTAAAGATTTTATTTATTTGACAGAGAGAAACACAGCAAGAGAGGGAACACAAGCAGAGGGAATGGTAGCGGGAGAAGCAGGCTTCCTGCCGAGCAGAGAGCCCGATCTGGGGCTCGATCCCAGGACCCTGGGATCATGACCCGAGCTGAAGGCAGAGGCTTTAACCCACTGAGCCACCCAGGTGCCCAAAAATACTACTTTTTAAAAAAGATTTTACTTATTTGTTTGAGGGAGAGAGAGAAAGGAAAAACACGAGTAGGGGTGGTAGAGGGAGAAGGAGAGGGAGGAGCTAGGAGCAGACGTGGGGCTCTAACCCAGGGCCCTGGGATCATGACCTGAGCCGAAGGCAGATGCTTAACTGAGCTACCCAGGTGCTCCCAAAATATTATTTTTATAAAATGCCCTATCTTTTTGAAAATTAAGATCAGAGGGTTTAGATTTTGATATATGCATTCAATCAGTAATAAAAAATAATTTTCAGCCCTCTCTCGTGGCCAATTAAAGAAATACAATGAGATGAAGAAGAGAGAAGAGAATGGGGAGAAAAACAGGGAAGAAACAGAAGGGGACGGGGAAGAGGGGAAAGAGAAGTACAGCCTGGTGGCTCAGGGGGTTAAAGCCTCAGCCTTTGGCTCAGGTCATGATCTCAGGGTCCTGGGATTGAGCCCCACATCGGGCTCTCTGCTCAGAGGGGAGCCTGCTTCTCCCTCTCTCTCTGCCTGCCTCTCTGCCTGCTTGTGATCCCTTTCTCTCTGTCAGAGAAATAAATAAAATCTTTAAATAAAAAAAAAAAGAAGTGGAGCCCAAGGCAGAGAGGGAAGGAAGGGGAGAGTGGGTAAAGGGCTAAACAGGAAGGATCCTTGGGGAGAAGCCCCAACAGGAGAGAAAGGAGAGAAAGTGTTATATACATCCCTGGCAGCGTAATCATTTATTAGAACTATCGCGAGCTGCAGGCATTTTGTAATATAAAGATCTGACCGGCAGGTAGCATTTAAGACTAATACACTTCCATCAGAGGTTTGGGGCTTCAAGTTTCGCGGAGGCTCTGCAGGCGTTTGGGTCCAGTGTTGGGTTTCTCTCCTTGTGCGTCGGCTGGAGGAGTGTATTATGCGTGGCCCGTAGTCGCTGCCAGCCCCCAGATAGCACAGGACTGGATGAAGTGGCTGTGATAATGTTCTCTTTGTGCTCTGAGTACTAGGGGAAGGGTCTGGAATTCAGCTGGAGGAGGGCACCCTTCTCTGGCCATGTCCTGCTAGCTGGTTTTACCTGGCCAGCCTCACACGCTTCTGGAGCCTTCTGGGCCTGAGAAGATAAGAAGATGGTCCTGTCCTCCCACAAATGCAGCCCTTCAGGCCTGCCCTCTGCGCAAGGCACCCGCCCTGTGCTCAGGGTTCAGGGGCCACTTGCTCTTGTGGGCTGGTGGATCTGGAATCTGTAATATCCTGAGAAATTCCTGGGCATCAACTCCCTGGCAGACTAAAAAGAGTTGCTCCTTAGTTGTCTCCCTTTCCTGCCAGATGTCCTCAGCAGAGGAGGACTAGGCCGTGGGCTGCTTCGTTCCTAGGTAATGGGCCTGCAAGCCTTCTCCTTTCTTGAAGTGAGCCCGCAGGAGACTAATGGCAATGATAGTAACGATGATGACAGCTCTCACTTCTTTACTTATTTTTTTATTTAAAAAATATTTATTTATTTGAGAGAGAGAGAGCACAAGAGTAAGAGAGCACAAGTAGGGGGAGTGGCAGAGGGAGCAGCAGAGGGAGAGGGAGAAGCAGGCTCCCCACCAAGCAGGGAGCCTGATGTGGGGCTCCGTCCCAGGACCCCATGATCATGACCTGAGCTGAAGGCAGAGGCTTAACCAACCAAGCCACCCAGGCGCCCCGACAGCTACCGTTTCCTTAGCGCATGTCTAACGCCTAGCACGGCGCTGTTTTCTTCACGTGCATTGGTTTTCTTTAATCCTCACCATAGCACCACGAAGGAGTACTATTTTCATCTCCATGTGACAAATGAGGATACTGAGACTCATTAAGGAAGGAACAACCCAAGGTCACATGCCTAGGAAGTGTTGGGGCCAGAATAGGAGTCTCTGTCTGCCTGGACGCCAGAACCCATGACCTTTAGCCCTCCACACTGTACTACCAGTTTCGGAAATGAAAGATTCATGCCAGATCCCTGGCTAATAGGCCCCAGCGGGAGCTCTTGTCTGCTGAGACGCTTAGCTCAACCCATCTCTGTCCTTCCACATGATGCAAACCCCCAGCCTCTGACCCACCTGGCTCCGTCCATTCATATAATCAACAAATCTTTTTAAGTAGCCATAACCAAGAACCTAAATCAGTAGGTACTGTTAACGAAGTCTTCAAATTATTTAGATTTCTGGAAGGAATCATGAGAATTCACTAATAGTAGTTGTTTCTAGGAATTTTAGTGGGGGGGGGGCTTTTATTTTTCACTGTATACTTTTTTTATCTTTTTATTTTTACTGCAAACATATATTAGTTTTTTGTTTTTTGTAGTTTTTTTTTAGTTTTTTTAAAGGATTTATGTATTTATTTGTCAGAGAGAGAGAGAGAGCGAGAGCGAGCACACAAGCAGGGGGAGTGGCAGGCAGAGTGAGAAGCAGGCTCCCCACTGAGCAAGGAGCCCAATGTGGGACTCGATCCCAGGACCCCAGGATCATGACCTGAGCCGAAGGCAGATGCTCAACCAACTGAGCCACCCAGGCATCCCAAACATATATTACTTTGTTAAATAAAAACTAATCTAAAAAGTCTAAGGGAGAAAAAATATAAAAGAAATGTGTTAACACCTGGTTGGAATATTGGCTTAAAAATAATGAATACATGGAATTCTGGGATGGGTTAGTTGGTTGAGCATCAAACTCTTGATTTTGGCTCAGATTATGATCTCAAGGTCATGGAATTGAGGCCTGCATCGGGCTCTGTGCTCAGCATGGAGTCTGCTTGTCCCTCTCCCTCTGCCCCTTCCCCCTCCCTCCCTCTCTCTGGGATACATAAATAAAATCTTTTTTAAAAAATGAATAATTGGGGCGCCTGGGTGGCTCAGTGGATTAAAGCCTCTGCCCTTGGCTCGGGTCATGATCTCAGGGTCCTGGGATCGAGCCCCACATCGCGCTGTCTGCTCAGCGGGGAGCCTGCTTCCCCTTCTCTCTCTGCCTGTCTCTCTGCCTACTTGTGACCTCTCTCTCTCTCTGTCAAATAAATAAATAAATAAATAAAATCTTAAAAAAAAAATAAAAATGAATAATTGGGGCACCTGGGTGGCTCAGGTGGTTGAGCATCTGTCTTCGGCTAAGGTCGTGGTCTCAGGTCCTGGGATAGAGCCCCTCATTGGGCTTTTCACTCAGTGGGGAGTCTGCTTCTCACTCTCACTCTATGTTCTCTCTCTCAAATAATTCAATGGAATCTTTAAAAATAATAAATTAAAGGGGCATCTGGGTGGCTCAGTTGTTAAGCGTCTGCCTTCGGCTCAGGTCATGATCCCGGGGTCCTGGGATCGAGCCCCACATTGGGCTCCCTGCTCAGCGGGAAACCTGCTTCCTCCTCCCAACTTCCCCTGCTTGTGTTCTGTTTCTCGCTGTCTCTCTCTCTCTCTCTCTCAAATAAATAAATAAAATCTTAAATAATAACAATAGTAAATTAAAATTAAAAAATAATAAAAATGAATAATTGAGGGAGATCCAGTGTTGATAATAATTCTCAGTGAGACCCAGTTACTGGCAATCCTGTGACCTTGGACAAGTCCCTTCCCTTCCAGGGACTGTAAGAAATCATTCATAGATGCTTCCTTGCTTTCAGCACCATTTGCTGATTCACCTCGGAAGCAGCAGGTCAGGAGCCCAGGGTTAGAGGTAGGCCTGAAGGACAGGCAGTGGGAACTGGAGAGGAATGACCAAGCATTGCCTGGGAGCCACAGGCCATATGACCCCGGATGACCCACCTAAGCCCGTTGGGCCCTATGCCTAGGCTGTCAAGTGCTGAGTCTGCACTTGAAGCCTCCTTAGGTCTCCTCCAGTCCTGACACCATAGCATTCTATTGTCTGGCCGGAGGGAAATAGGGGGGAAGGAGGAAGGTAGAGATCAGGTCTGAGGTGCTCGTGGTTTTCTCACTGAAGTGGGTGAGCTGATGTTTTCCCTCCTGCTTTTCTCTGAGGGGCATCGAAGCACTACTGAGCATCCATCCCCTGTCCGGAACAAGGCTCTGAGTGGAGTCCCGCTCAGCTCACTCCCAGCCGATACGTTTCCTGAGCCCAGACTGTCTCCTTCTTGATGAGAGAATTCCCAGCATTTGAGAGACCCATCATTTCTGTTGTGTTTCAAGCCATCCAAGGAGACTGAAGGCAGGAAACAGACGAGGTCTCCTGATTTCTGTTCCCCAGCATAGAGAATCACTGCACATAGCGCTATTCCTCCCTATTCTACAACTGTTCTACTGTTGTCTCTTTTGTTTCTTTTTCCCTTGCTGCTGGCTTCTCGAGATCTCTAACCTGGGAGCCCCAAAAGGAGAAATAGGTCTGTGACAGTCAGAGTGGCTGTAATAACAGAGGGAGGCAAAGAACGGTCCGCTAATTGGGTTTTTTGCTCTTTGTGATGAGTCGTCAGCACCTGTCACTCAGATAGTGATTGACAAGTAACCACTGACGTAATTGTGCTTTATCACTTACCGAGGACTTTCACGTCTGCTAACCGACTCGCCATTCTTTCCAAAGCCTGCAAGGTTCCAGATAAAACGGATGCCCTAGATTTCGGAGCAGATAGGGTGGCAGAGTGTGTCCTAGCATTCAGACTGTCTGACATGCCCTGTGCTCTGTACATCGTCCCTCCGAGGAACCCTGGAGGTGGCCTTTCCCATGAGCATCCCAGGACTTAGCTTCCCCCCACCGGGATGCTAGCGATGCTGACAACCTCCCCCAAGCACGAGAATAACTCTCTCACCCACTCATCTCAGAGGCCCCGTACGATGCCTCAGGCAGAAGCATCTTCGGCAGAGATCTGCCTGGTTTAGCTTGCAGAGAAAGAAATGGTGCCCTGAGCTTTCCTGATGGTTCCTGAGCTGGCAAAGGTACCAATACCAGATGCCACTGCTCTCCAAGGCACCTTCCTGCCTGAGCCCGGGAGGAGGCTGTGGCCCAGGGAAAGGGATTCCAGTGGAATTAAGAGGCTGGTATTCAAATCTCACCTCTGCCATTTGCTGGCTCCGTAAGCTGGAGGGAGTCCGTTCACCTGCCTGAGTCTCAGTTTTCTTTTATGTCCGATGGGGTTCATACTTGTTATCTCCCATGGTTCTTATGGTGATTAAATAGGGTGATTAGTTTAAAAGGGACCTAGGCCCGCCACAGACACAGGACGAGTTGCCTCTGAGACTCCTGTCTCCTGCAGCATGTGACAGAGAAGCCATTAGGGGCCGAGTGGAGCCCGTCTGGCTTCTCCGTGAAATCGTACCTGATGGTATCTTCTCAGACAAGTGGCTGTCTCCTCTCCGGCTTTTCAGATCAGCCTTAATGAGGACTGGGGCCTCCTTCCTCCTTCTTCTGGTCTTGCACCCGAGTGGCTCCTGGAACAGGAAGAGCTAAGCCTCTGGATGTCCTAAGTTGGGTCTGTAGACTCACATGGTCCCTGCAACGGACTTGGCTATTCATTGTCACAGCCGCTGACCTGCCTCCAAAACCAGGAAGCGAGACCCTGATCAAAGTAGGAAATTATTTGGGAAGAACATAGTCGAGGTAGGAGCAGAAACATGTAAAAATGCCTTATTGTGAGACTCCGGGCTTAGACTACTCCATCTCTGGGCCTCCATTTCCTAATCCGTGAAGGCAAGGGGATTGGGATCGAGGGTTCGCGGAGGCTGCCTTAGTTATGCTGTGATTTGTAGCAGTCTCTCAAGAGCCAGACCACGGTCCCCTGGCTCCCGCCCTGCCTCTCCCACCTCCACAGCGGCTGCTGGCCTTTTACTTACACTGGACTGATTGAGAGCCAGTAGGACCCAACCCAGCCCCGTCAGCAGCACGCCCCCCCCGCCGCCTGTCTTTTGCCATGAGGGGTCACAAAGGCAGCATTAACTCGGGGGGAGGACTAAGAACTCTGGGGAACTTTTCCTGGGGACTAGGACCCCTGTATTCCCAGCCCCTCTGCTTAGCATCCCCCAGCCTGAAGGGGGACCTAGGGATTGGAGATAACCCTGTCCCTCCCTGCTCTCCACAGATGCTGGTAAGAACAGAGATCTGAGGAAAAGGAGGAGATGGCCACTGGTATCCTCAGAAAAATGGGGGGAAATTAAAAGCAAAACAAAAAAAAAACAAACCCTGTTTCTAAGCAAAGAACTGAAGTCGTGCATGATACATTTCAGAGTGTGGGGGTGAGGCAGACCGTGTGGGCTAAGCCAGGGGAGAAGGTGGGGGCTGAGACCTTGCACCTGGATTGGGGCCCACCCACAGATTTCGTGCCAGGACCAGCCCCCTCTTCTAGCACAAGACAGGCTCTGTCAGGCAGGCTCGGCTGAGAGTGTGGGCTAGGCAAGTGGGCAAGCCTTGGCGAGTCACCAGAAAGGCAAATTCAGTTGTCATTCAGACCACGTTTGCGCTGGGTCTCAGCGGGACTAGCCGAGAAGCACAGGGGCAGTGGACGAATGGAACGGGGTGATAATGGACAGTCAGACATCATCCAGAATTCTCTTCATGGAGCCCAGGACCCAGCCAGAAGGAGAGATCCTGAAGCAGAGTTCCAGGTCCAAGGAGGGGATCTAACCCGAAGGCCGATGAGCAAGAGCCAACAGAGAGAAACCTGTCCTGGGAATCACATCGTGGGGTGGGGAGGGGCTTAAAACCTGGGGGCCCTGGTAATCTTGGCTCATACATCCGATTCCAGGCCTGATTGGCAGCTCAAATCCTGCCTGACAGTGTCCAAATGGGTTTCTTGAATCCAGAATTTTGAATGAAAAGAGCACGGGACTTAAGTGTGGGTAGCTGGAGAAGGTGGAGGCTGGACAAAGAATTGTTTGAATCAGAGATCTGTCTCCTTACTTAAAAATCACCAAGAGGGGCGCCTGGGTGGCTCAGTCAGTTGAGTGTCATATCTGAAAAAGAAAAAAAAATTACCAAGAAAAAAAGGAAAATTTAAAAAATACATAAAGAGGTTTGTCGTGAAAGGAGAGATCAGACCTCCACAAGTCCACCTCAAAGGTATAGAGAATATAAAATCGATGGAGGCTCAATTTTACATCTATTATTATAGCAAATTTTAAACGTAATGATAACTATGCCTATTACACTATAATAGAAGTTGTTCCATTATTTATTGCTGGCAGTCATTTAAGTGGTATAATTTTTTAAAGATTTTATTTATTTATTTGACAGAGAGAGAGATCACAAGTAGGCAGAGAGGCAGGCAGAGAGAGGGGGGGAAGCAGGCTCCCCGCTGAGCAGAGAGCCCGATGAAGGGCTCGATCCCAGGACCCTGAGATCATGACCTGAGCCGAAGGCAGAGGCTTTAACCCACTGAGCTGCCCAGGTGCCTCTAAGTGGTGTAATTTTTTGTTAGGACTTTATTTATGCGAGAGAGCATGGGCAAGAGAGGATAAGTAGGGGAGCAGCAGAGGGAGAGGGAGAAGCAGAATTCCCACTGAACAGGGAGCCCGATGTGGGGCTCAATCCCAGGACCTGAGATCATGACCTGAGCCAAACACAGCTGCCTAGCCAACTTAGCCAAGCAGGAGCCTCTAAGTGGTATAATCAGTTAGAAAGGTAACTTGGCAGTATGTTCTAAGATAGATAAAATGTTTATAATCCCTCAGGTTCTGAAATTCTCTTCTAAGAAAGTCATCTAGGGGAGGCTGGGTGGCGCAGTGGGTTAAGCATCTGCCCAGGTCGTGATCATAGAGTCCTGGGATCAAGCCCCACATCGGGCTCTCTGCTCAGCGGGGAGCCTGCTTCCCCCTCTTCCCCTGTTGCTCCCCCTGCTTGAGTGGCCTCTTTGTCAAATAAATAAAATGTTAAGAAAAAATCTTAAAAAATGAAAAACTATATGTACAAGGGAGTTCATTTTTATGAGTGTTTATTATAAACATTGTACACAACAAAATATCTTCTCACAGGGGTTAATCAGATATATTTAAATTATCTACTGTCAATATTATGCAACCATTAAATTTATAGTCATAAACCTTATGGAAGTAACAGGAAGTTCTGGAGAGATTTGATAAAATGGAAATAGTAAGACGTATATATTTATACCATATCTATTGGTGTGAAAAAATTATGTGTGCATTTGGAAAAATCTGGAAAAACAAGGAAAGTAAAAGCTGATTAGGTGAGGAATATGTGAAAGTTTTTCTAATTTTGTTTCTGTAGTTATTTTGACATTAGTTTGTATTTTTTTTCTAAAAGGAAAGACAATAAAAGGTTAAAAATATGTCCCCAGGCAAGCCTGGGTGGCTCAGTCAGTTAAGCATCTGCCTTTGACTCCAGTTATGATCCCAGGCTCCTGGGATCAAGTCCCACATCTGGCTCCCTGCTCTGTGGGGAGCCTGCTTCTCTCCCTCTGCTTGCCACTCACCCTGCTTGTGCACTCTCTCTCTGTCAAATGAATAGGTAAAATCTTTAAAAAAGATTTTTTAAATCCCCTGTCCCCTGGCTGGCTCAGTCCATAGAGCATGCAACTCTTGATCTTGGGGTCCTGAGCTCAAGCCCCACATTGGGCATAGAGCTCACTTTAAAAAAAATGTGTCCCTAGAACCCCTTAATAAACTCTTAGATAGTTAATATAGTTGTCCTGCGTTAACAAATTCCATAAATGTACTACCTTCTATAAACAGTAGAACTTCCCTTTATTTGTCCTAAAAGTCCAAAGTATAAGCTCTTCCTCTATGTACCAGGATTGATTGGAAAAGTCTGGATCATTCCTTTTCACACCTATTTTATTTTATTTTTTTTAATTACGTGAGCTCTACGCCCAACCCAGGGCTCGAACTCACAACCCTGAGATCGAGAGTCGCACGCTCTGCAGACGGAGTCAGCCAGGCGGCTCCACGCCTATTTTGATCGCATAGTTTCCAGGTCTATCCTCTTAACCTTTCTTCGTCTTTGCACACTAAAGAGTCCTATTTTTTAATAGCCCTTGGATGGTTTTAGCTGTCCTTCTCTGGATCTCTTGCTCCTGCCTGTCCCCGGAGACGCCGAGAGGGAACTACACACAGTAGCCCAGATTCAGCTGCATCACCGGTTTATATTAGGGTAGAATGATTTTTGTTTTGTTTCCAAAAAGCCTTCATGGTGGTGGCTGGCCAGATGCTGGTGGCTTTTTTAGCTCTGGCGACATATTAAGCCAATGTCTTCTGGGAACAATAGAGAATTACTCCCCCCACCCCGTGCTTTTCTTTTTCTTTCTTTTTTTAATTTTTTAGCTTATAACTGACTGCTCACAGCTATCATTTAATGGGTAGAGCTAGGAATACTTTTCCCCAGAGCATAGAACTGTAACTGAAGCTCATCGGACATTTTTTGTCAGCTCACGCGGCCTAGAAATGCTCTCGAACATTACCACTTAGGAAGATCTGGGGACATCTGGGGGGCTGGGGGGCTGGCCAGTGCTCTCTTTCTTGCATGATTTTCTAATGGCGATCAGTCCTGTCTTTTCATATCTGCACATTTTCCCATCCAGAGACATGCCCGTTCGTTTCTGTTTCCTCTCCCTAATCCACCCCACGCCCCCACCCGCCTTATGAGAAAATACTTCCCTTTCTCGGTCTCCTCACAGCCCCCCGCCCCCCCTCCCATCAAAGGTGGACTAACTTCTGATGTAGAATCAGGGGGGGTGGGGGGAGGCGGGGAGCGTTTTAACCTCTAAAGGGCTGCCCACTGGCTTCCCCAAGTACCTGAGTAACTGGAGGTAAGTCAGATGTGATTTCCTCCCGCTGGAAACGTGTTGCTTTTCTTTTAGCAGATTCCGCTTCCTAAAACACTGAACAGAAACAATGTCCAGAGTAGAAAGAGCTGGGGCTTTGGAGCCAGGCCACTTGCACCTGGATTCTCCATTTAAATCGAATGGCCGCAGCGTGACCTTGGATGGATGACTTACCCAGTGGATCCTCTGGGAGGCAGCCGTTGGTGCTCCTACTGTGCCCCTTAGAGCACATCCCACAGGCCACCTGGGGGTCTCATTACAAAGCAGTTCTGATTCACTAGGTCTGCATAGGGCCTGAGATCCTGCAAGTGTTTCTTTCTTTTTCTTTTTAAAGATTTTATTTATTTGAGAGAGAGAGAGCACACGTGATTCTGGGGGACCTCATAAAGCAGTGATTCTTTTTGCTGTTGTTGTTTTTAAGATCGTATGTATTCATTTGAGAAAAGAGAGACAGAGAGAGCACAAGCAGGGAGTGAGGCAG
>CM053610.1:100462205-100490980 GCA_028646535.1 Procyon lotor
GCCTGGGTGGCTCAGTCGTTAAGCGTCTGCCTTCGGCCCAGGTCAGATCCCAGCGTCCTGGGATCGAGCCCCGCATCGGGCTCTCTGCGCGGCAGGGGGCCTGCTTCTCCCGCTACCATTCCCTCTGCTTGTGTTCCCTCTCTCGCTGTGTTTCTCGCTGTCAAATAAATAAAATCTTAAAAAAAAAAAAAAAAAAAAAGAGTACTTTAAAAAAAAGAAAGAGTACTTTGGGGCGCCTGGGTGGCTCAGTTGGTTAAGCATCTGCCTTCAGCTCGGGTCATGATCCCAGGTTGGTTGCCTATGAGGCCCTTTTCCCACCTCTTCTGTCTCTCCTCTTTCCCCCACTATCCATCTTGTCTTGCTCGAGTGAAGTAGTGCAAAGAGAGAAACATTCAGTGTTTTCCTTGCCATCACAAAGCCTGAAAACTGATCATTTCTCGAAAGCTTCCCACTAGGGCTTACCTGTGTATTGTTTTCTTTTCTAGAATTCTTTGGGAAGAATCAGTCCCTACATATTGACTTAAACTTGCACAGAGTTGCCCCCCAACTTGCATGCAGATTTGAGGGGGTTGTTTTTGTTTTTGTTTTTCAGACAGAGGGACAGCATGCAAGGGACAGAGGGAACAGGAGAGGAAGACTCTTAAGTGGGGCGCCTGGGTGGCTCAGTCAATTAAGCCTCTGCTTTCAGCTCAGGTCATGATCCCAGGGTCCTGGGATCGAGCCCCGCATCGGGCTCCCTGCTCAGCAGAGGGCCTGCTTCTCCCTCTGCCTGCTCTGCCTGCCGCTCCCCCTGCTTATGCTCTTTCTCTGATAAATAAATAAATAAGGAAAAAAATTCTTAGGCAGGCTCCAGGTCCAGTGCAGAGTCCTGTGCAGGGCTCTGTCTCACGACCCTGAGATCCTGACCTGAGCCAAAATCAAGAGTCAGATACTTAATGAACTGAGCCACCCAGAGACCCTGTGAGGCAACTCCTGAAACATGCCCACATGTACTTATTTTGGAAATCTACCCCCTTTTTCTTTTTCTCCACTATCTCTGTCACCACCAGTTGAATCACAGGTAAGGTACCTTCTGCCATCACAGACAATTTTGAAATTGACTCTGAAAAACTGGTTTTACAACCGGCTCCAGCAAAAACTGTTCTACAATACGAACTTTTATTTTTAGTTTCTTATTATAGACTTTAATTTTCATTGGATTTATATAAAACTGTCTTCTAGGGATTTATATTTGGCAATGTCTTTGGTTCATAGTTGATAAAATTTTATTTGTAACTTTAGCCCTTGGCCCTTTGCAACCCCAGCCACCTTTTCAAAGACATCAATGTGCGGTAGGAAGAGACTGGACTTTGGATTTAAAGCGTTCTGAATTTTAGTCCCTGCTCTGCCACTTACCTGTGGCCTGGAAAAGGTTTTTGTTTTTGTTTTAAAATTTTATTTATTCGAGGGGGAGCAGGGCAGCCGACTCCCTGTGGAGCATGAAGCCTGCTCTCAGGCTGGATCCCGGGACCCCGAGCTCACAACCTGAGCTGAGATCAGAAGTAGCCATTTAACCAAGTAAGCCACGCAGGCACCCCCAGAAAAGCTTTTTAAACCTCTCTGAACCCAAATTGCTTCCCCTGTGAAGTCGGGATAGTAAATGTACCCTGTAGGATTGTTGAGGTTGGAAGGGGGTAATGGGTGGAGGCTCCAGGCCACAGAGGAGATGATCAATAAATGGCCGCAATCGTACCAATAAGCCAATATTATAATTACAGGGACTCCAGAGAAGCCAAGGTGACTTCATCCCTTAGAAGTACCGGACAAGGGCAGTTTGGTGTACTTTTTTTGTTTTTAAGATTTTTATTTATCCATTTGTCAGAGAGAGAGAAAGAGCACAAGAGGGGGAACAGTGGGCAGAGAGAGAGGGAGAAGCAGACTCCCTGCTGAGCAGGGAGCCTGACACAGGGCTTGATCCCAGGACCCCGGGATCATGACCTGAGCCGAAGGCAGAGGCTTTAACCCACTGAGCCACCGGGCTCCCCTAGATGACTTTCTCAGGAAATTTCAGGATCTGGTAAAGGATTATAAACATTTTGTCTATCTTAGAACATACTGCCAAGTTACCTTTCTATCAGATTATACCACTTAAGGTCGCCCGGGTGGCTCAGTTGGCTGGGTGGCTTCATTCGGCTCAGGGTCAGGATCTTAGGTTCCTGGGATCCAGCCTCACTCTGTGCTCGGTAGGGAGTCAGCTTGGGGATTTTTCTCTCTCTCCCTCTTCTTCTGCCCCTCCCCCTGCTTGTGTTTTCTCTAAAATAAATGTAAAATCTTTTTTTTTTTTTTTTTAAGATTTTATGTATTTGACAGCGAGAAACACAGCGAGAGAGGGAACACAAGCAGAGGGAATGGTAGCGGGAGAAGCAGGCTTCCTGCTGAGCAGGGAGCCCAATGCAGGGCTCGATCCCAGGACTCTGGGATCATGACCTGAGTCGAAGGCAGACGCTTAACGACTGAGCCACCCAGGCGCCCCTAAATGTAAAATCTTTAAAAAAAAAAAAAAGAGAGAGAGTCAGTGAACATGCTGGGGAATGCAGGGACCAGAGGGGACAGCAGGGACCAGAGGGGACAGAGGGACCAGAGGGGACAGCAGGGACCGAGGGGACAGCAGGGACCAGAGGGGACAGAGGGACCAGAGGGGACAGCAGGGACCAGAGGGGACAGAGGGACCAGATCGCAGAGAGAAGTCAGGCTCACTGTGGCAGAGGACTGGGAACGACCTGGAAGGAAAACTCACCTCATGATGCTGGATGCCAGTTTTCAGCACAGAAGAGAAAAAAGGGGGTGGGGGGCAGACGGCCTTAAAAGAGAGCTGAGAGATCACTTTTTATTATTAAGGGGAAAAAATATTGTGATAGCAGCCATAGAGCAGCAAGGGTGGGTCATAGGACACGTCTTAGGATCGACTCAGCATGTAACTACTGTGGGTCCCTGTTGGGAGGGAGAATTCAGGCAGAGCCAGGCCCCTGCTCTGGGCAGTCAGCCACAACCTGCTTACGAGAGAGGGATCAATCATGGAAAGTAGGCCCGGGGCAGAAGAGGGAGTAGATGAGAAATTTGGTGCCCCAATTACAGACTCCCCTCCCCCCGCCCCTTCTTCCCGCATGCCACCCAGAATAGCCCTGGCGTCTTTACTGGGTCAGGCTGCCAGTTCACACTGATCCACCGCTCCGCTCGCCCAGCCCTGTCCCCTGGTCCTATTCCCGGAGCGCGCAGCCTGCGAGACGCTCCCAGCCCCAGCCTGGCCTGCTGTCCTCCCAAGAGACAGGACAGCACCCTAAAAAGAGTATTTGGGCAGGTCTGGTTCTGAGCATCTTCCTAATCCAAAGGCATTTGGCTTGTCCCGAGCCTCAGGCTCCTTGTTTGCCCTGTCTACACCTCAGGAGGTTGTGGCAAAGTTCGAATGGGATGTGTAGACGCACCGTATAAATGATAAGGGGTGATGTTACTAATTATCCCCCTCTCCCCTTGAGAGCTGCCAGGGCTTCGGCTGCTGTGCAGGAGCACAGCCTCCCTCCCCTCCCCCCTCCCCTCCTCCCCCTCTCTCCACCCCCTCCTCCCTGCCCCAGGGGCCACACAGCTGCAGGCTGAGCTGGGGCTTCCACAGTTTCATCCTTCCCTGTTTTTACCCATAAAGTGGGGCCAGAGGGGACCCCTAGGTGGGGTCCAGCACTCTTTTATTTGCTTGATGAAATAAACCACAAGAATGGCATTTCTCCATACTCTCTGCTGCACAGGCAGGCACCGTTCCCTCGGCCCTGCCCCTGCACTTCTCGTTCCCCTCCTCAAGGACTGGATGTCCTATCTGTGAAGTACTCTGCCTGTTTCTCCTCTTCTGTCTTCTGTCTGCCTTTTGGCTTTTTTTGCATTGCTCCTTGGTATCCCTGCCTGAAATTAGCAAGTTGAATGGAGAATAAATCATCATCCCAGCTGCGGGGGGTGGGGAGGGTAGATTGGCTGTGTTCTCTGCTAAGCGCTTGTCTTGCTTCATCTCAGTAGTTCTAGGGGCCACTGGGGAAGGCAGGGTGGACATAGTTGAGTCTCAGAAGGATTCGGCAGCTTCCCAACGTAACACAGCTTTAAGGGGCAGAGGCAACATTCAAACTCATACGTCTTACTCCAAAACCTGTTTTACTGGAAATACTTTCGTTTTAAAAAAAAAAGATTTTATTTATTTATTTATTTGACAGAGAGAGAGATCACAAGTCGGCAGAGAGGCAGGCAGAGGGGGAGGGGAAGGTACCCTGGAAATACTTTCTTAATTTCTTTCCTATCTTGGTTTGCTTGTTTGGGCTAATAAAAGCAATGCACCACACTCATCAAACTGCTGAAAGGAAGAAGTCTGACATACTGTGAGTTGGCTAGGATAGAAAGCAATGGAAGCTTTCAAAGGTATAACCACTTTGAAAAGCAATTTGACAATATTTAGTAAAGTTGAAAATGTACATACCCTACCATGGAAGCATTCCATTCCTAGGTATATACTCCAGGGAAACTGTTGAATCTATACTCAAAGATACCTATACAGAGGGGCGCCTGGGTGGCTCAGTGGGCTAAAGCCTCTGCCTTGGGCTCCAGTCATGATCTCAGGGTCCTGAGATCGAGCCCCTTGTCTGGCTCTCTGCTCAGCAGGGAGCCTGCTTCCCCCTCCCTCTCTGCCTGCCTCTCTGCCTACTTGTGATCTCTCTCTCTGTGTCAAATAAATAAATAAAATATTTAAAAAAAAAAAAAGCAAAAACGAAAAGAGCGACCACTAGTCATGGATAGTTTTGCATAGTGTGTGAAATCAGCATATGAATCTCAAAGCTAAAAGAAAGTTGGGTTTCCTTTCTTCATTTCAGCCCTTAGTCAAACCTTTTTAGTGTGGGGGAAAAAATAGAAAAAAACAAGAGTAAAGAAATATATGCTTTCTGGTGTCATGCTAGTTTCTAGTTGTGCAGCTGTATTAGAACCAAGAGAAGAAAATTCCTGCTAAGGCTCTGCTCTAATACAGTCTCCTCCCCACAGCAATAATAGCCAGATGAAGAAGCGGCCGACGTCTGCAGTGGGCTACAAGAGGCCCATCAGCCAGTATGCTCGGGTTGCTATGGCAATGGGGTCCCACCCCAGGTACAGGGTAAGAAGCTGGGAAATAGAAGGGGGGGGAAGGAGAGAGACCCCAAGGGAGGCGATGCTCCTCATGTCTGCCTGCTCTACCCACCTCGTCACCTTTGCTGTCCCCGATCTTACTGAGTGCCGGAGAGGTGGAATTTTCAGGGCCACTGCTCATGTCTGGTCTGATGTCCCCACCACAGGCCGAAAACATCATGTTCCTGGAGTTGGATGTGTCCCCTCCAGCTGTCTTTGAGATGGAATTCTCTCATGACCAAGAACAAGACCCCCGCGCACTACACATGGAGAGGCTCATGCGCTTGGACAGCTTTCTGGAAAGACCTTCCACATCTAAAGTCCGAAAGTCCAGGTCCTGGTCAGTACCGCTGTGGTCAGAGTGGGCAGGGGACTTGGGAGGCATGGAGACCCCATGGGCTGCTTGAGGCCGAAGAGGGTTGTGGTTGTATCTGTGAGGCGTTAAGGGAGGGGGGATAACTGGGGTCGTCGGGGAGGAGTTCCCACAGCGACAGGATGAGGGAAAGGCCAGTCCTCACTTTTCTGTTTCCTGATGTTTTCCACCCTTCCCGCTCGCCCACCTCATCCCTACCCTCTGCAGGTGCCAGACTCCTCAGCGGCCTCCACCCCCTACTCCACATGCCTCACTGGCCTCTGCTGCTCTGTGCCCCACAACAGTGCTAGACCATGAGTGACAACCTTCAGTCAGGCTGCCCGTCCCAGAGCCTCCTGGGATGGGCAGCCAACCCTGGATCATCTCACCTGACACTCAGTGTGCGTGCGTGCGTGTGCATGTGCGTGTGTGTATGTGTGAGGGGGCGAGACCCTGGCAGACCGTACGTCAGCCTGCTCTTCTCAGCCTCCTTTATTTAATTAATGTTATTTATTTGTGGAGCTCGGTTTTGGGGGGAGATGCCCTCGCCCTCGCCTGCCGTGGTCACTGCATAGCCTCCTTTCCTTCTGACTTTAGACCCCCACCCCCCATGTCAGACCTCAAGCTCCTCCCGTCAGCTGCTCCCAGAAGGGAAGGTAGCCAGTGCCTGAGAAGAGAGTACTTTTTCTACCTGTCTCACTCCATCATCCATCTCCTCTAGCTGAAGGTGAGCAGTTCCTAAGCACTTTCTGGGACTCGAAAAATGCTAGATGTCCACAAAGGACAGGAGATGTCCTGACAGCGTTGGGCCTACGCTCCCAGCAAACGGAGCCCTACACTTCCCTCTCCAGACCTCAGATAACCTCTTCTGGCCTCTGGGGCTCCTTTTGAAGGACTTACATGACCTCACCGACACAGCCCATGCTCTTCGGCTTTGGCAAGAACTCATGGCTTCCAACTGCTTCTTGGCCACCTTCCCAACCTTTGGATGGGAATTGTGAACCAACCGGTTGAGGCCTCCTCAGGACCCGCAGAAAACGAAACAGTAATGGAGACAACATGGACAGTCATCAAAGGAAGTCCTTTCTCTGAGTCCCTTTGTTTCTGTCCCCTTGGAGAAGTAACTTGGGTCAACAAGTGATCAAGCCAATTCCCCATTTTTGAGATGCTGCTCCCTCCTGCTTTGGTCATTTCCTCTGCAGCTGCCTGAGCCCAGCTCATAGTGGGAGGAATCAATGTCATTCTCCCTCTGGCTACACAAAGGCATTGGAATCTGTTGCTTCCCCCTTCATTTAGCACAGGAGACAGAGACCCAGGCACGATCTGCCAGCTTTGCCTATTATGCCTGTTTCTGCATCACATTTCTTGAGCACTATTTCGTTGAAAATGGATCCTTCAGTGTTGTGCAAATTAGTCCCTAAGGAAGTACTCCCCACCTCCTTCTGTGACATCTCAAGATGTTTCTAGATATCTCAAGTAATAAGTATATTTCTACCAAAAAAAGAGAGAAACACAGATTAGTTTTCATTGATTTACTTTTTACGTGGGTATTTTGGTAGAGGAATGAAGAGGTAATCATGAAAGAAACAAGTGATTTAAGATCTCAAGATGCCCTCCTAGTGGAATCTCTAGTTCCCAGAAATTTGAGGATTTTAGTCATTGGGAGAAAAGCATGAAACTGACGGAGCTGCTTGAGTTTGGTGAGTGGGAGGTGGGGGCAGGGGTGGGGCTGATTACCTGGTTTTCCTCTTTCCATCAGGAAGTGAACCCTTCTTGCACAGTTCGAGTTCTGCCCTAAGGACCAAGCGATGGTTTGCTTAAATTCAATGATGCTGTCATTTCTGCCATAGTTACTGGACTAGATGGTTGGACAACTCAATTGCCATTTGCTCTTGTCCTTCGGGAAAGTACCATTCTTCATCAGAGCCCAAGAGATTATTTGAGACTCAGGATTCGGATCAGAGGTTTGGCTGTGTTTGAGACAGGAATTACATGTAGAAATCCCCCCGGTGGCCTGGGCACCAAGGGACTTCATGCCTGCACTGAGCAGCCTCTCCCACTGACCCTTCATGTTTGTGGATAAAACAGCACGTGTCACTCCCACTCATCACTTGGACACATTGACTCTGCGTCATCTGGTCACTTGACCCTCACAGTCTTATAGCACAAAATACCTGGTTTTACCACCCCCGGTCCGAGGGCTGGGCCCGAGGTGTGTTGGAGGAGGAGCTCCTTCCTGCGGCTTTGTGTTCGTGTGTATGTGTGTGTGTGTTCGTGTGTGTGTGTGTGTGTGTGTGTGTGTGTGTTTACCTCCGCTCCACAATCGGGGGACACTCTACACTCAGTGTAAGATATGCTGGGAACAGGACCGCCGGGGTGGTTGGATCTCAGTCTCTCTGTCTCTCTCCTTTCCCTTTTGATGTATCAAACATTTGATTGACAAAGTGAAGGCCTTGATGAGGACCAAATTTCCATGTCTGTTGCTATGGTCTTTATTTAGGACAACGGTTAATGCAGTGGTCCATTCTTGTCACTCTATACATATGGCTATATGGGGACGTATGTAATATATAAATATATATAAAAAAACATTACCCTCTGTCTCCTCGGCTTCAGATGGGGCCTTTCTGTTGAGCTGAAGCGCACTTGCAGCTTGGAGCTGCCGGCAGCCTGCAGCCCAGCCCTGTCCAAGTTAACACAGTCAATAATAAAGGAATGAGTATCGTCACAGAATTGGTTGCCTGCCTTCTCTTCCCTTTGTGCTTCCTTATACTCTATTACGCACTTTCTCCTTTCTCTCTCTTCCTTGTTTTTCCAAGAAGGGTTGGGGAGTATTTGGAGCTCAGCTGCAGCTCTCAGGACTTTGGGGGAAGAATGGGGCGGCTTAAAGGGGACTCATGTGCCCAGGAGGGCCAAGAGGCAGGTCCCAGCCTCTAGCCTGAAGTCTGTGCGGGAGCCACGGTAGTGGCTGTTTGTGTTCCGGGCAAACGGACCCCACCCCGTTCTGATGTGTTTGCAGATGTCCGAACAGCCTAGAAGTCCAGATTAGCTGTCGATATCATTTGACCGCTTTGCTCCTCCATTGATCAGTCAGCAGAGAAGAAAGCAGGTAGTAATGGGTGTAAAGCACATAGATGAGCCAGGCACATGGTCGGCGCTGAATTAAAATAGTTTAAAAGACTAACAACCCCAGGGATGCCTGGGTGGCTCAGTCGGTTGAGCGTCTGCCTTCGGCTCAGGTCATGATCCCAGGGTCCTGGGATTGAGTCTCACATCGGGCTCCTTGCTCGGCAGGGAGCCTGCTTCTCCCTCTGCCTGCCACTCTGCCTGCTTGTGCTCTCTCTCTCTCTCCCTCTCTGACAAATAAATAAATAAAATCCTTAAAAAAAAAATGATTAAAAGACTAACAACCGCTTTGGCTCTCTTCCCAGGGCTTCTTTCCCTCCCTCCGGGTTCTGGCTGTCGGTTCCCTGGAGCATAGGGGACTTATCGGAAATGAAAAGTTGCTGGGGCACCTGGGTGGCTCAGTGAGTTAAAGCCTCTGCCTTCGGCTCAGGTCATGATCCCAGGGTCCTGGGATCGAGCCCCACATTGGGCTCTCTGCTCAGCGGGGAGCCTGCTTCCCCCTCTCCCTCTGCCTGCCTCTCTGCCTACTTGTGATCTCTCTCTCTGTGTCAAATAAATAAATAAATAAATAAATAAATAAATAAAATCTTAAAAAAAAAAGACTAAAAAAATAAAACCACTTGTCACCTATATGGCTGACGTGGGTGGTTTTCTAGAGCTTCAGAGAGAAGCCAAAGGGTAGGAACTCTCCCTTGGCGCCTGGGACTTTGGTTAACTGTTTGTTGATAAAGAAGCTGCCGTGTTCTTCCTCCAAGGCTGAGCACCTGATCTCCAGAGGCTGGGGCATGTGTTAGTGCAAACTCTCGGCCACTACTAAAGATTCATTTAAGACGGCCTGAATCGGATAAGGACACAGAAAATCATGCCATGGACCCCATGGTCAAGGACAAAACCAGCCCTCAGGAATAATAGAGTACCGGAGACTCAGACGCCACAGAGACCCTCTCTAGTTCACCAAACTTCTTCTTCCTGTGTGGTGTTCATGCTCTCTCCTCGGCTACTCCAGTTCGTGATATGGAAAATACATCTGCCGCGGTACCTGGGTGGCTCAGCGGGTTAAAGCCTCTGCCTTCAGCTCAGGTCATGATCTCAGAGTCCTGGGATCGAGCCCCATGTCGGGCTCTCTGCTCAGCGGGGAGCCTGCTTCCCCCTCTCTCTCTGCCTACTTGTGATCTTAAAAAAATAAAATAAAATCTTAAAAAAAAAGGAGAGCAGTGTATCCAACTAAAAATATTCATATTCCTAGACTCTCCTGCAGCAACAGGTGGCCATGTGACGTGGTTTTGGCTAAGCAGATGTAAATGGAAGTTGGTTAGGAATTTGTGGCAATGTTTTTCCTCTTCCCCTTTCTTCTTCCTTCCTAAAAATCACGTGTACCTCCTGGAAGTGCATTCTCTCTTTGAACAACCATTTACTGAGCACCTGTTACCCATACGTTCATTCCAGGCATTGTTCTAAGTGCTGGGAATACAGCAGTGAATAGAATAAACAGAAGCCCCTGCCCCCTACCCCGCCCCCCACCCCCGCCACATACTTACACTCTAGGGTGGGGAGAAAAAGACATTGAGCTGGAAAAATACATTGCACGTCAGATGGCGATAGTGTTGTTGAGAATAATTAAAGCAGAGAAGGGAGACGTGATGGGGGGAAGGGGGCACCTCAGTGGCTCAGTTGTTGGGCATCTGCCTTGGGTTCAGGTCATGATCACAGAGTCCTGCGATCGAGCCCTGTGTGGGCTCCCTGTCCAGCAGGAAGCCTGCTTCTCCCTCTCCCACTCCTGCCGCTCCTGTCTGTCTGTCTCTCTCTTTCTGTCAAATAAATAAAAAAATCTTTACCAAAGAGAGAGAGAGAGAGAGAAGGGAGATGGGGAACTCCCAGATGGTTGGGGTGGGGCGGGAGGATTTGTAGTTTTAAAGCCTTTACTAAGAGGGTGACATTTGAGCAAATTTCTGGAGGTACGGAAGTGGACTCCAGGAGAGGAAAAGCAAATGCCAACTTCGTGGGTGGCAGTGTGTCGGGCCTGTTCTAGGAGCAGAGCCGTAGTCCAGCCCCGAGGCAGCAAGCACAACATGGAGCGGAAGTAGTGGAGCGGAAGACGTGGAGAACCACGTTCCTGATGAAGTTGGTGCCGCTCCACCAGCCTGGGTCTGTCACTTCTGGATTGATGGTGGTGGCAGGCAGGGGCGCCTGGCTGGCTCAGCCGCTGGAGTGCAGTGTGCGACACTTGATCCCAGGGTTCTAAATCCAAGCCCCACATTGGGTGTAGAGATTACTTAAAAATAAAATCTTAAAAAAAGAAGAAGAAGAAGAATGGGGGCAGACAAATCCCTACAGGTTTAAGCCAGTATTTGGGGGATTTGCCAGGAATTTGCATGTGAAATGAGCACCTCCAGGTGATCGCCCTGAATACTCACTAAAGGGTGAGAATCTGGTTTCAACCATTTGCAATTCCAAGTCCCACTCCCAGAGAGCCTGCCTTTCCACCCCTGCCAGCAAGGGGGCCCCCGGCCTATGTAGACACCAGGAGCCTGGTCCCTTGGAGCCCCCGGAGCCCCTGTATTCAGACATGCCTCATTTTTTCTTCACAGCTGGGCAGGGGGAGATGCTACCTCCTTTGGGCTAGAAAAACCAAGATGACTATTCGCTCACATCCAAAGCTCCCATTTGCCAATAAGCAAAAGTAAACCCAGGAATGGAAAGTGATTTCCCAAAGTCACACAAATGGTCAGCAGGGGAGATGGGCTTGGAAGGCATGAACGCATACTCATCTAACTCACTGTTTGTATTTTCTGTTGTGTGTTGATTTTATTTTTATTTTTTAAATAATTCGAAATTCACAGAACAGTTGCAAGAATCGTACTAAGAAATCCCATAGACGTGGGGCACTTGGGTGGCTCAGTGGGTTAAAGCCTCTGCCTTCAGCTCAGGTCATGATGCCAGGGTCCCGGGATGGAGCCCCCCATTGGGCTCCCTGCTCAGCAGGAAGCCTGCTTCTCCTGCTACCATTCCCTCTGCTTGTGTTCCCTCTCTCGCTGTTTCTCTCTGTCAAATAAATAAAATCTTAAAAAAAAAAAAAAAAAAGACTTGAGGAGAGATCAAGATCCCGCTGCTCAACCAACGGAGCCACCCAGGTCCCCCTTTAAGATTTTAAGTTACCTCTACACCCAACGTGGGGCTCGAACTCACAACCCTGAAGATCAGGAGTCGTGGGCTCCACCGACTGGGCCAGCCAGGTACCCCACCACCTTAGTCTATTCTTGACCATTGCATCCTTAACATTTTTCCACCTTCCAGGCCAGTTAACTGGCAGACGGTCCCTCAATCAAGATTTGATGATGTTTCCTCTTGATTAGATCCAGGTGATGCACAGACGTGACGCTGTGGCTTTCTTACTGTGCGCCCCCAGGTGGCACGTAATGACATTGCATTGTCCTATTACCGGTGACCTTGATCATTTATTTAGGCAGTGTCTACCAGGCTTCTCTATTGTAAAGTAGTTCTTCCTTATCCTTTTGTGATGAATAGCATTTTGTGAAGAGAGACTGAGAAGTATGTAAATATCCCACTCTTCTTTTTTTTTTGAAGATTTTTTGGGGCGCCTGGGTGGCTCAGTTGGTTAAGGGCTGCCTTTGGCTCAGGTCATGATCCCAGGGGTCCTGGGATGGAGCCCCGAATTGGGCTCCCTGCTCGGTGGGGAGCCTGCTTGTCCCTCTCCCTTTGCCTCTTACCCCACTCATGCTCTCTCTCTCTCTCTTACTCTCTTTCTTTCAAATAAATAAATATTTTAAAAAATATTTTATTTATTTAACAGAGAGAGAGAGCACAAGCAGGCAGAGCAGCAGGGAGAAGTAGGCTCTCCTCTGAGCAAGGAGCACGACGTGGGACTTGATCCCAGGACCCTGGCATCAGGACCCTAGGCAAAGGCAGACGCTTAATGACCGAACTACCCAGGTACCCCCAATTCTTCCACTTTCAACCCAACATCTCAGGGTTGGTTTTGGTGTTCCCATTTTTCATATTTATAAGTCCTTTCCCTGACAGATGAGACACCTGGCTCCCATTAACCCCAGTGTATTTACGTATTTGCTCAATTCCCCTGTATGTGGCCAATTTCTTGACCCTCATAGGACTGGCACCGTGCTCAGTTGCCCTCCTCCTGTGGGTACCAACCTTTGCCAGGCCCTGCCCTGCAGCCACGCCTGATGGCTTTTTAACTGAATCCCTGAGGAAAGGAGGGAATAAATAGGGACCAGGGGAGAGACATTATATTTGAGGCAGGACCCCTCCCTGATTTTACACTCCTTTTCATGTGCCACAGCAAATTTCAAAAAGTACAAGAAGACAAGAAAAGCAAGGATGTAAACTGTCCCTACTCTAGGGGTTTACAAATAGAATAGTCAGGTGTGAATGTTAAGAGCAAAAACCCAGGGCACCTGGGTGGCTTAGTTGGTTAAGTGCCTCTTAACCAGCTTCCTGGAATCCAGCCCCAGGGCAGGCTCCCTCCCCCGCTCTTTCTCCCTCTCTCTCTCCCTCTCAAATAAGTAAAATCTTAAAAAAAAAAAAAAAAAAAAAGGAGGGAAGAGCCAGCGCTTATCACCCATGCTGATGCCCAATGGGCACACATCAACTTCCACCTGGCACTTGTCCCCATTGGTGAGGTAGCAATATCAGGGATGCCCCCCCCCCCCCCATGCTCCCAGGCAAGTCAGTCAACATCCTGGGCCTCAGGATCCTCATAGAAAAGGTCAAAGTCATGACCTTTCCCTGCCTCAGCCCCTCACCAGCAGATGCAGATAAGAGACATCCGAATTTTAGAAAGAATTAAGAACCCTATGTTATTATTATGATTGTCATATCACTTAGGATTTAAAATCAGCTGTCTAATGGCAATAATTGGGGCTTTGCTGCACCTCCTTTCATGGTGGAAATTTGTATTTATTCTAAGTGGCTAATTATCAGGAATTTTATTATGGTACTGCATGTTTTGGTATTACTATTTTGGTATTACTATTATGGTATTGCATGTTTTGGTTCTTTTCCTGTTTGCAGGGTATGCCCTATATATATATATTTTTTTTAAGATTTTATTTCTAAGTAATCTCTGCTCCCAACGTGGGGCTCAAACTCACAACCCTGAGATCAAGAGTTGTGGGCTCCACCAACTGAGCCAGCCAGGGGCCCCTGCCCTGTATTCTTTGAGCTTTTCATAATGGCCTCTGCATAGTCCAGATGTGTCTATGCCACGAGCAGCAGATTCAAGGTCTGCAGGATTTGGACCTTATACAATTTGGGGGAGAAGAGGAGAGCCCTTATTAAGAAAAAGAATAAATATTATGAAACAAAATTAGATATCAGAGTGAATATTTGCTTAGAATGAGAAAATAAATCACAACATATTACACAGTTTAAGAGTTAACAAATACTACATTGCAAAATTCAGAAAAAGAATACAAAACTGGTATTATTTAAATACATGACAGACCTCTCTAAGACTTTTTGCCCTGTATTTTTCTACTGTGCATTTTTTGGATGCCTCTGCCTTTGACACAATTTTATAATGTTTTCTTCCCAAAAAATAAAAAAATAATTCAGTCTCTCTCTTTTTTTTTCTTTTTAAAGATTTTTTTTTTTTTAAGGATTTTTATTTATTTGACAGAGAGAAACACAGCGAGAGAGGGAACACAAGCAGAGGGAGTGGTAGCGGGAGAAGCAGGCTTCCTGCTGAGCAGGGAGCCCGATGCGGGGCTCAATCCCAGGACCCTGAGATCATGACCTGAGCCGAAGGCAGATGCTTAACGACTGAGCCACCCAGGCGCCCTAAAGATTTTTTTATTTAACAGAGAGAACAATCACAAGTAGGCAGAAAGGCAGGCGAGGGCAGGGGGGGTAGGAAGTAGGCTCCCCACCAAGCAGAGAGCCCAATGTGGGGTTCAATCCCAGGATCTTGAGATCAGGGCCTGAGCCAAAGGCAAAGGCTTTAACCCACTGAGCCACCCAGGTGTCCCTCAGTCTCTCTCTTACTGAGAGTTTAGAAGTGTCTTTCCACTTCAACTCTTTATTGGTAATGTCATGTAAATTCTTAGAATTATGGTTAAATTTGGGAAAACCTCTGTCAAATTTTTTTCATCTATGAGCTGTAAGATTTCAAGGCATTCTGTGTGTGTCCAGTAACTAATCTTGAACACTGTTTGAAATAACATTGCTGGGGTGCCTGGGTGGCTCAGTCGTTAAGCGTCTGCCTTCAGCCCAGGTCATGATCCCAGAGTCCTGGGATCGGGCCCCACATTGGGCTCTCTGCTCAGCAGGGAGCCTACTTCTCCTGCTACCATTCCCTCTGCTTGTGTTCCCTCTCTCGCTGTGTTTCTCTCTATCAAATAAATAAAATCTTAAAAAAAAAAAAAAAGAAATAATATTGCTTATTAACCAGTTTGTTGAAAATGTTTTAATTGTGATGGTTTCATATGAATTTTTGGTATTATTTTCAAATGTCAGTATCTGCAGGGATACAGAAAACATACACAGACGAACTAGCTCTTTTATTAGGCCACAAGACTGTGCCTGTAAACACAAGAATCCTGATAAATTCTCTTGTGCACAATTTCCATCAAAAAGGAAAAATAATGAATTTTATGCTTATAGTTATTACTTTTTAAAGATCTTAGTTATTTATTAGCAGAGAGAGCACAAGCAGGTGGGGCAGCAGGCAGAGGGAGAGGGAGAAGCAGGCTCCCTGCTAAGCGGAGACCCAGGGATCATGACCTGAGCAGAAGGCAGATGCTTAGCCAACCTAGCCACCCAGGCGCCTGTATCTTCTGGTTATATACACTGTGTCATGTACATTCCTAACAGGAGGGCATTTCCAAGTTGATCAGGCATTGCAGAGGACCGAACAGTCCAGTTCCACTGTTGGCACGTCTGATAGTTGGAAGAAATTTCTGAAGACTAGCTTTTTTTTTTTTTTTTTGCAGACTAGCTTTTGGCTCTGTAAATGTCAGCCTTGTCCCTCCTTCTCCATCTCTGGTGCCTGGCACTACACGACTCTTCATTACCCATTAATAATGTCTGGCCTTGCACCCTTGCATTTTGCCACCAGGTGAGTTGGCCGAGTGGATGACGGGCATATTCCTGGCAGCCATTCCCACACTAGGTCGGCTAGCAAAAATGTATCCATATATGCAAGTGACTGTGAAGCACATAAATATATCCCACTAAACCAAACTAAATCTGTCTCCAACTCAACTTCTCTTTAGTTAGATCTCAAAAATGCCTGCAGCCATGCCATGAGGGTATGAAGGAAGTGGGAGTAGAAAGAGACAGTAGTTTTAAGTAACTCCAGTTAAAATATCTTTTTTTTTTTTAAAGATTTGATTTATTGGGGTGTCTGGGTGGCTCAGTCGTTAGGTGTCTGCCTTCGGCTAAGGTCATGATCCCAGGGTCCTGCATTGGGCTCTTTGCTCAGCCAAGAGCCTGCTTCTCCCTCCGCCTCTGCCTACTTGTGCTCTCTATCTCTCTGTTAAATAAATAAATAAAATCTTAAAAAAAAAAAGATTTTAGTTCTTGAAAGAGAGAGAGAGGGTAAGAGAGGGAGAGGGAGAAGCAGACTCCCTGCTGAGTGTGGGCTTCATCCCAAGACCCTGAGATCATAACCTGAGCCTGAAGACACTCAGGTGCCCTCAAAAGATCTTAGAATTTTTTAAGGAACATATGACCAAATAAATACACTGTTAAGGGGCGCCTGGGTGGCTCAGTAGTTAAGCATCTGCCTTAGGCTCAGGTCATGATCCTGGAGTCCTGGGATCAAGCCCCACATCGGGCTCCCTGCTTGGCAGGAAGCCTGCTTCTCCCGCTACCATTCCCTCTGCTTGTGTTCCCTCTCTCGCTGTGTTTCTCTCTATCAAATAAAATCTTAAAATAGATAGATAGATAGATAGATAGATAGATAGATAGATAGATAGATAGATAGATAGATACACTGTTAAGGCTTCTCACTGGGTCCTGAAAGCAGGGGTGTCCTAGGGTTTAAGCTTCAGTAGGTTCGGAGTAAATTTACCTCAGTCCCTGTAGCCATTGGGCAGAGCTGTTAACGCAAAGCGATTCAAGTTAGAAAGCAACCTCGAATTTCCCTTTGGTACCTTAGCGCTGCTTTTTCTACTGTCTCCTCCTTAGGACTTCACCCCCCCACCCAATCTCCATCCCAAATGCTGCTCTCCTCTGGATAAAGAAAACATAAATAGGCAAGTATCCCCATGGAAAAATTTTTCTTTCTTTCTCTCTTTTTTCCCTTCTTTCTTTCTTTCTTTCTTTCTTTCTTTCTTTCTTTCTTTCTTTCTTTCTTTCTTTCTTTCTTTCTTTCTTTCTTTCTTTTCTTTCTTTCTTTCTTTTCTTTCTCTCTCTTTCTTTTTAAGATTTTATTTATTTATCAGAAACGGAGAGAGGGAGAGAGCACAAGCATGGGGAGCAGCAGGCAGAGGGAGAAATAGGCTCCCTACTGAGAAGGGAGCCCCACTCCAGACTGGATCCCAGGATCCTAGGATCATGACCAGAGCCAGAGGCAGACGCACAACCAACTGAGCCGCTCAGGCGTCCCCCCATTGGAAAAATTTCTCAACGTGAAATTATTTTTTTTTTTAAAGATTTTATTTATTTATTTGACAGAGAGAGAGAGAGGTCACAAGTAGGCAGAGAGGCAGGCAGAGAGAGAGGTGGAAGCAGGCTCCCCGCTGAGCAGAGAGCCCAATGCAGGGCTCAATCCCAGGACCCTGAGATCATGACCTGAGCCGAAGGCAGAGGCTTTAACCCACTGAGCCACCCAGGCGCCCCAGTGAAATTATTTTTTAAAAAAAGATTTTATTTATTTATTTGACATAGAGAGATCACAAGTAGGCAGAGAGGCAGGCAGAGACAGAGGGGGAAGCAGGCTCCCTGCCGAGCTGAGAGCCCGATGTGGGGCTTGATCCCAGGACCCTGAGATCATGACCTGAGCCGAAGGCGTAGGCTTTAACCCACTGAGCCAGCCAGGTACACCAAATTCTAATATTTTGATCTATGTATTTGGGGGCCTATTGAGAACGGGTAGCTAAGAGCTGCCCATCCCACTCTGGGACTGTACTTAGTTTTAGTTGTTCACAGGCGGCTTTTATTGAAGGCGGAGCTTCTCCAGCGGGGCCGCTGAGCCGGGGGTGGGGGGGGGGGGGGGGGGGGGGGGGGGGGGGGGGGTGCGCATGCGCGGGCACTCCTCTGCATCCACATAGGTATTAGGCACCTGGGCTACACATCTGGTACTGTTGGAATGTGTGTTCTATTTGGCACGCACTGGTCTTTCCATGATGCCCTTTGAACACATGCTTCCTCACTCAGCCATCTGCTTGGTCTCTCTCCAAAGGAGAGGATGAACAATTTCTAGAGCTACATATTCATACAAACATTCATATTTGATGCCTGGTCTGTATGACCTCCCTTTCATGAGCTAGTGCCAACCCTAAGGATGTAGATGATTAAATAACATCTTTATTTAAAAATAGGGATAAAGTCTGATGACACAATTAGGCTGCCCCCACAGAAAGGAATTTAGGAGCATAGAACTTCTTTCATTCCCACCTTCCTTGCTTCCTTGCTTCCTTCCTTCCTCCCTTCCTCCCTCCCTCCCCACCTCTTTCTCTCTCCTCTCTCTCTCCCTCCCTCCCTCTCTCTCTCATCAGTGGCCCACAGGGGATAAAATTGTGATTTCAAAACAAAACAAAAATAAATTAAAAAAAGAAAAAGAAAAAGTTTTTTTTTTCTTATTTTTGAGAAAGAATGCTAATACATTTTACTTATGTACATTTTTATTTTTATTTATTTATTTATTTTTTTTACTTATGTACATTTTTAATCAGGAACTGAGAACATGGAACTAATGGTTAGATATATTTTTTATTTTTTATTATTTTTTTTTTTTTTAGATATATTTTTTAAAAAGCCTACTAAAATTTGGTCACTTGGCTGCTTTTCTATTTGCCTGGTTAAGAGATGTTATTAGAGAGAGAGAAATGGATTTGCAGGAAAGAGAAAAAAAAGGTGCGAGAGAGCTCTCCAGAGACCTCCTCTAGAAAGCCCAGGATCTGGAAAGATCGACGTCCGGTGAGCAAGAGCTCTCGGTGGGAGACGAGAGGCAGCTCAGCAGGAAGGGCTTTGTGTTCTCGATCCACATGGGCTCTCCAGGGTCCTGGGAGCTAAAGGAAGTTAAAGCTGACCTTTGAATCCTTTGGTGCAAGAATTTCAATGTCACAGCTGCACCGAAAAATAGGCTTTGTCCTTTTATTATTATTATTTAACTTTTGAGACTTAATGCTAAAGCAATAGCTGAATGCTAAAAGGGTGGAGTTGCTTTAACAGGGAATTCTGAAAGTTTTGCTAGCATTCCAAGGAGTGACTTGTGTTTCATATGCTTTCCCCCCACACCTAAGCTTCCTCCGCGGAGCAGTTTGACAGCTCTCTTTAATCTGTGAAAACTGCTTGGCTCATCTTTGTTCTTGCAGAGATCAGGGCTGTCGTCCGCCAGTACTGACAATTTACAGTTGTTCGTGGCCCTTTCCCCGTGTCAAATTACATCCATGTTTTGATTGCATTTTGTTCTAGTGGGATGAGATGCAGTGGAAATGGTAATAAAACAGCTCAGTGAAAATGACTTAGAGGAATAAATTGATTTTGCCCTCAGTGCAGCAGGGAAGATTCGCTCGTCACTCCCAGCCTCTTCCCAGCAACCAGAGTCCCCGGAGACCAACCAACGCCTAACGCCTCCCAGGGGAATCTCAGAGCTCCCAGCCACCCCCACTCAATTTGCTTTACAAAGGGAAAATGATTCTCGGGGAGCTGCTGGAAGCTTGCATTCTATCCTGCAAAAAGGGGAGGGGAGGGTTGCAGTGAAATATTTAAAAAGAGAGCTAGAGAGTGAAGGGGCTTGGAGAGCCAAAAAGATTCAGCTAATGCGCACCCCCCCATCCCCACCTTTACAAAATCCCTGTTACCAAGTAGGCAACGGAACCCAGTTTGGGGAATGATGATTTGCAGAATTCAGTGAAGGATTATCATCCTGTCATTTCAGAAAGGAAGGGGGCTTCGTTCTCTCTCTCATTTGTTAGGTGACTATCTGCTGATCCCTACCAGGAACCAAGCAGTGTGAAAGCTTGTTCCAAAACCAAGTGCCCATCACTCTCTAGCTCACCCTTTGTCACCATTTCCCCAGTAACTTCCCTGCCCCCTTCAGGAGCCTCCTAACTGGTCTGTCTGCTGGGCCTCGCTGTCCCCTCCCTCCCCTCCTGCCCTCCCCCCATGGTACATTGTCCACATAGTAGCCAAAGAGATATTTCATAGCAAACCACTCATATTTAAGTGCAAATGTGGTCATTTTGCATTTAAAATGCAAAAAGTGGTCATACCAAGTCCTCTGCTTCCAAGTCTCCAATGGCTTTATGCTGCACTTCAAAAAATCCTGTCTGCTTTTATGACCATCTTGTATCCCTCTACCTTCTTCAAAATACTCTGCAGCTACACTGGCACTTTTAAAGTCCTATTTTTTTTTTTTTTAAGATTTTATTTATTTGACAGAGAGAAACACAGTGAGATAAGGAACACAAGCCAAGGGGATGGTAGCAGGAGAAGCAGGCTTCCTGCCAAGCAGGGAGCCCGATGCGGGGCTCGATCCCAGGACCCTGGGATCATGACCCGAGCCGAAGGCAGACGCTTAACGACTGAGCCACCCAGGTGCCCCTTAAAGTCCTATTCTGATCTGCAAATATGCTGTGCTTGTTCCCTGTTCAGGGTCTTTGCACTTGCTTTGTCTTTTTCTTGGAATTGGCAACCCTCCAGATTTTTAGATGGCTAGCAGGATCCTTTCCATCATTCATATCTCAATCAAGTATCACCTCAGAGAGGCGTGTCCTGGTCACTCCATCTAAAGTAGCTTCCCACCCAGGTAATGTTCTTTTTTTTTTTTTTTTTAAAAGATTTTATTCATCCATTTTGACAGAGAGAGAGAGATCACAAGTAGGCAGAGAGGCAGGCAGAGAGGGCTGGGGGGGGGTGGAGGGGCGGGAAGCAGACTCCCCACAAGTAGAGGTCTTGGCTTGATCCCAGGACCCCGAGACCATGACCTAAGCCGAAGGCAATGGCTTTAACCCACTGAGCCACCCAGGCGCCCCCACCCAGGTAATATTCTACTCCATTCCCCTTTTCTTATTTTGTTAAGAAAAGGTAAGAAAAATAGTAAAAGCATAGCATTTACCATTATCTGAAGGTATTTTAGCATGTGATTATTGACGTCACTTCTCGAAGTGTGGCCCCGAGACCAGCAGTTTTAAGACTCACTGGGAATTTACTAGAATTGAATGTTCTCAGGCCCTACTCCAGACCTACTGGATTAGAGCATCAGACCCTTCTGCAGGTCAGGGCCAGAGATCTGTACTTTAACAAACCCTCGGGTGATTCTGATGACAAATGAAGTTTGAGAACTACTGGCTTACAATGATTATTGCTCCTCTCCCCTGTGCCCCACCAGAATGTAGACTCCAAGAAAGGAGAAGCCCATCTTGTTTTGCACAGTGCCACCAGCACGGAAGTCACAGCAGGCACTCAACAAAATAAATTTTTGAATGGTGGCAGATTGAATGAATGATGGATCTCCCGCCTTGCCTTCTGTCTCAGGGGCCACGTGGGAGAGACTTAGCAGAGAGCCCAATAGAGCGGCGCCCCAAGGATCTGCTGGCCACCTTTCCACCGGTGGTTTTAGCTGCATAACAGAGTGATCTTGCAGGCTAGCAAAACCCAAAGAAGGGGTTCTAACTTAAAGAAACACTTGAGGGGTGCCTGGGTGGCTCAGTGGGTTAAAGCCTCTGCCTTCGGCTCAGGTCACGATCCCAGGACCCTGAGATCCAGCCCTGCATCAGGCTCTCTGCTCAGCGGGGAGCCTGCTTCCCCCCCTCTCTGTCTGCCTCTCTGCCTACCTGTGATCTCTCTCTCTCTGTCAAATAAATAAATAAAAATCTTAAAAAAAAAAAAAAAAAACAACACTTGAAAACTATGATTCAAAATGTTATTCATTACACTTTGGAAACTGCAAGTGTTCCAAGGTCCTTCTCAGAGAGCCAGAAGGTCTGTAGATTGGTAGATGGTATTCAATTAGAGGGGAAGGATAATATCCTTCTCTTTCCAGTTCTGCAGAGCTCTTAGTGCATTTGTCCCAGAGCAGGCTACCAATCGAGAAAGTGGCTTTCTCTTCCCTCACCTTTCTGTTTTATGTCAATCTTGTAATCTTAAAAAAAAAAAAAAAAAAAAAAAAAAAGTGTGTGTGTTGGGGGGGAGGCCTTAAACCAATTAATTCCATCTCCATTGCTCTCTAAAAGCTTTTCAGATTGCACACACCAGGTCAGCCTCCAGCACAGATCAGGGAGAAAAAACAGTATCTTTGCAGAAGACATTGAACTTTAGAAAAGGTTAGATCAACACCAAGAACAATGGAAGGGCCTTGGGAGTCTGTCCTTAGAAATAATATGCTGGCTTGAAGCAAATACTATAGGCCAGGCACCACGCTAGATAGAAGGGTTACAAAGACCTGGAGAATAAGGTTTATGTCTTCAAGGAACTCACAGTCTGGGGGAGAGATAGGTGTGTACGCAGACGGAGTAGGGTGTCCGTGCTGTAGGAGTGACCGACTGCTTAGTTTTGCCAGGGAAAGATTTCTGAAGGAGGTGACGTTTGAACAGATTTGGAAGGCTCTGTCTTGCTTGCTCAGGAGGTGAGAAAGGAAGCACAATCTAAGCGGAGGAGACAAGTGTTAAAGCAGAGATGAATGGGGGAAGGCAGAGTTCAAATAGTGAACGGAAGTGACTGAATTTATTAAAATATAAATACATCCTTGGGTGCCTGGGTGGCTCAGTGGGTTAAAGCCTCTGCCTTCAGTTCAGGTCATTATCTAAGGGTCCTGGGATCCAGCCCCACATGGGGCTCTCTGCTCAGCTGAGAGTCTGCTCCCCGCCCCCATTCTGCCTGCCTCTCTGCCTACTTGTGATCTCTCTCTGTGTCAAATAAATAAATAAAACCTTTAAATACACACACACACACACACACTCCTTTAGGGAAATTTGAATACTGACTGGCTAGTTAACGAGATCATGGAATTATTAACTTTTTTTTTTTAAGGCAGCAGTAAACAATTTTTTTTTTTTTTTTTAAAGATTTTATTTATTTGACAGAGAGAAACACAGCGAGAGAGGGAACGGTAGCAGGAGAAGCAGGCTTCCTGCAGAGCAGAGAGCCCGATGCGGGGCTTGATCCCAGGCCCCTGGGATCTGACCTGGGCCCAAGGCAGACGCTTAACGACTGAGCCACCCAGGCGCCCAGCAGTAAACAATTTTAAGCTTCAAAGTGAAATAGTTTGCTAGTCCTGGCCTAGCCAACTGTTTGGAATTATTAACTTTTAAAAGATTTTTATTTATTTATTTGACAGAGAGAGAGAGAAAGAAAGGGAGAGAGCATAAGCCAGGGGAGAGGGAGAAGGAGAAGCAGTCTCCCCGCCAAGCAGGGAGCCCGATGCTGGGCTTGATCCCAGGACTCTGTGATCATGACCTGAGCCAAAGGCACTCAACCAACTGAGCCACCCAGGTGCCCCATGGAATTATTAATTTTTAAAGTATGTTAATGATCTGTGGTTATGTTGTAAACGAGTCCTTATTTTTGGAGATAGAGTGAAACATTTCTGGATGAAATGATGTGGTATCTGGAATTTGCTTCAAAATAATATGGGCCTAGGATATAACATTTAAGCAAAATTAAAAAAAGATTTTGGGAGGAGGTGAATATAAAATATAACCATCACTTCTCTCTGAAAGAAATCTCATTGGAAAATTGGAATACCCAAGCAGGGCTGAACTACTTTATAGGTAGACCAGATGACCCTCTCTTGGCCAGTTAGAGGGACTTCAGTGAAAATGCTCTAAAAACAATTTCCTTAACTAGAAATATCACTATTGGAGAGTATTCCTTTGATACTAAAATTCATAAGAGGGGACATACATTGTACACTTATCAGACTATTATTAATAATTTTATGCTAATAGTGTCTTAAATTCACGTAGTATTATGAGTTTACATGACTTTTCTTTTTTTAAGATTTTATTTCTGGGGTGCCCGGGTGGCTCAGTGGGTTAAAGCCTCTGCCTTCAGCTCAGGTCATGATCTCAGGGTCCTGGGATCCCCCACATCAGGCTCTCTGCTCAGCAGGGAGCCTGCTTCCTCCTCTCTCTCTGCCTGCCTCTCTGCCTACTTGTGATCTCTCTCTCTCTGTCAGATAAAGAAATAAATAAACCTTAAAAAAAACCTTTATTTTTGGGGGCCACCTGGGTGGCTCAGTCATTGAGAATATGCCTTTGATTTGGATCGTGATCCCAGAGTCCTGGGATGGAGCCCCGCATCGGGCTGCCTGCTTGGTGGGAGGCCTGCTTTTCCCTCTCCAACTCCCCCTGCTTGTGTTCCCTCTCTCGCTTTGTCTCTCTCTGTCAAATAAATAAAATCTTTTTTTCTTTTTTTTTAAGATTTTATTTATTTGGGCACCTGGGTGGCTCAGTGGGTTAAAGCCTCTGCCTTCGGCTCAGGTCATGATCTCAGGGTCCTGGGATCAAACCTCACATCGGGCTCTCTGCTCTGCAGGGAGCCTGCTTTCCCCTCTCTCTGCCTGCCTGTGATCTCTCTCCTCTCTGTGTCAAATAAATAAATAAATAATCTTAAATTTAAAAAAAGATTTTATTTATTTATTTATTTGACACAGAGAGAGAGAGAGATCACAAGTAGGCAGAGAGGCAGGCAGAGGGAGAGGGGAAAGCAGGCTCCCTGCTGAGCAGAAAGCCCGATGTGAAGTTTGATCCCAGGACCCTGAGATCATGACCTGAGCCGAAGGCAGAGGCTTTAACCCACTGAGCCACCCAGGCTCCCCAAATAAATAAAATCTTTAAAAAATAAATAAATGGGGCAGTTGGGTGGCTCAGTTGACTAAGTGACTGCCTTGGGCTCAGGTCATGATCCCAGGGTCCTGGGATCAAGTCCCGTGTCAGGCTCCCAGCTCCATGAGGAGTCTGCTTGTCCCTCTGACCTTCTCCCCTCTCATGTTCTCTCTCACTCTCTCTCTTGAATAAATAAATAAAATCTTTAAAAAAAATAAAAACAAACAAATAAATAAATAAAGCACAATTCTCCATTCCTTAAAAATAAAGAAGGTTAATTTTTCTGAAGTAACCTCTACATGCAACGTGGGGCTTGAACTCATGACAAGGAGATCAAGAGTCACATGCTCTTCAGACTGAGCCAGCCAGGTGCCCCAGGACATTTTGATTTGCCTTAGCTCATCCAGTCCTCATGAGGGTTCCCTACATTAACAGTTACTATTCCTTTCATTTGCCTCCAGATCCTATAACTACTGGGGTTTGAATTCAAACTTTTTTTTTAAGTTTTGTTTGTTTGTTTATTTATTTATTTGACAGAGAGAGACACAGCAAGAGAGAGGGAACATAAGCAGGGGGAGTGGGAGAGAGAGAAGCAGGCTTCCTGCAGAACGGGGAGCCAGATGTGGGGCTCAATCCCAGGACCCTGGGATCATGACCTGAGCTGAAGGTAGACGCTTAAGGACTGAGCCACCCAGGCGCCCTTTTTTAAAGTTTTATATATTTAAGTAATCTCTATACCCAATGCAGGCCTCAAACTCTCAACCCCCCAAGATCAAGAGTTGCACACTTCCTTGACTGAGCCAGCTAGGCACACCGAATTCAAACTTTTTAACGCCCAGAGTAAAATTCCTCCCTACAGGTTTCAGTCAATAATCACTGTATATAGCAAACTACCAGAAAACTTTGTTTGTTTATTTATTTATTATAGAAGATTGTATTAATTCTTATAAATCTGTGAGTTTTCAGAGGAGTCCTAGTCTTGTGTGCATTCCGCTAGTATCTGGGCTGGGCTAGCCTGTTGGGGTTCCTTGCTTCCCCTGGCTTCTCCCTGTGGCCAGCTTCAACTTCCTCACTGTATGGTTGTCTTAGGGTCAGTTGGACTTCTTGCATAGCATCAAGATGCCAAGAATCAAAGTGGAAGCTATAAGGCCTCTTAGGACCACATTCAGGGGCACCTGGGTGACTCGGTTAAGTGTCTGCCTTTGACTCAGTTCGTGATCCCAGGGTCTTGGGAAATAAACACTACCTCTGATTCATCCTGAGTGTTGTCACACTTTATAGAAATGGAATAATACACTATGTACTCTTCTGTGTCTGGCTTCTTTCACTCAACATGGTGTTTGTGAGATTCATTCATCTTGTTATGCTTGTTTGTAGAGGATGTGTTTGTGCTATGTAAATTTCCCACCTTCGCTTCCCCACCCCAAGATTCTCAAATGTACCACATTTCTCAAATTTATTTCACTGCCATCTGAGTTTGGGGTCCTCAAAAACAGACTCTGAGAACAGGAACATCAGTCCAAGTAATCTACTGGGAGCTGATCTCAGGAAGCCCTGGTCAGGGAAGGAAACAGAAGAGAGGAAGCCAGCCAGAGGAGTTCATGAGCAATCAGAGCTCAGTCCTGGGGGAGATCCAGGCAACGGTGCAGAGCATGCCTCAGAGCGGTCCCCCAGAAAAGCAGAGAAGACGGAGCGTGTATATACCCACTCCTTTCACTTATTGGTTGAGAGTTGCTTCTGTGTACATGAACGCTCTGGCCACTGCAGTCTGCTCCAAGTGTGGCTAAATAAGCACCCAAAGCCAGACAAATCTGGCAGGCAGAGGGTTGTAGGTACAGCAGGAAAAAACCATCAGAGTGAGGGGAGGCCAAGGGAATATGCAGGGCACCAATACACCTTGTCCCCCGCATTAAGTCCATTCTGTCATTGACTCTGCAAGGTGGTAGCCAGCAACAACATATACAATAAAGATTAACTGAGGGGAGCTCATAGAACAGCGTCAGTGTATGTGATTCCCCTCATCCTACAGCTGTCCGGACATCTCTTCTCTCCCTCCTCTACCATTCATTCTGGATCTCCCTCACTCTCAGTCAGATCTTTGCTGGTCTTGGTTGCTTATCTCCACCCTTGAGGAATCGGTTTGAATCTTTGCTTATGGAGCCCTGGCCTGAGAACCAACTGCTCTAAGGCAGTAGGTCCCCCAGTAGGAACTAAGCTGGGGTTTTGAGTTACCAGCTGTCAGTGTCAACGCATAGCTCTTAAAGGGTCAGGATATTCCCTTTTCCCCGTCACTAAGTTATTCTAGTAAATGGCCACAGTCCCTTTGGGGAAGGAATAATGGCATCACTACCATATATAATACTTGTAGTCCTGTAGGGTCTTTCCTCAAGGGGACTTGGCATCCCCTTCAAGCGATGGGCTCTAGATCTGGAGACTGGGTGAGGGATGATGATTTTTCCTCCCAGTGGCTGACCTCAGCTTTCTACTCTCTCGTATTAATTTTCTATTGCCGCCTAACAAATTCCTTGCTGAGGCAATTCCATTTCCTGCAGGTGTAGGACAAAGCGAAGGCTCTTGACCCCTGGCCTACCTCTCCGGGCAGTTCACCTTTTAGCAGCTTCCTCATTCAAGGCCAGCAGAAGATTTCGCAGGGCGGCTGGCTACAATGGTGTCTTTCATAACACAACCCAATTAAGGAAGTGACCATCCCATCGCCTTTCCTATACTCTCTGGCTAGAAGCAAGGTATAGGGTCTTGAGAAGAGGGGATTATACAAGAGGGTGACTTGTAAGGGAAGGGGGCTCACCCTAGGTGGAATGCATCTCTTTCACATTCATTCTTGACCTTTTTGTTATATAAATTAAGCAATATCCCTATTGTCTGCCCTATTGTCTTTCTGGTTCCTAGGTGCACTGCAGTCTATGAGCCATTGCCCTTGAATCTGGGATGATCTTGTGACTTGCTTTGACCAATTATTTTTTTTTAAGATTTTATTTATTAATTTGACAGAGAAGAGAGAGGTCACAAGTAGGCAGAGAGAGGAGGAAGCAGGCTCCTTGCTGAGCAGAGAACCCAATGCAGGGCTCGATCCTAGGACCCTGAGATCATGACCTGAGCCGAAGGCAGAGGTTTAACCCACTGAGCCACCCAGGCGCCCCATGCTTTGGCCAATTAAAATGGCAAAAGTGATACTGCACTGGCTTCAGACCCTAGACCTCCAGGTTCCTGGCAGCTTCTGCCTCTGCCCTCCTGAATGCTGAGGACTCTATGTTTAAGGAAGCTGGTGCAGCCCAGTAAAGAAGAAAGGCCATGTGGAGGCATATGGAAGTGTTCTAAGCCAACAGCCAAAGCGTCTTGCAAGACCTGTAAGTGAGTCCGCCTTTGGGCCCGGCTAACCACAGCTGAATGCCTCTGTGTGAACGAGCCCAGGCAAAACCGGAAGAGGAACCACTCAGTCCACCACCAGAACCATGAGGAATACCCAGTCATTGTCTTTAAGCCACTGGCTTTGGAGTGGTTTCTTACACAGCAATACGTAACCGAAATGTATTTCTATTCGAACTCCAGTCAATCAGTTTGCCGGTGGCTCTGGGGACATTAAAACCCTAGCTTTCCTCGTCCGCCCTGCTCATGAGCCAAGAGTGCTCTCGTGATTAGGGAAAGCTCTCAGGCAGGGTGTCCCAGATGTGCGCAGGAAGGAGCTGTCAGCGGCTACAGGAACACGGAGTATTGGGCGGATATGACGGAGAGCAGCCGCATTTCCTACAACCTCAGATGCTCTTTTTCTCCAGCTTGTGTGGGGAGTGGGGGTGGGAGGTGGAGATGAGGTTTCTTTGAGGAACTGCAGACATCAGACAGGATAATACCTCTGGGAGATACCACCACATAGGGGAAGAGTTTGCAGAACACACAGGTGGGGGCTGTTCAAAACTGAGATTGGGGAGGCCTCCTTCATTCTTTCCAACTTCTCTGAGAGCTGGATTCTCACAGCCTGCTCTCGCCCTGCGTGCCTAGAAGCCCACATTTTGCCTGCTCTCAGATTCTTCTCCATCGCTCTCTGTTTCCTAGTGGGCAAGCCCACTTACTCTCCCTGGTTGGACTCCTCATCAGCCTCCTGCCAACCTTCCATCCTTCTCACCTCTCAGCACCTCCCCGTCTTT
>CM053610.1:100500840-100513251 GCA_028646535.1 Procyon lotor
CCCCCCCCCCCCCCCCCCCCCCCCCCCCCCCCCCCCCCCCCCCCCCCCCCCCCCCCCCCGGAAAGAGAATATGCCAAAATGTTAAGTCCTGTTCTCTCATGGCAGAATCCTTCTATACATACCATTAAAACAAAACCCTTTTTTTCTTTGGTATGTTTTAATTTTCTAGAATGAATATATTTTATTATTGGGGAAACCATTGTTACTTTGTGTATGGTGTATATGACTGTATATAGTAACTCAGCACCTGTAATTAATTTCTTTGTGGAGTACCATGAAATATCATTGGGAGTTGGTGAAACACCCTTGTCTAGCCTTTTTTTTTTTTTAAAGTGGGAGGTGAGCAGAGGGAGAGAGAGAATCTTTTTTTTTTTTTTTTTTTTAAAGATTTTTATTTATTTATTTGACAGAGTGAGATCACAAGTAGGTAGAGAGAGAGGAGGAAGCAGGCTCCCCACTGAACAGAGAGCCCGATGCGGGGCTCAATCCCCAGACCCTGAGATCATGATTGACCCGAAGGCAGAGGCTTTAACCCACTGAGCCACCCAGGCACTCCAGCAAGGAGAATCTTAAGCAGGCTGCACGCTTAGCTTGTGGAGCTGTATCTCAAAACCCCGGAGATCGTGACCTGAGCCAAATTCCAGAGTCGGGACACATAAAACTGACTGAGGCCACCTAGGCCCTCAAGCCTGATTAATAGTAGAGTTTGAGAAACCCACTCAAAATACTCGGAATCTTTCCAGGCCCCACCAGGATCTTGTTTTTCATTTTTGTGTTCTTGCTCATTACTAAAGCCGGAGTCAGGAACCTACCTCTTAATATATCAACTTAATTATAGACATATGTGGAGGCTGACGTTTTCATTATGGTAATCTTCTCATGTTTCAAAGTAGACCTGCGAGAAAAAGGTTTCTATCTGATCTTTATGGTTGAATGTCCCATTCCCATCTTAATCAAAATAGTGACATTTCTGCAATCCTGTTTTTTTGCCTCAGCAAGTAAGAACCTACCCATCCAGCAGAGGCACAGTTTTTATCCTATTCGGTGCATATTTTAGTTAACAAAATAAATATATTTTTTAATCATTAAACTGTTTGTATGACGTGTTGTTTTTATTCTCTTTAGTTTGGGGAATTAAGAGTTTTGTCTTTTATGTTCAGACTTTGCTTTGTAACTTCTCTGAGTCTTACTTTTCTTCCTGTAAAATAGACATAATTAAAGCTATTCTGCTCTTTCTTGGATAGTTGTGAGGACCAAATGAAGTAGAATGGCTATGCAATGTTTATAAACCATGAGGCAGTGAGAATTATTTACCAATTAAGGTAGAAATATAAAAATTCTGTATGTAGGGGCACCTGGGTGGCTCAGTGGGTTAAGCCTCTGCCTTCGGCTCAAGTCATGATCCCAGGGTCCTGGGATTGAGCCCCGCATCAGGCTCTCTGCTCAGCAGGGAGCCTGCTTCCCCCTCTCTCTCTCTGCCTGCCTCTCTGCCTACTTGTGATCTCTCTCTCTGTCAAATAAATAAATAAAAATTAAAAAAAAATTCTGTATGTATTATCTGGGCAGCACAATAGAAAGATAAGTCTTTATAGTAAGATGTTTTTTGTGGGCTCAGGTTTTGTTTTTTTAGTAAGTATATCAGTCTTTTGTGTTCTTATTTGACCATATTTTGTGTGTATATCTCTATATAAAAGCTCTTTTTGTGCTACATAAATTGGAATAGCCATTATGGAAAACAATATGGAGGTTTCTCAAAAAATTAAAAAGAGAATTATCTTACTTCTAGGTATATATCCAAAGGAAATGAAATCACTCTCTTGGAGAGATAATCTGCACCCTTGTATTGATTGCAGCATTATTCGCAATAGCTGAGAAATGGAAACAACTTTATTTTATTTTAATTTTTATATATTTATATATATACATTTAAAGAGTATTTATTTATTTATTTGACAGAGAGGAGAGAGATCACAAGTAAGCAGAGAGGCAGGCAGAGAGAGAGAAGGGGAGAAGCAGGGAGCCCTGCTTAACCAACTGAGCCACCCAGGTGCCCTTGGAAACAACTTCAATGTCTAATAACAGATGATCAGAAAACAGATAAAGAAAATTGCTATATATATCCAATGCAGTGTTCATCCATAAACATGAAGGAAATCTGCCATATGTATAGTAGCCTTATACTAAGTGAAACAAGCCAGGGAAAGACAAATACCACTGACTTCCCTTGAAAATCCACCCCCAATCATTTTCCATTGTATTTAAAGAGATCTACAATAAGATATCATAACATCAAAATGTCTAATATGCGATCCAATATCTCTTGACAAATGAAGAACTGGGAAAATCTCAGGAACTCATAAGGAAAAGATGACCTACACACAATAAACCCAAGATGACAAAGATGTTGGAATTATCAGACAGAATTAAAATATTTTTATTTATTTGTCAGAGAGTGCACATGCAAACGAGCAGGGGGAGTGGCAGACAGAGGATCCCAGGACCCTGGGATCATGACCTGAGCCGAAGGCAGGCACTTAACTGACGGAGCCACTGAGGCGTCCCCAGACAAAGACTTTAAAGCAGATATTACAACTATGCTTCAAGAAGTCAAGTTTAAATTCAATGGAGGATGATGGGAGGGGAGGCGATTTTGTTAAAGCAGGTATTTGACTTCGTTGTGTTCAGATCACAAACTTCCAACCCATCTTTTTTTTTTTTTTTTTAATATTTATTTATTTATTTGACAGACAGAGATCACAGGTAGGCAGAGAGGCAGGCAGAGAGGGGGAAGCAGGCTCCCTGCTGAGCAGAGAGCCCGATGCGGGGCTCGATCCTGGGACCCTGAGATCATGACCTGAGCCAAAGGCAGAGGCTTTAACCCACTGAGCCACCCAGGTGCCCCCCCAACCCATCTTTGCACTAAAATTCCAATGTCCAGTTTTCAAAGCCTTTGCAGAGCTGTTCTAATTTGGGAACCTGACAGTATGATTAGGGTCACATGCACAGAGGCATAGTTCTGAAGTGACCCCAGGAGTGTTTCTAGATCTTCATGGTATCAGTTTCTTGAGGTCCTTTCTCTTTGCAAGTTCCCTGATACTTTCTGGCTCCTAGAGACCCTTTTCCTTGTCTGATGGCCAGACAGTTTGGGCTTCATTTCTTTGTTTTTTTTTTTTTTTTTAATTTATTTGACAGAAACACAGCGAGAGAGGGAACACAAGCAGAGGGAATGGTAGCAGGAGAAGCAGGCCTCCTGCGGAGCAGGGAGCCCGATGCGGGGCTCGAGCCCAGGACAATGGGATCATGACCTGAGCTGAAGGCAGACACCTAACGACTAAGCCACCCAGGCGCCCCTCATTTCTCTGTTTTACTGTGTACTTCCATAACCACATTTGCCTTTGATGCCAAACAACAAGATGGCAGAGAATGAAAGCCATGTGGATTCCCTTCACACTTATAGGAAGAGAAGGATTCTGTGTTTTTTTTTTTTTTTTTTTTAAAGATTTTACTTATTTGACAGAGAGAAACACAGTGAGAGAGGGAACACAAGCAGAGGGAATGGTAGTGGGAGAAGCAGGCCTCCTGCAGAGCAGAGATCCCAATGCGGGGCTTGATCCCAAGCCCCTGGGATCTGACCTGGGCCGAAGGCAGACGCTTAACGACTGAACCACCCAGGTGCCCCAAGGATTCTGTTTTGTTGGAGTTTTAGGTCCCGGTTCGGTCACTTGCTGATACTATTACTGCCAAGGCTGCTGCCTTTGGTTTGTTTGGGGGCATAGGTCAAGAGGAAGAGGGAAAAACCCAGAAAACCCTGTCTCCTTAGGGGCCCCCTTTACGGAACCTCAGACCAAAAAGATCAAAAGATTTCTTTAGGAGCCATTTCTGTCTGCATGTATTGGGCAATTCTGAATTTGTACTGCCTTTGAGTCTAGGCTGAGTGGTCCCAGAGGAAACAAAACAGGGAAACTCATTTTGGGGTTAGTATAACTTGTAGTTGTGGTTTCCTGCTCCAGGCCAACTACCATTTTCAGGGTCCTTAGATAGCTGATTCATGCATTCTGTCAGGTTTTTAGTTGTATTCAGCCTGAGAGACACGACAAACTATGCTGATTCCCCCCCCTTTATTTTAAACCAGAACCAGAACATAGATACCTTTTAATATTGCTACAACTGTATTATTCTTTTGTTTTGGTTAAGAATCTATTGAGCATGGCCTATTAATCTTTGCTGGAAATGTAAAGATGGATAATCTTTAAGTACTTATAGTAGATCTTCAGTTAGGCATGTGATTTGGGGATGGAGGCAGAAAGTAAATAATTTCATATTACACATTAATAATAATGTAGTTATTAATCTTACCCTTTTTGATCTGTTTCTACTTCAGGACTTGACATATGGTTTGTGGCTAAAGGAGAGAAGAACCTATTTATGTTCTATTAATTTTCTGTTTTTCTTACTGTCCCAAAATATAAGGGATGGAAAGTCTGTGGATATGTATGTGCTGGATAAAATTAATACTCAGTTTTAATAAGAATAAGAAATATAATTACATATATAATTATTATAATTTAAAATAATATGCAATAATTTATTATTATATACTTGTTTCTCAGGTCTTAGAAAAATACCCCAATACACCCATGAGTCATAAAGAAATTCTTCAAGTTATCCAGAGAGAAGGACTAAAAGAAATCAGGTGAGTTATTTAAATATTCCTAGTAATAACTATAATACTTGATTAAAGTATTTCATCGTGTACAGCAGTATACATTAGTCTTGAAGATTGATGATTTAGTAATAACTGCTAATTTCTGATTTATTCAGTTGTCAGATCTTAGAAGTTTTCAGTCATAGCACAGTTACAAAACCACAAGTAAGTTAAAAAAAAAATTCTTAGCTATGTCTAACCCATGCACTTTAATTCTTAGGAAGGCCTGGAGCCATCTTCAAGCCTTCATCTATGAGTTTAGGCTTTTAATTTAATAAGTTTGGTCATTAGCAGGTAAAAAATAATGTCTAGTATAGGGAGAATGCTAGAGGCAGACAGTCTAGGAAGAAATAACCTTGGCCTAAAGGAATAAAATGGAAAAGATACAAACAAAGCAGTATATATTTCAAGTTACAGTTTTATGTACAGCAAATAAAACAACTTGGAATCAATTAATACAGGACCAAAGATAAAATATACTTTAATTTTTAAGAGCCTTGTATTAACAATAGCACATAATAGTCACTTCATAATCAAGACCTTCTGCCATCAAGAAATGTTAAAATTTTGGTCAGCATACTTGGTATTGTTAACGTGGAAATCTGAGAGTCTACCTGAGAGATATTTTCACTAAGATGGAAAAGGTTGCAATGCTGTTTTTTTTTTTTTAAAGATTTTATTTATTTATTTGCCAGAGAGAGAGAATCACAAGTAGGCAGAGACGCAAGCAGAGAGAGAAGGGGGGAAGCAGGCTCCCTGCTGAGCAGAGAGCCTGATGTGGGGCTCGATCTCAGGACCCTGGGATCATGACCTGAGCCGAAAGCAGAGGCTTTAACCCATTGAGCCACCGAGGCGCTCCCAATGATATAATTCTAAATTTTTATTTGAATTAGATGAGATTTATTAGATTAAAATGAAAGCATAATGCCTATTTTTAAATTTTTTTTACTTTTTAAATAAATTAAATTGATTAGCATATAATGTGTTATTAGTTTCAGAGGTAGAGTTCATTGATTCATCAGTCTTTTTTTTTTTTTGTGATTCATCAATCTTATGTAATACATAAGTGCTCATTACATCATGTGCTCTCCTTAATGTCCAACCCCCAGTTACCCCAACCCCCCATCCCCACATGATCTATTTAATACCAACAACTTGTGCAAAGATAGAGGAGAAAAAGACAGTGATTTTTGTGGTCTGAGAAACAATTCTGCTAAGGTATTCTAATATTCTTTTATAATGCTGTTGACTTACAGAATAGGAACGAGCAAGAGATTTCATTTTTTTTTTCTTAGAATTAGACTTTTGATACACTGGGGAAATTGACCAGGGTATCTGGTATATAAAGACCAGACTCCCATCAGTCCCTTAGCTCTAAATGCCAGTTGCAGGGTTATCAAGCTCCAACCTACTAAGCTCTATGACTTTACACTTGTCAGTATCACTTCTAGGGAGCAGGCAAGAATAGTAAATAAGTAAAGACTAGTAAATAAGGGTAAAAAGAAGAAATTTAGAAAAAGTAGCAAGATGGTAGAGTTATCCAAAATAGCTTCTGGCTTTGCTTAGTGGTAACATTTATAAGTAGCTGTTCTTGGTTTTAACTATTTTGTTGTGATGCAGTTATGACCACAAAGCAATTCTAACTCACCAGTGACTTCCATTTTGTTAACTCCATGTGACTTTTAGTTCCTGACTCTTGCTTCTTAGCATTATTTAACATAGCTGAAACTGCTTCCTTCTTGAAACTCTCTTTTGTTACCTGAAGTGACCACAGACATTCTTCCTTCTTCCTTCTCAGTTTTTTTGCTCATTACCTTTTTCTTTTCCTTATTTATTCACTTATTTATTTGACAGAGAGAGTGCAAGTGCGTGTGCACTCAGCAGAGGGAACAGCAGGTAGAAGGAGAGGGAGAAGCAGCCTTCCCGCCGATCAGGGAGCCCACTTTGGGGCTCCATCCCAGGACCCTGAGATCATGACCTGAGCTGAAGGCAGCCGCTTAACGACTGAGCCACCCAGGCACCCCTGCTCATTACCTTCTAACTTAAGTGCAATTTTCCATTCCCCATAGCTTCAAATATTTTATGTTGTCAATTCTCAAATAGGTAGGGAAACTCTTTCCCACCTCAGCCTTTGTATGTCCTGCCTTCCTAGCAGGGAATGTGCTTTTCTCTCAGTTCCATCTTATTTTTCAGGCGTCCGTTTGAATATATCTTTTTTTTTTTTTTTTAAGATTTTTATTTATTTGACAGCGAGAAACACAGTGAGAGAGGGAACACAAGCAGAGGGAATGGTAGTGGGAGAAGCAGGTTTCCTGCTGAGCAGGGAGCCCGATGCGGGGCTCGATCCCAGGACCCTGGGATCATGACCTGAGCCGAAGACAGACGCTTAACAACTGAGCCACCCAGGCGCCCCTGAATATATCTTTTTTAGAGAACTTTGGCTGACTTGACGAGCTAGAGCAAATTTCCTTTTTTGGTGTATTGTAGTGTTCTGTTTATTTCTTCATACCACTTAAGGCTTGATATTTTCATGATCTTAAAAAATGTCCTACAGCTTCTCTGTACCTTACATTAAGGTAGCTCATGAGGGCAGTGGCATCTGCTCTTTTTCCCCCTTCTCTTTTGTGCTTGGTATATACCAGACATTGAAAACCTACTGGTTAATGCATAAATGAAGTATCAGGTGTTAGAAGATCATATTCAGATGCAGTTACAGCTTATTCTCTTGCTGCAATGATGTGTTAAGTGATAGTGTTACAGTCTTTAACGTTTTTAGACCGGTTACAGAATAAAATAGATAATTTCTTTATTGAAGATGTGCTACTTCTTATAGTTAATTTTCATTCTTCAGTCCTCAGTACATTTTTTTCCTTTTGTAGTTTTCCCTGTGTTCCCCATTTTGAAGAAGCTCACTTAATTTTGATTATTCTAAATTATATTGTTTTATTTTAAAATATATAAAGTGGAAACAGCCCACATGTCCATCAGAAGATGAGTGGATAAATAAAGTGTAGCATATACATTCAATGGAATATTATTCACCCTAAAGAACAGTTGAAATTTTGGGACGCTCAGGTCCCAGGGTCCTGGGATGAGTCCCACATCAGGCTTCTTGCTTAGCAAGGAGCTTGCTTCTCTCTCTGCCTGCTGCTCCCCCTGCTTGTGCTCTCTATCTGACAAATAAATAAAATCTAAAAAAAAAAAAAGAAGAATGGAAGTTCTGATACATGTTATGTGGATGAACCTGAAAAATTGCTAAGTGAAATAAGACAGACACAAAAAAGGACAAATAGTGATATGGCAACAGGAAAAAAAAAGGACAAATATTTTACAGTCCCATTTATATGAGATACTTAGAACAGGCAAACTGATAGAAAAAGAAAGTAGAGTAGAGGTTACCAGGGGCTGAGAATAGGGAAAAAATAGACAGTTATTGATTAAATTAGTGTAGGGTTTATTTTTGGGATGATCCAAAAGTTCTGGAAATGGACAGTGGTAATGGTTATACATCATTGTGAGTGTACTCAATGCCACTGAAATCTACACTTACAAAAATGGTTCAGATGGTAACTTGTACGTTACGTATATTTTGCCTCAACCAACCAACAAAAAAAGTATTAAAAATGAAGTGATTGGCTCCTGGCTGAGAAAGACTGAGGTACTAGTCCCTTCAAGAACTTAAAAGGGTTGGGGCGCCTGGGTGGCTCAGTCATTAAGCGTCTGCCTTTGGCTCAGGTCATGATCCCAGAGTCCTGGGATCAAGTCCCGCATCAGGCTCCCTGCTCGGCAGAAGGCCTGCACCATTCCCTCTGCTTGTGTTCCCTCTCTCGCTGTGTTTCTCTGTTTCAAATAAATAAAATCTTTAAAAAAAAAAAAAAAGAACTTAAAAGGGTTTTTCAGAGATGTTTTCTGCAGTCTTTGAGTTATACAGTTTTATAAGGCTCAGGGTCTGGTCACCAGACAAAAGCCACATGGTAATTTGAACAGAGAAGTTATTCAGTTAGCTGGTTAAGTTATTAATTGGTTAACCAGAAGTTAACTATTTAAAGGGAGCAGCCAGTACCTGTAGGGCTGAGGCAGTGTGCCCTAAGAAAGAATAACTTTCAAGATCTCCCTCTGTGCCCCTAGGTTGTGATTTCGATCTTAATGAAGTGGGTGGGGTTCTGGTCCAATGGAGACAAAGTTCACTGATGGTATAGCCTGGGCTGGCAAATAGGAAACTGCCCACTGGGTATTAGTAGAACTTGCTGGAAAGCCTCCTGCTGGGCAGTTGTCCCACGTTCACTGTGGAGCCAGCTGAGGCACCAGCAGAATTTTCTGGGAAGCCACCCACAGTCATTCTACTGAACCTTGCCGAAGTTTGGGTGCCACTGAGTGTCCCTCTGTTGCTGGGGGCTGCCTGCCATATGAGCAGCAGGCGAGAGCACAGTAAAACCAGAAAGAAAAGCCCCTTTTGATTCTGCAGCGTTCTTCCAGCACTCTGCTGACAAAACTTAACATCGAGCCAGCTGGCAAATGAGAAGTATTTATAGGGTCCAGCTCCACTACCACAGAAAAGGACAAAGAAGGTTGAATTTGGAGGTAAAAGTCAATAAATTGATAACTAGCTCAGCAGCCTTCAGTAGTTTTTTAGCAGATTAACTGAGATCATTTTCTGACCCTACACACCACTTTGGTTTACTTGATTTGTTTCCATCTGCTCTCGAGCTAAACAGATAGACGGCTCTTTTCTGTATGGGATCTAGGATTTCTCACCTTAGGACATAGATCAATCTTTATCTTCACTTTTTTATGAAAAATCTTGGCAGTGTTTTAAAACCAACTCATATGTTTTTAAATTTTTTTTCTCATTTAGGCTGTTTATCTGGTGGATTTTTTTTTTTTTTTTAAAGATTTTGTTTATTCAGGGCGTCTGGGACGCTCAGTTGGTTAAATGTCTGCCTTCGGCTCAGGTCATGATCCTGGGATCCTGGGATCAAGCCCCACATCAGGCTCCCTGCTTGGCAGGAAGCCCGATTCTCTCTCTCCCACTCCCCCTGCTTGTGTTCCCTCTCTCACTATATATTTCTCTTTCTCAAATTAATAAAATCTTAAAAAAAAAAAAAAAAAAGATTTTGTTTATTCATTTGAGAGAGAGCACAAGCAGGGTGAGAGGCAGAGGGAGAGGGAGAAGTACAGTCCCTGCTGAGCTGGGAGCCTAATGTGGGGCTCGATTCCAGGACCTGAAGATCATGACCTGAGCTGAAGGTAGACACTTAACCATCTGAGCCTTCTTTTGAATATTTTTAGTTTTGCAGTATAATATATTTTATTTCATTTATATTTCAGTTCATTTTTTTTCCCTCATGGAGTATAGTAATACCGAATGCTTTAAAGTTTTGTCTGGGAAGTCTAACATCTGGATAATCTCAGGGTTGGCAACTGTCCATTGCTTTTCCTTTGAGAATTGCTCACAGTTTCCTGGACCATTTTTTAATTGAGAAATTTAAGGTTGTATTCTGGACATTTTGAATATTATGTTGTTTTAGGCTCTGTTTTTCTGTTATAAACCTTTGGAGAATGGTGATTCCTTCCTTTGTTCTTTCGTTCCTTCCTTCCAGTCAATCCAGTTGTCATCAGACTATACTTGTTGTCTCTTATCTTCTGTAGGTGTTGGTTCAATAATCAGGTCGTTTTCAAAGCCTTTGCTCTACTGTTTTAGATTTGTTTCATGCATGTGCCACTTAGGGTTATTAGTCTGAGATGTGAGATGTGGTTCAGTTCTCAAAGCCTTTCCTGTGTTGGATGGGAATGTCCCAAGTATACAGAGCTCTAGGATGAACCTACACCTTCTGTGAGAATTAGGGTATTCCCTTCTCCCGTTCTGTTCTCTCTGGAATAGAGAGAATAGAGTGGGTTGAGGCCTCTGGAATATTTCTCCTCAACCAGGGTCTGCACTTTGGTGAGAAATGGTGAGAAAACCCCTAGAAAACTCCTATGTGAGAATTTAGCCAACTGCAACATTAGAGGGAACAGTCCACAGGATCGACTTCACTTATTAGTCCCAACTGCATAGTTCAAGGAACCCCAAGACTACTCTCAAGGCTCAGTAATTTGTTCAAGTACTTGCATAACTCACTGAAAACTTAGGATTATGGGAAGGATACAGGGAAAGGATGCAGATGAAGATTAGCCAAGTGAAGAAATGTATAGGGCAGAGTTAAGGTAAATTACCAAATACAGACCTTCCAGCCATCCTTGCCCTATGACTTAGGAGAGTGTTAAATATCAATATCAGTGTGTGATAATATGCATGGAATGTTGCCAATATCACTCAAGCCTTGGTGTCTAGAGTTGTTTTTTTTTTTTTTTTAAGATTTTTATTCATTCGTTTATTTGACAGAGAGAGAGAGAGATCACAAGTAGGCAGAGAGGCAGACAGAGAGGGAGAAGCAGGCTCCCCGCGGAGCAGAGAGCCCAATGTGGGGCCCAATCCCAGGACCCTGAGATCATGACCTGAGCCGAAGGCAGAGGCTTTAACCCGCTGAGCCACTCAGGTGCCCCCAGCTTTCTTAATTTTTAATGTTTAAGGTAGTTGCTTTTTAAAAATTGACATATAATGAACATACCTTAAAAACATTTTAAAGCATACAGTTCAGTGTTGTTTTTTTTTTTTTAAAGATTTTATTTATTTACTTATTAGAGAGAGGGAGAGAGAGCATAAGCAGTGGGAGGGGTTGAGGGAGGGGTTGAGAGAGAAGCAGACTCCGTGCTGAGCAGAGAGCCCGATGTGGGACTCCATCCCAGGACTCTGGGATCATGACCTGAGCCGAAGGTAGACGCTCAACCAACTGAGTCACCTGGGCGCCCCACTCTTGTTTTTATTTAATATATTCACCCAGAACAGTTCCATTACCCGGAAAGAAACCCTGCAATGTCAGCTGTCACTCCCCAGTACCCCAGCCTTGGCAACCAATAATGTGCTTTCTCTCTCCATGGAATTGCAGTTTTGGATATTTCATATAACAGAATCATAGAATACGTGGCTTTTTGTGACTGGCTTGTGTCATATAGTGTGATGATTTTAAGGTTCATTCATATTGTAACATTTATCAGTACTTTGTTCCTTTATTGCTAAATAGTATTCCATTGTATGCACAGGCCACATTTTGTTTATCCGTTCATTTATTGATGGACATTGGGGTTATTTTCACTTTTGGGCTATTATGACTAATGCTACTGTGAACATCTGTGTCCACATTTTTGTATGGGAAATTGCTTTTTGTATTTTTGTCCACAGGTTTTGGTTGCAACCAGCCAGGGGGAGAGAGGCTATTGTGGGTCTGCTCTGTCTTCGCCACGTCTCACTCACTCAATTTTAAATCATGAAATCATATTGAAGAGGTTAAGGAGATTAATAAAAAAGCTGTTTTACTAGAGTAGCCGAATCTTCCGGTGGTTTGGATTGCCTGAGTAGTGTTGGAGACAATAGACTGATTTGAGGTGCAAATTTTAAGACTTGCTGTTGGATTGGATGTGGGAGGTAAAAGGAAGGAGGAGATAAGAAATGATTTCTGGGGAAAAAAAAAAAAAGAAAGAAAGAAATGATTTCTGGGGGTGCCTGGGTGGCTCAGTTGTTAAGTGTCTGCCTTTGGCCCAGGTCATGATCCCAGAGTCCTGGGATCAATCACCGCATCAGGCTCTCTCCTTGGCAGGAAGCCTGCTTC
>CM053610.1:100513351-100530784 GCA_028646535.1 Procyon lotor
GTTCCCTCTCTCGCTGTGTTTCTCTCTGTCAAATAAATAAAATCTATAAAAAAAAATTACTGGAAAACAAGTAGTTTTCAGTATGTCAGATATTAAAAAAAAAAAAAAGAAATGATTTTTGGGTTTCAGTATTACCTACCACCCTTTTACTGTAGAAAACCGAGGAATTAGGGGCGCCTGGGTGGCTCAGTTGTTAAGCGTCTGCCTTCGGCTCAGGTCATGATCCCAGCGTTCTGGGATCAGGCCCCGCATCGGGCTCTCTGCTCTGCGGGAAGCCTGCTTCTCCTGCTACTATTCCCTCTGCTTGTGTTCCCTCTCTCGCTGTGTTTCTCTCTGTCAAATAAATAAAATCTTTAAAGAAAAGAAAAGAAAAGAAAACCGAGGAATTAAACTGGTCAAGTGAGGAACTAATAAAGGATTCACTGAGCATGTACTTGTGGGTTCAAAAAAAAAGTTCTGTACGTCAAGAGAGGTGCGAAGGTATTCAGGTACTGGCCCTGGTTATGTTATAAGTCTCAAGATAGCAGTTAAAAGGTAGAATGATCGGGAGCTGTAGAGCAGGTATCTGTTGTCAGAGATAAACACCGCATACCTGTTTTATCAGTGAGTAAGGAGTTCTCCCAGTATGTCACAGAATCCAAGAATACATCCTTTTTTTTCATGATAATATACTTTTCTTATGTTACAAGTCTAGGTTAGTAAGGTAGGTACTGAGGTCAGTTATTTAAATATAAATGTTTACTTTTAGAAAATTGCAAATTGAAACAAAAGTATATATCCTTCAGCTCACTTATAAATGGTCTTCCCAACCCAGACTGTTTTGAAGTCAATCTTAGGCATTTTATTACTTCAGCATTGCAGTATATATCTAACAGCTGAGACGTTAAGAGACTATGTGCAAGCTGGATATTGTGGCTTGTCAGAAAGAGCAACTAAGCACAGACATTAAGTATTACTATGGGTAAAACAAAGAATAGTCTGAGTCAAATGCTGTGAGACCATTCCTGCTAATCCATAATGTTAATCCCTCATTAGCACTTTTTCCCTTAGTCTTTTGTATAAAAGGTTTTCCCCCTTCATGAGCTGTGGCAGGTACTGAAGTTTACAGTGTACTTTTCTAGCAGTAAGTGTGGGACTTCAAGCCTTCCTTCTAACATAGCCATTGCTTTTAGTGCCTGTCCCCTGCTCCCAAGTTTTCTTAACCTGCCTTCTTCATCCTATTAGCTATCTTACCTTGACTCTTCTTATATATGCTAATAAAGAAAGTTTTTAGGAAGGAAGAGAAAAATAACAAAATAATTATTTTCTGAGACCCTATTCTCTTACTGGTTTTTCTTTTCATTCATAAGTAGAAGAGGAAAGACAAATTAGGAAGATTCTTGGTTTTATGAATTTATCATCCACATATTGAGTATTTTCTGAATTAGGCCAATTATGGGTGGTCACAAGCATTCTTGATATATAATAATTTTGGTGAGGCATGAATTTGAATCTTGTACACCATAAAATTGATGTGGAAGAATGAGTTATGTGGCTAATAAGAGTGTAGCCAACTACCTAGCTTTTAAGTTAGGTTGATCATTACTTATTTGTCATCTCTCAAAGAAGTCGAGAAGTAAGCATTGGTTCTTTATGGAAAAGGACCTGCTAAGGAAGACAAAAGGCTAGTTATATAGTGGTATTGGAAAATTCGGGGACAAGCAGATGACATAGTTGTGGGTTTCTTGGAAATGAAGTTTATCTAGTCGTTTACAACATCATGGCCCCAATTAAAAGAGTAATCTCTTGCATTCCTCACCCTTTTGTCCCTCCCAAACCCCTTTTCTAAGCCAGTTACCTTATTTTAGTCATAAAATATTATTGCCGGCAAAGATGATTGGGATATTACCACTACATCTTATTTTATTTTATTTTTCAAAAGATTTTATTTATTTATTTGACAGAGAGAGAGATCACTAGTAGGCAGAGAGGTAGGCAGAGAGAGAGGGGGAAGCAGGCTCCCTGCTGAGCAGAGAGCCTGATGCGGGGCACGATCCCAGGACCCTGAGATCATGACCTGAGCTGGAGGCAGAGGCTTAACCCACTGAGCCACCCAGGTGCCCCTCAAATCAAACTTATATTATGTGCTGACATATAATAACTTTAGGATAGTTACTGTCTGACTGTAAATGGCTTTCTGGAAGAATTTGAGACAAAACCCTCATCTGTCATAATAACTTGGATTCTTAAAGGGCCAGAATTTTTCTTTGAGGGATGTGTAGAGCCCTATATGGGACTTGATCTCATGACCCTGTGATCAAGACCTGAGCTGAGATCCAGAGTCGGATGCTGACTGAGCCACCCAAGGGCCAGTACAAGTTTAAGAACTTATAGTAATGAGACATTTAAATAGATCTTTATATTGTTTTGTAGAACTACAATTTCTTCCCTACAAGAGTTGTTTTTCTTTCTTTCTTTCTTTTTTTTTAACATCTCAGTCTTATATCCCAAGCAAGTTCTTTAGAGTTGGAATTGTAAAGAATCCTGGGAACCACCTAGCAAAGATCATGCTCAGTAAACAGTTTGCCAGATTGAAATTTTACCTCTTTGGAGGAGTTCCAGTTGAATTTGATTAGTATCAATACATTTACTTAGGAGCAAAATAATCCCTCTCATATGGTATTAAAGTATGTTTTAGCTCATCTCATACCAAAAACTAATCCTAGCACCTGTTTTTCCCTCATCTTTCCTTGTGTAAAATATGTAGCAAGGGAAGTAGAGTCAACATTCTCTACAGCTTTTCAGTAGAAATTGTTATCCCTGCAGAGTAGGTCATTGGACTGTTTGCCAAACTGATTTGTCTTAAGGTGATTCACTAGAAAGAGCTCAGTTTAAGAATGAAGAACATTGTTGATTAAATTGATACCATATTAACTAAAAATTAGCTGACTTTGAGTTCAGCCTGTTTTCTTTATCTGTCCATTACAGTCTGCTTTCAAGCACACAGACCTCGCAGGGATGTCAAAAGGATTAATAGTGAAAAAACAAAACCCCCCAAATGCTCGCATATTGACAGAAAAAAGTATTATCCATTGTATTAAGCTTCATGGTAGTGAATCTGGATTCTGGATCAAAGGGAAGCTAATAAACCTTAGGGTCCATAGCTGATGGCTTTATGATGGCTCCTTGAAATTGAAATGCATGGGAAGAATATTAAAGAATATTCATTGCATCCACATTTAACTCCAAACTGCCTTAGTAGTTTTAGTATGCTGTATAATTAAGGTATTGCAACTGCTATTTGAAATGGTTTAGACTATTTAGCTGAGTTTGTGCATTTTTAGACAGTCATATTTTGGGCTAACTTGTAAATTCTAAAGAAGATATACATGTTTTACATAGCAAAGTGGGGGGAGGGTGCTAATTTGAAGAATTGTGGATATTGCTGGGAGGGGAAGGGAGAGTTTACTTTTTGACTTTATTGTTAAAATTAAAAGTTTTTTTCTCTTTCTTTCATTTTCTTGGGGTGCATTCCAACTCCAGAAGGTAAGAAGTATTACTTTATTCTAAGGACGTATGTACAATGATAAAGTCTCTTCTACAAGTTTAATTGAACTCACCTTTGGATGCATGATTTTTACTTTATAACACTAAACAATTAGTTCAGAAACTAAATAAGAGTGAAATTACTATGTAAATATTTATTATATGTGCTTTTTTTGTCCTTGCTGTTTCTAATAATCATTATTTACTCATAATTTTAGTATATGTGCTGCCGAAGCGAGCACTATTTAGTCATAATTTTAGAAACCACAATCAACATTTAGTTTTAAAATTGTCTTTTGACTTGTACTAGCATTGGGATACCTAGTGTTCTGCAGAAACTATTTCAGATTGAAAATGTGTGGGCTAACATTTGCTTTAAGACTGTAGGCTTGAAAATATTGTATGTTTATGCTCTGATTTAGAGGCAGTATTGGTAAAATCCTCTATGGGAATGGCACTTTAAAACCAGGCTAGAGCAGATTAAAATTCATAGTTTGGATCCTTTACTGAACTGGCTTTTTTCTATGTTGATATAGCATTTTAAAAAAATTAAAAAAAAATTTTATTTTTAAAGATTTTATTTATTTATCTGACAGAGAGATAGCACAAGTAGGCAGATCAGCAGGCAGACGGAGAGGGAGAAGCAGACTCCTCACTAAGCAGGGAGCCCAATGTGGGCTCAATCCCAGGACACTAGCATCACTACCTGAGCTGAGCCCCCCAGGCGCCCTTGACATATTATAATTATCTGCCTTGCCTGTGAGACTTGAGAACAGGAACCACAACACTGTTTTCATGTAAATAAGCATGGCATGGCTTTTAGTTAGAGCTTAGTACATCTTTTTAACTCCAGCTAAATTTGTATTCCATTAAGTTCCTTTACAAGAATCTATTCATTTAAAAAAAAAAAAAGAATTTATTCATTTTTGAGTATCCAGTTTATGGAGGAAACTTTTTTTTGAGGAAACCTTAATTCAGTTAACTGTACAAACAGTTAAAATTATAAGTTAAACTATTTAAAACTAGATAAGAAAAGTTTCGTGTGTGTGTATGTTTTGAGGGGGACTTACATTGATTAGATTCTTTAGGTACAAAAAACAGGAATCAAATGTGAATAATTTAAACAAAATAGGGTTCTTTTTTTTGAAGACTGTGAGGTAGTTCATAACCTCAGAGGAAAGAAACAGGCTCTGAAATGGAGAGAACTAAGGCAGCTTCAGAGATCAGGTCGCTGGGACTAATGGATGGGCTCATCAGGACTCTCTAGCTGTGATGAGTTAGTCTTTGTCTATTCTGTTCAAGGTTAAAATTTGAGGAAGGGTGAACCTGGCTGGCTCACTGTCTAGGCATGGTGAGATATTTTGACTTTCCAGTGGGGTAAGGTCATAGTTCCCCCAAAGCAAAGTACACATTCTTTCCAGAAGAAAAGAAACAACAGATGTCCACTGTGTTGCTCATCGTAGAAAATTAGCGTACAAGAGAAAAATATAAGCTACAAGCAGTTGTAATAAGTAACCCTTTATACAGATTGTCCCAGTGGTAATATATGCAGTACCCTAGTACAGTATCCCAACCAGAATATTGCTTTTGCTACAGTCTACTTTGTACTCATTTGTATGTGTATGTTTGTGCACATGTGTATATTTGGACTGTGCATTTTTATCACATGTATAGATTCATGTATCTACCACCAGTCAGAATACAGAACAGGTCATCAACAAGAGGATCCCTTGTGTTGCCAGTTTCACAGCTACACCTCCCTAGTGCCAGCTCCATCCACTCCCCTTAACCCCAGCAACCACTAATGTGTTCTATATTTCTGTAATTTTGTCATTACAAGAATTTATATTAATGGAATTGTATAAAGTATGTAATTATTTGGCTTTTATTCAGTGTAATTTCCTATAGATTCATCCAAGTCGTTGTATGTATTAATATTTCATTCTGTTTTTTTGCTGAGTAGTATTCAGTGACATTGCTTTAGCAGAGTTTATTTAATTAGTCACCCATTGAAGGACATGTGAGCTGTTTCTAGTTTTTTTGGTGCAGTTTTTGACTATTACAAATAAGGCTTTTTTTTTTTTTTTTAAAGCTTTTTTATTTATTTGACAGAGAGAGATCACAAGTAGGAAGAGAGGCAGGCAGAGACAGAGGGGGAAGCAGGCTCCCCACTGAGCAGAGAGCCTAAGGGGCTTCATCCCAGGACCCTGAGATCATGACCTGAGCTGAAGGCAGAGGCTTAACCCATTGAGCTACCTAGGCGCCCCCACAAATAAAGCTTTTATGAAAATTTGTGTATATGTTTTGTGTAAACATAAATTTTCCTTTCTCTGGCATAAATGGCCAGAAGGGCAGTTGTTGGGTTGTCTGGTAAGTGCATATTAGTTTTAAAGAGATTTTCACATTATTTTCGAGAATGATTGTACCATTTTACATTCCCACCAGCATTACATGTGAGATCCAGTTTCTCTGAATTTGAAATGAATTTCTTCTAAAAAGCATACAGTTGGGTTGTGGGGTTTTTAAAGCCAACTTTGCTAATCTTTGTCTTTTAATTTGCATATTTACATCATTTATGTTAAAGGTAATTTTTTTTTTTGTTTAAGGTAATTATTGATAGAGTTTATGTCTGCCATTTTATTATTTGTTTTCTGTTTCCTTTGTTTTCTTGTACTTTTTTTTTCCTTTTAAGATTTTATTTATTTGAGAGCAAGAGGGCTAGAAGGAGAGATAGAGCATACAGAGGGAGAAGGAGAGAGAAGCAGACTCCCTGCTGAGCAGGGAGCCCAAGGTGAGGCTCGATCCCAGGACCCTGGGATCATGTCCTGCGCCAAAGGCAGATGCTTAACCAACTGGGCCATCAAGGCACCCTCCTTGTCCTATTTTTTTTTTTTTTTCTTTTCTCTTCTCTTCTCTTCTCTTCTTTTTTTTAAGATTTTTATTTATTTGACAGAGAGAAGCACAGCGAGAGAGGGAACACAAGCAGAGGGAATTGTAGCGGGAGAAGCAGGCTTCCTGCCGAGCAGAGAGCCCAATGCGGGGCTCGATCCCAGGACCCTGGGATCTGACCTGGGCTGAAGGCAGACGCTTAACGACTGAGCCACCCAGGCGCCCCCTATTTTTCTTTTCTTGCCTTCCCATGGGTTATATTTTTAGGATTCCATATTGGTTTATTTATAGTGTGTTACTTTGTATCTGTGCATAATTTTCTCAGTGTTTGCTGTGGGTATTACAGTGTACCTATGTGATTATCATTCTGATGGTATGAACATTTTACTACTTTGAGATGTGGAAACCATTCCATTTAGGGTCTTAATCATTTGATGTTATAGTTTTTTAATTTTGTTTTGTTTTAAAGATTTAATTTATTTGACAGAGATAGAGATCACAAGTAGGCAGAGAGGCAGGTGGGGACAGAGGGGTAAGCAGGCTCAGTGCTGAGCAGAGAGCCTGATGCGGGGCTCAATCCGAGGACCCTGAGATCATGACCCAAGCCGAAGGCAGAGGCTTTAACCCACTGAGCCATCCAGGCGCCCCTTGATATTATAGTTTTTGTTTCAATCATCCAATATTAGTTAAAAATTGATGAGAAGGGTAGTCTTTTGTATATACCTTTCTTTTTTTTAAAGATTTTATTTACTTATTTGACAGAGGGAGAGAGATCACAAGTAGGCAGAGAGGCAGGCAGTGGAGGAGGAAAGCAGGCTGCATGTGAGGCAGAGAGCCCGATGCGGGGCTCGATCCCAGGACCCTGAGATCATGATCCGAGCCAAAGGCAGGCTTTATCCCCTGAGCCACCCAGGCTTCCGTTTACCCGTATTTCTATTCTTCTTTCTTTCCTGATGCTCCAGTATCCCTTTTTTAAAAAATCTTTTTTTAAAAGATTTTATTTATTTGAGAGAGAGAGAGAAAAAAAAAACCCACAAGAGCCAGGGGGAAGGGTGAAAGGAGAGGGAGAAGCACTCTCCACTGAGCAGGGAACCCAATGTGGGACTCAGTGGAATCCTGGAAACCCTGAATCATAACCTGAGTTAGATGGTTAGCTGACTGAGCCACCCAGTTGCCCTCTAGTATCCCTTTTATCTTTTTCTTTCTTTCTTCCTTCCTTCCTTTATTTGTCAGAGAGAGAGAAAGTGCACAAGTAGGGGGAGCAGTAGGCAGAGGGAGAAGCAGGCCCCCCGCCCAGCAAGGAGCCCTCTGTGGGACTCCCATCCCAGGAGCCTGGGATCACAACCCGAGCTGAAGGCAGCTGCCTAACCAACTGAGCCACCCAGGCGTCCCTATCTTTTTCTTCTGTTTGAAGAACTTCCTTTAGCCATTCCTTAAATGTGGGTCTGCTAGCACCACATTTCTTAGTTTTACTTTTTCTGAGACTGCCTTTATTTCCTCCTTTGTGCTCCTAAAGGATAGTTATTCAGATATAGAATTCACAAGGAATTATAGAATTAACCATTCATTTTGTTCAGCATTTGTTAGACTTTATACCACTTCCTTCTCGTCTCCATGGTGTCAGATGAGAAATCTGCTGTTGATTGAATTAGTGTTTCCCTATAGGTAATGTGTTGTTTTTCTCTGTTTTTATGACTTTTTAAAAAATTTAATGCTCAGAAGTTTCATTATGTGTCTTTGTGTGTGGACTTCTTTGAGTTTATTTTATTTAGATTTTTGAGTTCCTTAAATATTTTTGTTTCTTTTTTACCAAGTAAGTTTTTAGCCAGTAGTCCTTTGAATACTCAGTATTGCTTTTCCTTCTGGGACTCTGTGGTATGAACTTTAAATCTTTTGTTATTATTACTATTATTTGTTTTGTGCCCTTTTACTACTCTGCTAATCCACACGTCTCATTTTGGGGTCCCAACTGGACTTCTCCAAAAATGCCTGTTTAAAAATTTCCCTGCACACCTTTTCCCTCTTCAGTAACTCTTTTCCATTTGTTTCATGGCATGTTTGGGGAGGAAAATAGGTTGAAGAAACAAATTCATTAAAGTATGGATGGGTCAGATGCTATTTTTAAAATTTAAAAACTTACATTTAAGATATTTCCTTTTTAAAAGTAGATTAGTTGTTACCCAAATGAATTTCTTATTAGAAGAATTGGTGGTGACATGACCGAGAGAGAGCAAGCAAAAGACTTTAATGAAAGGGTTTTTAAGAATACAATTGCCAATGAATTAAAAACCCACCAAGATTATTTATTAATATAATGATTTCTAAACTCCTTATTTTTCAACATAAGGGTGCTGTTGAGTTTGGTTTTGTTTTGCGTGGGTAGACATGCCATAAAAATCAGTTCTTAGTTTTAAAATTACTTGGTACTGAATTTTTAGTTTGTATATGGATAATGATTACTGTACATGCATTTCTGTGTTTTGTATAGAAATATGTATATCATGTGAGTGAAAGATTCTTACATGTTTTTTGTCTTTGTATATATAAAATTGACCTAAGATAGGGCATTTAAGCATCTGTTTGGGAAACTAGATGACTCTACATTTCTTTTAACCTTGGAAGTCTGAGTCTGTTATTTAATCCTATTGAAATTCAAGGGATTGAACTTTGAAGGATAAATATAGAGTGTGTAATAGTTCAGTTAGAGATAGGGAAGCTGATTAATTGAGGCCTAATTTTGACAAGTCTGTTCTGTAAGAGGGAGTACAGAAAGATGAACAAGAGATTGAGATTAGAGATTGGACTGGGTAATTTATTGCAAGGGGAAATATCAGTAAGAATAAATAAATTAGACTGATGAAGTCCCTTAAAGCTTTTTATCAGTGGCTTGAAATGGGCATAATAAATACTGGAAGACATTGGTGAATTTTATTTTCTATTTTAATTTTTAATTTTTTAATAAGCTTTTCTACTTTTTATATTTTAAATTTATTTTTATTTTTAAAAGATTCTTATTTGTTTGTCAGAGAGAGAGAGAGAGTGAATACAAGCAGGGAGAGCTACAGGCAAAGGGAGAAGCAGGCTCCCTGCTGAGCAAGGAGCCCGATGTAGGACTCGATCCCAGAACCCTGAGATCATGACCTGAGCTGAAGGCAGACGCTTAACTGACTGAGCCACCTGGGCATCCCTATTTTTATTTTTATTTTTTTTTAAAGATTTTAATTATTTATTTGTCAGAGATAAAGAGAACACAAGCAGGGGGAGTGGCAGGGAGAGGGAAAAGCAGACTCTCTGCTGAGCAAGAAACCTGATGTGGGATTCGATTCCAGGGCCCTGGGCTCATGACCTGAGCCAAAATTAGATGCTTAACCAACTGAGCCACCCAGGCGTTCCAAAGTGGTGAATTTTATGGATGGACTATAAAATTTCTTAGGTTTCTTTCTTTCTTTCTTTTTTTTTTTTAATTTTTATTTATTTGACAGAGAGGAGAGAGATCACAAGTAGGCAGAGAGGCAGGTAGAGAGAGAGAAGCAGGCTCCCTGCTGAGCAGAGAGCCTGATGCAGGGCTCAATCCCAGGACCCTGAGATCATTACCTGAGCTGAAGGCAGAGGCTTTAACCCACTGAACCACCCAGGCGCCCCCAAATTTCTTATGTTTCTTTAGATTGGTTGTAGGAGGGGATGCCAATGAGGAAAGAACCAAAAATATGAAAAGGAGTAGGCCTTAGGATTTTATGAGGAGTCTTAATGTACTTAAAGGGATGTCTTATGGAATAATGAAAGTGTTAAATTTTTTTCCTTCTACTCACAGAGATAACTTATTACAAGGTCATTTTGGAAAATTCAAAGTACAGAAAGTCACAGATTTTCCCACCATGATAGCCACTGATTCCCAGCAAAAATCAAGACTAAAAATGGAGTTATAGGAAGACACACACTTGGCTTAGCTTAAAGAATAATTTATGAATTATTAGAAATACTTGAGGACATAAGTTACCCTCCACCACCTTATATGCTTGTGTGAAAGACTGGACGATTACCTACTGATGTTTAGGAGGAGATATAAGCATCTGTAGTAAATGGGCTAGATGACCTGGGAAGCCCCTTGTCAACCTGTGGATTTGTCTGATTCTTATCTGTAGGTGTTGCATAAACTGAGAGGAAGGTAAAGAATGAGTAAGAGTTACATGATTTTACTTGACCCAGTAAGTCTGCTTTTGGGTATATACACAAAGGATTTGAGAGTAGGGAGTTGAATAGATCTTTTTACACCAATATTACTAGCAGCAATAGTCATAACAGGGAAAAAGACAGAAACAACCCAGATGGCCACTAATGGGTGAATGGATGAACAAATGTGACATACATATTCAATGGACTATTATTCAGCCTTAAAAAGGAAGGAAATTCGAACATATGCTATAATATGGATGAACTTCAAAGACACTCTACAAAGTGAAATAAACCAGACCAAGAAGGGAAATATTGTGATTCCACTTATATGAATCCTATTTATAGAGGCAGAAAGTAGAAGAGTGGTTGCTGGGGGTTGGATGTAGGGGAGAAATCGAGAGGGGTTTAATGGGCGTAGAGTTTGAGTTTTTTAAGATAAGAGTGCTAGAGTTTGGTTGTATAAACAGTGTGAAGGTACTTAAGTGTAAGTGAAGTGTACACTTAAAGTGGTTGAGATGGTCAATTTTATGTTTATAGTTATGTATGTAGCTATTTCTGATTATGTTCAGTTCTTAAATTGATAGTGAAATTACAAATATGCCTAAATTTTTTTGTTACTGCACATTTAAAATTAGCACCAACTTTCCTCATCTCTCTAGTAGGAAGGAACTACCAGTTAATCATAAATTAAATGATTGTATAGTGTGTGTGCACACATTAGGAAATAAAGATATATCTGGCTCTGCGCAGTGCAAGTTCCATTATTTTTATTATTTATTATTTTTTAAACCATTTTTAAGATTTTTTATTTATTTATTTGACAGAGAGATCACAAGTAGGCAGAGAGGCAGGCAGAGAGAGGGAGGAAGCAGGCTCCCTGCTGAGCAGAGAGCCCGATGTGGGGCTCGATCCCAGGACCCTGAGATCATGACCTGAGCTGAAGGCAGAGGCTTTAACCCACTGAGCCACCCAGGCGCCCCATGTTATTTATTATTTTTTTATAGAGAGAGTGTGTGTGAGGGCACGGCACCATGGGGAGGGTGTAGGGAGAGGGAGAGAGAGAGAGAGAATCTGGGCGTGGAGACCCGACTCAGTCCCGATCCAGAGATCATGACCTGAGCCCAGATCAAGAGTTGGATGCCTACTGGACTGAGCCACCCTGGCACCTCCTCTTATTTTTGCATTATGACGTAAGAGTGTATACTTATGGGAACCTCTGCTTCCTTTTTTGTATCACCAACTCTTACTTCCTTGTGGTTACATGATAGCTCCTCTGTAAATGTTTCAGTGAATGAGAAACCAGATTTAACTTCTTTTCCACATTGTTTTTTTTAAAAAGCAACTTCATTGGTATGCCTGGGTGACTCAGTTGATTGAATGACCAACTCTTGATTTGGGCTCAGGTCATGATCTCAAGCCCTGTGTCAGGCTCCGTGTTCATCGTGGAGTCTGCTCGAGGTTCTCTGTCTCCTTCTCCCTCTGCCCATACTCCCTCTCAAGTTTTCTCTCTGTCTCTCTCTGTCTGAAATAAATACAGTCTTAAAAAACAGAAGCAACTTTTTCGAGGTATGGTATATATACTATAAACTTCACCCATTTTAAGTGTTCAATGCAATGATTTTTAGTAAGTTTACTGGGTTGTGCAACCATCATCATAATCCAGTTTTAGAATATTTCAATCTCCCAGTAAGATCCCTAATATATATATACAGTTAATAAAAGTTCCTACTGCCAGTCTACTTTCTGTCTATAGATTGAGCATTTCTGGATATTTCATATAAATGAATCATATGTGATTAGCACTAAAACTAGCACTCATGTGGTTTTTGAGGTTAATCCATACGGTAGCATTTTTCAGTGGTCCATATTTTTGTAGACTTTTCTCATATAATGTATGCTTTTAGCTTTTTATTTATTTGTTTGGCATACCTATTTCAGACTAAGAAAAGTTGGAAAAGTGTTACAAAGAATTTTTATGTAACTTTTACATAAAAGTTTACATTAAAGTTCCCCAAATGTCAAATTTTTCTACTTTATCATTCTATTTTGTATTTCTTAAATGTCAATAAATTGTAGGCTTGATGCCCCATTCACCTTTAAACACTTCACAGTGTGTTTTCTAAAGGAAAGTAAATTCTTTTACATAACCATAATTTAAGTCTCAAAATCAAGATACTACCATTGATATAACATTACTACTACCTAATCAACAGACTCTTCCCCTGATGTCCTAATTCAGGCTCACACATTGCCTTTGCATTTAGTTTCCCTGTGTTTTTATAGCCTCCTTTGTTGCAGAGCTGTTCTTTTAGTCCTTGTCTTTCATGACATTGGCATTTTTAAAGATGGCCAGCTCTTTTGTCGTGTGTCCCTCAAATTGGATATGTCTGCTGTTTTCTCACGAATAGGTTCGGGTTGTGCTAGAGTGGGCTGGAGCAGAGGGTGTAGGAAAATGATCACGGTCAGGTCATAGTAATAATTGTGGACTGGATTCTAAGAACATTATATCGTGGATATGAATTTTAAGCTTGGCAAGGTGGCATGATCATATTAGTTTTTAAAAGTTTCCCCTGGCTTTGGAGTGGAGAATTGTTGGGGGTGAGGGTGAATTCACTCTCACTTGGGACAGGGGACGCTGGAACACTCTCGGGTGGGACTGGAGAAGCAAGTTTTTAGGGTAATGACCACAGTTACCAAATCTCTCCTCTACATGCACTTTCTATTTTTGGTAATTTGTGCAATCAAGTTACAAAGTAGGTGGTATTACATCTGTTTTACAGAGGAGAAAATGAAGCTTAAGAGAATTTAAAGTGACTTGCCCACGGCCACTGTCAGAATTGAATTGATGGGTTCTTGAATATCTGAGTCTGGCTCTTTTTGCTACAAGGTGATGTCTCCTTTTGTTAGTTACTGTATTTAATGCTTCATCTGAGCAGTGTAGTTGCACACCTCAGGGCTTTCAGCCCTACTTGCCATTGCTAAGGAACCACTTTTCCTGCAAAGAGAACTGAGTAAGGTCTGTTGGCAGTGTAACTGAAGTAACCCCTGTTCTTGGGCCTTGTATACGAAACATCTTAGCCTGGCTCCGTAAGTGAGGTGGGTTCAGCATAGAAGTTTCGCACTGCGCTTGCTCCTTTCTGAACCCTTGTCCCCAACTCTGCGGTCCTGAGCACGGGTAACAAAAATCAGAAGCTGCGTTGACACATGATAATCATGTAATCCTTGGAGGTGTTCTGGCTTTAGCTGCTTCGGGTATCAGGACTTCCCTCATACTGTACTGTACTTGACCTGGCCTTGGCGTTGATCTCCTCAGTGCCAGGGTGTTACTGCCCATTCAGACGGTACCTATTTCTTGGAGTTATCCAGTTATTTTCATTTCATTGTATAATTCTGGTATTATTTTCCTTGAAGATCTATTCCTGCCATCATGGGAACTGTAGCCTATTGTATTTCTCTGCCATTGCTTCATTATTCATAAAAAGAAACTCTGCCAGGATTCTGACTTCTTATATTCTCCTGAAATCAAATCTAAAACTTTGTTTTAAATGGTGTAGTGTTCTGGGGTTACCTGCGTGCCTCAGTTGGTTGAGCATCTGACTCTTGAGTTTGGGCTCAGGTCATTATCTCAGGGTCGTAAGATCCAGCCCTTGAGTTCTGTTTGAGATTCTCTCTCCCTCTGCCCCTCCCTTGCTTGCATGCTCTCTACCTCTCTCTCAAATAAAGTAAAAAAAAAAAAAAATCTTAAAAAAAAAAAAAAAGGAAACAGGGGTGCCTGAGTGGCTCAGTGAGTTAAGGCCTCTGCCTTTGACTCAGGTCATGATCTCCGGGTCTTGGGATCGAGCCCTGCATCGGGCTCTCTACTCGGCAGAGCCCGCTTCCCTTTTTCTCTGCCTGCCTCTCTCCCTACTTGTGATCTCTCTCCCTCTATCAAATAAATAAGTAAAATCTTAAAAAAAAAGGAAACAACAGTATAGTGTTCTGTGTATCTTGTGGGTTATTCCAAACTTCCTTATTTCCTTTAAAGGAAAATTATACCCAGATTTGCAAGGAAAGTATTATGATCGTGTTTGTTGTATGACTTTTACCACATCTTTTCACCAGATGTGTTTGTCATTTACTTTCATTTCTTGGGTCTTTCTTTTTTCCTTTCTTTCTTTCTTTCTTTCTTTCTTTCTTTCTTTCTTTCTTTCTTTCTTTCTTTCTTTCTCTCTCTCTCTCTCTCTCTCTCTCTCTCTTTCTTTCTTTCTTTCTTTCAAGATTTTATTTATTTGACAGAGAGAGACACAGTGAGAGAGGGAACACAAGCAAGGGGAACACAAGCAGGGGGCATGGGAGAGGGAGAAGCAGGGAGCCCTATGTGGGGCTCGATCCCAGGACTCAGGAACCATGACCTGAACTGAAGGCAGATACTTAACGACTAAGTCACCCAAGCGCCCCTTGGGTTTTACTTTAAAGGGTTTTTTGCTTTGGGTTCGGTTGTTTTGATTTTATTTGGTTTGTTTTTTGTTTTTTGAGGTTCTAGTTACTAGATCCTAGATCCCATTATTTGTTTCTTTCTCTGAGTTAAAGTACTTTATTATTTTTTTAAGTTTTTAAAAGATTTTCTTTTTTTTTTTTTTAAAGATTTTACTTATTTTACAGAGAGAGAGAGAGACAGAGAGTGAGCACAAGTAGGGGGAGAGGCAGGAAAGGGAGATGTGAGAGTGGGAGAGGGAGAAGCAGGCTTCCCGCTGAGTAGGGAGCCTGATGTGCGACTAGATCCCAGGATCCTGGAATCATGACCTGAGCCAAAGGCAGACACTTGACCGACTGAGCCACTCAGGCAACTCAAAGATTTTCTTTTTTTAGAGTATCTCTTCATCCAAGATGAGACTCGAACCCACAACCCGGAGATAAAGAGTCACAAGCTCTGCTGCTCGAGCCAGATAGGCACCCCTAAAGTACTTTAAATATACAGATCTGCAGTCTCTATTCCATAATTCTAAAATCTAAAATGCTTGAATTTTTTTCATACATTTCATACCAAAACTCATTTGACAATGGTATTTCCCTTAAATTGACATAAAACTATATATATTTATTAGTTTATCTGATTTAGTGTAAATATTTATGTTTCAGTATGTCTGGTTACGTGATGTTGTCCCTAATCCTCTTGATGAGATTATATAGTAGATGGCATATCGTGTTACTTTTCTAAGATTCAGAAGATTTTTATACCTGAGACATTTGGCTGTAAGTGTTTTGGGTCAGGGATTGTGGACCTATGTCTCTTTTGATTGCACTGATTACAGTGTGCTGTGGCTTTGTTCTCTTCTTTGTCTTCCCTTTTCTGAGCTAAGAAAGATTTCCTCCTTGGACCTACCCACAGACCCTAGTTTATAGGCCTAAACAGAGTGGGTAATTAATACTGGATTTGGGTACCATTAGATAGGGCACACTTACCAGATGGATTATTGAACTACAGATAACATGTTTTTTCATTTGGTCTTTCTTTCTTTCTAAGCAGTCTTTTTCTTGTTCTGCTTCTGTTTTCTTTCTTCTTACTGGAATCTTGGCATCACCATTTAATAACATGGTCTTCTTACTTAACACCCTTATATGTTAATTTTTTTCATTTATAAACAGGCGAAACAGTTTTGCCTGCCTCAAAGGATTGTTGTGAGGGCTAAACAGAATGCTTTCTAGAATTTAGCACTCCTTTTGTTGTTAATATAGTTGTTATTGATTCATGCATGTCCTGTTGGTTACTTTACTAATATATGGTCAACCATTCCCTTATTAATGGACTTAGAAGTCATTTTCAGCGCTTTGACACTTAACAACACTGGATGTGATCCTTTCATATATGGCCGTAAGTCCTTGTGGCCTTATTTTTGTAGGATAGAAAAAGTGGGATTGTTGGATCACTGGGCCCTAATATTTTTCATTTCAATGGATATTTCCATGTTACTTCCCTAAGGCAGAATTGAGATGGGGTGGGGATAGCAATTTTTAGTTCTGCCAATCTGTTAAGAGTGTTCATTTGCCCATAACTGTACTAGCAATGGATTTTATCAATTCATTTGCTTTTTTGTTTATTATTAATTAACTTATTTATTTATCTTTAAAGATTATTTAGTTGAGAGAGAGCATTTGTGCGTGCTCACGTGCACACGTGCGCGCACACACACACACACACACACACACACACACACAAAGTGGGGTCGGGGGGAGGGGGCAGAAGGAGGAGGACAAGCAGACTTCCTGTTCAGCAGGAAGCCTGATGTGGGGCTCCATCCTATGACCCCAAGAATGTTACCTGAGCTCAAGTTGGATGTTTAACTGACTGTGCCACCCAGGAGCCCATGTTTTTTATTTTATTTTATTATTATTTTTTTCCCAAGATATTATTTATTTTGACAGAGAGGAGAGAGATCACAAGCAGGCAGAGAGGCAGGCAGAGAGAGGGGGGGACGTAGGCTCCCCGCCGAGCAGAGAGCCCAGGATGTAGGGCTCGATCCAGGACCCTTAGATCATGACCTGAACCAAAGGCAGAGGCTTTAACCCACTGAGCCACCCAGGCGCCCCCATGTTTTTTATTTTAAAGTAATTATAGACTCACAGGAAATTGGAAAAATAGTCCCATGCATATGTCACCCAGCTTCCGCCCGTGGTAACATCATATAACTGCAGTACAATAACAAAATAAGGCAAATGATGTTGACACCGTACTGTTAACTAAGAGTTGGATTTATGAGCCCGATGTGGGGCTCGATCCCAGGACCCCGAGATCATAACCTGAGCCGAAGGCAGAGGCTTTAACCCACTGAGCCACCCAGGTGCCCCTAAAGATTTTATTTATATATT
>CM053610.1:100530884-100589712 GCA_028646535.1 Procyon lotor
TAATAAGTTTGGGCTTCTCTTCATGTGTTCCAGTGACCATTTAGGTTGCACATTTTATGATCGTTTATTCATATCCTTTTATCTTTTTTTTAAAGATTTTTATTTTTTTACTTTAATTTTAAAGATTTTATTTATATATTTGACAGAGAGAGAGATCACAAGTACGCAGAGAGGCAGGCAGAGAGAAAGGAGGAAGCAGGCTCCCCACTAAGCAGAGAGCCCGATGCGAGGCTTGATCCCAGGACCCTGAGATCATGACCTCAGCTGAAGGCAGAGGCTTTAACCCACTGAGCCACTGAGGCGCCCTATCCTTTTTTTTTTTTTTTTTTGTTATATTTGTGTTTTCCTAAAAGCAGCTCTTTTAGGATTATTCATTGGGGTTTTTTTGTTTGTTTGTTTTTTGTTTTTTTTAAAGATTTTATTTATTTGACAGAGTGAAACACAGTGAGAGAGGGAACACAAGCAGAGGGAATGGTAGTGGGAGAAGCAGGTTTCCTGCTGAGCAGAGAGCCCGATGCGGGGCTCGATCCCAGGACCCTGGGATCATGACCTGGGCCAAAGGCAGACGCTTAACACTGAGCCATTGAACTGCAAAACAAACAAAGGTGCCCCTTTGTTTTGTTTTTTAAGATTTTTTTTTTATTTATTTGACAGAGAGGGAGAGAGGGAACCCAAGCAGGTTCAGTGGGAGAGGGAGAAGCAGGCCTCCCACAGGGTAGGGAGCCTGACACAGGGCTGGATCCCAGGACCCCGGGATCATGACCCGAGCCAAAGACAGAGGCCCAAGCCACTCAGGCACGCCAGGACTATTCATTGTTTTGTCTGCCATTTGTTTTGCAGTTACTTATTTCACCTTCTTTATTTTGTATACTTTGGTTGATCTTGTTTTTTTTTTTTTCCTACATAGAGCTTTTTATTTTTATTTAGTCAATTGGTTTCTCTTTTGTGGTTCTTGGGTTTTCTCTCTTATTTAGAAAGGTTTATCCATCTGGCAGGTTATATACTATTTTCCCTTTTCTTTGTTTCTTTCTTTTTTTAAAGATTTTTATTTATTTGAGAGAGAGAGAGCAGAAGCAGAGGGAAGGGAGAAACAGACTCCCTATGAGCAGCTTGGGCTCGATCCCAGGACTCTGACAGCATGACTTGAGCAGAAGGCAGAGGCTTAACTGACTGAGCCACCCAGGTGCTCCCTTTTTTCCTTTAATACCTTCTACTTTTTACTTACTGATCTTTAGTCCATTTGGAATGCCCTTCGGATATTCTGTGAGATTATTTTCTGCAGATGTATAACATGCTATTCCAGGACTACCTAACATACAATATTTTATATATGATTCTTTCAGTTGTGTAGGACTTAAAACCTCAGCAATTCCAAAGATAGGAATGACTCAAGGCAAGGCTTGATACAGTGGCAAAAGTAGTATTACTAAATTTATTGCTTTTTTGTTTGCTTTGTTTTGTTTTTGTTTGTTTTGCAGTTCATTGCCTTTTTGGGTGTTGTATTTTCCCCTGTAATCCTTACTCATCCATTTCTTTGCCTGTCCTATGTGTTGTTTACCCCAATCCCAGATATTTTCCTCATGGTCACATGATTGAAAGTTTTAGACATTACTTCCTCTTATGCTCAGCGGGAAGAGAGAATCTCTTTCTGAAGCTTCTCAGCAAAACAAGTTTCTTTTCTTAAATGCCCAAGTAAATAGCTCCTTAGATTGTTGCCCCAGATTGAGTCATGTATCTGTTCCTGAATCTGTCACTGCAGGAGTGGGGAAGGATAGGATGCACACAGAAATGCCGATTGGCTTTTTCAACCAGGAAATGCGGTTTAACAGCTTGGATTTACACCTGTGATGCACACGGTATTAATTCAGTCTCAACCCCTGTAGGAGGGTGGGAAAGGGATAATGTTTTATGGGAAATTTTAGGTATTGTCTCCAGAAGAGGGCTTGGGTAGATGCTAGGTAGTCAAACCATAGGTGACCAGATCATGACCCTATCTCCTTCCTATACACAGATAATACAGAAACGTACAGAATTGTACAAAGCTACAGAGATTGCATCTTTTACATTTATTATGATCTTTTCCTGTATTTTGTTCCAGCAACAGCCTATAGAGTGTTCATTTGCCTATTTATCTTGTCCTAGAAACATATTGCTTCAATAATAGTAGCTTAGATATCTTAATATCTTCTTAAGAAGGCTGCTGTCATTTTTCCCCCAGAAATTTCTTATGTATTTATTCCATAAAAAGCTTTGGGATTCTGACTAGAATTGCATTATGCGTATTTTTAAGATGGAAATTCCAAATTATATAAAAATAACTATGAGAATCAACCTGGAGACTCTTAATACTTATTTAACAAAAAATTCTTTAAAAAAAATCTTCTTAGTTGCCCTCCATCTTCTTTACAGTTTTTGACCCTCAACACTTTTCACAAGTACCAGAGGACTGAACCCATGGTCCTGCTCTCCCACAGAGAATTCCTGTCTCAGTATACTCCAGATACCTGGCAGCCTCTTTTAGGCTTATTTGGGCTATTGAGTGGTACCAGCAGAGAAGTGAGAGGGGAGAACAGTTGGAAACATGCACATAAGCTGCTTTATCCCTCAGGTTTTAGGAGAGAGTTTTTTTTTAAATTGAGGATGCCACACATCTTCCATTATTTTGCTATTTGTTATATTAGATAAGTACAAAAAGATAGGAAAATGAAATGTGGTAACAGAAAGGAAAATAGTATCTTTATATTTTTTTATAGATAATTATATACCTAAAACTCTAGAAATACAGTAAATGTATATTGGAATTCGTAAACATTTAGCCAAGGTGCTACACAGATGATAAATATTCCAAAACCTACTTTGTACTTCTTTAAGTGAAACCGTGATAGGTCTACGTACAAGAGACAGTTGCATTATGTGTGTGTGTGTGTGTGTGTGTGTGTGTACATATGTGTATATGTGGCCTCACTATGTTGTACACTTGAAACTAATACATGTCAGTTACATCAATAAAAAATTTGTAAAAATACAAGAGACCATAGAATTATGTTCATTTCATACCTCAGTCTGTTGCAGCGGTGTGCAAGAAGATTCGTGTGTGTGTGTGTGTGTGTGTGTGTATTTTTAAGGAGACCAATATTTAGGACCAATATTGTTTAGTTGAATCTGTGAGTGTGTTCTTTCCTCCCCTGTTTTACTTCTGGACCTGTAAAGCTTGTGTTAAATGAAAGAGAATGGTTTTTTTTTGTTTGCTTGTTTTTTGTAATTTCAGCTTTACTGAGGTTTAATTGACAAAATTTAAGTGAAATACAATATTTACAAAATATGTTTGTAAGATTTTTTGTGAGGTCCATGTTTTCTTACATTTTAAATACTGGGTCAGGATTAAGAAAATGAAAGAATTTTTTTTCTTTTAGATATACGGGGATGAATGGCAGCCTCTCTATAGAGTGATAGACTTTATAGTTTATAAAATGTGTTTATGTCAAATGATGTTGGTCAGTTAATTTTATCTTAAGTCAGTGTAACATAGGTTACTCAGAGATAGAAACTAATTGTGTTCCTCTTGTTCTTTTTTTTTTTTTGCAGTGGGACTTCCCCTCTTGCATGCCTGAATGCAATGCTGCATACAAACTCCCGAGGTGAAGAAGGCATCTTCTATAAGGTTCCAGGTAGAATGGGAGTATATACTTTGAAGGTAAATATTTTTGTTAGGGCATCATTTATAAGGTAAAAACAGGAAGTGACTATATCTAAATTATATTTGCATCATACAGAACTCTGTTCTTGAAGAGCTTATTTTCAGGAAGAGGTAATATGTTCATCTCTGTATCCTGTGCATTTTTATACTAATCTGTGGGCGTCTCTAGGTAGACCAGAGAACTAACTTTATTTTTTATTCTATATGATAATGCTATCTTGAAAGGGTGAACTGGAAATGACTTCCAGTGACTTTTTAAAAGACCTCATAACATTTGAGTATTGAGTGTTGTCTTGGAGCGTACAGCCTTGATGCTCAATATTACTTTGTTATTTAATTCTCTATTACAAATCAGAGCTGCCGTTCTTCTTTTTTTGTAATGGAGAACGCCCAACTTCAGAAGATTGGATTTTCTTACTTTGTGTTCACCAGATAGTATAAGAACTGGAATATGGACCCAGGTCTGACTGAATTCCTGAGCTCATGTTCTTTTTATCATAACAGTCTTGCCGATTTCTAATTCTGGCACTGAGAAGACACCTTGACTTATCAGGTCCCTTCAGTCACAAACAGGAAAACCAACTCAAATGAGCTTGATTAAAACAGAGAGTTTATTAGTTCATATAACTATAGATTCTAAGAAAACTCAGCCCGGATCCAGGAGCTCAAATGATGTCATCGGAGATTGCTCTCTCTGCTTTCTTTTGGCTTTATTCTCAGGCAGTTTCTATCCTATCATACATGACTTCACTGTTAACCCCCACTCTGCAGACTGTAAGTCTGAAGAGAAAAGAGCTTCAGGACCCCTGGGACCTGAAGTGGGACCCCTTCAATTAGTTCTGATTTGGCTTAATTGGTTTGGTGTGGCCCGTGTGTCTATAACTGGATAATCACTGTTGCCAAATGCATTGAGTCTTCTGATTGGCTTTACATAGGTTCATGATCACTCTTGATGTGAGGCTGAGGGTAAGCCCTCTGCCCCGTGAATTCAGGAAAGAAATTGTTTGCCATAGGAATATCAGCAAAAGGAGAACTAATACTTGGCATGCACTGACTATTATCCATGTGTATGTGGGACTCTGTCCCTTCTTTTTAGCTTTGAGCTGTAGTCATCACTATGCTCTGGTTGTGTAGAACCCACTAACGTTAGAAAGTTCTCATTTACTTATAGTACCTCCTTCTTATACACTTCATTAAACTTCCTGTGATACACAGGGAGCTTTTTGCGTTGCTTTTAAGGTTTAGCTGTTCTAGACCTTCTGTATTGTTAATAACATTGATTAAATGCCTGCTTTATGCTGAACACTGTAGAGACTATAAAGAAGAATAAACTGATCTCTTGATGCTCATGTAATTATTGAAGTAATTGCATACTGACAAAATGCACTGTGATATAAGGCATCATTGTACTGTAGAGAAATAAAGATTAATTTTGAATAAGAGGATCTAGAAAGCTTTTGTTTTTGTTGAACTTTGGCTGATAAGTAATGGGGGGAAGGACCTTCCAGGACAAGGAATTAGCTTAAGCAAAGGCATAGATAGAAGGATTCCGAATGGATTTGAAACTAGAGTAGATTGAAGTGGTTACCGTCATCTGTGTGTGGGCTAGTGCGGTAAAGGGTTGGGGGCGGGGTAAACATTAGGTGAAGATCAAATTTTGGAGGCTTTTTGAAAACCTGACTTAGCATTTGAGAGTGAGAGAGAGCGAGAGAGCTGAGGAGATGGCAGAGGTTTTTCAGGAGAATAGTATGATCAAATCTGTGTTAGGAAGATAATTCAAATCGGATAGATACAAGGGTAAAACAGATTGTTTGCAAGAGATAATTGGCCCGAACTATGAGAGTGGTAAAAGAGAGGCAAGGGACATTAGAGAAATCAAATGTATACTATGGAGTGGGTACAGGAGGGGTGAAATGTTTCTGAGATTTGAGGTATGCACAGTTGACCAGTTGATCCTGGAAGGGTTACAAGTGTAAGTTTAGGAAGAGTTATATTTGTACTTAAAATACCTGTTGAGCCTGTAGGTCAGGAGGTCTGACTGGCAACTAACTCTGTAAAAGCCGTTCCACATTTTGAAGGAAAGGATAGAAAAATATGGGGTGTGTATTTTAAGAAAGTATATAACATAAGAAATGTCTTAGAAATGGCACAAGGATATAAACATAATTGGGAAGTAATAGTTCTTTTCTAGATCAGAGGTTATTATCTTGGCTATAACGTTGTGAGTGAGTTGTAGGAAGGAGGGTCACATGTCAGAATTATTTTTTATCTGATTATAAAATGTGGGAAAATAAAAAAATAGATTGAGAGGAAAAAAGAACTAGCCACAGTTTCATAACTTAGAGTTCACTAATGTTTACCTGTATTTTTATATACTACATGCATACATTGTAAGTAGTATTTACTGAGTTCTTATTACATGCCAGGCACTATTCTAAGCATTTTACATTTAACTCATTTAATTTCAGAATGATCATTTAAGGTAGGTACTAAAATTCCATGTTCTAGACAGGGAAACTGAGGCATAAGAGGTTAAGACTTTGACCAGACTGCATAATTAGGAGCCGATAAAGCCAGAATTCAACTCCAGGAAGTCTTAATTTTTCTGGTTCTTGATCTTGCATCTATCCTACTATATCTCTTACATGCTGTGCTGACACAGGTATCTTTTCTGATTAGGATTCTCACTATTCAGTGTAGAAACCAAAGATTCCTGTGAGCTTTTTAAAAAAAACTATTCCTTTTGGGGTGCCCGGCTGGTTCAGTCTAGAGCCTGCAGCTCTTGATCTCGGGTTTGTGTGAGCCCCACATGACGGGTTTACTTAAAACAGACAAAAAAAATTGAAATTATTCCTTTTTTATTTGACTCTTGCCACTTACTAACCAATATTTAGGAACCAATTAGATTCAAATAATGTATTATTTCTTCCTATCCAGAGTTAACTGAACTCACAGTACTTAATGGTACATACAAACAAATACATATCCTTGGATGATGAGTATATCTACCTTTCACAAAATTGTTATTGTATAGTTTTTTTATTTTGAACATCTTCTCATTTACTTGGACTTACATATACCCAGTTTTTTCTAATTTAAGCCTCTGTGTTGTGCTTCATGTGATTGTTATGTATAATTTTTATCTTTGGATGTAGATGGAAACAGTAGCTAATTTGACCCAAAGAAGAGAGAGAGATGACAGGAATTCAGAAAATATTGCTGGTTCTGCTACTGAATCCTATAATACTAAAAATTAATCAGCACAGTTAAGTTGCAACAATGCATATCAGAAATTTAATTCCTATTTGCTGAAATGGTAATGATTAATCCTAATTGGATGCCTACATTTTCAGAGAGATGTGCCGGATGGGGTGAAAGAGCTTTCAGAAGGTTCAGAAGAAAGCAGTGATGGTCAGTCAGATTCCCAGAGTTCTGAGAACAGCAGCAGCAGCAGTGATGGTGGCAGCAACAAGGAGGGAAAAAAGAGCAGGTGGAAAAGGAAAGGTAAATCCACCTGATCTCTCAATAAAGTACTGAATGCTATAGGACAAATGCCCTTGTTAGTAGCTCCTCTGTTTTCAGACCCCAGGACAGTCCGTGTCTTTCCTTTCCCTTTAGATTGGCACTGTCCAATAGAATTCCTTGCGATGATGGAAATGTTCTGTGTCTGTGCTGTCCAACCCAACACAGCCAGTGGCTCACTGTGTCTGTTGAGCACTTGAAATGTGGCAATTTGACTGAGGAACTGAATTTGTTATTCTCTTTAAATAATTCTATTTAAGTAACCACACGTGGCTAGTGGCTCTCAATTGGACAATACGGCTCTCTAGGTTTTACCTGGGTTAATATTCCGCTCTTGGTCATCCATAGCCTTTTTGAAGGATGCTCTTATTTTCCTCTTTAATCCTCTCTTCTAAAATTTGAGCGCTTACCGCTCTAACAGCCCTCTACTTACCAGGAAGAGGATACTTTTCATTTCTACTAGCAAAGACTTAAGTTTAGTCTGTTCTTCGCTCTCCCCTGCTTTGGTGTCTGCTTCATAGCTTTACCCAAAAACGTTTTTTAGGGAATGACGTCTGTTGCTGCAGCTTCCCTGGGATGGATTTTCCACTTAAGGATACATTTTATTATCTCTTCTTACTAATTATCCGTAGCTTCATATCAGAGTCTTCTTGAAGAGGGCAAATTGCTTTTACCTCAGTATTTATAAGCTGTACCTGACAGGGCAGATTTAAGCCAATTCATGATGGTTCCTTTACAAGGACTGATTTAGTGGTATTCTAGAACAAAATAGCATCCAAGAATTTCCCTAGCTTGGATATCCCCTTCGGTTTGTGTTACAGGTGAGCAGTCTTTGGATCTAGAAGCTGGAGTTATGTTTGTGGGAATACTTGATTCATTAATTTTAAGTGCCTTTGGAACTGTTGATTTGGAACTGTATCAGAAAAATAGTCTGACTCATTACCTTCCCTGCATTCAGATGTGTGATACTGCTGGAGAGAACCAAGATGATTGGTGGCATCATTTGTGTTCTCTGGTAAAGCTACCACACATACAATTTGGGCAAATTTTGTAATAAGAGGATTTTAGCTTTAAGATCACGATCACTTGGAGAGTAACCCAGACCTCAAATGTTAGGAACAAATGGGATAAATTCAAGATAAAGCTAGCTCCTATGACCAGTATTCTTGAGATAGAGATATATTTTAAATCAGTGGTGAAAGGACATCCAGGGCCTGACATTTCTCAGAGCCCACTAAGGATCTTCTTGGGAAGGGTGGAGCCAAAAGTGTTAAGGGCTCTGTGTCTCCTGCTTGTCCCCAGTTCAAACTTTTTCTTTTCTTTTTTTTTTTTTTTAAGATTATTTATTTTAGAGTACAAGCAGGAGGGGCAGAGGAATTCCCAGGCAGACTCCACATTGGGCACGGAGGCAGTCTCACAGGGCTCCATCTCACAACCTTGAGATCACGACCTGAGCCGAAACCAAGAGTCAGACATTCAACCAATTGTACCACCCAGGCACCCCACCTAGTTTAAATTTCAAATTTTGGAAGTTGGTAAGATTAGGAACCAAGCCAAATCATCAAACAAGAGAAACAGTAAGATTCATAATTTCTGGATGTGTCCAAAGACAGGAAAATTAGTAATTAAGTAAGCCAGACTAGTGATTTTGGAAACAGAATCATGGTCTCAGAGGTCATTCCTTTTCACTTTTCGGTAGCCACATATGCTGCTGTAGCTCTTTTGAGTAGTGGCTATCACATGTTTGTTAAAAGTGATCTCTAAGAAATGAAGGTGTATGTATTGCGATATAGGAAGATCTAAGAAATAACAGTAGAATCCCGTTGTCAATAGGTTAATAGATTTAAATAGCATAACCTTGCACTGTACTTGGCATTATAATAGCAGATATTTAATAGCAAAGTAATAGCAAATTCAGAATTGTGGTCCAGATAAAATGTTACTGAACTGCCTTGGTATTCATTCATTCATTCCACATTATTGAATATTTATCCTCAATTTATAGTAAGATGAGATGTTCTGTAAAGATCTTTTCTGATTACAGGTAGTCTATTAAACTGAGAGTAGAATGGGCTGTCGATGGTGTTTGGAAGATGAAGGGAAGAGGTGCACATGATGTCATGTGGAATTCATGTTACTCTTTGCTGAGTGACCAGCAACAAAGAATGACTCAGTTTCTCATAGAATGTGCTTCTCCCGTTCATGGGTCATAGATATGGCTTATGGCATGGATATGTAAATTTTTAGGTACATATATAATCTGTGAGTGTTTTTACTCTAGCACAGGTTAATGTGCGCAGCTGGGAGTTAGCAGTGTTAGTAGCCGCATGCAACAGAGCGCTTCTAAGTCAGTTGCAGTTATTAATAAAGGTAAAGCAAAGTAATTGTGCCTATTCCTTTGTCTTATTTAGGGCTTTAACTCTCAATCTGACATCACTTTATTTCAAATGCATTGTAAGACAGGAAGAACACTGAGATAGTATCAAAACCCACTTCCTTTTATGTACAAAAATAAAGAGCTCTGACAGCAAAACTGATACTTCTAGTTGAAAATCGATAGAAACTGGCTTGATAATAGGTGTACCTTTCAGCCAAATAGGAACAGAGAACAGAACTTTGAAATTCCGTCCAATATTAAAACTAGTTTATTGATTTCCATGTAAAGTGGAAGAACTTAGAAGTTCACAGTTTTGGTTCCTAATTGTCAGACAGGAAACAATGTTCAGAGAAGAGCTTTATGGAATTCCAAGCCAAGGTAAGGTGGAATAAATCCAGGAAAAAAGATTAAAATCAACTTTTTCTGTTGCTTTTTTTTTGTAGAATCATAGCTAAGCAAAGTCTCTGCCTTTTCCCCAAAATAAAATACAAATATTGCTGCATGAAGCAATGATAGAAGTATTATTTTTATCTTACGGTAGAGAAAGCTTATTAAATTTTGGCCTGCTTTTAAAGTGTCTTAAGAAAAAAGTTAATTCTGTAAAGCACACCTTTTTACTTACAAGGAATTACTAATTCTTTCTAGGAGCATAATCTAATGTTAATTGCTTGTTCAAAACTACTTTAAATCAGGAATTTGATAAATACAATGTTTGGAGTTATTTCACATAGTAAAGACCTGCCTGCCCTTTAATATCATTTCTATATGTAAGTTTACTGAATGGGGATGATTATGTGTAGAAATGTGTCCTTTAAAAAGTATACTCGGGGGGAAGAAACTCCTTTGGGCAAAGTTAACTTATGTGGAGAGCGATCTTTGAGAGAGATCTTCTCTTTCTCTGTGGTGTGGTTGGTGGCTGAGTGAGAGGCGTTGGCTCTGTCATATATTAAAGGTAGACTGCAGTTGGTGTGGGAAGATGGTACTTAACACCAAAATAGTCTGTTAACTTCTGGAAATGAAATTCCTCAAAAGACAGACTATGGTGAAAATAACAACTCTCCTTTAGGAGAAGGATTGCTGTTTAGGAAAATTAAAACCGTTTTGGATACTTCAGTTGTTAATCAGTCTTTCAGCTATTAATCCTTCAACTACAGAAAGCTAAGCTTCAGTTTTGATGTTACTGCTTCATTATTTCTGATAGTATTTCTAATACTTGAGAGGGGCCCATTGAATGTCTTCTGGAAGAAATAAAATAGTCCATGATTATTCACTAAAGCCTTTAATTCAAAGGCGTCTATTGTGGATAGTCTCTATCCTTTTGACCTTGTTCAATATATTATCCATTGAAATGGAAAATTCTCAATGCTATAATATATCTGAAAAGTTATCTTCTGAATGTATACTCAGTGTGTAGTAGTAATTGTCCAACAACCTGAAACTGCTTCAGTAAACTGTATAAAATTGGCTTTAAGTGCCTCGAGTTAGGGGTGCCTGGGTGGCTCAGTTGGTTAAAGCATCCAGCTCTTGATCTCGGTTTAGGTCTTGATCTTGGTTCAGGTCTTGATTGTGAGTTCAAGCCTCAAGTTCTAAAATTTGTTTTAAATAATTTTCTGAAAATAATTTTAAGCTTAAAAACTCATTTCTCTACTAGGTTGCTGGGGCGGGGGTTGGTTTTTAAGTCAAATAACAACTGCGGGTGTTTGATCAGAATTTGTTAATATTTTAAAAATTGTTAATATTTCATTATGTCTATGTGTATGAAAGCAAGCATTTTTTTTTCTAATCAGATACTAAATATGTTCCTAAATGAGAGAGTTTTTTTTTTTTTTTAATTAACATGCAATGTATTATTTGTTTCATGGGTACGAGTCTGTGATTCATCAATCTTACACAATTCACAGCGCTCACAATAGCGCATACCCTCCCTAGTGTCCATCACCCAGCCACCCCATTGGTTTGGTTTGTTTTGGTTTGTCTGTCTTTCTTTCTTTCTTTCTTTCTTTCTTTCTTTCTTTCTTTCTTTCTTTCTTTCTTTCTTTCTTTCTTTCTAGTTTTGGTTTGTTTTTTCTTTCTTTCCTTCTTTCTTTCTTTCTCTCTCTCTCTCTCTCTCTCTCTTTCTTTCTTTCTTTTTTAAGATTTTATTTATGTGACAGAGAGGAGAGAGATCAGAAGTAGGCAGAGAGGCAGGCAGTGAGGCCACTGCTCAAGAGTAGCCTAAATAATACCTCTCAAGATTATATCTTGATCTACTGGTCCTCCAATGTGGACTGCCCTTGAGAGAGGGGGAAGCAGGCTCCTTGCTGAGCAGAGAGCCCGATGCGGGGCTTGACCCCAGGACCCTGAGATCATGACTTGAGCCGAAGGCAGAGGCTTTAACCCACTGAGCCACCTAGGCGCCCTGGTTTGGTTTTCTACTGACTGTTGTTGATTGTGGTGTCTCTCCCAATTGGATGGGGCCCCCGAATGTGGGGTAGCAGTCAGGTGGAAGCTGGTGGTGCTGGTGGCCTGGCAGTCAAAGAATTCCCCTGAGGCAGAATGGAGGATCTAGAAGTGTATTGAATACACCACAAGGGAGCAGCAGGCAGGACAGCAAAGGAGAGACTATCTGCACAAGGTGGTAGGTGAGGGCTGTTTTTAAAGGGGGAGAGTTAGGACATATGGGGATGTATGGAATCGTCCCCTTTTTTGGTAACTGTGCCTGGTTGTAAATAGCCCATTGGTCCTTTAGGGCTTGTGGATATTGGTCAGATTAGGGCCCATTAGGGGACCCTTCTGTATTCAGCCAAGGGGGGCCAAGGTGAGCCCTTTTGCTTTGTTCTGCGTTCCATTGCTCAAGCCTGCTGCCTAAAAGCAACCTCCACATTTATGTTAGTTCTGTTTATTTCTAATCACTGGTATTTGGGTTAAAAGAGTTAATTTCCACTTCACTCTTGAAAATCATTTGTTCTGGGTAATAGATTTCCTTGATACAGGTTGAGATGAATTGGTGACATTAATTGGTCTTATTCGAAGTAAAAACAAACTGGTAGTATAGAAGTGTGAGGGATTATTTTTCTCCATGTGCCACTTTGTAAAATAGGATTATGAACAATGTTTCAGTCTTTGTGGGACTTTGTGGGCCAACATGCTGGTATCCTAGCACTAACCAGTGGTCTATGAAACCCAGGAAATGTTGGATTGGAGGGAAAGCAAAAATAAAAATCATAACAAAGGTTTGATTTCCCCTGCTTTGTGTCGATTTGAGAGCTAAAGAAATATAATGTGTCTTGCACTAAAATTGAACTTACACGGAAATCGCACTGAAATTACCTGCAGCACACATACTGTCTACTAAGAAATAAATGTAATTTGTTTTTAAAAAAGATTATAAATAGGCACTTGATGAAGTTAAAATGCAGCATTAATGTTCATTTTTCAAACAATGTCCTTAATCTTAATATCATTATCCTTTTTAAAATGTAGCCCTAGGAAATCTTTGTTCCTTATTTCGTAACTCTGTGGGCACTATTCCTGTGCCCTTCCCACACATCTCCTGCCCTGCATCCTCCCCTCCCCAGCTAGCTGGTTTATTCCTAAACTTTTCTTTTTTTTTTTTTTTTAAAGATTTTATTTATTCATCTATCTATCTATCTATCTATCTATCTATCTATCTATCTATCTATCTGACACACAGAGAGAGATCACAAGTAGGCAGAAAGGCAGGCAGAGAGAGGGGGGGAAGCAGGCTCCCCACTGAGCAGAAAGCCTGATGCAGGGTTTAATCCCAGGACCCTAAGATCACGACCCAAGCAGAAGGCAGAGGCTTTTAACCCAGTGAGCCACCCAGGCGCCCCGATTCCCAAACTTTTCATCACAAAGTACTATTCTATTCCCTCCTCTATCCTTTATGGACTGACACTTATGTAAAATACAATAAAAATGGCCCAGCAGTGTCACATTTCTATGAAAGTATCTAAACACTTGCTCTTACTTTTTGTATTTATCGTATGGTGGACCAATCTTTGGACTACATTTGAATAGCAATAGTTTAGTTGGACCACATTTAAACAGCAGTGGTTTAGATGATTTGTCTATCTTATAAACTATTGGGAATGCTGTTTTTCTTTAACAAGGAAGGAGGAAAAATCTTTTATTCCTCCTTTAAAGGAAGAAAAACATAAAATGATCTTGCCTCCCCCCTGTTTGAATTGAGAGTGGAAAATAACTCCACCTTCATGAGCAAATAATGTACTGAAATGATTCTTTACTAGTGTTGCAGGGGCATTAGGCCAGCTCTCAGTCACTGCTCATCCTTCCTCAGTAACTGTTGTCCTGACTTCTGTCACTATAGATAAGTTTTGCCTGTTTAAAATTTTTTATTAAATTATATATATTCAGAAAAATGCACCTTATATAGCTTGTTGGATTTTCACATATGGGATAGCACCGTAAACCAGCATTCAGATCAAAGAACAAAACATTGTCAATACCCCAGTAGTCCTCCCTGTGCTCCCTTCTGGTAATAACCATTGCCCGAAGTAACCCTGTAATAATTTCTGATAGTATAGATCAGACATGTCTGGAACAGAGCCAGAAGCTGTTTTTGAACTTAAATTAAATCATGCTCTTTGGACAATTATCACATGATCTCTGATATGAAGAATTTGAGAGGCAGGGCCGGGGGTGGGGTGGGGTGGGGATGGGGGAAAGAGACAAACCATAAGAGACTCCTAAACTCACGAAACAAACTGAGGGTGGCTGGGGGGTCGAGGGGGTAAGGATAGGATGGATGGGTTGTGGACATTGGGGAGGTTATGTGCTGTGGTAAGTGCTGTGAAGTGTGTAAGCCTGACAATTCACAGACATGTACTTGGGGCAAATAATACATTATATGTTAATAAAAAAATTAATTAAATCATGCCTTTCGGGGGGAGGCAAATAATGTTTGTAAGTTTTCATCCATGTTTTTGTATATATTTCTCAGATTCTTAAAACTGTATATTCTGTTTTATGTCTCTTCCTTCCAGTAGCTCTATACCTATTCTACCACTGATGAACGTTAGGTTATTTTTAGTTTTTGCCTATTCTTTTGTGAATTCTTTTTTATGCCTTTCTTTTTGTACTCGTTTTTCCTGGGTATGTACTTGGGAGCAGAATTAATTATAGTGTATACTACCAGACAGTTTTTCAGAGTGGTCGTACCAATTTATACTCCCAGCAGTAATGTGTGAGTTCAGTTATTTCACATGCTCAGTAATTGTCAGTCTTTTAAATTTTAGACTTTGGTTAGTATGTAATAGTGTTCCATGTGGTTTTAAGTTGTATTTTCTTGATGGCCAACAGAACTGGGAGTCCGTTCCATTATGAATCATTTGGATATTCTCTTTTATGCATGCCTTTTCCGGTCTTTTCCATTTTTCACGGGTTATCTTTTCCTTAATGATTGTAGTTCTTCATATATTCCCTTATTCAATGTATATCTTGTAAGTAACTTCTCCCTCTTTATGGCTTGCCTTTTTTACTCTGTGAAAAGTATCTTTTGATGAATACACTTTCTCAATTTTAATATAATCCACTACATCCTTAAGAAAATTGCCTCTTCCCTGACATGAAAATAGTTTCTTCTGGGCCATAAAACATGCCTTAACAAATTTAAAGGAATAGAAATTATCTAATGTCTGCTTTCAGATCACAATTAAACTAGAAATCAGTAACAGAAAATTGGAAGGGCTCCTGGGTGACTCGTTGGTTGTGTCTGCCTTTGGCTCGGGTCATGATCCTGGGGTCCTGGGATGGAGGCCCACGTCAGGCTCCCTGCTCAGTGTGGAGTCTGCTGCCCCTCTCCCAGTTTGTGCATGTGCATGCTCCCCTCCTTAATATATAAATAAAATCTTTCAGAGGCGCCTGGGTGGCTCAGCCTCTGCCTTCAGCTCAGGGTCCTCCGATCGAGCCCCGTATCAGGCTCTTGACTCAGCGGGGAGCCTGCTTCCCTCCCCCAACTCTCCCGCCATCCTCTCTGCCTATTTGTGATCTCTCTCTCTCTGTCAAATAAATAACAATCTTTAAAAAAAAAAAAAAAAAAAAAACACCAGGGTTTTTGGAGAAGTGGCTGATCCAAGTTGGACAAAAATATATGCAGGGTTGCCTGAGACACTTCCTGTGGCAGATAGTGAGGAAGCTGGATACTGCTGAGGCCACGTCCCAGAGGTGGTTTTCAACTTGAAGGTTCTCCCACAAAACCAAAAGGTTACAGTTTGAGTGCCAAATTCGTAATGATTGTTTTTGATTCAGACATTTCAAATAAACAGCAATGGGTTGATCATGGCACTTCAAAATCAGTTGTACATACTATTAGCTTTCTGAGACTGCTGTAACAAATTACCACAAACTAGGTGCCTTAATAGAACAGGAATTTATTTTCTCACATTCTGGAGGCCCAAAGTCTGAAATCAGGGTGTCAGCAGGGCCACACTCCCTACGGAAGCTCTAGGGGAGAACTCTGTTTCTTGTACTCTTTAGCTTCTGGTGGTTGCTGACTCCCTTGCCTTGTGGCCGCATCACTGCAGTCTCTGCCTGTCTTCACATCACCTTCTTTTCTGTCTGCCCTCTGTGTCATTGGATTTAGGACACTGAGATAATCCAGGATGATCTCATCTCAAGATCCTTAACTTAATTACATCTGCCAAGACTCTTTTTTCCAAATAATATAACATGCACAGAATCTGGGGATTAGGACGTAACTTTTTGGTGGCCACCATCCAGCCCACAGCAAGTATCCACTCATTTTGAAAATAATACTGAGTTTGAATCTTGGCTGTGCCCCTTACTGTCTGAGTCCTCTGGCAAACTAATAAAATTTCCTGATATGTAAAATTTAGATGATATTACAATATACAAAAAATGTGTATATTTGAAATTTTTGTATAAATACATGTCTTTGGATTGAGCCTGGTGTCAGGCTCCCTGCTCAGCGGAGAGTCCGCTTCACCCTTTCCCCCTGTTTCCCTTGCTTGTGCTTCTCTCTTTCTCTTTCTGTCTCAAATGAATGAACAAAATCTTAAAATAAATAAATATATGTCCTTAAAAATCTTTTCATATTTTTAGTTGTGTAGAAAAATGTCAGTAAGGATGCTAAGCCAAATATATTATTTAAGTTATTTCTTAGGGTAGAATTGGAAGAGTTTGGGTGGAAATAGAAAGGACTTGTACCCATCTTATTTTTATTTTTTTTAAGATCTTATTTGACAGAGAGAGACACAGGGAGAGTGGGAACACAAGCAGGGTGAGTGGGAGAGGGAGAGGCAGGCTTCCTCTCAGGACGCTGGGGTCATGACCTTACCTGAAGGCAGATACTTAACGACTGAGCCACCCAGGCGCCCCACTTGTACCCATCTTAGAGTGTAGTTCAGTGAAATTCTGTTCAGATGAACCTAGCACGCTGTTAGAGGCATCCAAGATAGTTACTTTTGGTTGCTCTTATTAATAAAATTGTGTCTGAAGACAGTTTAGCCACTAGAAGTAATTACGAGATAGAAATTTCTCAGCATGTGTTTAAGCCTTTAATATTTACAATTTAGGACAAAGTTTAAGTTTCTTAGAATTTATAAGACCTGTACTTGGCATTAAATCAATTCTGGGAGATGTTTCTTACTGGTGGGTCCTGAAATTGTCATGATCTAGTTCACCTGGCTTGAGATATGTTTATGGTTCATTTGTTAGAAAGGGCTTTAGCCTTAAGGGGGAACAGTCCAAATAGTTTGCCGTAGTACTTACAGATAGCTTTATTGTCTCTTTTTCAGGCTGCAAAGTGGAATTCTTATATACTTTAATAGAATTATTTTGTTTGTTTTCTGTTTATTCTCAGGCAGTATTTGAGGTGTGTAAGGAAATGTACATTTTCAGATTTCTGCAAACCGTTAAAAAGAAGGAACATAGTCAAATATTAATAGTCTTTATTATATGCCTTTAAAAACACTGCTCAAATCAAAAAGGCAATAAGTGTTAAGAAGGATTAGAACCCTCATACATTCCTGTGGAATTGTAAAAATGGCATAGCCATTTTGTAAAACATTTTGACAGTTCCTCAAGAAGTTAAAGTTGATGTAAGAGACCCAGCAATTCTACTTTAATATCTGAACCCAGAAGAATTGAAAATATATGTCCAACACAAAATCTTGCTAATGAGTGTTCTTTGTATCATAGTTCAGAGTGGCCAAAAGTGGAAACAACCCAAATTGTCCATCAGCTAATGAATAAACAAAATGCAGCATTTGCATACAGTAGTCTGTTATACGATGATAAAAAGGAAGTATTGATCCACGCTTCAATACGGGTCAGACTTCAAAACCATGCTCAGTGAAAAAATCCAGTCACAAAAGCGCTCGTATTGTGTGATTCCATTCATACGAAAGGTCTTAGTAGAGGCAAATGTATAGGGACAGGAAGTAGATCAATGATTGCAGAACACTAGGGGCATAGTTAGGGAAAAGAGAGCTGATAGCCAACCAGTACAGGGATTTTCGTGGGTGGTGAAAACTGATTCTGGTGATGTTTGCACAACTTTTAACCAAAGCCATTGAAATTTTACACTTCAGGTGAATTGTATGCTATATAAATCTTATCTCAGTAAAGCTGTTGTTTTTTAAAATTGGTCAACGTAAATAGAACGAGTATGTGAGGTTTTTTTTACTGCTGAGTTATCTCAAGAATTATCCATCTTTATTTTTGTATTTTGTATGATAGATTATGGTGAATTTTTTCTTAATGTCACACTTTATGTCTGTTCTTTCCCATATATAACCCTTATCATAAGGGTGGGAGTGCAAAGCCAGGTACCCTGAGTATGATAAGTCACCTTAGTGTTGTCTGCTGTTGTCCTCTTTAAATGTTATCTACTGTCATTCCTTTCTTAGGACTTTTAGGAATCTGTTGAAAAGCTGTTTTCCCAAACTTGTGTAGTCCAGTGAACCATGCTTCTGCATTTTTCTGTCAGGTAGCTACCCGCCAACATATTTTATATGGTGTCTTATAAGCTCTTTAGTCATACCATGAAATACCATTTTCCTATCCAGGCCTTTTTAGTCCAGTTACTATGGAAAGGAGAAGGTGTTAGTAAGCATGTACTCTTTCAGAGTCTTCACTAGCAGTAGTGATTACTATTCTATTATTTCTATTATTAAGGGGCCTGAATCAGCATTTTATTTGTTACCTCTTATCACGACTAATGCACTGCTGAACTTTACAGAACATAAAAATCTAATTGCTATTTTAGTATAATAGGGTATAGGCTCCTGAAGGAAAACCTCATGTTACTCACATGAGACTAAGGTTTGGCCAAGCTCCAATGAGGTATAAAACAAGGAGTGATGAAGTAGAGAGGGATTACACCCTGTGCAAACATTCATTGCTTCCATGAGAGAAATCCTAAAGCACCTTCTCACACTGGTAGGCCTGAAACTATTGATTTAAGAGATGAAGGAATATTAAGAATTACAGCTATAGTAGAGTTTTTGAGCTGGGATGGCCTTATTGCCTTCATTTTAAAGATAGGGAAAACTGGGACCCATTCTGTCAGCCTAGGGCTCTTTCACCATACTGTGTTGTCATTAGATTTACCTTAAGAACCTACATACTATCCAACAGGCTCTAGAATCTTCTCTAAGTTGTATCTAATTTGATGACTCATGGTTTATATTCTGCTTCCTGTTTCAATCTTTTAAAAAAAATCAAAGAATGAAAAGTAATGAATACTAACACCCATCCCTTCCCCATCCTATCATCCTTCACTAGAGCTTTCTGAGGAAATAAACTGAAAAGGGAGGCTGTTTGCAGTAGAACTCCAAAAAGAAGATCCTTCCCAAAAGTGTTTGGTCACAGTTCTTACTACAGGTAGCAGCATATGATTGGGGAAGGAATGGTGCTTGATATCAACTCTGATAACCACATTATTTATTATCATTTTTCTCTCCACTAGTATCGTCTAGACTGTCACAGCCATCTTCTCCCCAGTCAGGCTGCCCATCACCTACCATTCCAGCAGGTAAAGTCATTTCTCCATCCCAGAAGCACAGCAAGAAGGCACTAAAGCAGGTAATCATGCTAATCTGTGTATATCAAGTCTTTATCTCCTACATTAAAAATTCATGATTCTAAAAGTCACTGAAAATTTCTTGAAAGGGCATTATTACGTCCTTTTAAGGAAAAATTTCATGCAGTTTCCCAATTTGGATTTAATTATGTGCTTGTGTGTTACAGGTTTGTGGTGGCTAGTCTTTTTATCCCATTTTAAAAGCTTTTTATTTGTTCCTGATTTGCTAAGAGGTTTTTGTCTGTGTGTGTGTTTGTGGTTCTTAAATTATGAATAGGAGTTGAACTTTTCAGGTTTGTTTCTTCAGCATTTATTGAGATGATCAGGTAGCTTTTCTCTTTAAATTTGCTAATATACAGACTTCCATAGCTAGAATTTTCTAATGTTAACATATATTTAGGTTTCAGGAATAAACTCTACATGTTTGTTACATATTTTTTAATATGTTATGGATTTTTAAAAAGATTTTTGCTTGGATTTTGCTGTTTTGTTGTATAATTCTTGTACAATTTTGGAATCAGGGTGGTTCTAGCATTATTAAAATAAGTTGAGTAGGGGCGCCTGGGTGGCTTAGTTGGTTAAGTGACTGCCTTCAGCTCAGGTCATGATCTTGGAGTCTTGGGATCTGACTTTTTAAAATATTTGCATAGTTTTAGTATTCCTTTATCCTTTCTGTTTTCTTTTTTGTTCCTCAGTGCTGGACATTTATTTATTTAGTTAGTTAGTTAGTTGTTAGTTAGTTAGTTAGTTAGTTAGTTAGTTAAGATTTTATTTATTTGACAGGGAGAGATCACAGGTAGGCAGAGAGACAGGCAGAGAGAGAAGGAAGCAGGCTCCCTGCTGAGCAGAGAGCCTGATGCAGGGCTCTATCCGAGGACCCTGAGATCATGACCTGAGCTGAAGGCAGAGGCCTTAACCCACTGAGCCACCCAAGCACCCCAGTGCTGGACATTTATAATGTATCTTTATTTCCTCCAGTGCTACTTGACATTGGTCTACGTTACTGGGCTTTTCAAAGAACTTGTTTTTTTGAAATGCAAATGATTAATAATTTAAATTCACTAAATATTTAACTGAACATTGACAGATTACTTTTATCCTCAGATTGGTATAAACTAAAGAACTTAATTATCAGGCATTGGCAAGTGTATAGAAAAATGGCTACTGGTAGTTTGCTGGTAGAATATAAATTATTGTACTTTGGAAAGAAATCTTGTGATCATTTACTGAAATTGTAAATGCACATACCTCATGACTAAGCATTTGAACATTTTGGAACTTAGGTTAGAAAAATACAATTATGCATTTCTTATTTATTTATACGTTCCAATTACACACACAGAAAAATAATTGCATTCAAGTTTGTAATAGCAAAACCTTGCAAGTAATCAAATATATATCAGTTAGGGAATTCCTTTGTAAATGATGCCATTTCTATATATTGGATAATTGTGCCAGATTAAGAGTTTATAATGTGGTTGTTTTATATATATAGACATGGAAGCATCACCACGCTAGAATGTTGAATCACTAAAATTAAGTTGTATTACAACATGCAGAGCATGATCCCATTGATAAAAATAAACACATACCCACAAAATATTATATTTTTAATAGAAACATACACACATCGGTGTAAAAAAAAAGCTCAATAAGGAAAAATAAATTGACTGTAGTTATCTCTGAAGATTAGGGGACAAGACTGAGTAGGTGGTCAAGAGAGTTTAGCTTTTGGTAGGGGGTCAGGGGATGGGTGAGCCTGTTGGTGGGTATTGAGCAGGGCACATATTGCATGGAGCACTGAGTGTGGTGTATGAACAATGAATCTTGGAACACTGAAAAGATAAAATTAAATTTAAAAAAAGAGTTTTTAGCTTTATGCTTGAATTAAGTGGTAAAGATGTAATCATGTATTTTCTATGTAATTGAAGTTTTAAAAATTATGTGGACCTTAAAGTATTAAAAGAAGCATTTAAATCAAAAGTACTTTTAAGTTCTTTGAAAGATTTTAGGAAGTATAAGATGCTTTCTTCCACAGGAAAAAGGCATGTCTTTTCCTAAACCTTGTTAGATAATGCATGACGTGTATACTACTCCTATAATCCCAAGAGTCAAATGTATTTTCTTTAAAGAATATCAGTATGGAAAAGTATGTAAATTAGGTTATTGGTATGTAATGACCTTGCCTCTAGTGTATGTTTTTCATAGTATTAGGTGAGAAAAATTACTTAAATATAAGTTATCCTTTACCACAATGAAGGTGGTGGTGGTTGTTGTTGTGGTTGTTATTTTAAAATAGAATTAGGAACAGAGTTTGTAAACTACTGAGGGAGGAAAAAACAGTACTGTTCTTAAATAGAGAGGCTGTAAGTTATTCTCTTTCCATCATGTGTCTGAATTTACACCATCACAGCAGGAATAGATGAGATCAAATGGTTCTGTTACATTTTGCATTAACCTAGAATGATCTGGATATTGTGAGTGACAGGGAGAGACCCAGTGGCTCCCACCCAGGTGGCGTACGACCATTTTCTGTTCTGATTGCAGAGAATGAGAAATAAGCTGTAATCAGTGGGGAAAAATAAATAAACAACAACAACAAAAAAAAAGCTGTAATCAGTGATCAGACAACACTGATAATTTTTTATACATTGGGCTCCTGCCTTGGTTGTTATAAATGTTGTAGGGGAATGTAAGCCAGATCCCTGACTCACTCAGTTAATTTTTTCCTTTGGTAGCTTAGGTCAAGATCGGTTGTTGCACCATACCTATATAATCCAGCCAGAGATGAGTATGAAGAGGCAGTGGAAACCAAGTAGCCAGTTATTCCACACTTTTTTGTGTGATAGTCTTGAAGGTTAAACCCGATGCGGGACTGGATCCCAGGACCCTGAGATCATGACCTGAGCCGAAGGCAGAGGCTTTAACCCACTGAGCCACCCAGGCGCCCCTTAAACTGGCAATTTAGCAAGATCATAGATTTCCAACCGTTTCCCGAGATGTAGTTTTACTTTCTTAATTTCTGTTTTTTCTTTTTCTTTTTTAAACCTTGAGTTAAAAAATCTTCATATAGTTTCATGACTAAATTCTGGGAAGTTAACTGTTTTCTTAGTCATTCTGAATAGTTTAGTGTAGTGTATTCTATAAACTGGAAACATTATAGAAATAAAGCTATGCTGAAATAGCTAGAAGAAATTATACTATTCCTAGAACCAGTATTTTCAAACTTTCCTTCCCTTCTATTTACTATGTTGCTGTAAATTGCTGAGGATTTGGTCATTGGGTCAAATCTTACTGCTCTTAAAGGAGATCAGAATCAAGTAGTTATTTAACATCAGTTGTTCAAATGTATCATCTCTGAAATAGATGTAAGCTAAATATTTATATTTCTACATAGAGCTAATGCAAATGGTCCTCTTTTTGGTCAAGGGCTTATAATTTTATTTCCAGAAAAGATTAGAAACCTCTAATTTTCTGCTGCTACAAGTATGGAAAGTCCATGCGTTACTGGTGATTTTTAAGTTCTAAAAACGTTCATGATTAATTCTCTCATTTATACACGAGATTAATACTGCCAGAAAATATTCCGACTCTTAAGTATCATTTTGGGCTTGTGTTTAATTGGGTTTCATTTAGGTTTTTGTTTACTTTGATGGCTTTCAAAGAAATTGGATGATCATCATGTTCCTCACCACTTAAAAAGCAGTCTTTCAGTTTCTGTTATTACTAAAAAATGATTTTATTTTGTTGCTTCTAATCAGTTTTCCTCTTCTAGGCTCTAAAACAGCAACAGCAGAAGAAGCAGCAGCAGCAGCAATGCAGGCCAAGCATGTCCATCTCCTCCAACCAACCTCTCTCTCTCAAGACTGTCAAAGCAACTAGTGACTCTGCACCTGCCAAACCTGGTAGGCAGACTTGGGTGCCTTTTCAGTGGAAATTTCTTTTACCAGTATTTTTATGCCGTTTTGCTAATTTGTATACCTTATCATTCATTTTTAAGTTACTTGGTTTCATTACATAGTCTGTTACTGCCAGATCATCAATATAAATCCGTTCAGGATAAATGGGATAATTTATGCAAAATCATCATGCAGTTATAAAAAAATAAATCAGCGACATTGGTATGTTAGAACGAAATCAATGACTGACTTCCAAGGTGTCTAACCTACCTAGTAATACTTGGGATGCCTCTAGTCAGTGACCTTATAAAGTGTTGTTGCAAAGACTAAACTCAGACTAAAATCTTCACCAGTTCTCTCCTTTAAAGATAAAAAGCTTTCCTAAGAACATAGGCTACTTTTGGGTTTCCACTGGATATAAATATAGGCCTTTGGATTTTTGTTGTTGTTTGTTTTGTTTTTCATCTAACCCCCAGATTAGATACATACAGACTTTGCATTTTATTATACATTCATTTTGATACTAGCTGATTATATAAACGGTATCTTGCAGAACTTTGCATTTTTGTTAGGAAGGAAATTTGCCACCAGAAGTAAATAATGTGCTGGGGAGAAGGAAGTGATTTTCTTTTACTTTTTAACTCTAAATTTGCAGACTGAAAACACATTTGCAGGGTAACATTTCATCACACATAACCCCTTTTAATTTGTGTTGAAAGATTTAATTGATTTCTATCTATAACCTCAGTGTCACCAGTCTTTGATATATTTTTTCTCTTAGCAGTATGGGAAGGAAAGCCATCTGATGGACAGTCGAGCAGCCCTCAAAACTCAAACTCTAGCTATTCTTGCTCAGTCCAAGTGGAAAATCCCTTGCTAGGCTTGGGGAAGAAGTCATTCCAGAGGTCTGACAGGCTCCACACAAGTAAGTTAATTTACAAAGACTTTGGTTCTGCATCTTAATTTGTCAGCTCTGTGTTTGAAATTCATCAGCTGTTTTGTGGTTTAGTTCTTTTTCTGACAGTAGGTTGTTTTGTCCAGCATTCTTTGTGTCTTATTTCTGTGTACAGAAAAGTAGAAGGATTCATAATTAAACATGGAAAACTGACCCTTTTTTCCTGCTCTCTCTGAAATCCCACTAAGATGGCAATGTGAAATTCCAAAATATTAGATCCATAAGGGTGAAGAAAATAAGGAGACAACAGATCGACAAGCCGTGTCAGGAAATTTGGATGAAAACTGGATGTTCAGCAGCCGATGCCAATAATAAACAAGCCAGCTAAGGCTGCAGAACACCAGAAAGATTCAAGAATAGGAGACCTCATATATTATAGCGGGGTAGGGTTAAGCCCAGGGTTGAAAAAAAAGGACCTTTTTTGAAAGTTAATAAGAAGCAGTTTGATGCCTCACCCTGGCAGGAGATAAGTGGTTTCTTTTTGAGGTGAAATTCAGCCATACAGACTTCTAACGTAGAGATACCACTCATGGCTGATGGCAGATAATGAGGCAATGTACTGAAATCAGGGAAATCAAGAAAAATATAAATACTAATAGTGATCCTTCTGCTTGGCTTCCAGAATGCTAGGAGTAAGGCATATTTCTGTCACCAAAACTTCCTTCCTCCCAGCCTCACCTATGTTCCAGCAAGAGATGGGTGGGTTGGTGCCTAAAGAAATTGAATGGCCTTGGGGCACGTGAGTGGCTCAGGTCATGATCCCAGGATACTGGGATCGAGCCCTGCATTGGACTCCTTGCTCAGCAAGGAGCCTGCTTCTCCCTGTCCCTCTGCCTGCTGCTCCCCCACTTGTGCTCTCTCTCTCTGTCAAATAAATAAATAAAATCAGAAAGAAAGGTAGGGAGAAAGAGAAAAAGAAAGAAAAAGAAAAGAAAGAGAATAGCCTCAGAAGAAAATCTGCAGGAAAACTTAGAGATTCCCAACTAAATAGGAATCATCTTGGTCACACTTCTGTGAAGCACACCAGTCTATAAGACCCACCTATGCTCCCAAAATTTTTTCATTTGATTATTTATGATTATGTTTGAAGAAGACCTCCATCGTGAGACATAGAATCTGAAATATAGATTCAGAAGAAACAAGACAATTCAGAAAGATAAAACAAATAACTTTAAAAACTGTAATATCCACAGAAAGATATAAAAGATAATATCGCATCCATGAAAGAACAGACGGCTGTTTTAAAAATTGAAAAATAGGGGTGCCTGGGTGGCTCAGTGGGTTAAAGCCTCTTCCTCCGGCTCAGGTCATGATCCCAGGGTCCTGGGATCGAGCTCCACATCAGGCTCTCTGCTCAACAGGGAGCCTGCTTCCCCCTCTTACTGTGCCTGCCTCTCTGCCTACTTGTGATCTCTCTCTCTGTCAAATAAATAAATAAAATCTTAAAAAAAAAATCGAAAAATAAAGAGTTTCAGGGTATTAACTAATAAGGTAGCCGAAATAAAAAAATAATAATAGATGGAGCACCTGAGTGGCTCAGTGGGTTAAGCATCTGCCCTCAGCTCAGGTCATGATCTCAGAGTCCTGGGATCAAGCCACACATTGGGCTACCTGCTCCTCGGGAAGCCTGCTTCTCCCTGTCCCACTCCCCCTGCTTGTGTTCCCTCTCTCACTCTCTGTCAAATACATTAATTAATTATTTAAAAAAAACCCAAACAATTCTTTCTCCTTTTCTAAAGATTTTATTATTATTATTTTTAATTTTATTATTTATTTTACAGAGAGAGACACAGAGGGAACACAAGCATGGGAAGTGAGAGAGGGAAAAGCAGGCTTCCCTCCAGTCAGGGAGCCCGATGTGGGGCTCAATCCCAGGACCCTGGGATCATGAGCCGAACTGAAGGCAGATGCTCAACAACTGAGCCACCCAGGTGCCCCAGATTTTATTTTTAAGCACTCTCTATACCCAACTTGCTCTTGAACTCACCACCCCCAAGATTTAGAGTCACACACTCCAAGGACTGAGCCAGCCAGGTGCCCCCAGATTTCAAGAATTCTTACTTATTTTTTATTTTATTTATTAATATTTTCAAAAGGATTTATTTATTTATTTCAGAGAGGGATGGTGAGAGAGTGAGGGAGGGAGCAAGCGAGTGAGCGAGCACTTGCACAAGGAAGAAAGGCGGAGTAAGAGGGAGAGAATCTCAGACTCCTCAGCTGAGCTCAGAGCCCAACTCAGGGCTTGATCCCATGACCTTTGAAATCATGACCTGAGCCAAAATCATGAGTTGGACAGTTAACTGAGCCACCCAGGCGCCCTTACAATGCATATTTCTTAAATGTTTGGAAGAAGCTTTACATTTTGTGTAAAACAAATGATAAAACTAAATTAGGTAATTCACATGAAATCTTTTTTAGTTTATATTGATATAATTTGTTTTAACTTCAGTAAAATAGTGTATATCATATATTTTTACATCCCAGATTCAATGAGAAAAAAAAATCATAGCTCAGATTTCAGTTATAATATGATAGACTACAACAATGTAAAGTAGGAAAAATAAAAAGAAACAAGACCAACTTTACCAAAAGTAGAGGACTTAAACTTCAAATTCTAGAAATGAGCCTGTTTGTGTGAGACACATAAAAACGTCCTTGGGCACTATTTGATCAATAATAGATCAGAATAATTTACAACTACTTCTCAGTCTCACTTAAGGAGTTAAGTTAAAATTTTAACAGGGTACCTGGCTGGCTCAGTTGGTGGAGCATGCAACTCTTGATCTCTGGGTCATGAGTTCAAGCGCCACATTGGGAGTAGAGCTTACTTTACCAAAAAAAAAAAAATTTTTTTTTTTTTTTTTAAATTTTAACTAAAGTTTGACTCCAATGTGAAGGTACAAAATGAATGCACAGGTAGTGAAAACTATTCAAGGAATGCCGACACTATCATTTCATCAGTCATATGGGAGAGCAGAACTAGGATGCTGCTCTCAGTCCCTGGAGCCTTTTACAACATTGTTTATGCGAACCAAAAAATGGTGACCACCTATGGGTGGGTGTCTGATTAAATGAATCATGGTACATATGTTGGAATATAATGTAGCTTTTTAAAAGGAAAGAGGTAGCTTTGTAGGTGATAGTTTGGAAAGTACTTTAAGATAGTCAGTGAAACAAAAGACAAAATATAATTAGCATTGGGGCGCCTGGGTGGCTCAGTCGTTAAGCGTCTGCCTTCGGCTCTGGTCATGATCCCAGGGTCCTGGGATCAAGCCCCGCATTGGGCTCCCTGCTTGGCGGGAAGCCTGCTTCTCCCGCTACCATTCCCTCTGTTTGTGTTCCTTCTCTCGCTGTGTTTCTCTCTGTCAAATAAATAAAACCTTTAAAAAAAAAAAAAAAATATATATATATATATATAATTGGCATGTATATTGTTATTTCATTTATTCCAATTAAAAATGGTGTCTTTGGTAGAAAGCCAGGGTTTGAATGTTGAAACCCTTAAACTTTTCGTTTTATATATTTTGGTGCTGTTTTAGTTTTAAGGACATTTACCTTCATCTCTCAAATGCTTTTTTAATATTTAATTTGAAAAGTTATTAAGTATTTTACTGTGGTGCCTCCTTTGTCCCAGGAGTTATTTTGAAGCTGTAAAAATTTTCTTTAAATAGATAGGGATTTTTGGGAAAATTTGACAGCTACATGCAGAAGAGTGAAACCGGATTACTTTCTTACATCATACATAAAAGTAAACTCAAAGTGGATGTAAGACCTGAATGTGAGAAAATGGCAACCTATGCAATGGAAAAAGATATTTGCAAATGTTTTATCAGGTAGTAGCCTAGTATCCAAAATCTATAAAGAACTTACCAAACTCAACACCAAACCACCCCCCCCAAATCCAGTCAAGAAATGGGGCAGAAGACATACAAATGGCCAACAGACATGTGGGAAAAAAAAAGCTTAACATCACTCGGCATCAGGGAAATGCAAATCAAAAGCTTACCGCCTCACCCCAGTCAGAATGAGTAAAATTAACAACTCAGGAAACAACAGATGTTGGCAAGGATACAGAGAGAGGGGCGCCTGGGTGGCTCAGTGGGTTAAAGCCTCTGCCTTTGGCTCAGGTCATGATCTCAGGGTCCTGAGATCGAGCCCCGCATTGGGCTCTCTGCTCAGCAGGGAGCCTGCTTCCTCCTGTCTCTGTGCCTCTCTGCCTACTTGTGATCACTCTCTCTCTGTCAAATAAATAAATAAAATCTTTAAAAAAAAAAAAGGATACAGAGAGAGGGGAACCCTCTTACACAGTTGAGGGGAATGCAAACTGGTGCTTCCATTCTGGAAGACAGTATGGGACTTCCTCAAAAAGTTAAAAATAGGGACGCCTGGGTGGCTCAGTGGGTTAAAGCCTCTGCCTTTGGCTCAGGTCATGATCTCAGGGTCCTGGAATCGAGCCCGCATCAAGCTCTCTGCTTAGCGGGGAGCCTGCTTCCTGCTCTCTCTGCCTGCCTCTCTGCCTACTTGTGATCTCTCTGTCAAATAAATAAATAAAATCTTGGGAAAAAAAGAAAAGGTTAAAAACAGAACCACGCTGTGACCCAGCAACTGCACTATTAGGTATTTATCCAAAGGATATAAACATAGTGACTCAAGGGGCACATGCACCCTGATGTTTATAGCAGCAGTGTCCACAATAGCCAAACTATGCTAAGAGCCCAGATAGCCATCAACAGATGAATGGATAGAGAGGTGGTGTGTGTATACAATGGAATATTACTCGGCCATCAAAAAAAGAAATGAAATCTTGCCATTTACAACAACATGGATGGAACTAGAGGATATTATTATGCTAAATGAAATAAGTCAGAGAAAGACAAATACCAGAAGATTTCATTCATGTGGAATTTAAGAAACAAAACATGAACATAGGGGAAGGGAAGAAAAAATAAGACAAAAACAGAGAGGGAGGCAAGCATAAGAGACTCAACTCTAGGAAGCAAACTGAGGGCTTCCAGAGGGGCAGTCCATGGGGAGATGAGGAAATTGGGTGATGGGCATTAAGGAGGGCACTTGATGTAATGAGCATCTGGTTTTGTATGCAACTGATGAATCATTGAATTCTACCTCTAAAACTAATAATACAGTATATGTCAATTAAATTGAATTTAAATAAAAAATTTAAGGATATATATTGGGATTTGGGGGCACCTGGCTGGTTCAGTGTGTAGAGCATGTGATTCTTGATCTCAGGGTTGTGGGTTCAAGCCTCACAGTGGGTATAGAGATCACTTAAAAATAGTCTTTAGAATATATATATTTTATGTTTCTGTTAGGAACTTTTAGCTTCAATACCTAGTAGTCAGAGTTCATGCACTCTATGATAGCTGTGCCTCTCTGTACGGTGATAAACAACAGACTGAAGCCACAGTGCTGCACTGTAACTTAATAGTACAGTTTTGGGCAAGTTACCAGGTCTGGGCCTCATTTTCTTCATCTATGAAATGTACAATAATAGTGTCTCGCTTCATAGGGTTATGTGAAAAATAAATGAATTAACACAAATCAGTGTTTAGAATAGTGCCTGGCACTAATGAAGCCTTATGGAAGTGTTTGTTGCTGCTATTATTGATCATTATGTGAAATTTACTGAGACCTGATTCTTTTCATTCCTGATTATTTTATCCCCATCTTAACAGTCACATTCTTTATTTCTTTATCATTTTATGCAGCACTGTCCTGTATTTTATCTGTGACAGTTTCAGTGATTGTGGTACTTGTAGGTCTAAACCTTTTATTTTTGTTTCTTTTTTTTTTTTTTTTTTTGTTTCTATTGCCTCTGTCATAGTAGCATGTCTGCTGGCTTGTCAGGGTAGTCTGTGTGAGATCGGGCTGGATTTTAATTTGTGGGAATCCTTTGGGCCTAACTTAAGGGAAATCCTTTCCTCTTAGGAGAGATTACTTTTGCTTCACCTTCAACCAGGAGCAGAGGTTATCCACATTCAAGAGTGTGTAGCTTTTTGCATGTATTTGTAAACCTAAAATTTCTGGGTCTTAGATTCCAATGCACATTAAATTTTGCTATATATTATAAATTTTCTTCCAGTAAGATTGTATTAATTTGGGACCCATCAGCAGTATTTGACAGTTGTCTTTGCTTTTTCTGTGTATAGTCTCATCACCATATTGCAATATTTACCATTTCGATAAACAAAAAAAGTTCATTGGTTTACCTGGCATTTTAAAAAATACTAATACTGTTTATGCATCTGTTTATGGTTTGTCAGCTATGAATTACCTGTAATTCTCTGTGCTCATTTTTCTTATGGTAATATTTCTTTCTTTTTCTTTTCTTTTTTTTTTTTTTTTAAGATTTTATTTATTTATTTGATAGAGAGAGATCACAAGTAGGCAGAGAGGCAGGCAGAGGGAGAGGGGGAAGCAGGTTCCCTGCTACTAAGCCACCCAGGCGCCCCAGTAATATTTCTTTTTCATATTGATTTATAGATGCACTTAAAATTTTTTAAAAATAACTACCAATCAAGAAAAAAAATAACTACCAATCTATTTATTAATTTAAAGTAAGCAGGGCGCCTGGGTGGCTCAGTCGTTAAGCTTCTGCCTTTGGCTCAGGTCATGATCCCAGAGTCCTGGGATCAAGCCCCACATCAGGCTCCCTGCTCGGCAGGAAGCCTCCTTCTCCCGCTACCATTCCCTCTGCTTGTGTTCCCTCTCTCGCTGTGTTTTCTCTCTGTCAAATAAATACAATCTTTAAAAAAATAATAATAATAAAGTAAGCTCTACACTCAATGTGGGGCTTGAACTCAACAACCCTGAGATGAAGAGTCGCATGTTCTACCAACTGAATCAGCCAAGCGCCCTGTGTAGATGCACATTTATTTATTTATTTATTTTTAAAGATTTTATTTATTTATTAGAGATAGTGTGCACAAGTGGTAGTGGGGTGGGGGGACACAGATGGAGGGAGAGTGAGAAGCAGACTCCCCACTGAGCAAGGAGCCCAGTGTGGGGCTCTATCCCAGGACCCTGAGATCATGACCTGAGCTAAAGGCAGACACTTAACTGACTGAGCCACCCAGGCGCCCCTAGATACACATTTAATATGGAGAATCGGAAAGTTTTGTTATGATTTGCAAATGTTTTTGACAAGTTAGTCTTTTGTTTATAATATTTTTTGTCATTTACATTTGAAGACTTTGTGTACTCAAGCCTGTCAGTCATTTGAAAGACTATAACCTTTTGAGTGTGACCAAGTTTCTTGAAATCACTAAGCTCTTCAGTTACAACATTTTTAGGTAATCAAAATTAACATTGATGAAAAAATTCTGATGACAAAGGAAAAAAGATCTCAGTATGATGTATTATATATAGATTTGACTTTTTCTGTATTTTTTTGATCATTTTGTGTATGTGTCATACTTTGCTTTTGTTAGTCTTAGAAGAAATTTCCAAGACCCTTAAGTGTGCCTTCTTCACAGTGTGATAGTGAAAGTAGTTACCACTGTGATTATTTTGCACTGCAGAGTAAGGTATACTTTAAATAGAAACAAGAATGTAAAGGAGGCCCAAATGATTCTTTTCCCTATTTTCGTAGGGCAAATGAAAAGGACTAAATGTGCTGAAATCGATGTTGAGACACCAGACTCCATTCTGGTTAATACAAATCTGCGAGCACTGATCAACAAGCACACCTTTTCCGTCCTTCCTGGAGATTGCCAACAGCGACTTCTTTTACTACTTCCAGAGGTGGATCGACAGGTGTGTTATTTTCACACATAAGCAGTTTTAAAAAAACCTTCTGAAGCTTTCTTCACTCATCCCCTTTAATGCTCCTTCAAACTTTTTAAATAGCTTTTTATATATACTTAGAAGTGGTATCAAAAGTACTAAAACAAGAAATAAGAATATATTTTTGTAAGTATTCATAATAGTTTTGCCCTGCAAGTCTTAGAAAGGAAAAAAACTCTTTATCAGAATGTCAAGATTATGGAGTAAAATTTGTGTAGCTATCATTTTAGGGAGTAAGGTGTTCATTGAATACAGTCCATGAGGAAGAGTTGTCTTGCTTAAGACATTTAACAGGAATTTTTGAATGGATTTTCTTAAGAGTAAGAATGTTAATTATTTTCATTCTTTTGTTAGATTAGAAAAAAAATTTATTGCTTTCATAATTAAGAACTTAAAAAAAATCCAATATAATTCATGCTCTTTAAAAAAGATAACTAGAAGAAATACCAAAGGTTTGGGAAAGCCTAGGTAGGGACCAGAGAGATGTAGATTGGTCAGTACTAAGGTCAAGATCTGAGACTTAGACTTTTATCAAGGAAAGAGTGACTAGCAAGTCACTCCCCCTTCTGATCATCTGTTTCCAGCTCTACAAAAGGGAGATAGGATCATGATGATTTTCTAAGGTTTATTCAATTCTGAGGGTTTTTTATTCATTATTTCCAAAAACATACTGTGTTCTAAGTAATCTGATAGGCCCTCCCCTTTCTTCCTAATCATTATAAAAACAAGATGAAAGAGAGGCATTTTCCCTAGTTTACAGTAAGAAAACTAGATTCATACCCTCGTTTGTGGTAAGAGATTAAAGGAGAGTAAATAAGTTATACGCATCATCCTAGCGAATTGATTATGCCAAAATAAAATATTTCTTTTTTTTTTTAATAAAATATTTCTAATTCAGAAAATTATCTTTCTATTAAACCGCATCGATACTATTTTCAGTAGGGTAATGATGTGAGTCAGCACATAGGAAAGCAGGTTAGATTCCATTTCCGGGGAGACCAAGTAAGGGAGCTACACGACCAGCAATAGGGCAAGGAAACACGTAAAGCTGATCCTTCCCAGCTACTGCTTTTCCCTCCTTAAAACTTGTTGGGGAAATTACAGCTTTTGGAATGCCCACCTTTTGCTTCGAACAAGTTAGGCTGATGTTTCTACAGAGTTTTTAAAGAACTTCTCATTGGGGATTGGTCTCATCTTTTTCAAACGCTCAGGTTATTAGGTGGGAATAAGCTAGGACCTCATGAAAGGCCTATGAACTCTACCTAGTGCAGGTTCCTTAGAACGGTCTTCTTTTTCTTTCTTTTTTCTTTTTTAAAACAGTCTTTCGACTAATGGCCCTTATCCTCTCTCAGAGGAAGGATTGCAACGTAAAATTTTAGAATGAAAAGGGACTTTATTAGTTATCTATTCAGTTTTCCATGGAGTGCAGTCCGGTGGGAAATTCTTAATAGGACGTTACTTGGCCTTTTTGAGCATGGTGAGAACACACGGTAATCTGAGAAATAAGGTCCTTATGTATAGAAGTATGGAGCTCAAATCAGCTTCACTGTCAGATGCCATTTAGGGTGTTTATAGAATCCTGATTATTACTAAGGTGAAACACTGAAAACCATATTCGTGGTATGAGTGCCCAGCCATGAAGTAAAAAGACATAATTTAGACCAGAGAAAAGAATACAGGAGGGGAAATGGATTAAAGCACCTCTCTAGATACATTTAAAGATCTGTCACATGAAAGAGGTAAACTTTTTTGTTTCTCCAGAAAGCAGATGTGAAGTTAAAGTAACATTATTTTTTTTTTTTTTTTTAACATCTGTCTCTGTTAAAATGGATTGACTTGTGATGGAGTAACTTGCTTGTCCCTGGACCTTTCCAGCAGAGGTCGGATGGCCTGTTCTTAGAGGGAAGACTGTTACCCCTCTGCCAACTCTCTAGAGTGCAAATCGGCACTCAGCAAACTTGGGCCAGTTTCAGCCCACTGCCTGTTTTTGTAAATAAAGTTTTATCGACATGTAGTCACTTTTATTAGTTTACATATGGTATGTAGGTAGCTATGTTCGTGCAGCAGCGGCGGCAAACTTAAGTAGTTGCAGCAGAGGTCCCGTGGCCTTGCAAAACCTCAAATACTTGCAATCACTCCTTTGACAGAAAAAGTTCACCAGTTTCTGCTGTAGAGCTTTGGGGGAGAGATAATGTGGGCCCAGATAGGTGCAGAAAGTGAGGTTGGTTGGGAAGAGTTCTCAATCCCTAGGATGTCCCAATAGTTACTTAAATTTCTTCAAAAAATTATTTTTGACTTAAAGGTTACAATGAAGTTTTTAATCTACCTAGGATTTTTTTTTATTGCTCTGAAATTGGGGTTCAACTTTGTTTTCTACTTAATAATAGCAACTTGTTTCACCACTACATATTTGATGTGACCATCTTTTTCTCACAATTTGGAATCCCGTCTTTGTTATATATTCTATTCAGGCATATGCGGTATGTGTTTATGCGTATATTCTCATCTTCCACTCATTTCCCCGTTCCTTCTAATGTTAGTAATAATGGTTTTGACTGTAGTGGTTTTGTATGTGGTATGTTTAATAATTGGGTAGGCGATTTGTCTTGTTTTTTCCTTATGAATTTTAAAATCATTTTGTTAATGAAAAATCTGCATAGGGGTTCTGATTGGAATGTGGATATTTAACTGTGAGGAGAATGGCAATTTTATTAAGGTTTTCTGTCTAAATTTTTTTTCAGATCTTGTGTTTTATGTCCTTAAAAAAAGATTTATGGTTCTAAACCATGATAGGAAATCCAAAATCTCTAATAGAATCTTAAAACCTTTTGGCAAGATATCACCAATCAAATCAGTAGACAGATAAATGAAGAAATATTTTCAGTGGATGTGACAGTTTAATTGTGAAAATATGTAAAGGATTCTCACAAATTGATAATCAAAATAAGCAGCCTTATAGAAAAATATGCAAAGTGATAAGAATTTCACAAGATGGTAAATCTAAATATTTAATAAATATTCAAAAAGGTGAACAAAACTTCAATAGTCAAGATAAAGGAAATTTTTACCATTTTAAACCCATTAGACTGGCAAAAATTAAATAGTCTGGTTAACATACATTGTTCACAGGATAAAGAGTACACTCATATATTTCAGGTAGAAATATGAATTGTTGTAGCCTTTTTGGAAAAATATCTAATAATACCTAGTTACAGACACAGTATTTCGTTGCTTTTAGAACTTATTCCACAGAAATAAAGGCTCTAGTATATTCATCTTTGCCAGAATGCTTATTGCAGCTTGGTTGATTATGGGAAAATACCAGAAACAAGGTGTATGTTTATGACTAAGAAACTGGTAGATGAATTGAGGTGCATGCATACAAGGAAATAGTATGCAGCTATTATAAAGGAGCTAACACTATGCCAGTTGACTTGGAGAGAATTCCACAATGTATTACGTGAGAAAAAGAAGATTCAGACCTTGGTCTGGAGCTCGATCACAGTTTTATAAAACAAATCATAAACCACTCAGGAAAAAAACTTCTTTCATGTAGATTTACTTATTTGTGGTTGATTCTTTGAGAATACTTAATGGGGAATGGAATTGAAAGTAGAAGTGGGGAGAGGTAAACAGGAAAGAAGCTTATTGGAAAAAATGATGTATTATAAAATAGAAGTATCCATAAAGATATAGTCAGGTTTCTATAAAATTAAATGTGTATACACTCTTCTCTAAAATGAAAGAAAGTACAATTCCACGTGATACATTTGGCTTTCTTTGCAAGCTTCTCTTGACTTATTCTTTGACCCAGGTTGGTCCAGATGGTCTCCTGAAGTTGAGTGGCTCAGCCCTTAACAATGAGTTCTTCACTTCAGCAGCCCAAGGCTGGAAGGAAAGACTCTCAGAAGGTAAATGTTCAACTTTATGTGCGTCCTAGATTGTGTATGTACTTGGAGCTACAGTGAGGGCATATTGGCACCTCTGCACCTCAGCGAGTTTTTGAGCAATTTTAGTAGGCCAAGGACGGCGTGTTTCCGTGGGGTAGAACTAGCTATCCTGCGTGAGACCCTGTACTGACTTCTCTGGATCCCGTGTAACCAGGTCTGGCTCCAGGTGGAGTTTAGTAGTGTTTCTTTAAGAATTGAAAGTCACCTTTAGGTTTAGGGAAACTAAAAAAATACAGATTTTTAGGCCCTCTTCCTAAAGATTTTGATTCAGTGATTCTAGGTGAATGCCTAGGAATTGAAATTTTAATAAGCAGAGTATAGAATTAGAGTTACAGTGTTCTCTTATGTTTGCTTTTCAGTACACGTGGAATACAGACTAACACTTGAAAGGTCATATGAAGTTGTACCACGACATGTGAGAAGCTTTAAAATGAATACATTTGTAAGGAGAGCATTAGGAATATTACTCATTGCTGACATTTTGTCAGATCGCTAGCATTTAGAGTTAATGGACCAGCTAATTAATATCTGTATTGTTCTCTGCAGTTGTTGACATTTGCCTTCCTGTTGTTTTGGTTTTTTTGTTTGGGGTGCGAATTCTGTATAGAAAGGCTCTCTCACTGATTACTCTGGGCCTATCAAAGATTTCCTTAAACAGAGACCACTTTTTTCCCTGAAAGAACTGCAGTCACACAAACACTTTAAAACATATGCATTACTATTACTTTTCTTTAAAAATAATTTGATAAAGAATTTATGCCCTGCCCAACTCCCCCCCTCTTTTTTTTTTGTCTGTTTGGGTTTTTTTTTGTTTTTGAGAGAAAGAGAGAGCAAACTGTAGCAAGGGAGAGGGGGGCAGAGGGAGAGAGAAAATCTTAAGCAGGCTCCAGGCCCAGTGCTGAGCCGGAAGCAGGGCTTGATCTCTGGATGCTGAGATCTTGACCTGAGCCAAAATCAGGACTTAACCGACTGAGCCACCCAGGCACTCACCCCCCTGGTTCCCCCACCACCCAGTTGTTTAAAGTAGGTGCTGTCATCAGTGGTACCTTGATGGTTATCATCATTACTTTACTTTCTTTTTTCTTTTCTTTTTTTGTTTTTCTTTTTTCTTTTTTTTTTCCATATGGAGCGTCACTGCTATACTTAGTCATGTGATCATATTTTATGAGCAGCAAAAACTTTGAACACTGTACACATGTGAACAGAATTCAGTATGTTTTATTCCTCATTCTCCCATATACGGTAGACTCCATGAAAAGTAGTTCTGGGTTGGATTCTGAGGGCAGAGTCCTCTTTTCTACTCCTGTGCCCAGGACTGTGTCCTTGAACACTTTTTCTTTCTATCCTTTTACCCTGAAGGTACCTAAACTTGAAGTCTTCCATTGCTACCTCTTTTTCCTTGATGTCCTGGGTATTAGAGTATAAAAAAGAGCAGCCTTTCTGAGCCACAGTTTGTACATGGCCTACCCAGCACATTCAGCTGTCCTCTGCTGTTGGAGAGGGAGGGGCGGTTGGTGGTACATGCAAATAAGTGTCACGTTCAGAGCGGCTGGGTCATGGGCATGTTCAGTGCCTTATGCCAGGGCACTAGAGTGGTACAGTTTCTGGAACAATCAAAAAACTGGCCACTCCCAAATAACTCCCTACCGTTTTACTGGAACCTCAGCTGCCTATAAGCTGGGTCACAGGTCACAGCTGTTCATTACGCAGTAAGAGATAAAAGGCGCAAAATACAAGTTGCCTAAGGGAGGCAGAACTTTAAAATAACAAAACGCCTAGTGGCATTATTTACCGAAACCATGTGACTCTTTTTCCAGTGGAAAAGAAATGACAAATTCAAGGTTAGTGATAAATCTGTAGGGAATATGATGTTTGGAGCAGGAGGGAGCTGCTATATAAGAGAGCCCAGAGAAGAGGCACAGGTGGCTTCAGGTGAGTCCCGGAGACTGATGCAGTGGCGCGTGAGCATCGTATGTCCCCCGTGGCTTCGAGCGGCTCCTTTCCAGTGAGGAATTGTGGGAAATTGCTCTTAGGTTCACATGATCGTATTCTGACTTCTGCACCACTTTTTCATGATTTATAAATAGTTAAAAGTTACAAACAGCATTTTTCTGTTGAATATCCTTTTTATTTTTTGTACATTACAGGTGAGTTTACACCTGAGATGCAGGTGAGAATTCGACAAGAGATTGAGAAAGAGAAAAAAGTAGAGCCATGGAAAGAACAATTCTTTGAAAGCTACTATGGTCAGAGGTAATACTAAGACAGGTTCTATAAACCAGATGTGAATTCCTACATACATGTCACACAATGTTTCCTCTTAACTACCTTTCCAGAAATTCTAGTCCTCAATTTCCTTCCTATTATTTTACCAATTTTTTCTTTTCTTTTCTTTTTTTTTTTTTAACAAGATTTTATTTATTTATTTTACAGAGAGAGTGAGAGACAGAGACAGAGCATGAGCAGGGAGGAGGAGGCAGAGGGAGAGGGAGAAGCAGACTCCACACTGAGCAGGGAGCCTGACACGGGGCTCGATTCCAGGTTCCTGGGATCATGACCTGAGCCGAAGGCAGACACTTAACTGACTGAGCAATGCAGGCACCCTCACCAATTCTTTTTAACTAGGATATTTTTTCTTCTTATGAATCACAGGTGCACAGAATTAGGTTACATGACTCTTGACACATTACCATTGTGGGTGGAATGATTTCATTAAAAAATTATCTTGAATTAGATAGTCTGAATAGTTCTTCCAGTAATTTTATAAGTTATAAGAATACTGAAGTTCTGTACCTTTTTTAATAGTTAATCATCCCACAAGATGATAGTTTATCCAGAATCACCAAGGAATCCTGGGAATCCTGTAATATGAACCATTACACCTGGGGCATCATTAAACAGCCTCTCCTCTCTAGAAGGCACTCTGGCAGGTCTTCATAGCTGAATGGATACAAACCCTGTTCTCAAGGGGATGTACTTTAAATCATATTTTTTCCTAATAAAAAATCTGAATAAAATGTTAATGGGGACACTTAAATAGATGACAGTGGAGCTATGTTTGAATTGGATTGAACATCCAGAGATTTATTGGTTTGTCTCCCTTCTTGTCTTTTGTATACCTAATAGCCGTCCTTAAGGACACCCTGTAACCACAGTTTGACAACTAATAGCTCTTTTTCTTATCTCCCAGTAGTTGTTGATCCCCTTTATGGTCACGTAGAAAGTGATTCCTATTGTGATTAAGAATCTCTCGAAAGGGCACGCCTGGCTGGCTCAGTCGGTAGAGTGTGCAGCTCTTGATCTTGGGACTGTGTGTTTGAGCCCCGTGTTGGTCTTAAAAAAAAAAAGTCTCATGTATTGATATTTCTGCACTCTTGGTATGAGCTTTGAGCCCTTCTACAGAAATGATGGTGTTTCCATTAGATGGTTGTCACAGTAGTTGTCGCTCCGTAAATATGGTACATTCCTCTGTAGGCAGACGGAGCATTGTAGCAATTTCTGGGTCTTTCTGTTTTCAGCTGTTAATTTTTTTTGCCAGCTTTTACAGGAGGACTGTTTTGTTTTGTTTTTTTAATAATAATTTATTTTTTTAATTAACATATGGTGTGTTATTTGCCCCAGGGTAGGAGGACTTTTTTATTATCGTCTAGTTTTGTTGTTAGCCACTCTGTCTCAGAGGTGCAGCACTGATCACATGACGTCACCAAGAAGGGTCTCTTGCTTTTGCCTGTTTCAACAATGTGCTAAAAGATTAAGAGGAGTCTCTAGTGACCCCTGCTGAGGAGCCTGGTTCTGGAGGCCACACTGTGGAAGCCGTCACTCCCAGGCTAGCTCAGAGGCTTTGGTCTCAGCATCATAGCGCTATACTAAGTGAAGCGTAAATGGGCTTTCCAGAAATTCCAGAGTTCTAATTTTCAGCCTCTGGAGAATGTTGACAGCCACCTCCTTCTGTCTCCTCAGGGCCCCGTAGACTGCTTGGGCCATCCTTTCTGCAGGTGCTGCAGAGCAGGGTTGATCAGGCTGTGTGGGTCTTGGCTTTCTTTCAATTCCCTTGGGGGTAGTCTGTGATGTCTGCCTCTAGACATGGTAACCCCTCTTATGAGCATAAGTAATAATGATTATTAACATTATTCAGCTTTAATATGTGTAGGTACTGTTCTAAGTACTTTATATGCATGAATTTAATCACACCAACAGTATAAAGTAATGAACCTCGGTACATAATAAGGAAACTGAGATACAAAAGACCAGTGACTTACTTAATGTCCGTGGATGTGTCAGAGGCAGGATTTGCATCCAGGCACTCGAGCTCCAGAGCTTCACTAATCATAATCATAATAATAGCGATGACATATGAGGAATACCTACTGTATGTCAGGGTTTCTTCCAGGCATTGCCATATACTATTATCTCCTGATACTTTCAATAACATGGGCCATTTCTCAACTAGAATATTTTTTTCTTCCACCTTTTAGTTCTGGCCTGAGCCTTGAGGATTCAAAGAAATTGACAACCTCGCCCAGCGATCTCAAAGTGAAGAAAACCCCAGCTGAGCAACCAAAATCCATGCTTCCTTCAGAGGCCTCGCCTGGTGGTGTCGTCCCAGGAATTCCCCAGTTAGGGTCTAAAGAAGAAGTGCAGATGCCATCCCCGATAAGAAAAGAAGAGCACGAAAGCCAAGATACGGTGCAGCCAAACCCCAAATCCACAGAGCCCCTGCTTCCCTCAGCAAGCAATACACAAGAGCTTAGCATTCTTCCCATCAAGTGCCCAAAGGATGACCGTCTCTTGGAGCAGAAGCCACTTGCCTCTGCTGAACAGGAGTCTGAGAAAGAGAATCATCTCACTGCAGTTCCTAATTATAACAAAGATGAAGGCCAAGAAGCTTTAATTACATCCCCAAACAAACCCAAGAGTCCTGGGGTGGAAAAACCAGTAATGAAGCCCATGGCAGAAACGGGTCCGCAGGAGATCACTGCGAAAGACCCTCCCTCAGCTCTGGCTGATCACAGCCCAGAGAGCCTCAAGAGGAAATCTTCTCTCATCCAGGAAGAGGGCCCCGTGAGCTGGGAGAAGAGGCCGCGTGTCACCGAGAATCGCCAGCACCAGCAGCCATTTCAAGTCTCGCCACAGCCCTTTCTCAGTAGAGGGGACAGGATCCAGGTGCGAAGAGTACCGCCTCTCAAGGTAAGAGGGTGGGAAGAATTGAACAAGAGAAAATGTCTGAACCCTAACTTTCTGGTCTGTCTTATTAAATTTCAAGTCATTTGTGGTCTTTTTAACACAGAAGCAGTCCTATGTATTTGATAAGCACATAACTGTGTTCTTACATGAACAAAGTTATTACTAAACAGGCATTTAGAACTGCATTCCTACAGATCTTGGATCCTGTAGGATCCTGGATATCTAATTAATGTAGACCACCTCACCCACCCTCCCTGCTGGCTGCTCTTCTATCTTAAGATGGTTGTGGAAATTATTCTGTCTCATGTGACAAAATAAGAAATATGATAAACAGAAGGAAGCCATTGGTGTGGTCAAGAGATCTTTGTGGCAAGAGCCATGACATTTAAGTGTACCTTGGTCCTTTCCTTACTGCCTTAACTGATTTGATGTTCTGTGGCTCTAGAACTACCTTTAGTTCCATCTTTTTAAAGGAAACCTGTGTAGCTGCTGTGAGTCACTGCTGGTTACTTGAGGAACATTAGTAAACTGGAATAGCTTTGCTAAGTTCTGCTGCTTTTCATGTTAGCATTCTGTGGTCTCTAATTTTCATGTTAGCATTCTATTGCTGCTTATCAAATATTCCACATTCATAAAGCGGTATCCTTATCTTAGTGTATGAAGACTGCATCTAACCAGTAATGAGCCCTTTAAACCCAAACCCGTTTTTACTTCTGACCTAAAGGTTTGCTAATACTTGGGCTTGTGCTTAATATCAGTTTGCAGTTCATTTATTCATTTGATAAATAGTATATGTTAATAAATTTTTACTAATGATATTTATTAATACTGTTGTGTCTTCTGTCCCAGGCATTGGGTATTATTCATTCACGTTAGGAATATAAATAGAAAAAGAAGCCACATAGAAATACTTTTTCCCTTTTTAATTTAACTTAGATGAACCAAAGTTAGTTCCGTCAGGTAATATCCCTTAGAAACATTCAGTTGCTTGACCCATTTCATTTACTATGTATTTCTCTCTCATTTTGCTTCTTATTACTAATTGTATGACATTCTCATTACTTTTTTTTTTTTTTTTTAAAGATTTTATTTATTTGACAGAGAGAAACACAGTGAGAGAGGGAACACAAGCAGAGGGAGTGGTAGCGGGAGAAGCAGGCTTCCTGCTGAGCAGAGAGCCCGATGCGGGGCTCGATCCCAGGACCCTGGGATCATGACCTGAGCCGAAGGCAGACGCTTAATGACTGAGCCACCCAGGCGCCCCTCATTACTTTTTAATTTCAAGATTTGTGCACTTAGGAGTCTCCCTTTTTTTAAAAATGTTTGCCACTTTTCCACCATAAACATACCTTGCATGCTTTGCCAGAGATTGTGATTTTTTATGAAAATCACTTTACCTTTCCTTTATCCCCCCCTTTTACTGTTATAAAAATATTAGAAACCTTTCTGTAATGAATGTCAGTCAGAACTTCTGTGCAGACCTGAGAGCTGAGTTACATTTTAGGTTTTACTTTATATAAATGATACTGGGTGAGATTGTCATTTCTATTTCCTCATCTTTATAGAGGCTGAATTACATCCTACTTGGTCTGCTTTCTCTAATCCAGAGAGGCTCCACACTGAAAACTTACTTCCACCATGACGTGTTATTGTCGTTTAGTTTTTTCCCTTTCTTTTGCTTTCTTCTCCTTCCTTATCCCCTTGCACCCTCCTGCAGAATACTTTCCACCAGAATTTGCTTTAATAACTCTTACCTTAGGCTGTATCTGAAATCCCAGTTTCTTAGACAAAACTTAATGTAATTTATAACAGAGCAAAATCTTTTAACCAAAAGTTAAGTAGAAAAATAAAATTTTAATTTTATTACAAATGTTATATATGTGTATATATAAGTTATATACAGGCATATTTATGGACATACACGTTATAACATGGATATCTGTAATACAGTATGTACAGAGAGAGATGGAAAACTGTTTCCTCTTTGGTATACATTTATTTTATTAAGATTTTTAAAATTTATTTGAGAGAAAGAGTGAGAGCACAAGTGGGAATGGGAGCGGGGCTGGGGCTGGTGGGGGAGGGAGAAGCAGGCTCCCCACTGAACAGGGAGCCCGATGCAGGGCTCTATCTCAGGACCCTGGGATCATGACCCGAGCCGAAGGCAGAGGCCTAACCAACTGAGCCACCCAGGTGCCCCATCTTTTTAGCATACGTGGAAAAAAAAAATCTGCCTTGCTCTACCAGGGTGGGGCTTCTTGCTATTAATTTGTTACCGGTCCCTGGACAACATTGAGCTTTTAGTGCTTAGAAAGTATAACACATCATTTATTCCACATAAACAAGTTATAGAGCTGTTTACATAAATAACTGAAACTTATTATTTTTCCTATTAAAACTTTCTATTTGAACCACTTTTAATGAATTTTAATCAACATGTTAGTAATGATTTTCAGTCATTACAATAGATAGTATTTATTCTGCTAGGTATGTTGTTATTCTCAAGATTATTCTGATGTAAGGTTGTTTGTCCCTATGTCCCTATCTACAGTTCCCCTAAACAGCGGTGCTTTTTTACTTTCTTGGATTTAATTTTCTGGTTTTACCTACTTTCTCCCCTTCCTAGTGGTCTCTTCTAGGTGACATTACCAAGGGCAACAATTGCTTCTTTCCCTCTATTGGTAGCTTCTGAAATACTGTGAAGTTAGATGTAAAAGAGATTCGATGTTAAGAGATTAGGTACAGAGGTGCCTGGGTGGCTCAGTGGGTTAAAACCTCTGCCTTCGGCTCAGGTCATGATCTCAGGGTCCTGGGATCGAGCCCCGTATCGGGCTCTCTGCTCAGCAGGGAGCCTGCTTCCCCCCTCTCTCTGCCTGCCTCTCTGCCTCCTTGTGATCTCTCTCTCTCTCTCTCTCTGTGTCAAATAAACAAATAAAATCTCTTTTTCAAGAGAGATTAGGCACATCTGATGTGAGATGTGTAGACTGTGTGCCAGCTGTGACACGATCCCACAGCTCTGAAGGAAGCGTGGATTTTGGTTGCTCAGCTGGGGTTTTCTTTACTTTGAGATTGCTGGGCGAGGCTGTCAATGACAGAGAATTTGTTTGTCAGAACTACTGACCTTTTGAGAAATGGATATTGCAAATAATGCAAAATTTTTAGTGACTTTATTATTAATTTAAGGATTTCTGGAAAGATGACATCCATTTTCTTAGAGCCCTATGGCTTAATTTTTATTTTTTTTCCTATCTTATTTATTTTATTTTAATTTTTATTTTTTTATTAACTTATAATGTATTATTTGCCCCAGGGTACAGGTCTGTGAATCGTCAGGCTTACACATTTCACAGCACTCACCATAGCACATACTCTCCCCAGTGCCCATCACCCAGCCACCCTATCTCTACCCCCTACCCCCCAGCCACACTCAGTTTGTTTCGTAAGTTTAGGAGTCTCTTATGGTTTGTCTTCCTCCCAATCCCATCTTGTTTCATTTCCCAATTTTTCTTTTTTTTTTATTATACGCCCTGTAACATCTGTCACAGTTATTTGCTTGTTTAAATTCTGGCGACTACTAGAAGGGTCCGGACTTGGATGCATTCTGGCTTAACTCTGATGGCTTCCAGAGTACGGTTTCAAACAGGAGTCAGATTCCTTTCAGATACAGCATTTTATGCCATGCAAATCAGTGCTTTCAAACTTGGTGATGTGTCAGAGTTTCCCAGGAAGTGTTTCAGAACAGCATATTTTCTCTAGGGTTCTAATTTGTCAGTTTGGGGATAGGACCCAGAGCATGTATATTTGAAACAGCTCCCCAAGTAAGTATAAAGGCAGCCAGGGGTGGAAATGACTGTGGCGGACATTAGGTACATTCTGTACCTACTCCCTTGTGTGGATGGACGGAGTGGGGTACCTCTGTGGATCCTACATTGTGTACCTTCCAGTGCTATCTAGACGCCTCTGTCATTGAGCTAATCCCGCCTGTCTGCTTAAGCGTGCATGTGTGTATGTGCATAGAGCAGAAGGGAGCGAGAATTTTCCTCGCAGCTTGGAAGGAGAGCTAAGAAGAAAAAGACAGCGGGTGAGTGGTCTGCTGCTTCTCTGACACATTCGAAAGTGCAGATACCCTGCAAGGTCTGTATCTTAGGGGATAGGCAGTCGGACTGGTCATGCCATTAGGAGAGAGTTGTGTTGAGAAAAGAAGCGTGGGGATTTGGGGTGGAGAGGGTGTCGGGGGAGGAGAGGCTTTGGCCCCAGTAGAGGAGGTGGAAGGACCCTAGAGACACAGTTGCGTTGCTGTGGCCCCTCGGCCGTGGACCTCCCCTCCGTGTCACTGGCGTGCCGTGGTTACTGCAACAATTCAGGCATTTTTCTTGTCCATGAAAACTAAGCTCTGGGTTTTTTCTCCCTCCTTCTTTCAGATCCCGGTCTCCAGAATCTCCCCCATGCCTTTTCCTACATCGCAGGTCTCTCCCAGGGCTCGTTTTCCAGTCTCCATCACTAGTCCTAACAGAACAGGAGCCAGAACTCTCGCAGACATCAAAGCAAAAGCCCAGCTGGTCAAAGCACAGAGGGCCGCTGCCGCCGCCGCAGCTGCCGCTGCCGCCGCTGCTGCCGCCGCCGTTGGAGGGGCCATTCCAGGACCTGGCCCCGGGGGCGGACAAGGTCCGGGAGAGGGAGGTGATAGGACAACCGCTGGAGGTGGGAGTCCAGACGCAGACAGAGGCCGCGACCCTGGAAAGGGCCCCACACTGGAATTGGCAGGAACTGGAAGCCGGGGAGGTACGAGAGAGCTTCTACCCCGTGGTCCAGAGACTCAGCCCCAGTCTGAGACCAATACCCCAGGCCAGGCTCAGCCTCCTCGTGTCTCTGGAGCACAACTACAGCAAGCCCCCTCAGTGCCTCCAGCATCCGCCGGCAGGGGAGCGTGCACAGGCGTCCCCTCACCAGCCTGCACCAACGCCCCCCCAGCAGCCGGAGGGCAGCCGACGAACGAACAGCTGAATCCCCCCAGGGCGGCAGCCGCAGTGGCCTCCGTCACCTACTTGCAAGGTCCTGGGACCTGCAGACAGGAGAACGCGCCCTCTGCTCCCACGGAGCCTGCCCTCCTCTCCGGTGCCTCACCTGTCCGGCTTGTGGCTGATAGCACCGTTGAGCCCAGTGTAGACTCTAGTAGGAATTTGCCAGACCCTTCGGCCTCGGCAGAGACAACTGCTGGTGCTTCCGCGGCTCTGACTCCCTCTCCTTTAACATCTTTATTGACCACAGCCACTTTAGAAAAGCTTCCTGTACCCCAGGTCAGTGCGACTGTAGCACCGACGGGATCGGCTCCATCCTCGAGCACTTTGCCAGTAGCTTCTAGCCTTAAAACTCCAGGAACATCTTCAAATTTGAATGGACCCATATCAAGGCCAAGCTCTAGTATCCCTGCGAATAATCCTTTGGTCACTCAGCTGCTTCAGGGCAAGGATGTTCCCATGGAGCAAATTCTGCCTAAACCTCTCACCAAAGTGGAAATGAAAACTGTTCCACTGAGCACGAAAGAGGAGCCGGGGGTCGGAGTGCTCGCAGGCAGTGGTGCTGCAGAAGGCGGCAGCGGAGAGGAAGTCAGCGAGAGGCCGTGCCTCCCGGCTCTGCAGCAGCTGGGTAAAGCCTTGCACAGTAAGCAGCTCCCCCAGGTTCCAAGACCCCTTCAGATCTTTTCAGGTAAGGACCCGAGGGACTCAAGCCTCGATGCACACCAGTACCAGGAAGGACTAAGTAAAGCCACGCAAGATCAGATCCTCCAGACTCTCATCCAGAGGGTTCGGAGGCAGAACGTTCTCCCATTTGTGCAGCCCTCCCAGTTCAACTTCTCTCACTCAGGTTTCCAGTTAGAAGACATCTCCACAAGCCAGAGGTTCATGCTGGGTTTTGCTGGCAGAAGGACATCGAAGCCTGCGATGGCCGGTCACTACTTACTAAACATCTCCACCTATGGCCGGGGTTCAGAGAGCTTTAGGAGGACCCATTCTGTAAACCCCGAAGACCGTTTGTGTCTAAGTAGCCCCACAGAGGCCTTGAAAATGGGATACGCAGACTGTAAAAATGCAACGGGAGATAGTAGCAGCGGCAAAGAAGATAGCGATGAGGAAAGTACCGGCGATGAGCAAGAAGCCATCATGGTGAAGGAGGAACCCCAGGCTGCCCAGGGTCCTGGCAAGTGTGAAGCAAGTTCAAGACCCCACAGCAGGGAAACCCTACCCACCAGTGATTGTTTAGCAAAAAAGAATGTGAAGGCGGAGACACCAGTGCATGAGCAAACCACTTTAAGCAAGGAGAACTACCTGTTCGCGAGAGGCCAAACATTTGATGAAAAGACCCTAGCCAGAGATTTTATTCAGGCAGCCCAGAAACAGATGGCTCATGCAGTGAGAGGCAAGGCGGTGCGGAGCAGCCCTGAGCTTTTCAGTTCAACTGCCCTTCCTCTGCCTGCAGACAGTCCCGCCCATCAGCCTCTCCTCCTCCCTCCGCTGCAGACCCCGAAGCTGTACGGGAGCCCCACCCAGATCGGGCCCGGCTACAGAGGCATGATCAACGTCTCCACCGCGTCCGACATGGACCATAACTCTGCTGTCCCGGGGATTCCTGACTGTAGCCAGGTGGCCAGCAACGTAGGTGATGTCATGTCCTTTTCGGTGACTGTCACTACCATCCCTGCTAGCCAAGCGATGAATCCCAGCAGCCACGGCCAGACCATTCCTGTCCAGGCCTTTCCCGAAGAGAACAGCATAGAGGACACACCTTCGAAATGTTACTGCCGATTGAAAGCCATGATCATGTGCAAGGGGTGTGGCGCGTTCTGCCACGATGATTGCATTGGCCCCTCGAAACTTTGTGTCTCCTGCCTTGTCGTTCGGTAACGAGACTAGAAAGAGTGCGCTGTGAAGGAGGCAGGGAGGAGGGAAGGGTTGGCGAGATGTGTGTTTTGCGTCCTTTCGGAATCACAGAAATAAATAAGTAGGTTTCAGTTGTCTTAAGAGACAAATGTTACTTAATCAGGAATACAGAGTACCGATCTTACATTTTAGAGGAAGAGCACCTTGTATAGTAAGTCTAGGTCAAGCAAGACTTTGTGAATTTGTGACAAGTTTGCACTTAAAAAATCATGTAAATATGTCACATTTTGTTTTAACATTGTTTTCCCAAGTGTTTAGGTAATGATGTATTTGAATTCAGATTTATGTTCCACTTCACGTGACTCTGAGAAAAGTTTAATGCCATGCATGGTTAAGGAAGCGGTCTCTCTTCTCTCCTTTCCTAGGAGGCCAGGAAAAGGAAGGAAGGAGGGAGTGGTCTGGGGAAGTGACCATTCAAGCTGATTATGTCATGACGGTCTGACTGCAGGCTTTCCATAAGATTATTCAGCCTTGGCGGGATTTGGATTCAGGGTTTACTCAGTCCCTTTACCTTAAACAGAACCTTCTTAAGTTCAGATTTTTGAGACCGTATTCATTTTACAGGTAGTAATTCAGACTCTGAAAGCTCTTGACCTGGTTCTTGGCTGCCGCAGACCAGTACTGTTGCCAAGCTCTCTGCTTGTGCTTCGTGGCCCCCCTGCCCTCAGGGCCCCCTACCCTGCCCTGAGCCCCAGAGTGTGGCCCACGAGGGGGGTGCCACCCCGGGCCCCTGCCGTTAGCGGAGCCTGTGCGGGCGGCAGTTCCAGCAGTGACATCCCTGTCCTCCCTTCAGCTGTGGGGGCTTACAAACAGGGGTGAAATGCTAGTAGAGCAGTAACCAAGAGTGTTACTGACGGGGTGATTTGAACTATGTGTTTTGTTGGGCAAGGGACTTAAAAAGTGCAGAAACTGTTAAACTGAACATAAAGAATTTTGGAAAACGATTTTAACACTAGAAACAAGGTAGCCTCTCTTTTTCCTCTTCTTGCCCAACCCTGTTCCCTAATGTTCTGTAGTCCGCTGTTGTGCAGGAGGGAAAGCTCCTTGTTGCCACATTCACCCGTTCTGTTAAGCCTCTTTTGACCTCCCAGGCATCTGAGGAGTATGGAGTAATCTTATTAGATATTACTTTGAACACAATGTGTGCGTGTACACACACACACACACACACACACACACACACCCCATACACACATGGTAAAAGACACTTCTCCTGTTTTGGAAAATATATCCTCTGTTTTAGATTACTGCTGTCTATGCACTAGAAATTTCTAATGTAAAGGGGCTTCAGTAAGTGGCTAAGGGAACACCCAGGAAGGAAGAGCTTTAGAAGGACCCATTCTGTAAACCCTGAAGACCGTTTGTGTCTAAGTAGCCCCACAGAGGCCTTGAAAATGGGATACGCAGACTGTAAAAATGCACCAGGAGATAGCAGCAGCAGAGAAGATAGCGACGAGGCAAGTTTTGTTGCTTGTTTTTGTTGGTTCTTTTTTGTTTCCTTTGTTGTTTTTTAAATCTTATCACCAGTGACTGAGTTTTTGAGAACATATATTTAGGTCATGGTTAAGGAACATTAAAATAACTCTACAGTTTACCAGAATTTGGTATTAAAGAATTGGGTATTGTCAATGTGCATCATTTGCATATTGATTTTAAGTTTCCTAATTTCAAGTATGTAAAGTAAAAATATCACTGCAACCTAGTAGTACACTTACAGCTGTACTTAGTGTTCAGGATGTGATGATGCAGAACAGTGTAAACTTACTAAGTCACATTCCAGATGAGGAGAAAGTAGACAGTAATACTCTTTGCTCTCCCCCATTCCGTTCCCCCATTTTTCCCCCATATTATACATGCTTTTAATACTTTTGAGTCCCCTAAGAAACCTACTACTTGACTGTTTTTCAGTTTTTGCTTCTACTAGTTTTTGTGGCTCAAGGCGAATATAGGATTCATATCTTTGTTCTAGTTTCAGCCAAGACAATAGGATGTCCTCCAACTTCCCCTTTTCTTCCAGCACACACGTAGCTAAAAAATACAAAGGCTACAAGAATCCTGGGATCCAATAAGAAACAAACGTGGTTCGGTTCCCCAAACGTTCAGTGCTCTGGGTAAATCCAAGGGCAGGGACTAAAAGGACCTATTGCTGGTTACAACTCTCCACGCCCAGCTTCTTCACTCCCCACGTCAGTGTCAGACCTGAGGGCTGGTCTTTGTGCAGGAAGTGCCTATTTCAGAACTGACGCCATGCTAAACATCAGTTACCAATTTGGATTGATCAGAATGAACTTTCTTCTTTGCACCTTTCCTGTCATAGGAACCCTCTCCTCCACGGTTCCCCTGATCTGAGGTTGGACAGATTAGCCAGGAGAGGAGGGAAGGGATCAGGGATTTTCAAGTCCATTGGGAGAGCAAACCGTCTTGTGCCTCTTCTTCTTGACCAGGCTCTTGCAGATAGGTCGTAAGCATTATTATTCCCCAGGTTTTCTTAACAACTAATACCCAGCTGATAAAATACTTGCATTTGTGGGTGTCCCTGAAACAAGATTGGTCGACTAGGTACACTGCCTCAATCTCAGGTTGGTGGTAAATCGAATACAATCTGTTCCTCAGTTTGTTTCACAACAGTAGTTTCAGGTAGAAAGTCATTCCTTTGAAGAGTGAGCAGAAAAACAAACACGTTACAATCTGGCCCTTTTGAAAATGAAGCAGTAGGAACAAAAAAAATATTTATGTTATTGAGAGCGTGGTTCGCCAGTACCTTTAAAGTAGTATTTGTCTTAGGTTCTTAGGTTTTCGGAGTTGCTTTACCTTTCAGTTCAATCTGAAAGGTTGCTAATAAATGCTAAGCTTTTTTTTTTTTTTTTTTTTTTAATGGTATTTAGTTGCACTACTTCCAGTGACTAGTCAGGCATTATGCCTGATGCTTATGCCTCCGGGGTATGCTTCTTGAGCCTTCAGATACCTTCCATTGTAGGTCACCTTGGGGAGGTAGCATTAAGAGTAATTATGTCATCTCAGTCGTGATGACTGGTCTGAGTTGTCTAGGAGGGAAGGCTCCCTAAACCTTAAAAAATTTGATAAAAATTCTATTAGGTTGTTCACCCTACTATTCCTTAACGCCTATGCTCAAGATACGGAAACTGTCTGGTAGCCCATGTGACATTTCTAAGAATAAGATCTGGCAAGTGGGACATTTTTCTTAGAGAAGGGGAAGCATACTTGCATGGGCTGGGAAGGCACCCAGATGTAGGTGTTTTAGGAATTATCTCATTTAAATAGCCAAAGGAAGACCTCATTGCCTTCCCGGGGAGGGTGTAAATCCATACATACGAATGACTTGACCGTTACCATCCTAATCGCTTATTATTGCCTTTCTCCACCTTAGAGCCCTTAAAAAACTCTTGGGTGAAATGAAGGGGTCTTCTCTGGTCGTTACACCACTGTTTATTTCTAGAACTCGCTGCCAGCAGTGCCAGGGTTTTCTCTGTGACCTAGAGGTTTCACTTCATAGCAAGGAGGGAAAAGTCCCCGTTGCATTGCAACAACGTGCTGAGTAAAAAACTTGGCCAACGGTAGTTTTCAGCTCAATTTATAGAATAGTCCAAAGAGACTGAGAAACATGATGATAGGCAGGGATCTTTCCTACCATGTTTCAATACCTACGTACCTATTGAAAGGGAACAATAGGTAAGACATTTCCTAAAGTTGAAGTAAGAGCTTCATAGATTCTTGGTTACTTTATTTTTTTTAATGCTTTACATTTGATACAACTATTAAAAATCAATTTTAAAAATAGCTTTCCAGTAATATATTTTAAGTAATATATATTTTAATATCTATGTAAAAAGTGACAGTGGAAGACTTTGAATTTCTCATATATGGTATGTTTATGTAGGACCTCACTGTTAAGGCACAAATTATTACAAAGGAAGTTACTCTAGAGACACTCAGATTATTTCCGAAAAATGCAATAAGGGGAATAGTTTTGGAGTTTATTTTTTATTTTAAAAGAAAATCGACTTATTTACCACAAGCTATTTTTTTTCCTTCTGGCTTACAAGGTTTGTACAGACTGGTTTGGTAAATGCTAAACTTTTGTGTCTTTTGCCTTTTTAAAGGAATTGTTAACATTGGAATTGAGGGTTTGTACAGAGAAGTTGGTGTCGACACCATTTAAAAAGTCATATTTTTTCACAAATATAGAGAAATCATTTTACATAAGAATTTTAAGTATTTGCAATAAATATATGTATATAGATTGTATGTATTCATATATTCTTATTTTTCATTTTATTATTAAGTAAAAGATAATTAAAGTGAAAATAAAAACCTTGGAGTTTTTGGTGAATCTTGAGGTCTGACATCCATCTGAGAGCGATGCGGGAAGGGCCCTCAGCCGGTGCCTATGGTACCGTGGGCAGAGCACCCCAGATTGCGTAGAAGAGTAAAGAGAGGGGTTTGGTGATAAACAAATCAGGGTAGCACCTTTCTTTCGAGCTCTAGTAAAAATATTAAATTTGTCTGATCTGTCTCTGTTTTCGCCCTTGAACTACTCTGTTTCCTCACCATGGGATGTTCCTGGGAACATTACAGGCAAACACAAAAACAAGGCACATTCTTCTTCTTCTTCTTTTTTTTTTTAAGATGTGCCCACTATTTGCTTCTAAAACAAAGAATGGTAAGAAAATATCTCGGGGGTAAAAATAGGTTTTTCTTTCTCAACAGTGGTTAATAATTCATTAGCAAACACTGCCACCAGCTTCCAGGCCTGGGAGTGTGTGAAGAAATAATCTCGTAAAGATAATCGAAAACTTGTTTTCTCTTTCCCGGGTTTTCTCTGAGAAGTGAGTTTCCTAACCAGTTCTGCATCCTTCCTGATTGGTCTGGAGAGCGAGTTTCCTAACCAGTTTTAGGTCCTTCCTGATTGATCTAGGGAGCTAGAAGAGCTAGGAGAACTTGGAGTTTGATCTCCCCAGTGTCAGAAAGGGAATTTATGCAAATGAGGACTGAGCCAGATAGTAGGAGAGTTTAATTGCCCTTAGTCCCATACCTACAGATAGCCTGGAATCCTGCTGTTCAAGAGAATTTTGTGGTTGCAAATGCTTGGTTTTAGGATATGGTTGAAGGAGCAGAATGATACCTAGATGGTCTTTAGAAATAAAGGTATCTAGCCCATTCTTTAAAAATGAATATAGATTGGATGAAATAAAAAGGCCAGAATTTCATGAATGTATCTTAGTGACCCACGAAACTGACTTTTTATTCTAGTTCCCTAGCTCTCCCCATAATTGCTCACCTGTGACTGTTTTCAGTGATAAAAATAGCGTATTTTGGAAATTAATAATGATACATAGAATGGTGTTTAAAAGATCACCTTATTATTTTTCAAAAGTTGAAATTTCAAACTTCAGGGTTGCCCAAAGACATGGAAGATCGTTTACCAGTCCAAGAGAACAGCATTCTAAATCTTTGCTGAAAATATGCTTTTTCTAAAGGAAATTTTTTACGTCTCAGGGAACATCTGCATCCTTATAATTCCCATATATGATAGGAGTGGAAGTGAAATATTTAAATGTGTGTGAACCAGCCCATTATGGCCATTTCCGGAAACCCCACCCCCATCCCCTGCTTGCTGTTTCTAGTACATACTTGTAATTATTTAAGTGGGCCTCCTACCTCACCAGAAATGAAATTCATATTCAGGTTAATGACATAGGGGCCTAAATGTAGAGCTGATCTGCAGTTGAATGAGAGAGCAATATACCAGAACACAACTTCAACTTGAATCCCCAACCATCCTTTATTTACATCACAGTCTGGAAACCTGTGTTGGATGCTTTTGACGCCACCTGACCACAAGTGGTCCTAAGAAATAGGATTTTGCATAATGTTTCTAGCTGGTTCTCCCTACAAATTCTGTTACTCACTAATTCACATATTTCTCAGGGCACCTACTACGTACTAAGCACTGTACTAAGGTTTGGGTTCTGCAAGGGTAAACAAAAGCAGCCATGTAAATTGTGGAAGGTCTTCCTAACATAGTAGAGGCCAAACGGCATATGTCTAGTTCAGCGCTCAGGAAGTACTGTGTGCTTCCCAGGACACGATGGAAATTTAGGTGTAAATGAGTTACAGAAGGGAAGCGTTTGAGGCACTGGGTGAAACCTTGGCAGAACGTGAAGCAGGTAAGGAAAGGGTTGCCCCTAGGTGAAATAACAATGTGGAAGTGAAGAGCCATGTCAGTGAAATTTACCTTTTCTGAAAACAGTCATCGGAAGATGTAGAATTCTTAATAGAAACTTCAGGAAGTTTCTTAGTAATGTCTCAGTCGAAGAGAGAAGCCCTTTCAATTAATTCTGGTCAGCGCGTCCGGAAAGATACTGTAATTCTTAACCAACCCTTTCTAATAGCTATTAGGTAAATAATGCAGCCTGCCTGTCACTGACGTTCAAACCCAAAGGAAGCTAAAGGGAATTGAAACTGAACCTTGATTTTTATCTTGTACCCTGGCGAGAAGTGTATCACATTATATTGTTGAAGAGATGTTGCATCCCTGTTTTTTCTCCATAATGGATAAAATTAGTGTTTTTATTCTAATACTGTCGAATTGGCTCCCCCACCCCATCTCTTAAGTCACAGAACTCGAATTACAAGAAACTTCAGCAGGGCCGTACCCATTTTTAGTGGCCTAAATTCCCAGTTCTTACTCTGAGAATTTCTGGTTTAAAAAAGAATAAGTTTTTAAAGGATAAATCGTTGTATTTTGTTAGTGCTTATTCTTGAATTTGCCTTACCATTTATTGTTAACTTAGGTTGTTGGATTTGCAACTCAAATTCTGTGTGCCAAAATATCCATATTCAGCCTTCAGTCAAAGGGGTATTTGGTGTATTCCATCATGAAACGTCTCAGGTTTGTCCAGGAAGTAGGAGGGTGGGTATCCTATATTTTCCTAATACTTGCTGACCTTAAACAGAAGATTGGGTTTCTTTTTTCGAGACGGTATGAACTAAGGAATCTCTATAGCTCCATGGAGTTTTCAGTCTTAACTGATAAAGGGCATCCCTAGAAAGACTTCCTTATAACAGGAAAGAGGGACTGGTCCTGGAAGGGGAAGCCAGAGATGACCAGACTGTGGAGATGGGCTGTGACCAGATGGTTAGTTCTCCTGAAGAATAACTTTCAACTCAATGTTCCCAGTTCTTCAAACTCAAAAGAGGCGAAAGGAAAATAAAAGCCCTACTGATTCCCATCTTGACTACAGAACCCAGAAAAATGCCTAGCGGAGAAGAAAGGTAAACCCAAGATTGGATTTAAAATAGGTTTAAGTAAACTTTCAATTATTCTTACTCTTTTATGAAAATTTTTTAAGGTTTTGGGTTCACATAATGTTAAGTTGCCATGATTAGAACATTGATTTGAGACGTCTTACAGGTTAAGTGATGGCTTTCTATTAAATTATCTAGCAGCAGCTTTTGCTGCTGAGGAGGATTTAGCGTTGTGCACCCTAATGCTGACGTCGCTCATAAACACTATCGAGCCAACTTGAGTCAACACTAAATTTTATTAACTTTAATCGTGGATCCTCTTCTTAAATATTTAAAATTTAGATTAATCCAATAAGAAATGCATTAAATTTTATCAAAATATTTGAAGATACTTGAACTATTATTTTACAGCCTATTTCCTTTCTATGGAAAACGTGGTACAAAAAAGTTTTACTTTGTTTCTTTCTTTCCGAAAGCCAGCGTCTGATGTTTTCAGATACCTAGAGCTTGGAAATTAGCTAGAGTCGGACTTTGGCCCTAAGTCAGCAATTCTCCTTTTAGGTTTTCAGGCAATTGCAATTGGAAGACATGGGTAGTGACCCCAACTGAACCTGTATGTAATCACTTAACACCAATTTAAATTAATGAAACTCTTGCAGAGTCTCATATTTGGTTTCCCCTTTGTTGCATAAGGAGATAGATTCTGCCCTGGGAAGAACCTGATAATTTGTTCTTTGCTAACAAACTACTGATAGAAGGACAAGATCTTCTGAAATTCACAAAATTCATAGAGTCCATTAAAGATCTCAAGTACATGTCTAATGAAACTCTAAAAATTAAAAACCTTTCAGCCATAAGAGCTCTGACCTATTTTTCTTTAAACCCATCTTAATCCTGTGACTCATTGCATCACACCCTAAAACCGTCACCAGCACCAAGAGAAATCAGAATGGAAGACATGACCTTAGGCTGGTCTTGTTCACTTGAAAATCCTTGTGCACACAGGCCTGAGCACTTTGACAGACAAAACTCTGCTTTTTAGCTCCCTCTCTCCATCGTCTTTATTCCTCTCACTTTTAGACTGTTCCTTGTCTTGGTTGTATAAAACTACCTTCCTCAGAATTGAATGTATAATGTTTCTGCACATGGGCAAATTGTATTTTCTCTTAATGACTCATTTAAGTTGAATAAAGGCATACAGTTTTACTCTAGCGACTGCGCCTTCTCTTTTCCAAAGAAACCAGATACCATGTTGAATGACCTACCTGTTTGTTGCTCCTTTGCTCGCACCTGATTGCACAATTATCCCTGGGTCCTGGCTAAATTTGGGTACTATGGAAAGTGCCAGTCTCCAAGCAACACTCAAAGGGGGTTAAAGAACTGAACAAGAGCCAAAAAGAATGTGTTGTGCATTTGAAGAATAACAAGGAAACCTGCACTACAAAGCCACAGTAATCCAGCCAGTGTGGTAATGGCATGAAGACAGACACACAGACCAATGAAGTAAAATAGAGAGTCCAGAAATAAGCCTTCACATACATGATCAAGTGATTCTTTTTTTTTTAAATATTTTATTTATTTATTTGACAGAGGGAGAGAGAGATCACAAGCAGGCAGAGAGGCAGGCAGAGAGGGAGAGGGAGAAGCAGGCTCCCTGCTGAGCAGAGAGCCCAATGCGGGGCTCGATCCCAGGACCCTGAGATCATGACCTGAGCCGAAGACAGAGGCTTTAACCCACTGAGCCACCCAGGCGCCCCTGATCAAGTGATTCTTGACAAGGGTGCCAAGACCAGTCGATCAGAAAAGGGCAGTCTTTTCAATAAATGTTGTTGGCAAAATTTGATTTCCACATGCAAGAGAATGAAATCGGACCCTTACCCTATACCACATACAAAAATCAACTCAAAGTTGATCTAAGACCCAAACATTGAAAGCTAAGAATATAAAACAGAAGAAAATTAGGAAAGCTTCATAATTTGATTTGACAGTGATTTCTGGGATTTGCCAAAAGTACAGGCAACAAAAGAAAAAATAGATAAATTGGGTTTCATTAAGAACTAAAAACTTGGGGCACCTGGGTGGCTCAGTGGGTTAAGCCTCTGCCTTCAGCTCAGGTCATGATCTCAGGGTCCTGGGATCGAGCCCTGCATCGGGCTCTCTGCTCAGCGGGGAGCCTGCTTCCCCCTCTCTCTCTGTCTGCCTCTCTGCCTGCCTGTGACCTCTGTCTCTGTCAAATAAATAAATAAAATCTTTAAAAAAAAAACCTAAAAACTTGTGGGGCTTTTTTGTTTTTGTTTTTGTTTTATTTGACAGAGACACAGCGAGAGAGGGAACACAGGCGGGGGAGTGGGAGAGGGAGAAGCAGGCTCCATGCTGAGCAGGGAGCCCGACGCAAGGCTCCATGTCCCCATCTGCAGATCATGACCTGAGCCCAAACCAAGAGCTGGACGCTTAACCGGCTGAGCCACCCAGACACCCCTGCAGCTTGTTTTATAGCCCTTAACTATAGCCCATATTCTGCATGCTTTTGAAGAGAAAGATGTATATTCTGCTGCTGTACCACAAATGTCCATTAGGTCGAATTGGTTGATAAAACCGTCTCTCATATTTTTGCTGACTTCTGTATACTTGCTCTCAATTATTGAGAGAGGAATATTGAAATCTTTAATTACAATGTAGATTTCTCTGCAGTTCTATTAGTTTTTGTTTCACATATACATATTTTTTAAAGATTTTATTTATTTGACAGAGAGAGAGATCACAGGTAGGCAGAGAGAGAGAGGGGGAAGCAGGCTCCCCGCTGAGCAGAGAGCCCCATGTGGGGCTCCATCCCAGGACCTTGAAACCATGACCTGAGCAAAAGGCAGAGGCTTTAACCCACTGAGCCACCCAGGGACCCTTACCTAGTGTTTAGCTACTGCACAGTTTTGACACTCAGGTGAGGCAAGAGACCTACACTTAAATCTCACCTTTCCAGGCGCTTGGGAGGTGTGGTCAGTGGCCTCTGGCTCAGGTCAGGATCTCATGATTGTGGGATCGAGCCCCTGGTCGGGCTCTGTCCTCAGCGCAGAGTCTGCTTGAGATTCTCTCTCCCTGGTCCTCTGCCCCTCCAGCTCGTGCTCTCCTCTCTCTCAAGTAAATAAATAATTTTAAAAAATAATAAAA
>CM053610.1:100596673-100615767 GCA_028646535.1 Procyon lotor
CCGTAAGGGGCGAAGGAGGCAGGTCCTGGCAGAGGGCAGGTGAGGCAGTTAGGCCGTGGCGGAGGGAAGAGAATATATTTCACATCACCCCCAAACACTGTTTGTCGAGGCGCCTACCAGTGAACCTGTGCACCGAGGTCACCTTTGAAAGGAAGGTGTCCTGAGAAGAGGCAGGATGGAGCTAACAAATGCTTGCTGTTAAATTCCTGTGCCAGGCCTTGGGATTAGGAAAACCTTCTAGCATTTCTAGCAGACGTTTATTGATTAGCTACCTTGGATTAGAGAACCGTGGTCAGCACTGAGGCCACAAAATAGTGTAAAACACAACCGTAATTTGCTATGTAGGCGCTGACAGTTTGGTAATGAAGGTATGCGTGTAGAATACAAAGTGGCATTGAGTTTCGCCTCATATTTCATTCACTTTAGGTCTTCTTCTTTTTTTTTTTTTCTGTCTTTTCCCAGTGTGGGGAAATTGGAGCCGTAAATTGCTTGGTTTGGGGATAAAGCAGAAGAGTCAGAGAAGCTTGTGGGAGAAATTTGGGAGAGTTTTGAAGGCAATTCTCCCTAACGTTTAAAGGGGAAGGGAAGAAGAAATTTGGAAAGAGAAAAGAAGTTCCCTTCCTTCCCTCCTAGAATTAAGCTCCGTGACTATCACTGCTAAATCCCCAGTGACAAGAACAGTGCCTGGCCCACAGCAGTCAGGCAAAAAATAGTTATTGCATGAATGAATGAACCAAGCAAGGTTTTGTTGTATTTTTTACAAGAAGCAGTATTGATTACTTTGGTGTTAGGGATGGCTGATGGACTTCCTCTGTTCCTGAAATATGCTTTCTTTTCTTCTTCTCCTTTTTCTTCTTTCTTTTTTTCTTCTTTCTTTCTTTCTTTCTTTCTTTCTTTCTTTCTTTCTTTCTTTCTTTCTCTCTTTCTTTCTTTCTCTCTTTCTTTCTCTCTTTCTTTCTCTCTCTCTCCCTCCCTCCCTCCCTCCCTCCCTCTTTCTTTCTCTCTCTCTCTCTTTCTTTCTTTCTGTCTGTCTGTCTTGATTTCATTTATTTGACAGAGACACAGAGAGGAACACAAGCAAGGGGAGTGGGAGAAGGAGAAGCAGGCTTCCCGCTGAGTAGGGAGCCCAATGTGGGGCTCCATTCCAGCACCCTGGGATCATGACTTGAGCTGAAGGCAGATGCTTAATGACTGAGCCACCCAAGCTCCCCTTTCTTTTCCTCCTCCTCCTCCTCCTCCTTTGCCTTCTTCTCCTTCTTCCTTCTTTCTTCTTTTTCCTTCTTCTTCCTTCCTCTTCCTCGTCCTCATCCTTGTCCTCCTCCTCCTCCTCCCATCATGTAAGGTAACCCAGGTTTCTAGGTCTGGAAATTTAAAGCAATGGCTAAGGTGACAGAGTGGTGATGACATGCTCCCCGCCCCCCGCCACATCTTTATTGCATATTGGCCAGCGGGAGCTTACTCCTTGGGACATTGCTTCAAATCATCCAATTCTGGCCCTTCTCTTTTCTATCACTTGAGGAAGAAGAGTATTTTAGTTTAGGCAACATTTTTTTTCTCTCTTTTATCCTGGTTCTTGGATCTTCCGTCCGCAGTTAGACAATGTATCTCTGCTCTCCTGGAAGGGCTGCAGTTCTACCTGTTGTCTGCCTTGGTTGGATTTCTGGGCTCTCCAGCTCCCAGCTGCTGTTTAGTGCCTGGGCTTGCAGTGCCTGTTGGATTACTTTGTCTGCCAAATTAAAACTTGACCTTTTATGAGTTCTGTGAGGATTTTTATCATACATAAGTGGAATTACCTTTGGAGAGGATTACGTACGTAGTTAAAGGTGTGCTGGCAAGGTTTTTGAGTGTCCACTGTGCACGAGAAACAAATTTTCTGCTTAGACAATTAGACTTAGAACCAACAGGGTAGGGTGCCTGGGTGGCTCAGTTGGTTGAGCATCTGCCTTTGGCTCAGGTCATGATCTTAGGGCCCTGGGATGGAGCCTCACGTCTCCCTCTGCCTCTGCCTCTCTCACTCTCTTTGCTCTCATGAATAAATAGATAAAAATCTTAAAAAAAAAAGAACAAATAGAATGCCAAGTTACCTTTTATTTTGTGACTCCCTCCCCTTTTTTTTTTCTTTTTTTACGTTTATGACTTTAATAGAAATCTTTTAAGGGCCCTCATGTCCACATATAAAAAACAAGGGTAATATTAATACAGATTAATCTTGTGCTGTATGCCTTGAAGAACTAAGTTCATTTCTCTTTAGTTTCAGAGTAAAACCAGTTCTTGTTTTGGGGTGCCCGAGTCCTGTAACTTTGGGTGTCTTATTCTAGGTTCTCCCAGTGATATTGTAATTTATCTGTATATTTATGTTCCTTTTTAAAAAAATTTTTTAAAAAAGATTTTATTTATTTATTTGACACAGAGAGAGATCACAGATAGGCATAGAGGCAGGCAGAGAGAGAGGGAAGCAGGCTCTCTGCCTAGCAGAGAGCCCGATGTGGGGCTCCATCCCAGGACCCTGGGATCATGACCTGAGCCAGAGGCTTTAAGGCAGAGGCTTTAACCCACTGAGCCACCCAGGCGCCCCTATATTTATGTTTCTTTTAAAATCAACTTTATGGATGTGTAGTTGACATTCAATAACATGCCCAAATGTCTGTGTACACTTGGATGAGTTTTGAAAAATGTATATGCTTTGTAACCACTCTCCCAATCAGGATATAGAAATTTACATCATCCCAGAAAATTACTTCTTGCTGGTTTATAATCCACCCCCTCTAATTTTATTTACTTCTAGTTACACAAGCATCAGGGCTATGGTGTCTAGTTGGGCAGGATGTGTATCGCCCACCTGTAGGGGGTGCCCTTCCTAGCGGAATCCCTGCAGATCTACCTCCTGGGGTTGGCTCATGCACAGTCCGTGGGTATGTGTACTGCAGTGCTGCGAATGGCTCATGAACACACACTTCTAAAATACTCAAATAATACAAGCAGAATAAATGTCCTCTTGGCTCACTCCCTTTTCTACTGAAATTGCGGTTATCAGACCTTTGCATTTTCATCTATATATAGGTAATACAGAAAAAAAGCAGAATTTCCCTCCACCCCTAAGTTACTGACAGGATACTGTACATTGTTATCTGCAGCATCCCCCCCCCCAACAAAATGTCTGAGATCTTTCCATGTTGGAACATAAGCATCTACCTGATTTTTCTTGACTACAGCATGATCTCTTATGTGCTATGTGTATTGTACTGTAGTTTATTTAATCATCTCCTCATTAAGTGCCATTTAAGCTCTTTGCCATTTCAGACATTGCTGCAGTGAATGAAAAGAAGTAGAACTGCAAAGGGGGTGCACATTTTAAATTTTAATTCAGGAGATTTGACCTTGAACTTGTGGATCTAGTTCTTTTTTTTTTTTTTTTAACTGCTAAGTAATGTTCAGTTGTGGAGACTTAAGCCCCCTCCCCCCCCCTTTTTTTAAAGATTTTATTTATTTATTTGACACAGAGAGAGAGGGTTCACAAGTAGGCAGAGAGGCAGGCAGAGATAGAGGGGAAAGCAGGCTCCCTGCTGAACCTCTAGCCCGATGCGGGGCTCGATCCCAGGACCTTGAGATCATGACCTGAGCCGAAGGCAGAGGCTTGAACCCACTGAGCCATCCAGATGCCCCCGCCTTTTTCATTCTTCATTCATTGAGCGACAGACAGTTACTTTGGATGGTAATTCTTTGATGGATACATGTGTTGCAGATGCATCCCACTAATCTGAGGCTTGCCTTTCCACGTGGTTAGCAGTGTCTTTGTAAGGAAGTTTAAGATTTTAATGTTATATTTATGAAAAAGTTTCCTTAAATTAAAAAAAAGGTTATGTTGTGTCTGGCTTTTTGTTTTTTGTTTTTAGATTTATTTATTTGAGAGAGAGCAAGCATGAGCTGGGGCAGAAGGAGAGGGAGATGGACAAGGACAAGCAGACTCCACGCTGAGTGGGGAGCCTGATGCGGGGCTCAATCCTAGGACCCCAAGATCATGACCTGAGCCGAAGTCAGGCACTTAACCAGCTGAGCCACCCAGGTGCCCCTGTGTGTGTCTTGTTTAAGTAGATTTTCTCTACCCCACGGTATGAATGACATGTTTCTGTATTTTCTTTCAAGATTAAAAATAGGGGTGCCTGGTTGGTTCAGTTGGAAGAGCATGCGACTCTTGATCTGGGGTTGTGAGTTCGAACACCACGTTGGGTATAGAGATTATTCAAACAAATAAAACTTAAAAAAATTAAATTAAAAAAAAGTTTTGCGGGGCACCTGGGTGGCTCAGTGGGTTAAAGCCTCTGCCTTTGGCTCAGGTCATGATCTCGGGGTCCTGGGATCGAGCCCCGCATCTGGCTCTCTGCTCAGTGGGGAACTTGTTTCCTCTCTCTCTCTGCCTGCCTCTCTGCCTACTTGTGATCTCTCTCCTCTCTGTCAAATAAATAAAAATAAAATCTTAAAAAAAAAAAAAAAGTTTTGCTTTCTGTGTGAAATTTCCGTGTGGTATAATGAAGGAGGCAATTTTTTTTTCCAATTTGGATAACCACTTTTTTAGCACCTTGTCTCATTTTTTAAATTATAAAATATGCATGACATACAATTTACCATTTTAGCCATTCGTAAGTGTATATTTGTGGCATTAAGTACCTTCGCGTTGTTGTATAATCATCAACACTGTCCCTCTCCAGAACTTTTTAATCTTCCCCACTTGAAACTCTGTACCCACTAAACACCGACTGCTTATTCTCACCTCCCTTCAGCCCCTGGCAACCACCATTGTACTCTCTGTCTCTGTAATGTGACTACTCCAGGTACTTCATATAGGTGGAATCATACAATGTTTGTCCTTTTGTCTGGCTTATTTCACTTAGCATATCCTTGGAGTTCATTTATATTGTACCATCTGTCAGAATTTCCTTCTTTTTTAAGGCTAAATGCTCTTCCATTGTATGTATATACACATTTATTCATTCATCTATCAGTGGACGTGGGTTGTTTCTACCTTTTGCCCCTTGTGAATTAATGTTCTTATGAACATGGGTATTCAAATATCTGTTCAAGTCCCTCTTTTCAGTTCTTGTCTGCATATACCCAAATATCCATGGTATTTTTAAAAAAATTTTATACATGACTGAATATGACCAAAATGGGTAGATAGTAGAGAGTATATACCCCTTCTTCTCCATGTACAGTTTCTCCTGTTATTAACATCTTGTTTTAGTATAGTACTTTTGTTATAACTGATGAGTCAGTGTTGATACATTATTATTAATTTAAGTTCATAGTATATATTAGGCTTCTCTTTGTGTCCTTTGTGTTTTGTGGATTTTGACAAATGCCAAATGTCATGCATCATTAATGTCAGCCCATGACATTTCATGTAATGTCATTGCACCATCGTCAGAATAATTTCATTGCCCTGAAAGTCCCCTGTGTTCCATCTATTCATTCCTTCCTCCCTCCTCCTGAGCTCCTGATAATTACTGATTATTTTACTGTCTATAGTTTTGCCTTTTCCAGAATGACATACAGTTGGAAATCATACGGTATTGTAGTCTTGCAGACTGTTCTCTTTCACTTAGCAATATACCTTTAAGGTTCCTCTGTCTTTTCTTGGCTCGATAGCTCATTTCTTTCTTTTTAAAATTTAAAGTCTAGTTAACATACAGTTGAATATTGGTTTCAGGAGCAGAGTTCAGTGGTTCAGCACTTACATACAGCACCCAGTGCTTATCATGACAAGTGCCCACCCTAATACCCATCACCTCTCTTTCCCATTCCCCCATACCTTCCACAGTCAACCCTCAGTTTGTTTTCTGTAGTTAAAAGTATCTCCTGATTTGTTTTCCTCTCTCTCCCCCTCCCCGTATGTTCATCCATTTTGTTACTTAAATTACACGAGTGAAATCATATGGTATGGTACTCGTCTTTCCTTGACTGACTTGTTTTGCTTAGCATAATACATTCTAGCTCCAACCATGTCATTGCAAATGGCAAGATTTCATTCTTTTTGATGGCTGAGTGGTATTCCAATGTATATACCATATCTTCTTTCTTTCTTTTTTTTTTTTTAAAGATTTTATTTATTTATATGACACAGAGACACAGCGAGAGAGGGAACACAAGCAGGGGGAGTGGATGGGGGAGAAGCAGGCTTCCTGCTGAGCAGGAAGGATCCCAGGATCCTGGGATCATGACCTGAGCTGAAGGCAGACACTCAACAACTGAGCCACCCAGGCACCCTAACCATATCTTCCTTATCTATTCATCAGTCGATGGACATTTGGGCTCTTTCCATTGTTTGGCTATTATTGATAATGCTGCTATAAACGTCGGGGTAACTTATTTCTTTTTATTGTTAAATAATATTCCAGTACCAGTTTGTTTATCCATTCACTTATTGAAGGACATCTTGGTTACTTCCAATTTTGGGCAATTATGAGTAAAATGTCTAAATATTCATGTTTAGGTTTTTGTTTGGACACAGATTTTCAACTCTTCTCAGTAAATACATGGGAGCATTTTTGCTGGATTGCATGGTAAGTGTATGTTTAGTTTTATAAGGAACTGCCTGCCTTCTGAAGTGGCTGTACAATTTTGTGTTCCCAATAATTAAAGAAATTTATATCCTGGCACCCTAAATGTACTTAAAAAATAAGTCTTTGTCAGACTGTTCTCTAAAATTAAACTTCATCTGGAATGAAATCATATTCTAATTGTTGCTTTTGTTGGCTATCTTTCTTAGCATTATATTTCTTTTTGTCTTTTGAAGTTTAGTTTATAGACTCATTTGAGTGTGAGTGCTTTTAATTTTTTCCTTATTTCTGTGTTCACCCTTCTCTGTATGGGGATATTTCAGGTGTTGCCATTGACTTTTTGGACCGTAGTCAAGAAATCAGGTATAATAATGGTGGTTGGGGGGGTCCTACTCTTTGAGATCATTGGGGCTATTTTAGATTGATTCACAGAGTATGTGAATGTCTTGGTTCAGTTCCTGGTGATGAGGCTGTGTTTTTATCTTCCCACTTTCCTAGGCCTTGAGCATTATATAAACCGTAGCTCTAGGCAGGAACTGGCAGCAGTATTTTGTAGTTTCCTTTCAGCTCCTGCCTCATCCTTGCCTTTAAGCGGTGAGTCTGGCTCAGATGTCTCTTGTTTCTCCACCTTCTTTATTTTATGTCACTGTCACCCTGCAGAAGGTATGCACCTGCTTCTGGACTCAATGTCCAGCAAGCCTGTAGCTTCAGCCCTGCTCACATTTTTGTGTATATGTTTTGTTTCTGACCCTAGTGGAGTTTTATCTTGTTTTTGAGCCTGCTTAAGTCATTAATATATATATACATATATATATTTATTTTTAATATATACATATATATGTATATATATTTATTTTTAAGATTTTATTTTAAAGTCATCTCTGTACCCAACGTGGGGCTTGAACTTATGACCCTGAGATCAAGAGTCACATGTTCTACCGACTGAGCCAGGCAGGTACCCCAAATCATTTAAAAATATTTTTAAAAAGTATTTTATCTGTTGCTGTGTAATTTGGGGTAGAGGGGATGCATCAAAGTGTTTACTTATTGGGCTACTTTGATTACAAGACTTAATTGACCAGGCTTCTTTCTAATCTTCATACTACTTCTTTTGTTTTTGCATTATTGCAATGCCTGGACCCTCCAGTACAAAAGTTGAATAGCAGTGATGATAATGGGGCATTTTTATCTTTTTCCTGAATGAGAATGCCTCTGGTGTTTTACTATTAGATATGATACCTACTGAAAGTTTCTGGTAGATTTCTTTTGTCAATTTATGGAAGTTTTTGTCTGTTGTTTGTATTTTTTTTTTTTTTAAGTTTTATTTATTTAGGTAATCTCTACAACCTCTGTGGGGCTTGAACTCACAAGCCCGAGATCAAGACTTGTATGCTCCTCTGACTGAGCCAGCTAGATGTCCTGGTTGTGTGTGTTTAAGATTTTATTTATTCATTAGAGAGAGAGAGAGACAGAATACATGAACAGGGGCAGGAGAAGAAGGAGAAGCAGACTCCCCACTGAGCAGGGATCCCAATGTGGGCCTTGATCCCAGGACCCTGAGATCATGACCTGAGCTGCGAAGGCAGACACTTAGCCGACTGAGCCACTCAGGCGTCCCTGGTTTGTGTTTTTATTGGGCGTTGATTTTTTTTTTTTTTTGCATTTGTTGAAATTATCAGTTTTCTCCTTAATATGTTAAGAGGACAGACAACTTTCTGAGTTGTAGATAACTTAGAGAAACATATGTTGTATATGATTTACTTGATAATGCATTTTTTAACAAAATAAATCTTTAAAAAAACTAATTTTGATCTTGAATTTTTGTATATTAACATTATACATAGGCTAATACAGGACTGAAATGCTGTAATCATCAGGTCTGGGCTAACTATTCTTGTAACTAAGCTTCACTATAATGAAATAGTCCTCTGTTAAAACAATTTTTTTTGTAACTTCTGGGACTCTACAAGGATTTATTTAGCTCCTAACCATTCTATCTTCTTCCTGGTTTCTTTTTGTAGACTCTACTCCTTTCTTTTAACTTTTCTCTCTGCTCTGTTTCCTCTTGCTGGAGAGAGACCTTCTGCAAGTAATAATGTTATTTATTGTGAGACTGTAGTGTATCAGGTGCTTTTCACAGATAAGGACTATTCTTTAATCTTTATAAGTTTGGGAGCTAGTACCCGTGTACATAATGCTCAAGAAACCAGGCTCCTTTTGAGGTTGAACCCTCAGGTAACTCCTTCCCAGTTGTATTCTCTTCCCCTTTCGAGGGAACTACTGTTCTGGATTCTATGCTTTTCATTCATGTGCATTATTTCACACTTTTATTACATATGGAAATAGCCCTAAATGTATATTATTTTGCATTTAAAATTTATAATAACAGTGTTATTTTTGTAACTTATCTTTTTTCCCCCTCTCAATATCGTGAGACTCATCTCTGTGGATATATGTAGCTGTATCGCTCTCATCTTGGCAGAGTAGGACTTTGTTTTTTGACTATATCACAATTTACTTTTATATTTTTCTATGGATTGCCAGTTTGTTCTGGATTTTTTTTTTTTTTTGCTATTACAAATAATGCTGCAGTGAATACTCTTTTTTTTTTGTTAAAGATTTTATTTATTTATTTGATGTAGAGAGATCACAAGTAGGCAGAGAGGCAGGCAGAGAAAGAGAGGGGGAATCAGGCTCCCTGCCGAGCAGAGAGCCCGACGTGGGGCTTGATCCCAGGACCCTGAGATCATGACCCGAGCCGAAAGCAGAGGCCCCAACACGCTGAGCCACTCAGGTGCCCCTGCAGTGAATATTCTTGTCACGTGTCCTGGTGTGCACATGTGTATCTTTTAGAGCAAATACCTAGCATATACCTAAAACACTGGCTCATGTGCCACGCACACCTTGAATTTCGGTAGGTATCACTCAGTTCCACTGTGAAGTGGTTTTACCAGTTAACATTCGCCCCAGTGGTGTGTGGCTCCTTTCTGAACTATGACTGAAAACTAGAGCTTTGCATGTCCTTTCAAGAGTGTACCTTTTATTCTTCATATGCTTTTAGTGTTTCCTTATTAGGTAAATAGTTTAGTATCCTTGCTTAGAGCTAAAATTTCCTCTTATTAACTAAGCAACTCATAGCAGGTTTTAGGAGAAACTAGGAGGGTTGTCTTTAGCACACTATGGGCACCTGTTTCTTCTTTCAGTGGCTTACTTTCCATTACATTCTTTCTCTGATTCTTTGGGCACATTACATTTCTACCTCCTTAACTCCTTTCACTTTTGTTAGAACCCTTTCTCTATTCCAAATTTAAAGTGTTGCGAGTGATTGATAGCAAAGTATTTACTCTTCTTTCAAGTCTATATATCATTTTTTTAAAAGTCTATTTTATTTTTTTAGTAACCTCTACATCCAGCATGGGGCTCAAACTCATGACCCCAAAATCAAAATCAAGAGTTGCATTTTCTTCCAACTGAGCCAGTCAGGTGCCCTAATATTTTTATGCCTTTAAATAAATCAGAAGAATTGTAAATTAGGAAGGAGTCTTGCCTATAAAATTCTAGTCTATGCATCATCCAAGAGGGTAGTTACATAATAACATCAATAATAATGATAATAATAGGAGCTAATATTTATTAGGCTCTTATTTTGTGCCAGGCATTTGCTAAATATTTTATATAATTTATTAATAGTTACCACAGCCCTGTGAGGTTATTATATTAGCTATTCAGAGCTCTTTGTAGTAGTGGAGTACAGTTTTGAATGATATTTTTTTTGAAACCTAGAGAACTTTTTCAGATTTGTAAAAAAGAAAATCTTAGGATTTCACAAACATTTATTTTCCCTGGCCTTTTTTTTTTTTTAAACTCTAAAGGAGAAGAGAAAAGAAGAAGGATAGTTGAGAATTTTCCTGAAATAAGTAAGGAAGTTAATTCTCTTTCAGGATGTTTGACTAGTTACACTAAGGACTAATTAGTGACAATCTCTCTTATTTCTGACTTCCTAAATAAATGGGCATCCAGAGAAAAACTGGCAGGAGTTTTGCTGGGAGATGGTGAATTCGCTCAAGAAGCTTCGTTACATGGATGCTTTGAAGTAACTGAGAGCTGGAAGGGTTAAGACATTAACAAAAAGATTCAAAGGAAATGAAGGGTATTTAATTCTTAGGTGTATTACAGAGACATTCCGGAAACATTTTGAGAGGCTGCTCTCTTTGATAGTCTTTTCCTTTAGTCTCTTCTGCTTGCAGACTTACCCCGGTGCTGGAGCATATTGCTTCCTAGATAGGACTAACAAGGGTCCAGATGTTTTGTTGCACTGGTCTCCAGACTTCCTTTAACTGTAATACGAAGTCTGATCTAGCACCGTCGGTTTGTGGACCTGTATTTTCCTCACTCCTGGACTCTTCATGTTTGCCCTGGAGGGGGCGATGTGGCACAGCAGAAAGAGAGGAGGCTTTGGCGTTAAATGGGTTGGTTGCCTAACTCTGCAAATGACTAACTTGGTAACCTTAGGCCAAGTTACCTAACCACGTAGGCTCTAAATTTCTTCATCTAATTCTGCCACCCATATTACTCATTTGTTCCTCAAACCTAGCACAGTCCTATTTTCTCATTCTAGGTTTTAAAAACATTTTTTAACTAAAAAAAAAAAAAATTTTTTTTTTAAAGAGCAGTGGTTTCTAGAGTGGAGATATATGCAAAATGATCCTCTAGGTAGGGTATAACAAAATATGGGCAATGAACTTTTACTAATAATTCATCCATAGGTTGACACTTTACTGCATCTGTATGTTTGGAGATAGACATCGGGTTTTGTAAGCTAAGTAACCTGAGAGGGGGGTACTGGGAATACCACAGCCTGGAGGGCCCGTCTTGTGAGCCTCCTTATTGTTAGCTTACATTCTGTTCGGACATATTAAAGTTCATGTCTGCCTGGGTTAGTGGTCTTCCAGATTATATCTGATTTCAGTTGGATGACAAAGGGCTTAAGGGATTTCTGCAAAGAAATTGCGGGTTGAAGTTTTAGATTCAGCTGAAGATTGAAGGAATGTGAGGACACATGATCAACAAACAAATGCAGAGCTGATACTTTTATTTATAAGTTTGTCAGTCTAATTAATGCAAAGTATAAAACAATAATGATCTAAATGGATTGAAGAGAAATCTGTAAAAAATTGTTAAATATTATTTGATATATGGGTTTATATGCACTGTTAAGTATATTGTATCTTAAGATATTCACTAATGATAGTACGAGGCTACTGTTATCAGTTGATATTTTAATTTTTTTTAAATATTCGATCCTTTTTAAAGGATTATCTATCTATCTATCTATCTATCTATCTATCTATCTATCTATCTATCTATTTATCTATCTGACAGAGATCACAAGTAGGCAGAAAGGCAGGCGGGGAGAGTGGGGAAGCAGGCTCCCCGCTGAGCAGAGAGCCCAATGTGGGGCTCGATCCCAGGACCCTGAGATCATGACCTGAGCCAAAGGCAGAGGCTTAACCCACTGAGCCACCCAGGTGCCCCTTCAGCTGATGTTTTAAAACTAAGCGTTTGGTATATGAAGACAGAATTACTGGAAATTTGCCGTGATGATTATAGTCCTGAGCTAATTCATCTAGAACATTAAAAATTATTAAGTTAGTGATACATTTTTAGGAGATTCTTTGGAGATTTCCTACTTTAGAAATAAAAGACAAAAAGCCATAAACCTTTGCTTTCTCTGTTTTGGTAAAAGTGGCTAAAATACCACATAGACAAATCAGTAACTCTAGTTTGGTGACTAAAATGCATTCTTTGTTGGGATACTTACAGAAGACATTGCTAAAGATTAAAGTAATAAATGTTGTATCAGATTTGGCGTTTGTAAGAGTTCTCGTACATGTGATATACTCCATTTCAATAATAAAAACCCACGGAGTCCTGCCTCCCCAAGCCCTTGCCCACTAAAGAAAGGATTTATCAGAGAATATACTCCAAGTAAATGGCTTAACCTTTTATTGTGAGATAGGGCCTACAAAGCATAAAAAATAATACATGGTGCCCAGAACCCAGTCTAATAAATAAACACGGCTGCGTACAGCTGGTGTCCCTCTGCGGTCCGCCATTCTGCTTCCATCTCCAGAGGTAGGAACTCTTGAATTCGGTGATGCGTGCTTCATGTGCACTTGGAAAGAATTTGTATTTTACCATCACTGGGTGGGACATTTGATTATCATCAATTAGCTCTAGTTGGCCGATGGTGTTGTTCAGTCCTTCATATTCATCTTGACTTTCTACTTGTACTGATCATAGAGGAGAATTGAAGTCTCCAGGTGGAAGTGTGGGTTTGTCCATTTCTCCTTCCAGTTCTATCAATTTTTGCTTAGTGTATTTTGAGGCACTGTGGTTAGGTATGTAGACATTTGGAATTGTTATGGTTTCTCAGGGAATTCTATATGTTATAGGCCCAACAATATGATGTTATAGATAATTGTTTTATGCAATTGCTTTTTATTTTTTAAAGATTTTATTTATTTGCTTGACAAAGAGAGAACACAAGCAGGGAGGAGGGGACAGGGAGAAGCAGACTCCCCACCGAGCAGGGAGCCCAACATAGGGCTTGATCCTGGGACCCCGGGATCATGACCTGAGCTGAAAGCAGATGCTTAACCAGCTGAGCCACCCAGGTGCTCCTATGCAATTTCTTTTTATTATAAAGTTTTTATTTTTAAAAAAGATTTATTTATTTGAGAGAGAGAGAGAGAGAGAGTGCCATGTGAGTGCAAGCCAAGTGTGGGAGAGGAAAGGGGAGGGCCAGAGGGTGATGGAGAGGGATAAGCAGACTCCATGCTGAGGGCAGAGCCACATGTTGGGTGGGGGCTCTCTGTTCCACAACCCTGAGATCATGACCTGAGCTAAAATCAAGACCTGGATGCTCAGCAACTGAGCCACCCAGGCCACCCCTAAAGATTTTATTTTTAAGTAATCTCTATGCCCATCGTGGGGCTTGACCTTACAACCCCAAGATCAAGAGTCACATGCTCCACTGACTCAGCCAGCCAGCCAGGTGCCTCTATGCAATTGCTTTTTAAATCAGTTAAGAGAATAAAGGAAAAGAAATATGTAATTGTTCTGTCTTTAAAAAAAACCTTAAGAACAGTTTTAGATTTACTAACAAATTAAACAGTAATAGGGAGTTCCTGTATGTACCTCATACGTGTTCCTTCTCTTATGAATGTCTTAGTGTGGTTCATTTGTTGCAATTAATGAACCAGTGATGATGTGTTCTTATTGACTAAAATCTGTGTTTTATTCAAATTTCTGTAGTGTTTCCTCATGGTGTTTTTCTGTTCCACAATCCTGTCCAGGATTCCACATTATAATTAGTTGCCACATCTCCTTAGACTTCTCTCGGCTTTGTCAGTTTCTTAGGCTTTTCTCATCAAGTTTTTGATAAAACTTGGCAGGTTTGAGGAGTGCTGGTTAGGTAGTTTGTATATCTTCCCTCAATGGAGATTTGCCTGTTTTTCTCATGATTAGACTGGGTTTATGGGCTTTGGGGTGGAAGACCCCAGAAGTAAAATGCCATTTTCATCACATCATGTCAGGGGTACATCCTGTCTACATAATGAGTCACTGTTGACCTCGATCACCTGGCTGAGGTCATGTTTGTCAGACTGCTCCACTGCCAGGGTATTTGTCCCTCTCCCTTGTCTTCTTTGGAAGGAAGTCACTGTCCAGCTCACACTTAAGGAGTTGGGATTATGCTCTACTTTCTCTAGGGCAGAGTATCTACATAAGAAATCTGGAATCCTGGGGCGCCTGGGTGGCTCAGTGGGTTAAAGCCTCTGCCTTCGGCTCAGGTCATGATCTCAGGGTCCTGGGATCAAGCCCCGATCAGGCTCTCTGCTTGGCAGAGAAATTAAGAATTTATAGAAATTTATAAGAAATTTTATTATTTCTTAATTTATAAGAAATTAATAATTAATTAAGAAATTAAAAAAGTCTTAAAAAAAAAAGAAATCTGGAATCCTGCTGCCTAGGGTATTTGTCGCTTCTTAATTTGTTATTTAACTTATTTATTTATATCATATATCAACTTAAGGATATTTAATACTATTAAATGTTGTTGCTGAAATTATTTCAACTTTGTCCATTGAGAGTTTTCAGTTGACTTCTGTGTTCTTTTGATACACTCCTGTCACATGGGTTTTTCCCTCCCCAGAACTTTTTTTTTTTTAAAGATTTATTTATTTATTTGATAGAGAGATCACAGTAGGCAGAGAGGCAGGCAGAGAGAGAGAGGGAAGCAGGCTCCCTGCCTAGCAGAGAATCCGACGTGGGGCTCGATCCCAGAACCCTGAGATCACGACCCAAGCCGAAGGCAGAGGCTTTAACCCACTGAGCCACCCAGGCACCCCAGAACTTTTCTTTTTTAAAATATTTTATTTATTTGACAGAGAGAGAGCGCGAGAGAGCGCACAAGTAGGCAGAGTGGCAGGCAGAGGGAGAGGGAGAAGCAGACTCCCTGCTGAGCAGGGAGCCTGATGCAGGACTCTATCCCAGGACCCTGAGATCATGACCTGAGCTGAAGGCAGACACTTAACCAACTGAGCCACTCAGATGCCCCAGAACTTATTTATATTCAAGAAGCTCCAAGGTTCATGTTGTGTATTTCCTGCCTCAGCCATTTCTCCAAGGAGCCCTGGTTCCTTCTATGGGAGAATGGTTATACCCCAAAATTAGGACACTAGGTGTGCTCATTGCTATTGGGATATTGTTGTTTCTAGGCCCTCTAGAGCAAGGATGTATATATGTGTATATTAACTCACATATATATACACATATCTACAAATGCTTCCATGGGTAACTATCTGTATCTGTATTAAGCTCACATGAACTTGTACTGATGTTTCCAATTGTAATCCATTACCATGTGGAACTTTCTCGCTTCTCATCTTGCTTATCTGCAACCTCACCGCTCAACCATCTGCCATTAACTTAAGTGTTCAGTTGTAGTACGCCTGAATACTAGTATCAGAATTGTCAACTTAGAACCTGTGGGAAACTAGAGTACAGTACTTAGGTATATTTTGCTTTGCCTTTAGTTTTTTTTGTTTTGTTTTTTGTTTTTTTTTTGCTTTGCCTTTAGTCTTACAGACTCCATTTATTTCCAGAATTACTTAGGTGACTAGTTTCCCCCTCACCTTCCTCAGGGAGGTTGTGTCATACATTTGTAATACAGTTAGGTTATTTGTCACATTCTGCATTTCATTCTAAGATCCTCTGACATTATAAGAATTAAAAAAAAAATTTACACGTTAAGGTTCACTCTCTGAAATTTCTATTGGTTTGGACAAATGTATAGTGTCATGGATCCACCATTCCAGTATCGTATGGAAGTTTCACCACCCTAGAAATTCCCCTGTGTTTCACCTATTCATTCCTCTTACTCTCTCCCCAAATTTCTGGTAACCACTGATCGTGTTTGCCATTTGTATAGTTTTGTTTTTCTAGAAGGTCATAAAATTGAACATGGTGTGTAGTCATTTGACTCACTTTTTTCCCTTAACAATATATATTAAGCTTCTTCTGTGTCTTTGCATGGCTTGGTAGCTCATATATTATTGCTGAACCAATTGGGAAAGTACCCCAGTTTGTTTATCTGTTCACCCATTATAGGGCATCTTGATTGCTTTCATTATTTGGCAATTGTGAATAAACCTGGGTGTAATCATTTTGGTGCAGGTTTTGTGTGAATATAAATTTTCAACTCAGCTAGCACCTCGTGGTGCTATTGCTGGATCACCTGGTAATAAGACTGTGATTAGCTTTGTAGAGACTGCCAACCTGTCTTCTGCCGGGGCCGTTTCTGTGTTAACACTTGCAGTGGATGAAAGTTCCTGTTGCTCTACGTTCCTGTCAGCATTTGATATTGCCATTTTTTTTTTTTTTAAATTTTAGCCCTCGTAACAGGCATATAGTAGTACCTCATCATGTTTTAATTTGTAATGTCCTAATGACAATGATACTGAATATTTTTTCATGTACTTATTTTTCATTTATTTGTCTTCTTTGGTGAGGTATCCAGATCTTTTGATCATTTTTTAATTGGGCTCTTTTCTTTTTTTTTTTAAAGATTTATTTATTTGGGGGGAGGTAGGGGCAGAGGGAGAGGAAGAAAGAGTCCTAAGCAGACTCTGTCCTGAACACAGAGCCCAATGGAGGGCTCAATCTCATGACAATGAGATCAGGACCTGGGCTGAAACCAAGAGTCAGATGCTTAATGGACTGTGCCACCCAGGTGCCCCCTTTAAAAAAAAAAAAAGATTTATTTATTTATTGTAGGGGGTAGGAGCAGAGAGAGAGAGGGCTCTTTTCTTATTGTTGAATTTTGAGAGTTCTTTTCATACTTTGAATATAAGTCCTTTATCAGATGTGTTTCAAAAACATTTCTTTCACATTAGGGCTTATCTTTTCATTATCTTAGCAGTTTTTTTTCCTTTTTCCTTTTTTTTTTTTTAATCTTAGCAATTTCTTTTGTACTATGGTTAATTCTGAGAAGATCCAGCTTATCAGTTTTTTCTTTCATGGATTGTGCTTTTGGGGTCTTGTATCTAAAAACTCATTTATTCCATTTGACTTTGGGCTTAAGATGTTAAACAGCCTCTTTTAGGGGCTTATGGTTTCAACTTTTTTTGATTGAAAAAACTTTGCTTACATTCTCTTGGGTAAGATGCTGTTTTTTATTTTTATTTTTTACATTTTGTTGACTAAGGCTGTGTTCTTTTTTTAAGTTTTGCTTCGAAGATATTTATTGTTGCATTTTTCAAAGTAGTAGATAATTAGAAATAATTGCCAACAGTCAAGGCTTGGATAAGGAATTGTGATAAAATTCCATTTTGCCATTCAAAATTATGTTTTTGAAGAGTGCTCAGTGGCGTGGAAAGATGCTCAGATACATTGTAAATTCCTCCCCCAGCTTTATCGAGGTGTAACTGACAAATAAAATTGTGTGTATGTGTGTGTGTGTGTGTGTGTGTGTATGTGTGTGTGTGTATATTTATATATATATAAAGTGTACAATGTGATGATTTGACATATGTATACCTTATTAGTCGATTACCATAATTGAGTTAATTAACATAACTATCATTTCACAGTTACCTTTTTTTGTGGTGGTTTAAGGTCTCTCTTATCAAATTTCAAGTATACAATATAGTACAGTATTATCAACTATGCTTACCATGGTGTGCATTTGATCCCCAGAACTCATTCATCTAATAACTGAAAGTTTGTATCCTTTGATCACTGTCTTCTCATTTCCCCCACCCCCCAGCCCATGGAAACCACCATTCTACTCTGCTTCTGTAGTGAACTTGACTTTTGTTTTTGTATTACTAGATTCCACATATGAATGAGTTCATGGTATTTGTTTTTCTTTCTCTGACTTAGTTCACTTTATGTCCTGATTTTTTTTAATTGGGTGAAATGAAGCTCCTGAGTAGGGTGATTAGGACCCCTGGAGCTGGAATGTTGGCCTAAATACACCTGGTGGATTTCTCCGCACGTCCACAGGATGAAATACAGGAAGATGTGGGTGCAGAGTCTGAGATCACGGTGTCATAGAATTGTTTTCGTGAGGGCACCTGGGTGGTTCAGCTCAGATTATGATCCCAGGGTCCTGGGATCGAGTCTTGCATCGGACTGTCTGCTCAGCAGGGAGCCTTCTTCTCTCTGCCTGCCGCTCCCCCTGCTTGTGCTCTCTTTCTCTCTCTCTGTCAAATAAATAAATAAAATCTTAAAAAAAATGAATTGTATTTGTGCATTCATGTGGACAAAGATTTTTGGCAGTCGAAATGGGAAAAATGGGTGGATACCAGTGATCATGAGGAAGGAAATGGCAGGGTTTGAAATCAGAGTTAGTATTCGAAGGGAATGATACAAGGTGTTGGTTACCTCTTGATCACAAGGCTAAGGAAAGGCAAAGTGCCAGGAGTGCGAGTGGAAGGAAGTAAAGAAATGTACTTGTGTTCATGTAAGTATTGGTTTCCAAGGTTATATCAGAAGGACAAGGACATATAATCAGGTATGGCAGTGGGATTAGATATTTGTTGAATGTAGAACTGTTAAAATCATAACTACAAAGCTTTAGTTATTAGTGTCCATAGAGCACTGGATAGATTTACCCATCAGTAAGGTCTAGGGAAGTCATGTATAGTAATCTTAGTTTATACATAACCTATACATTTGGATTTTATGTAATCTGAATTGTAGACTTGGTTGAAGTGAAAAGACTTAATGTTTTAGTTTAAGTTCCCCCAGAAGCTGACTCAGACAAGGATTTGAGTTCAAGTGTTTTGTTTTGAAGATTATTCCAGGAAATACTAGTAGGGGTCCATGGAGTGAGATAGGGAAGGGAAGTTTAGTAAATAAAGGATTTGTTTCAAGCAAGTTACCACTGTGAGTAACTGGAGCTAATTCCCGCCGGGGAACTCTAAGAGCCAGTATAAAACATGTCCTCAGAGTTCAGCCTCTTTTTTTTTTTAA
>CM053610.1:100616267-100638178 GCA_028646535.1 Procyon lotor
TTTTAAAAATTTCATCACTGTTTTATGATTCCAGTATACAAATCCTATATATGTTTTGTTAGTATATACCTGAGCAGCTTATTTTTTTTTAGAGATATTGTAAATGCTGTTTTCAGAGTATTCAATTTCTAGTTGTGCAGTGCTAGTAAACAGAACTGTGGTTGACTTTGTGTTTTGATTTTGTGTCCTGCAACAGTGGCAGACTCACTTTTTTAGTTCAGGAGCTTTTTTTGGCTCCTAGAATTTGGAATTTCTACAAAGATCATGATGATGTCTGCAAAATAGGGATAATTTTATTTCTTTCTTTCCATTCTGTTTGCCTTTTATCTTTTGTCTTATTTCACTGGCTGAGACATCCCATATAGTGTTTAATAGAAGTAGTAAGAGTGGACATCCTTGTCTTAGTCCCAGTCTCAGGGGAAAAGCTGTAAGTTTTCTGTAGGTGCCCTTTATCAGGTGTAGAAAGGTTTTATTTCTAGTCTTTGGAGAGTTTATCATTAGGAATGAACATTGTATTTTGTCAGATGCTCTTTTTGCATCTGATATAAGCATTTTTTAAATTAGATTATTAGTATGTTGGATTACATTGATTAATTTTCAAATGTTGAATTGGTCTTGCATTCCTGGGATAAACTCCCACTGCTTCCAAGGTTTTTATATATGGGTTGACTTGTTGAGGATTTGCTAGTTGAAAGTTTTCATATCTGTGTTCATGAGAGGCATTTGTTTTGTACTGTCTTTGTCTATTTTGGGTATCAGGATATTACCAGCTTTTAAAAGTGATTTGGAAGATGTTCTTTTGTATTTTCTGGTAGCAATTGTGTGAAATTGGTGTTATTTCTTCTAACATCTTTTGTGGTTCTTCATTTGTAACATTTTGTAATTATTTTCCCTTTCTAAAGAACTTTTTTTTTTTTAAGATTTTATTTATTTATTTGACAGAGACAGCAAGAGAGGGAACACAAGCAGGGGGAGGGGGAGAGGGAGAAGCAGGCTCTCCAGAGAGCAGGGAGCCCAATGCAGGGCTTGATCCCAGGACCCCAGGATCATGACCTGAGCCGAAGGCAGCTGTTTAATGACTGAGCCACCTGGCACCCTCTGAAGAACTTTCCTTAGCAATTATTTTAGAGCATGTCTGCTGACTACAAATTCTCTGTTTTCTTTAATTTTGGAAGGATAATATTCTCTCAATGTAAAAGCATTGCTCCACCATCTTCTGACTTCCATAGTTTCTGATGAGAAATCTGCAGTAATTCATGTCATCATTCCTCTCAATAGGAGCTGGTAGGCTCTGTTCTGTGGGTTGACTGCCTGTTTGTTTTCAAAATAAAATTTCAACAAAGCCACACCCATTTGTCTACATATTGTCTGTGGCTGCTTTTCACACTGCAGTGGCAATGGTGAGTAGTCGTTGCAGAGATCCCATGGCCTGCAAACCTAAAATATTTACTGTTTGGCTCTTTAAGAAGAAAATTGGCTGATCCCTATCCTATGGGTAAAATGTTCTTTTACTCTGACTTCTTTCAAGAATTTTTCTTTGTCTTTCAGCAATTTGATTATGATGTGACCATTATAATGAGTTTCTTTGGCTTTAACTTGTTTGCTCAGTTTCTTGAATTTATAGGTATGTCTTTCACTGAACTGGGTAAGTTTTCAGCTAGTATGTCTTCATGTATCGTGTAGCACCACATTGCCACACTCCTTCTTTTCTCCTTCTGGGATTCTGAGTACATGATGAATGTTGAATCTTTTGTTTTTGTCCACCCAGTCCCTGAGGCTTTATTCCTTTAAAAAAATAGCAAACCCAAACTCTCTCTTGCTTTTTTTTATCCCCTTGCTCTTCAGATTGGATAATTTCTGCTTGATATATCTTAAAGTTGACTGACTTTTTCCTCTGTCATCTCCATTCTACTGTTGAGTCCATCCAGTGAGTCCTGCCCTCCCCCAATGAGTGTATATTTCAGTTCTAAGATCTCCATTTGGTTCCTTTCATATCTTTTCTTTCTCTGCTGACACTTAAGATTTTAACCCTTTTTTCAAGAGTGTTTGTGATTGCTAATTTTTTAAAGCGTTTTTCTAATCGCTACTTTAAAGTCTCTGTCAGGTTACTCCAACATCTGTGTCATCTTGTCAGTAGCATCTGTTTATCATTATCATTTCCCTTGTGAGTTAAGATTTTCTTGGTTGGTTGTTTGCCAAAGAATTTTGTATTGTTTCTGGACATACTGAACATGATAAAACTTTGGGTCTTTCTTAAATTTATAGAGAGTGTTGATATTTTGTCTTAGCATTGTAGTTTTGTAGGCATCTCGATGACCCAGAATATAGTTATATTAATTTTTTGAGGTTAATTTGGAAATTAAGATAAATTTTAGAAAATTGTTATGAAGAAATTAGAGATCTCCAGGAATTCTTAGGCTTTTTTTTGAAAAAAAGTGGTATAGAGTAATAGTGAAAAGTAGACAAACAATATAATAAATGAGATGTGTTATAAAGGATATTATATTATCTTTTATTCTATGGTTAGGATTTAAAATTTGTATCACCTAGTGAGAGACCAAGATTGGGGAGGAGGCATTAAACTTTTAAATATCTTTCTTCCTTTATAATTACAGGCTACTGATACCAACTCTTGTTTTTTTCTCCAGGGCCTACATTTCATTACATTTTTGCTGTTTTAGTTGCTTTGTCTTTTGGCTTTCTTCCTGTTTAAAATTTTTTTCTCTTAGAGATAAATTGTTAGGTAACCCTTATGTGTGTTAAAGCCTATTTAGTAATACATCAATGATTTAAGAAAAGATTGGTCTTTTTTTTTTTTTTAAAGATTTTATTTATTTATTTGACAGAGGAGAGATCACAAATAGGCAGAGAGAGAGGGGGAAGCAGGCTCCCTGCTGAGCAGAGAGCCTGAGACGGGGCTCGATCCCAGGACCCTGAGATCATGACCTGAGCTGAAGGCAGAGGCTTTAACCCACTGAGCCACTCAGGTGCCCCAGGATTGGTCTTAATTATCAAAATATTAGTTGTAGAATGTTAAATAATGCATTTACATTTTAAATTTTCTTTAGGATATATTTAAAACTAAACTTTTGCCAGGCATCTTGTTTTAATGGATATATAATTTGTATAGTCATCATTTAATATGTGATTCTAATATATTTGAGACTGTGCTATAAATCACTCCATGATTTATAAGTTTAATCTCCTTAGGGAACTTGTTTGGCTTATGCTTTTTGTTTAGATATTTTTTTCTTCACAGAATAAGCCAAAATTCAGCTGAAATTATCAGAGTTTGCATCAATGTGCAATGGGCTTCTTTGTTTTCTAGTTTTTTAGGTGTGGAGATTTGGCAGGATGCAACTAAAAGCAAGGATTATGTGAGAAGTTTAGTGAAAGGGTGGGAAGGGACTCTACCACTTCTGAGTTGTGCCCTCAAGCAAGTTAGTGTTCTTTTCCAGGCTGTTTCCCAGTCTGTAAAATGGGGATAATAATAATGATACCAGTATCTAGGATTGGAAGGATTACACGAGGTAACAAGTGGAAAGAGTTTTAACAGAGTGACTGACATAGCCTATGTCTGTCAACCTGAACTATTACTGTGTGATAAAAAATATTTGTCTCTAGGAGTTCTTTGAATTTGGGGGTGAATACTTTCTTTGTTCAATATTGTTTACTATGAAAATAGATTTTATTTTTATCTTTTGTGTATATGCTAATAACTATTATGTTCTTTAGCCTTTCATTATAATTATTTTCTAAATCATATTTAGTACCATGTTTATCTGTGTAAAAGAGTAGGGATATGGGAAGCTGTATCCCAACTGATCCAGGACTTTGCAGAGAAGATAATCGAAGTTAGAAACAAGACATAGCCCCATATTTTCAGCACAGGAAGCAAGTGTATGAGCTCATTTAATTACTGACTTTGTAATATTTTAGAAGCTAGCAAGTAAATAAAGGGACAGTGGCTTGTCTTTTTCTGTATTGGGCTTCTGCTTTATTTTTACTGATTGTCTCTTAAATGTGCATATACAACTTGGTTTCCTGTACCTCTTCATAACGGAATGATAAGCCCTTAGATGACTTATCAAATTGCAGTGGTTTATTGTATCTTTTCTTGTTTATAGGATGATTGAGGAAAGTGGGAATAAGCGGAAGACCATGGCGGAGAAGAGGCAGCTGTTCATAGAAATGCGTGAGTCCTGAGTGCTTCTGGATTCCTTGTTTGTATGTGTGGGGATGCCTTTTCTTTTTTTTTTTTTTCCTGATGAAGTCATAGCTTTAAGCGTTAGCGTGTTCCATTTTTTAAAAAAAGATTTATTTATTTTAGAGACAGAAAGAGAGTGCAAGTGGGCCCAGGGGCAGAGAGAGGGGTAGGGAGAGGATCTCAGGCAGACTCCATATGGATGGTGCATTTGCTGCCTTTGCTCACACATTGGGCCCACCTTCATCTGCCTTACTGTTCCTGCTTACCAGTCAAGGCTCAGCATAGGGGTCATCTTTTCATTAACTTTTTAAAACATTTTTTGAAGATCTGTTATGTTCCAGGCACTGTTCTAGGTGCTAAGGTTAAGGGGAGAACAGAACATAGTCCCTGACTTCTCACACATTGCTTACATTTTGGTGAGGGGAAACAGACAAAATAAGGAAACCGTGTAGATAAACAAATCCTGACACTAAGAAGTGCCTGGGGTGCCTTTGGTAAATAAACATGACCATGAGAGAGAGCACAACTAGGGTAGGTCTTTGGAGTCGGAAATGGGTATTCTGTGAAGAATTGGGTTTGCTGCTTAGTGAATGTCATTATTCTGACTCATAGAGCTCAGACACATTGCCTGTAACTAACTCAAGGGTATGGACAGTTTTGGAGATGTTTGGTGGGTATGGCTTCGCGTCTCCCCTTTCTTCATAGGAAGAATTGCATTGGTGAGTGATGACTGCTGCTAAAAGCTCTACTCTCTCCTTTCTAACATCCCCCCAGGTCTCCAGCATTATTACCTTCTATGGATATGAAAGTCATCTTTTGCCAGCCTTATCATAGGGTTCTACCATCGAGGTTTTGGGGTGCTTTTATGGCAATTTTGAATGCACTGATCTTTCTGTTTTATTAGTCTCAGTGGGTAAATAGTAGATTTTTACTTGTAGGTATAGCCATCTTTTTTTTTTAAAGACTTCACTTTTTAAGAGCAGTTTTAGGTTCACAGTAAAACTAAGAGGCAGGTACAGCAAGTTCCCCATAGCACACATGCACAACTTCCCCATTAACCACACCCCCCACCAGACGGTACATTTGCTACAACCAAGGGGCCTGTGTTGACAAATTATAACACCCAAAGTTTGTAGTTTACATGAGGGTTCGTTCTTGATGTTGTACATTCTTCGGGACTACATTATTTTTAAAGAAAGACAGTTTTGACTATTATTTTTTTAATTCTTTTTTTTTAAGATTTTATTTATTAGAGAGGGAAAGGGAGAATGAGCAGGGGGAGGGGCAAAGGGAGAGGGACACCAGACTCCCTGCTGAGCATGGAGCCTGACACGGGGCTTGATCCCAGAACCCTGAGACCATGCCTGGAGCCAAAATCAAGAGTTGGACGCTCAACTGCCTGAGCCTCCCAGGGGCCCTCTCAGATATTATATTGAAGAATAGGGAGGATGGCAGTCATCCTCGCCTTGTTTTTGACTTTAATGGGGATAGAGGTAATACTTCACTATTAAAATGATATTTATTGCAGGTTTTGTGTCGTTTATCAGGTTAAGGAACTACTTCTAGGTTTTAGTTTATCAATAGTTATTACTTATTTTCTTTAAATCATGAATGAGTATCAGGTTTTATCAGATATTTTCTGCTTTTGAGATGGATATATTTCTTCTTTATCCTGTAAATATGGTGCTAGGGCTGGCAATCTTGTCCTAAAAGGGTCAGAAAGTAAGTATTTTAGGATTTGCAGGCCCCATGATGAGTTCTCTGTCACAGTGACTCACCTTTGCTGTATACATGAGAGGAGTCCTAATAACTTAATAATTTAGTTAAGTTGTAGTTTTTCATGTTGCGTGACCTTTATTATTATTCTTTTCTATAATATTCTTAAGCCTTTCTGTTTTTAGGCAGTATCTTTAAATTCCCTACTATTCTTTCTGTGTTTAACATTTTCTCTTGTAGACACTAAGTGCCGTGATAATAAGGATCACATCTATTTAGGTTGGTAGCTCCAGTAGCTCAATAAATATTTATTGAAAGAAGAGTGGAATAAATTACATAGAAGTAATTTGGTAGCTTATGATACTTATATAAAATTACTAAGAAAAAGGAAAAGTGGTAAGTTAGAGCAGTGGTTCTTTTTTTTAAAATTAAAAAATTATTTTTAATTTAATTTTTTAATTAACATATAATGTATCTTATGGTCTCACTTACGGGTGGAATGTAAGGAAAAACATGGAGGGCACTGTGAGAAGGAAGGGAACGGGGAATGGAGGGAAATCAGAGGGGGAGATGAACCATGAGAGGCTGTGGACTCTGAGCAACAAACTGAGGGTTTTGGAGGGGTGGGGGTCAGGGATTGGGCGAGCCTGGTGGTGCGTATTGAGGAGGGCACGTATTGCATGGAGCACTGGGTGTGGTGCATGAACAATGAATCTTGGAACACTGAAAACATAAACATATTTGGGAGAAAAAAATAAAATAAAGTTCTATATACTTCTTAAAAACAATAACAAAAAATATAATGTTTTATTTGCCCCAGGGGTACAGGTCTGTGAATCATCAGGCTTACACATTTCACAGCTCTCAGCACAGCGCATACCCTCCCCAGTGCCCATCCCCCAGCCACCCCGGCCCTGCTCCCCACCCGCAGTTTGTTTTGTGATATTACGAGTCTCTTACGGTTTGTCTCCCTCCCGATCCCCTCCTATTCCATTTTTTCCCTCCCTCGACCCCACGACCCCCCGTCCTGCCTCTCAAATTCCTCATATCGGAGAGATCGTAGGATAATTGTCTTTCTCTGACTGACTTATTTCTGGAGCAGCAGTTCTTAACTCTGGTGCCGAAGTGTAGGTGATCTACAGAATACTTGACGCCAGGCCTCCCGGCTCAGAGATTCTGATTTTATTTTTCCTTTTCCAAAATTTTGTCAGTTTTGTTGGTCTTTTCAAGGAACTTTGGCTCTGTGGTCCTCTCCGCGTATCTTTGTTTCTGCCTCATTATTTTGTGCTATTGTGTTTATTACTTTCTTTTTTCACTTCAGGCAATTCTGTTGTTCTTTTTCCAACTTGTTATGTTGGGTAACTTGGGCCATTTATTTTCAGACTTTTTTCCTCTTATGTAAGTGCTTAAGAACTTCTTGCCTGTGATTTTCTATTTTTGCATTCCACGTGTTCTGATGCCATTTTCATGATCACTTCTCTGTGTTTTCTAACTTCTGTTAGGAATTATTTAGAAGGACCCTTTTAAATTTGCAAATAAATGACTTTTTTTTTTTTTAAAGATTTTAAAAATTTATTTGACAGAGAGAAAGAGATCACAAGTAGGCAGAGAGACAGGGGCAAGCAGGCTCCCCGCTGAGCAAAGAGCTGGATGGGGGCTCGATCCCAGGACCCTGAGATCATGACCTGAGCCGAAGGCAGAGGCTTTAACCCACTGAGCCACCCAGGCGCCCCGCAAATAAATGACTTTTAATTAAAAAATATTTAGCTTAATTGGGATGTGGGTCAGAGAATGAAGGATGTTCTAGAATCTTTGACTTTGGTAATATTTTTTGTTATATGTTTTTATAAATATTCCATGTATGCTTGAAAATAATGTGTATGATTTCTTCATTATTTAGATTTAACATGTTACATATTTTATTCAGGTCTTTTTTGTCCTTGATGATTTGACCACTTAATTGCTGAAAGTTGTTAAAAATCTCTGCTTTGATCATGGACCTTAATTTTTTACCCCTTAGTTCTGTCAGGGATTTGAAGCTTTTGTTCTTAGATGGACATGTATTAAAATATTACATCTACCTAGGAAATCGTATATTTTGTCATTATGAAGGTATACTCTTCTTCTAGTGATGCTTTTTGCTGTGAAGTTTATTTTGTTGTTATTAATAATAGCTGTACCAGGGGGCACCTGGGTGGCTCAGTTGTTAAGTGTCTGCCTTCGGCTCAGGTCATGATCCCAGGGTCCTGGGATCGAGCCCCACCTCGGCTCCCTGCTCGGTGGGGAGTCTGCTTCTCCTTCTCCCACTCCCCCTGTTTGGGTTTCCTCTCACTGCGTCTCTTGGTCAAATAAATAAATAAAATATTAAAAAACATATAGCTGTACCAGTTTTCTTTTGGTTAGTATGCCTTGTACAGTATCTTTTCATTCTTTTAAAAAACTTCTGTATTCGGGCGCCTGGGTGGCTCAGTTGGTTGAGTGACTGCCTTCGGCTCAGGTCATGATCCCGGAGTCCCGGGATTGAGTCCCCACATTGGGCTCCCAGCTCCACGGGGAGTCTGCTTCTTCCTCGGACCTTCTCCCCTCTCATGCTCTCTCTTGCTCTCACTCTCTCAAATAAATAAATAATATCTTAAAAAAAAACCTTCTGTATCCTTGTATTTTTTTAAAGATTCATTTATTTATTTTGTTAAGGGGGTGGAGGGGCAGAGGGAAAGGGAAAGAGAATCCTAAGCAGACTCCATGCTGGGCTTGGAGCCCAACACGGGGCTTGATCTCATGACCCTGAGATCATGACCTGAGCCGAAATCAAGAATCAGATGCTTAACTGACTGAGCCACCCAGGTGCCCCTGTATCTTTATGTTTTATGTGTATCTCCTGTAAGCAGTGTAAACTAGATTATTTAACAACTATTGTCTTTGCTTTTTCACTGAAGACTTTATCCTGTTTAATTATTATTATTTTAAAGATTTTATTTATTTGTCAGAGAGAGAGAGAGAGAGCACACGCAGACAGAGTGGCAAGCAGAGGTAGAGAGAGAAGTAGGCTCCCTGCCGAGTAAAGAGCCCGATGCAGGACTTGATCCCAGGACGCTGGGATCATGACCTAAGCTGAAGGCAGCAGCTTAACCAACTGAGCCATCCAGGTGTCCACTGTTTAATTATTTTTATGAGTACAGATATATTTCACTTTTTCTTCCATCTTGTTTTGTGCTTTAACTGTGTCCTTTCTCTGTTCTTTTTTTTTTCTTCCTTTCTTGCCTTCCTTAGATGAATTGAGCTTCCTTCCTTCTATTCCACTTTTCCCTCTTCTTGGTTGTGACTTGTATATTCTTTTTCTATTCCTTTTGTGGCTACCCTAGAAATTCTAACATCAATTAAAATGAAATCCAGAGCTTATCAATATTTATAGCTCTATTTGATAAACAATACAGGAATATTAGAGTTTTAGAGCACCTCCTTTATGAAATACATGCTATTTTTTTTTTTTTAAGATTTTATTTATTTGACAGTGAGAGAGAGAGACAGCAAGAGCAGGAACACGAGCCCGGGGAGTGGGAGAGGGAAAGCAGGCTTCTCCTTGAGCAGGGAGCCCCGCAGGGAGCCCCGAGCCTGATGCGGGGCTCGATGCAGGGCTCGATCCTAGAATCCTGGGATCATGACCTGGGCCGAAGGCAGACGCTTAATGACTGAGCCACCCAGGCGCCCCTGAAAAATTTTGCTTTTTAAAAAGTGGTTGTAAGGGTTTCAGACAATTCAGAAATGTTACTGTCCTTACATTTACTAGATTTGTTACGTCTTCTCATTCTCCTTCTCTCCTTTTCATCTCGGTAGTTAGATGGCTTTTTAACAAAATACACGTACTTCCTTACACCTTCTGTGGGGGTGCCAAGCTCCTCCCCCCAATTCTGTGGCTCCCTAGACTGCAGTCTGGAATCATGTGCTCTGTCTGAAGAAGGCTCCATGCATCAACATGTTTGTACAGGAAAAGGATTTGGCTTCCCCACTACTTTTATCATCTCCTTGTATTAGCTTTTCCAAAATTGTATAGTTTGTGTGGTATTTTGACTTTACTTGGTATATTTTTGGGGGAAAGCAGATCCATCTTTTATATCAACAACACAGAACTTTCTAATTTTTCAGTTATTCATTCAATAAATATTTCAGGTGCTAGTTTTATTATGTCCTAGTTTTGGGCATATAATAATGAACAACACAACAATAAAATGGTCTCTACCTTCATGAAATTTATTTTCCTGAAAATGGAAATAAGGAATGATAGGACAGTAAGAGCCATGCCTGGGGAAGCACGGAGGGTCCAGGAAGGGGTCTGGTAGGAAGCGGTGTCCAGGCTGAGTCAGTTCAGGGATTGATGAAGAAAGGGCTGGAGCAGTAAGTGGCCCTTACAGAGGCTCAGATGACAGAGCTTGGCAGGTTTGGGGGGTTATATGTAGCCTGTACTGATTGGATTTGGGTGTGAGGTAAAATTTTGAGAGTCGCACGAGCCGGACCTTGAAGCTGAGTTGGGTAGTTATGTGTTTCCCAAAGCTAGCTTGATTATAGGACTTTCTGGAATGCAAATTCCAGGTTCCTCTGCAGGAGACTCTGATATAAGCTTCTGAAACAAGCAGATAAAATAAACCCTTGTATTTGATTCTTTGCTTTCCTTGGGATTTGGGTTATACTATAGAAGTTGATATCCTAGTCTCATGAGTGAGGAGAGCTGTAATAGAGAAAGAATGGTTCATCCTTTCTAATCCTTCCCCTGCACCTGGGCACTCAGTATTGTTAGGTTGTCTCTAGTCTGTCCAGGGGCTGCACTGGGCTCTCCACCTGTCGCTGGAGTTCTGCCTGTGTGTTTAGTTAGGACCCTTTCTACTATTTCTTGATAAGCCTGAAGTATACTGTCTGACATTAGTATTAAGGTGGCATTTCAGTGTATTTCTTCCAATGAAATGTTCTCAAAATGAATGATAATGGAGCGAAGAGTCATCTTTTCTGGTTCACAATACCTAGAGGGATAACATAATCATTTCAGTTTCTTCGCTGGGGGCTTTCTGTTCTATTTTTTATGTGCCAAACGACCATATTTTCTGATCAAGAAATCAACATGACACTTACATAAGGGAAATTTTTAAAAAGTGAAGGCTATTCTTAGAGCAGTGTATGAGGATTTTCCTTATAGAAACCAGGAACGATGACGGCTTCAGAAGAAGGTGAATGTACGAGAAAATGTATGAGAAAAATAACAAAGGAAAACAGAGTGATACTTGATTCTTGACCAGCACCTAGAAGTTCAGAGTGGAGATTTCTGGCAAACTGGGCTGGAGCTTGTGGGGTTTCCTGTTTTCCTCAGCTAGTTCCCTTTGAACTTGTGTGATACCTGCCTTATTTCATTTTGCAGTACCTAAGTCTGACGGAACTGTACCGGAGGAAGACTCTGGAGAGAATGAGTTCTGTGCCGTGTGCACGGACTGCTCCACCAGCGAACAAGGCCCAATAAATGTCATCAGTCTCATCCGTCAGATTAGGGGCACTTTCTCTTTGGTTAGTCGGGGACGGGACTTTCCTCTCCCAGCTGCTCACCACCGATTTCTTAGTATTTCCTACAGAAGAGGTACGGAAGGCAAGAGTCACTGCAGTGATGCGTGTTCTCTCTCAGGGTTTTTGTCCGACTGGTAGTTGGGATAATGTAGACAGACCTGCTGGCCTGGAGTGGTCACAGAGAAAGTGCACCTGACCCTCCCTGACCCCTGTAGTTCTCTCGGAAGAAGGCCTGTTTGGCTCTGAGACACGCGGTGGTCAATCCTGCTGAACGTCTGTTGTTTACTTTTTTCAGGTGCTCAGAATTTTGATGTCATACGACTATCAACTTATAGAACAGCTTGCAAATTACGATTTGTACAAAAACGATGCAACCGTAAGTCGTTTCAGCTAATTTCTGTGGTAGCTGGATAGTGTGCTCAGTAACATAAAATAAAAGGTGGTAGTATCTTTAAGTCCTGTTGTAATGTTAGTTGAATTATTTTTGTCTTCAGGGTTTATTAAAATGTAGGCTTTGTCATGGAAAGAACTCCTCATTTACTCTGTGTGTCCCTCAAAATGTTTACCAAAATTCAGTAATGTAACTGGTTTTGAGGCTGCCATAGTATTGATATATTTTAAGTGAGAGAATTGATTTCTCCTTCTCACTTGTTTTAAATGATAACTTTTATACAGAATTAATACAATAATTGGCTTCTGGAAGAAGAAAAAAATTAGTATTTTAAGAGGTATAATAAGTTAATTTTCTTGATTTAAATGAATACAGCACGAAACAGCCTTTTCTCTGAGTAATCGTTATGAGAATTGCTACTTATAAAATAAGCAAATAAAATATATGTATGTGTAAAATCTTTTTTCTCTTAATTTCCATGAAGATAAACTAACTTATGATAAAATTACTGTACTTTTCTCGTGTATGTGTGTATTAATGAAGAACTATTTTATATAATGGATGTGTGTATTAATGAAGAACTATTTTATATAATGGAATGAACATTGGCTTTAGAATTGGAAAAACCTGAGTTTTAGTCCTGGTTTTTGACATTTACTATAAATCTGTGATGTTGAGGAAGTCACTTTATATCTAAGTACTTCTACCCTACTTTAGCTGTTATTCAAAAATCTTAGCATAAAATTCTCTCTAGAGGGCTTACCATGCTGTCCTAGACTGAAGTCTCTGGTTTCCTAAAGCATTGTTTCTCAAATTATGGGTTCTGACCCATTAATGATTCATGAAATCATTTTGATGAACTGTAGCCAGAATTTAAAACATGTAATAGAGAAAAAAAGAGAAAGAAAAAAAAGAACACAAATTATGTGGTAAGTCTAAAAGTATTTTGTGAAATTTTTGTTTTTTATATATCTAGAAGAATGTGTGTGTGTGTGTGTGTGTATGTATTTAAATATATTTCTGTGGGTTGCGGTAAAAAAGTTTGAAAACCACTGTCAGAGCAACTACCATTTTAATAATTTTTCCTGTAATTATTCTTGGGAAACAGTAGTCTGTGTGTGGAGTGTTGAGAGCCTGAAACCAGGCTACTGGCATTAGTAATATACAATAAAGGATGTATTATTCTGGGGCGCCTGGGTGGCTCAGTCGTTAAGCGTCTGCCTTCGGCTCAGGTCATGATCCTAGGATCCTGGGATCAAACCCCGCATTGGGCTCTCTGGCTCTCAGCTCTGCCGGAAGCCTGCTTCTCCTGCTACCATTCCCTCTGCTTCTGTTCCCTCTCTCGCTGTGTTTCTCTCTGTCAAACAAATAAAATTTAAAAAAAAAAATTTAAAAAAAAGGATGTATTATTCTGGAAGTTTTATTTTGTCACATACGATTTTTTAATCAAATTGAAATTTTTGTGTGTGTGTGGATATACAGTTTAAGTAGGAGTAAAATTTCAGTTTTGTCCACATGTATGCTCTATTGTTTCTACACTGTTTATTGAAAAAAATCATCCTTTTTTCTTCACTGCCCCCAAATTTTTCCTCATACAAATTAGGAGAAATATATAAGAATGTTCATAGCAGTTTCTATATATGAGAGGACCTGCTTTTGGACTCTTGTCTTCCACTGGTCTGTTTGTCTATCCTACCAATAACCACCATTATAGCTTTATAATAAGTCCTTTTTTTTTTTTTTTAATATTTATTCATTTATGGAGCGCCTGGGGGGCTCAGTCAGTTAAGTGTCTGCCTTCAGCTCAGGTCATGATCCCAGGGTCCTGGGATCGAGCCCCGCATCGGGCTCCCTGCTCAGTGGGAAACCTGCTTCTCCCTCTCCTCCCTGCTTGTGCTCTCTCTCGCTATCTCTGTCACTATCTGTCTCTCTCTCTCAAATAAATAAATAAAAATAAAATATATGTAAAAAGATTTATTCATTTATTTGAGAGAGAGTGAGATTGTGAGGGGCTTGGGGCAGAGAGATAGGGAGAGATAGAGTCTTAAGCAGACTCTGTGCTAAGCAGGGAACCCAACTCAGGGCTCAATGCCTTTTTTTTTTTTTTTTTTTAAAGATTTTATTTATTTATTTGATAGAGAGACACAGCAAGAGAGGGAACAGAAGCAGGGGGAGTGGGAGAGGGATCCCAGGACTCTGGGATCACAACCCAAGCTAAAGGCAGACACTTAAGGACTGAGCCACCCAGGTGCCGCTTAGGACTCAATTCCAACCTGAGCCAATATCAAGAGACAGATGCTTAACTGACTGAGCCACCCAGGCGCCCTGCTTTATAAGTCTTAATATCAGATAAAGCAAGTCTTCCTACTTTGTTCTGTTTTTCTTTTTAAAATTGGCCTTTTACATTTATTTTCATATACATTTTAAAATCTAATTGTCAATTTCTACTAAAAACAAACTAAAACAACTCTGCTGGGATTTTTTCCATCTTTATTTCTTTTTTTAAATATAATTTACATATAGTAAAATTTATCCTTTTAATGGAGAGCCCTGTGGCATTTTGTTGGGATTGCACTGAATCTATAGGTTAAGTTGGGGAGAATCAACATATTTCCCATTTGAGATTACCTCCTGTGAACATGGTATATTCTTCCATTTATTTAGGTCTTTAATTTCTGCCAATTATATTTATAGATTTTTTTTTTTGTAGAGATGTTGCACTTCCTCCATTGGATTTATTACTAAATATTTGATAATTTATGCTGCTATTATAAATAGTATTTTAAAATTTCACTTTCTGTTAGTAATAGAATTATAGTAACTTTTATATCTTGACTTGCATCTAATAATCATTTTTGACTCAAATATCAATTTTAGTAGTTTATCTGGAGAATCTGAATTTTTTTTAAAGATTTTATTCATTTATTTGACAGAGAGGAGAGAGATCACAAGTAGGCAGAGAGGCAGACAGAGGGAGAGGGGGAAGCAGGCTCCCCGCCGAGCAGAGAGCCCGATGTGGGGCTCAATCCCACGACTCCAAGATCATTACCTGAGCTGAAGGCAGAGGCTCAGCCCACTGAGCCACCCAGGTGCCCCCCCATTTTTTTTTTAATGATTTGTTTATTTTAGAGGGAAAGAGAGAGCACGATTGTGTTAGCGAGCAGAGGGGCAGAGGGAGAGGGACAGGGAGAGAATCTCAAGCAGACTCCTCTCTGAGCACAGAGCCTGACGTGGTGCTCGATCTCATAACCCTGAGATCATGACCTGAGCTAAAATCAAGAACCGGATGCTTAACTGACTGAGTCACCCAGGCGCCCCATTTCTTTTTTTTTTTTAACTGAAGTATAGTTGCTACACAATGTTACATTTGTTTCATGTATACAACATAGTGATTCTACAACTCTTTGTTAGGCCCTGCCCACCACAGGTGCAGTACCGTCTGTCACGGTACGGTGCTAGTATGGTACCACTGACTGTGTCCCCTATGCTTTTCTTTGTATTCCCATGACTTAGTCCTTCCCTAGCGAGAAGCCTGTATCTCTCATTCCCCTTCATCCATTTTGTCCATTTTCCTCCCTCCTCTCCTTCCCTCCCTCCCTCTGGCAACCACCAGTTTGCTCTCTCTATTTATGGGCCTGTTTCTGGTTTTTTGTTTGTTCTTTTGTTTTTTATGTTCCACATATAAGTGAAATCATATGATGCTTGTCTTTCTCTGACTTATTCTACTTAGCTTAATACCCTGTACATCCATCCATGTTGTTGCAAATGGTAAAATCTCATTATTTTTTTATGGCCGGATAATATTCCATTCTATATAGGTACCGCATCCTCTTTACTCCATCTATCGATGGTCACTTGGATGCTACCATGTATTGGCTAACGAAAATAAATGATGCTGTAAACAGAGAGGTGCATACATCTTTTCAAATTAATGTCTTTGTTTTCTTTTTTTTTTTTTTTAAAGATTTTATTTATTTGACAGAAACACAGCGAGAGAGGGAACACAAGCAGAGGGAATGGTAGTGGGAGAAGCAGGCTTCCTGCAGAGCAGAGAGCCCGATGCGGGGCTCGATCCCAGGCCCCTGGGATCTGACCTGGGCTGAAGGCAGACGCTCAACAACTGAGCCACCCAGGCGCCCTGTCTTTGTTTTCTTTAGGCAAATACCCAGTAGTGGAATTACTGGTTCATATGGTAGTTTCATTTTTAGTTTTTAAAGGAACCTCCATACTGTTTTCCACAGTTACTGTACCAATTTACATTCAGTAATGGGTATTTCTTATCTCATTCACAGTATCAGAGGAAAGGCTTTCAACATTTTACTATTAAGTAATATGTTTGCTACAGTTTTCTGTAAATACCCTTAATCAGGTTAAGGACATTGCCTAGTACTGTGTGTTTCTTCATTTCCTAATATAAGGTTTATTTAAAAAGTAGTCTTTCTTTTTTTTTTTTTTTTTAAAAAAGTAGTCTTTCTGATGATTTATAATTTAATCTCATTTCAGTCAGAGAGCATGGTTGATATGACTTGACTCCTTTGACATTTGCCAAAATTAGCTTTATGACTCAGGCTAAGGTCAGTTTTCATACATATTGTGTTCTTGAAAATAGAGCATATTCTCTAATCACTGGGGGCAGTGTTTCGTATAGTGACCATTATACCTACTTTGCCAGTTGTGATGTTGAATTGTCTACATCTGCACTTATGCTTTGTACCTTTGCTCTATCGATTACTAAGAGGAATGTGTTAATAGCTCCCACTGAGCTTGTGAATTTGTCTCTTTGATGTTCTGTTAAATTGGACAATATATATATATATATATTTTTAAAGGATTTTATTTATTTATTTGACAGAGAGGAGAGAGATCACAAGTAGGCAGAGAGGCAGGCAGAGAGAGAGGGGGGGTCGCAGGCTCCCCGCTGAGCAGAGAGCCCAATGTGGGGCTCGATTCCAGGACCCTGAGATCATGACCTGAGCTGAAGGCAGAGGCTTTAACCCACTGAGCCACTCAGGCACCCCTGGACAATATATATTTTTGAGGCTATTGCAAGGGAGGCAAAAACCTTACCTCTACCCTCTTAAGGTCTCTGGTTAGGCCTGAGAGTTAAATTGCCATAAGACAGGTTAGCAGAAGAGCACACAGATTTTTACATGTACCTGCGAGCCCCCATAGCAAAATGAAGACCCAAAGGAGGGATGAGGCCAAAGTGCTTATATACCAGGGAAGAGGGAGTAGCAATTGTGGAAAAGTAACTAAAGTATATGGGGAGTCTCAAGGAAGATAAGGGTTACTTTAATAAATCTGTACAGATTTCTCTGGGCTTCAATTCAGTCTCTGGGGATAATAATGTTTCTTTCCCCTTGGAATAGGGAGGGGATCTTTCACTTGGGAGTTTATTTCCTGCTTTCAGGAAGAAAAGAGAATTTTGTGTGACCATCTTGACACCTGCTGTTTTTCAAGTGTCAGAATAGCTCAAAATAATCCTTAGGCCAAAGTGACGTATTTTTGGGATCTTATTCTACCACCCTTCACCATTCTGTTAGATGTAAATAAATGAAAAGTTCCTATACCTTCCTGATGAATTAAAACTTTCAAATTCTTGACAGTTCATTTTCTTTGCATTTTAGTCCATCTTGTTGATATATGGAACATGATTGAAGCCTTCCGAGACAATGGCCTTAATACACTGGACCACACCACTGAGATCAGTGTGTCCCGCCTCGAAACCGTCATCTCCTCTGTCTACTACCAGCTGAACAAGCGCCTTCCTTCTACTCACCAAATCAGCGTGGAGCAGTCCATCAGCCTCCTCCTCAACTTTATGATTGCTGCATATGACAGGCTAGTACCTCGCATGCTTACTTCATTTTAAGAACGTTTGTCCCTTAGTCATCCTTCTTCCAGATTGCCTTGCTAAGAGTTGTCAGCTTAGAATCACAGTGAAAGGGATTCCATGTAAGTTCCTTCTCAGGACTGGTTAAATGCAAGTGACTTACTGTCCTAGGGCATGTCACGTATTAAGCATTACAGAATTATGGAGAATCACAACACTGAGACATACTGTTTGGTCAGATTATAGGTACATTAGTGTAGCTGTTCTCTAGCCAGAGAAGTATGGCTAAGTTGTGAATTTGATTATGAGGCTTTCTGTTTGACCTTAAAGCTAACCTTTCTTCACTCTGTAATAGTAAATCCCCCTTGACTCTAGTCTTATTTTCTTCTCATTATGTTTAGGATACTATTTTAATTTGTTTCAGTGCAGAACATTGTCTTTACACCTTATGTAATACTGGAATAAAACTATTAGAATGTACTCCAAATTAAAACAGAAATGATTTTTTTTTTTTAAGATTTTATTTATTTGACAGAGAGAAACACAGTGAGAGGGAACACAAGCAGAGGGAATGGTAGTGGGAGAACCAGGCTCCCCGCTGAGCAGAGAGCCCGATGCGGGGCTTGATCCCAGGACTCCGGGACCATGACCCGGGCCGAAGGCAGACGCTTAACGACTGAGCCACCCAGGTGGCCCTAAAACAGAAATGATTTGCTGTATTTGTATTCATGGAGAATGAAGTTGGTGTTCTAAAAAACAAAAAGAAATCATAAATGATGGAACCACAAAAATTAATGTTTATATTCCAGGAACCGAGAGTTTAGATTTCTAATTTCTGCTGTATTGTTGATCATCCAGTTTGGATGGGTTAATTCTTTCTGATTCATTTTTTCACTCCATAGACCTATTTTGAGTTCATACATTTGTAAAATGTTATTCATTACACTTTATAATATTGAAGACTCTGAATTAATGGTAAAAGTCTGCAGGTGTTGAAGCCAAGTCACTGTGTGGGCACTCACTAAATTCACATTTTTATAAGATATTATCAAATTAGATATTCTATCTTTTGACAAAAAAATTTTAAGAAATTTGAATTTTTATTCATTTATTTAAGATTTTATTTATTTATTTGAGAGACAGAGAGAAATAGAGGGCATGAGCATGGGAAGAGAGCCAGAGGGAGAGGGAGAAGCAGATTCCTTGCTGAGCAGAGAGCCTTATGAGGGGCTCTACCCCAGGACCCTGAGATCATGACCTGAGTCAAAGGCAGACGCTTAAGCAACCGAGCCACCCAGGTGCCCCAGGAAATTTGAAATATTAAAACAAGAGTAGGGGCGCCTGGGTGGCTCAGTTGGTTAAAGCCTCTACCTTCGGCTCGGGTCATGATCTCAGGGTCCTAGAATTGAGCCCCCGTATCGGGTTCTCTGCTCAGCAGGGAGCCTGCTTCCTTTAATCTCTCTGCCTGCCTCTCTGCCTGCTTCTGATCTCTCTGTCAAATAAGTAAATAAAATCTTTAAAAAAAAAAAAAAAACCCAAAAATCAAGAGTACACATGAGACATAAGTTTCAGAATTTGAATGCCATTTTTTTAGTAATTTAGATTAGTGAATCCCTAAAGTTAATTTTATACTGTTCAAGGAATGACTCTTTTGATCCAAAGACCTCAGTAAAAATAGTGAATAAGCAGTACTTTGTCATGACACTGATTCACTGAATAAGTTACTTCAGGGTTGTACAACACAGATTAATTCACTAAACAATTTTTTACTAAATCAGAAATAAAAGTCATCTTACTGTTTAAAAATGGGAAAACAGAGCTTACAAACTTTGATTCCATACTCATGTCAAGTAAGTTAAATACTATGGCTAAGAAAGGAAGAAGAAGGAAGAGCAAAGAGATAGAAGAGACAACAGGAAGACCAAACTTAGGAGTTGAAGGTGCAGAGGAGTCCTGGGACATAGTCACAGATACCTGGACACATCCAGATAGAGACAAAGGAAAAGAATAAGCAAACAGTAAATCATATGAAGACAGATCAGTAGAACAGCACATTATAGAGAAATAGGGGAAAAAACAAAACTAAACTAAATTAAAAAAAGATGAGTGAATTAAGAAGAGGAAGGACCTTAGTATGTCAGTGGTGAATTTGGTAATTCTCATGTCATATCCTATTGAAAACTTTGGCCACGGGCTTCAGAATCAATCCTCACATCATTGGTAACCTTGAACTCTTACATGTATGATATATATGATAACATCTTATTTTACTCTTCAGTAATTGAAATTGGCTTTCATGTACTGGTAAAATGAAAGGATCTGGTTATTAGAATTTTATTTTTGAAAATTATATCATTTTATTGTAAAATATTTCAAATATTAGGCTCTCTATTGATTGGCCTCTTTATTACTTAGGCTTGAGTTCCCTTTGATATGTAGAGTATCTAATTATTGATTTTAATTAGTCTTTTCAGGATTTTGTATTGCATAATTCTTGAGTTAAAATTTGAATGCAACAATTATTTAATTGTCCTTAAGACTCCTAACTTCTAAATCCACAGTCAAATTTTTAGCCAGGTTGTTTTCTGGTTATAGTGGATTATAAGACTAATCCTACAGCGAGAAACAAATAAGATCTAGACTTTCTCCCTCAACTGTGTATTTCATTAGGAATTAATTTATTTTAATGCCAAGGATTTAAAATATTTTACATTTGACAACTAAAAACACAGAGAACAGTACTCTAAGCATCTCTGTGTAGGACATTAGTAAAAGCTGTGGAGAATAGTCAAAACATTTGGTAGCCTTATTTTTTTCCTTGCTGGGTCCCCAGTATGACAGTATCCTAGTCATGTGGTCTGGTCCAAAGGAGAGACAGGCAATGCTGTGATCACCTGTTTCTTCTTTTTTTTAAGAACAGGGATATCAAAACTCCCGGCATGAGGGACCGGCAATCTTCCTTACTCTTCTTCAGTTGAGCCAATTTCATTGTTCAGGGCTTGTGATTTACAAACTCCCTTTCCACCCCCAACGTCTGTATTAGGTCAGTGTTTTTAGTTGCAAGCAGCAGAGAACCTACTCTCATGGGCTTCTGCAGTAGCAGGAAGATAGGCTGACATCACTGAGGAGCCCGGAGGCAGGCCAGCCCTCCATCTTGCTTGCATCAGAGCTTTGGCTTTGTAGTGGTTGTGGTTTCGCCCTCCTCTTGTATCAGCTTCATCCTTCTGCTACTTAAAAAAATGCCTGCTGTCAGCTACAACATGCTTCCTTTTTCATGTCTAGGTTATTGGAGAGAGCTGGTTTCTTTCCACCCCAAACTAAGGTATCTGAGCCTCCCTCCAGAAATGTGCATTTGGGCCATGCGTGTGTCGGCGTTATGCTTTTTAGCTCAAACAGATCAGGATTTGTGTCTCTGAAGCAGAGGGTGATTAATTCTCACCCTCACTCTTGTTGCCTCACATTGGGAGGTGGTGGGACTGGCTGTGAGGGAGGTGGCCGTGCGTCCAACACGAAACTCTTTGCAGTGCGCCACAAACCTGTGGCTCCCATTTCTGTTCACAATGGGCCCCCTTCTCCACCCAGCTCCTAAAATCTAAAACCCATAAGAATCACTTACACCCTTCCTTCTTCCTCCTCACATCCATGCCAGTTACCAAGGTCTGTCATTTCTACGTCTTTGACTCTCTATCTTTTGTTAGAAATAATAAACATTGGGAGCCGTGCTATCTAACCTGGGAACTTGAACATTAGCAGTAACTTACATTTATCTCTCTTGTCCCATCCCACTGACCTACATGTAACTAAGGTAAACCGGATTCTGATTTTGTTATCGTGTTCTTACTTCTTTTTTTTAAAGATTTTATTTCTTTATTTGACAGAGAGGAGAGAGATCACAATCAGGCAGAGAGGCAGGCAGAGAGAGAGGAGGAAGCAGGCTCCCCACTGAGCAGAGAGCCCGATGTGGGGCTCGATCCCAGGACCCTGAGATCATGACCCGAGCCGAAGGCAGAGGCTTAAATCACTGAGCCACCCAGGCACCCCTCGTGTTCTTACTTCTTAAAGAACAGTTTTTTCCACATAGAGAGGCATAAGCACAGTATTGTTTAATTGTAATTATTTTTACTAATTGTAAAAAGAAAGTCATGCTGTCTGTACTATTATCTGATTTACTTTTTCATGCGGTAATAGCTTTTTAAGATTTGTTCATATTGCATGTAGCT
>CM053610.1:100638678-100661619 GCA_028646535.1 Procyon lotor
TTAAAGATTTTATTTATTTGACAGAGAGAAACACAGCTAGAGAGGGAACACAAGCAGAGGGAATGGTAGCGGGAGAAGCAGGCTCCCTGCGGAGCAGAGAGCCCGACGTGGGGCTCGATCCCAGGACCCTGGGATCATGACCTGAGCCGAAGGCAGACGCTTAACGACTGAGCCACCCAGGCGCCCCAAAACTCTCTGTGGTTTTTGAATGAGATTCCTACGCCTCAGTTCTAATGGCATCAGTCCTTAATTCCCTGCTCATACCAACCTCTAAATAAGCTACTTGAGGCACTTTTCAATTTTTTCAACATGACATACTCATTTCTCCCTCCATGCGCGCGCGTGTGTGTGCGCGCGCGCGAGCACACACACACACATAACCCAACCCCCATCCCGCTGAGTTTTTACCTACTATGTAGCCTTATAATTACCAACCCCATTTTCATTCCTTTGATGACATACAGCATTCGTCTGTATCATTATTTTGACCTTAAATTATAAAATGCTCTGAGCTGCTTCTTAAGTTTAGAAATAAGATTGAAAGCCCTTAGAATAGAGATTCTGCCTTATGTTTCTTTGATTCCTCAATAAACACAACGCTAAATTCTTAATAAATATTTGTAAAGTTGAAGTGAAAATTAGTAGGCACTCTGATTGTGATAAAATTGAATAATATTCTAAGTTGATTTTACTTGATTAAGCTGTTTGACATTTGCCAAATGGATCCTTGATTTATAGTTAATTATTGCATAATCCATTCACTGTGAAGCTTTGTAAATTAAGATTAATTGGAAAAATGTCAGTTTCTGAAAATCAAAGAGAAATGCTCTTATTACTTTTAACCACATGTGATAATTGGACTGGTAACAGTGTTTCTAAAGTAGAAGTCTATTTTTATGCGAGAAGTACTAATTTATGGTTGGCAGCATCCACAATTGTTTGTTAAAGATGTAGAAACAGCTTGTTTTCTTAAGTAAAAAATGCTTCCCTTAGTCTTGTTTTCAAAAGTATTAATTTAAATAGCAAGTTCTTCTTAGATAGTGCAAAACTGTAAACACCATCCAGATCAGGTTAATTCAAATATTTTTAAAAATAGGTAGAATTTGAGACTTTGCTAAACTGAAATGAGCAAACTCGCATCCAGAGGCCACAGGTGAGGATTGTAGAGGCTCTGAAGGTACCTGCATGTTAAAACATAGCAATGTTTATTCAGGGTGACTCACTGTCTGCTTAGCTTGGCACAGAGCTAATCATGGTGTTTTCTCAGTATTGGATAATAAGAACTCTTTTTAGAAGTCATGTGCATGGTTTATTGTCAGACTGTAAATGATAGGTCTACAGAAGTGAATCATGCAGGGAAGTCTGAGAAAGAGAAGTTGGATGTTTCTTTTTGAGGGAGGGTGCTCCCTGAAGAGACCGTTTGGGTGGGGTTAAAATAACAAGTTTCCTCTCCCTTCATCCTCAACAAATACTACCTTGTTTGTCCTTTCATTTTAGTATCTTTATGTAGGGGTTAATATTCACTGTTGTGTTACTTATTAAATATTGACCTACTCATCAACTCTGCAGCTATCATAGGCCAGATTTTAAGTTGAGCCACATTTTTTTGTGTGTGTGATAAAACTCGGTTAAATATCTTTTCTGAATCCTGTTTGCAGAGAACTGATTCTGGAATGAACTTGGACTTTACATTGAAAGGAATGAAAACACAGGTGTTGGAGAGGTTATATATGCCACGGCCAGGGGCAACTAACTCTTCCATTTTAAATGTTTTTTTTTTTTTTAAGGATTTTATTTATTTATTTATTTGACACAGAGAGAGAGATCACAAGTAGCCAGAGAGGCGGGGGGAAGGGGGGAAGCAGGCTCCCTGCTGAGCAGAGAGCCCCATGCAGGGCTGGATCCCAGGACCCTGAGATCATGACCTGAGCTGAAGGCAGAGGCTTTAACCCAGAGCCACCCAAGCGCCCCTTCCATTTTAAATGTTAACTTGACTAGGAATACAGATTAAATTCAGATGTCTAGTGGGAAGGATCGAGAAGAGTTTTTCCAAGAAGAAAGAATCAATTAGATAAAGGACGTAATCCCAGGGTATTAGGCTGCTCAGTGGCTGCAGTCCTTCTCTGCTGCCTCTAATTGCAGAGCAAGGATGCAGGAGTGCTAATGCAACACTGGGAAACACGGTAAAAGTGACACTTTCCCTTTGCTTGTCTGGGGGCAGCTATAGGAAGTTTTATTCAGGCTTAGAGTTGATGGAGGAGCCTCTGTGCCAAGAAAAGCATTCAGAGCAAAGGAAAAAGTGCTGACGTGTGGCCTATAAAGCAAACAGTTGAGAGGAAGGAGCTAAGACTCTTTCTATTTGAAGAGAAAAATAAATAACATGATTTCAGGAAGAATTCTGAGAAGACTCCTTCACTAATTTTATTCAGTGATTGGATTTTATATAAATATCTTTAATAAGTACTTAGAGTTTCTTTAAATATACCATTTATTAATTTGCTTATATCAATATTTCCTTTTGAAAGGTGAATAAACCTTTTGATGGTCAAAACTGTGAACCTAAAGTTGTAAATGATGGTAAGCATTTGTAAGTGGGGAAGGTGAGTTCATTCAGACCTGAACCCACTGCCTCATTTCGAGGAAGCACAGTTATATACTGTGTACTTCTAGACAAATTCTTGAGTGCAAGGGCTTGGTAAACATCATTCCCAGATTTCTGTCTTCAGAAGGTCCTCATGATGCTTAATCTCAGAGGCCTCTCCTTTCTCCTTACTTAAAATACCCTCAATTGTGCCTGTATATTCTCTTTATCCTGTTGAGGATAAAGTACCTGGTGGTACTTTATGGTACATAAATGGTACAATGAGTACCATTGACAGGTACATGCATAGCCCCTCACCCTCCATGAAATATGCATTGCTAAGCACACATATGTTTGCACACCCCAAAAGAACATGTAGGCAGAGAGAAGATTCATGGTGTGGTGGGTGGGAGATCATGTATGGAGATTGCTGTGTGGCTCTTGTGAATGAGAGATTTCCAGTCTACTTGTTGGAAAAGTAGATCTGAGAGATGATGAGCTGAGGAACCACACATTGTTGATAAGAATTAGTTTAGGGGTGAGGCTGTCTTCTATTAATACATCTGTGGACTGCTTGATCTGAGACCAGCCATAAAGACTATTTTTTTTTTTTTTAAAGATTTTATTTATTTGACAGAGAGAAACACAGCGAGAGAGAGAACACAAGCAGAGGGAATGGTAGTGGGAGAAGCAGGCTTCCTGCTGAACAGGAAGCCCGATGCAGGGCTCGATCCCAGGACTCTGGGATCATGACCTGAGCCGAAGGCAGACGCTTAACGACTGAGCCACCCAGGCGCCCCCATAAAGACTATTAATAATCCTTTTTTTTTGAAGATTTTATTTATTTATGACAGAGAGATAGTGAGAAAGGGAATGCAAGCATGGGGGAACAGAAGAGGGAGAAGCAGGCTCCCCTGCTGAGCAGGAGCCTGATATGGGGCTCAATCCCAGGGCCCTGGGCTCATGACCTGAGCCAAAGGCAGATGCTTAACGACTGAGCCACCCAGGTGCCCTGCGACTATTAATAATCCTAATGAGTGAAAAAGGATACAAGTGCTGAGTCAGGTCAATTGAGAAGGATATTGTTATCCTTATTAAATATTGTTATATTTGAATATAAGACTTTCTGAATCTAGAACGAATATTTATTTGCATTAAGTTGAGTTAAAGAATATTTGAAGAATGGATGAGAAATATTGTAAATATTAATGTTTCTAAAGGATTTTGATGATTAGGAAAAAAGTGTTAGTATAATAATTTTCAGAAGTAAAGGTGACACAGTACCCAGTACACCCTGCCACGTGGCATGTATCAATGGGGACTGTGGTTAAATCTTTAGTAACAGAGTTGAGTTTGCCTTGACTCTCTTGCCAGAATGCGGGGCTCCGCCACACACTCCTGTTTGCAGAAATGGCATCAGGTTCTTCTTGGTAGCCGGAATAGATATCATTTTGTCTTTGAAGGAAGAACATGAGATTTGGAGCTAGAAAGAGTTATATAATCACAATGTGATTTCTTCTCTTTCATCTTTTATTATGTCCTTTGATTTGTCATTACCTGCAAAATGAAAGCTGAAATCTTAGTACTGCCTTCAAAGTTGTGTGTTGGTAGTTCTCAGCTCAGGTACATATCGCGATAACACGAGAAACTTTTTTTTTTTATTTTAAATGATTTTTTTTTTTTTTTTTAAAGATTTTATTTATTTGACAGAGAGAAACACAGCAAGAGAGGGAACACAAGCAGAGGGAATGGTAGTGGGAGAAGCAGGCTTCCCACAGAGCAGGGAGCCCGATGCGGGGCTCGATCCCAGGACTCCGGGATCATGACCTGAGCCGAAGGCAGCCGCATAACGACTGAGCCACCCAGGTGCCCCGAAACTTTTTAAAAATACCAAGCACAGGGTAGGATCTAGGCATCTGGATTTTTGTGTCCATATTAATGAGGGATATCTACTTGTTTTCTTTTGTTATAATGGATTATTGTGTTTTTGGTATCAAAATCATGCAGCTCTCATAAAAGAATTGGGAAGTGTTTCTCCTTTTTTTAATCCCTCAAAGACTGTAGAAATGTAATTAATTCTTCTTTAAATGTTTAGAATTCACCACATAGCTTTCTGCATGAGGAGCTTTTTTTTTTTTGGAAGGCTTAAAATACAGAGGTAGTTTTTGTGATGGATATGGGCCTATTGAGGTTACCTTTTTGCTCTTGCATGAGCTGTAATTGTGGGTGTTTTTCAAGGAGTAGTTTGCGTCTGTCCAGTTCATTTAAGTTGTTGAATTTATGGACTTTATAATATTTCCTCATTTCTGTGATGTTTGTAAAATGTATGATTGAGAACCCTTCTTTCATTCTTGATATTGGTAATTTGTGTCTTCTCTCTCTTTTTCTTAGTCAGTCTGGCTAGAGATTTATCAATATTATTGATATTCAGAGAATCAGCTGTGGTTTCATTAATTTTTCTCTGTTGTTTTTCTGTTTTTAATTTCACTGATTTCTGCTCTTAAGCATATTATTTTTTTCCTTCTGCTTGTTTTGGGTTTAATTTGCTTTTTCTAGTGTCTTAGGATTATTGACTCTCCGATCTTTTCTAGCATAAGCATGTTTAAGTCTTAAAAAGTGAGATGTGCCCACACTGCCCTGCTTTCCTTTGGCTGCTTTCTTTCCACCCTGGACGCACCCAGTGTTATTTTTTTCAACAACCTTTCACAGAATGCTAGGTAACATTAGAGCAATCATTTTGTTCCATGTTTTGCCTTTTTTCTTTTTTAACTTAGTAATCTATCTTGTATATAAATCTTTATCTTTCACCCATTATTTTTCATTCTTTTTATGATAGCATAAATAGCCAATCTTCTTTTAGTGGGCCTTTAAGGATAGGGCCTGGGTCTTGGTATTTTTAATATTTTTATTCTTTTTATGCATTTTTATAATGAGAAATTTTATGCATGCAGTTTATATATCTTAAATGTCTTTTAACCTGTGGGTTTCCCTTCATTTTCCACCTTAAACCATTAGCTGTGTCCAGAACTGGTAACCTTCACTTTCCAGGATTCATTTTTTAAACAGTTTTTGTTGGGAATTAGGAAATGCCTAGAGAAGGAGACCTCAGATGCAGCCTAGCGTCCCGTGTGGCTGCGGAGCCTGTGCCGCACTACACGCTCCGGTGGGGGGGTGGGCACTGTACAGCCAGTACCTGGGAGACCCTGTGTGTTCCTTTCTATGTCACCCCTTTCCTTTCTCCCAGAGGTTATCGATAGCCTGATTTTTTTATGGAAACCTCTTCTAAGATTATTTTTTACTTTTCTATCTTCTGGATATTCTCACATAATGAAATTAGTGTCTACAAAAAAAAAAAAAGAGCGAGTTTACCTTAAAAAATGGCCTTCGCTGTGCATCAAGGCTTCGTCTGCTGTTGGTGAGCACTTCCTCTTCCTCCTTGCTCTGCCGGTCGTCAGGCTTGCCTCCTCCCAGTCTGGACTTTAGCAATGTTCTCTCTCGTTGCTTCATCTTTCTGGGCCACTTTACTTCAGGATAGAAACCGCATCCATCAGGGTTCTTAGCTGTGAGCAATACAAACCACCTCTGGCTAATCTGTTAAAAGGATCTGCGTGGCCCACAGACTCCCTGAGAAGGTTGGGAAAGTGGGCTTGATGACCACACTGGCAAGCAAAAAAATCTCAAAATTGTGTCACAAAACAGGTCTCATGAAGACACGTCTGCCGCCTCTCTGGGGCACAGACATTGTTGCCTGTGCCCCGAATACCACGGCCACCGGGCTGCAGTGCTGCTGGGGGAGTCTGACTCTGCCACCTCAGCAAGCTGGATGGAAGCCCTCCCGGTGAGGCCGCCCCTGCAGGTGGCCTCTTTGGAGTTCCTGCTTCTCAAAGCTAATCGTTTTCTCTTTGGTCTCGAGGGGGTGCCTCTTATCGGAGGAGCTCATGGCATGTGCGCATGTCTTGGTGTTGAAGAAAAATGGGAAGGCAGACAGGCGAGGCTTTCTTTTCTTCCTTCTTCACGCTTTGGTGGTGGGACATATATCAGCCTCAGAAGATAGGGATGCTTAAATACAGGCTTGGCATTTAGATGGTTAGTGACCAAAAAGAAATGTCCACCGTTGAAGTTCTGTATCAGTCTTAGAAATCCATTCCCTTTACTAGTTGATGTTCTTTTTTTTTTTTTTTTTTTAAAGATTTTATTTATTTGACAGAGAGAAACATAGCGAGGGAGGGGGGGACACAAGCAGAGGGAGTGGTAGCGGGAGAAGCAGGCTTCGCGCCGAGCAGGGAGCCCGATGCAGGGCTCCATCCCAGGACCCTGGGATCATGACCTGAGCGGAAGGCAGATGCTCAACGACTGAGCCACCCAGGCGCCCCACTAGTTGATGTTCTTTATAGCTACTCTTGTTGCTTATATACAGTGCGGTGGATATTTGACATGCGCATAGTCCTTCTATTGGCAGGTGCCATATAAGATGCGGAGCAGTATCTGTATTTCTAAACAATGGTATATTTTAAAAACCTCATCCTGGGGTGCCTGGCTGGCTCAGTCAGTAGAGCACGCAACTCTTGATCTCTGGGTTGTAAGTTTGAGCCCCACGTTGGATATGGGGAGATCATTTAAAAATAAGATCTTTAAAAGATAAAATAAAAACTCCATCCTAATTTTAGCTCATTGTAGGAGTTCCTCTTTTATCTTATGAATAAACTTAATGAGGTATAATAGTTGAAAATCAGACTGTAACAAACATTAGTATTTTCTGGAGATCTTTTCACTGTGAACCTTCAGGCTTATAGACCATTTGCCTTTTCCAGGTGTGATCTTAGTGTATAAAAGTTTTGGAAAATGGAAGACACTCTATTAGGACCATCAGTAGAGATAAATAGGATGATGGTTGCTTTTCAAAACCAAGATGATATAGTTCTCATTATTGTAAAGCTATATTACTATGAAACTTTGTACGCACAGGCTTTATAAAATGAACACAAAAGCCTGTTGTTCATTTGCATGTGATGACTTTAAAAACTGGCTAGTGAAGTTTTCACCTGCTGTGAAACCAGGACGTGCTGAATGGACGGGGCAGTGGACGTGTCAGGTCAGGGGGACTTGCTGACTTTGCCTTGGCTCTGCAGGTGATGTGCAGCCTTGTCCTGGATAATTCATGTATGTTCTACGTTTCATCTTTCTGGGCCCTGGAAAAGAATCAATATTACATCCTTTCCCCTCCACTTCTCTCCCAGTGGTGGTATGGGAGGATCTGAGCCAGATACATCAAGCCTCTTAGGATAAACACATGGCATCACATAAGCCTGTCACAGTAAAAACAAAGCTGAATGTTATATAAAACCTTCATGGCAGTGTGCACTTCGTGGCTTTAGTACATAACAGTAAACTGTCGTTATCGTGGTGGAAGGACACATTTCTGAATTATTCAAACGAGATGGTGCCTAAGTTTTGAATACTAAAAACAACTCAGCTGTGGGTTTCATGGGCTAAACCGATAGGAAATTTACTTCTGGTTCACCCATTTGGCTTCTGGGTACAGAGCCAGTAGAAGGTTTTTGCAGAATGTTTGTAAAGCTTCTTTCCAAATAGTTCAGGTAATTTTAACAGTATTTACCTTACATTCATGAGGCCTTATTTCTACAAAGGAAAAAAATTCAAGGTTTCTAAAAATCCAAGGTAATATTGTAGCATGTAAGGGTAAGGGTCATCTTACTAATTGCTTGATATTTAGTGATACCTTTGATTGCTTTTGTGGTTCCAGATAGCAATTGTTTCTAATATAATTTATTTTGCAGTGAGGGCCGAGGCAAGTTGACCGTATTTTCAGTTAAAGCTATGTTAGCAACCATGTGTGGTGGAAAAATGCTGGACAAATTGAGATGTAAGTACTTTCCTATTATTTGAAAGATTGTATTTTCGAATCAGGACCTTTGAACAGTTTTAAATTAATGTTTTCAGAATTTTGGATGATGTCATCTTGAACTTTTTTATTTGTACTGCATCATTCGCTTTGTAGCAGCTGGCTCAGAGAATGCACGGTAATGCCACCTGCTGTTGAGATGGAAGAATTGGTTGCATTAATTTGTTTAGTTGTTGTTGTTGTTGTTGTTGTTTTTGTTTTGTTTTGTTTTTTTTTTGTTGTTGTTTTTAATAAAGCAATGAAATGGGAAAGATTCAGAACAGTAATGTTGACCTTAAAAAAGTCTTTTAAAAATGCTTCCCATATTACCAACATTTTGCTTGCAGATGATTATGTTGAGTGCTTTTAGTTAGAAAATAAATGTGATTATTTTTACCAGGTTTGGTCAAGGTTAGCCCTTTTAAAAATAAGTTTATTCTTTCAGGTGATATTTACTGTGATTTAACTTTTCCTTAGTAACTTAGAGTTAAGCTCAGTTATTTGGAAACATAGAGCCTGTTTTTTTTGTTTGTTTGTTTCTTTTTTTGTTGTTCAGTTACTTTTCCTTAAGTTTTTCTTACTGTTGGCCATCTTGTCATTTTACTGTTCCCTAGATACTATAAGATTAAATGAAATCAAAGGACATAATTCACAGTTATTTAATTTTTTTGTGTATGGTTTTCATTTATTCATTCATTAGATAGTTACTAACTAAGATATACCAGGCATTGTGTTAAGTGCTTTACATATATTTTCTCACTGAATACTTAAAATTTCTTTGAGCAGCAGGTGGTATATTCTCCATTTTATAGGTGAGTTAACTGAGGGGGTGAAGCTGGGATTTCAGCTCAGGCTGTCTAGCTTCATAGCCCTGTTCTAAGCTACTTTGTTGTGTTCCATAGACTAATCCTGTAACGGGAGGCGCACTCGTGATCCAGTACAGGGATCAAAGTGCTGTGTTGTAAGGAAGAAACTCTGGCAGGTTTCAGGGAGGTGAGATTGAAGCTGTGGGTTTTAATGAAGTGTTGAGATACCCTATGAATTGCTTTGTTGAAGAAACTGGGTCATCTGTCCTATAGCATTTTTCATGGACTGGGTTTTGATGATTGTATCCCCATGATGTTCTTCTGTGTCCTATATTTTTTGTTTTAATTGAAAGATCTAGAGGCTTGGTCGGATTCAAGCACAGGCTTTTGGGCAAGATGACTTGATAGGTGCATTTATTTTCTGTGCTTTTTCTTATATGTTACCATGACATCGAAAGTTGGAAAGCTGGATGGCTCAGCAGATATAGATATAAATAAATATTCTAAAGGAAGGTCTCAGATAATGTGTTTGGTCAGCTGTTATCTGGTTTATCTTCACTTCAAAATCAGCTGCAATGTAAAACAAGTTTTTAGTGATAAAACTTCGTTTTATTAAATACTCTTCTGAGTATTTTTTACATGGTATCTCAAAATATTACTCTTTTAGATACCAAAATTACTGCAGTTCTCTGTTGTAACTGTTGTAACTGTTAGTGAAAAAGTGCGAATTTTAGTGTTGTGTGAAGTGTGAAAGGGATCCAGGTGATGGCAGGGTTTTTGTTGTTTTAATGTGGCTTTTGAACTTCTTGGAGGAATACAAGTGACCAGTGTTCAAGTGACACAAAGGACACATGCCCAGGCCAACGTGACAGATCTGTGTGCCCAGAATGCCCTTGCACATCAGATGTGCTAGCTCACTAATTACCATGTTTATATCATGCACATAGATTTAAAATATGGTTTCCTTATCTCCTCATGTTGAAAATTATAGTTTCTTTATCGTCTGTAGCTCTGTTTCATTATTTTTGTTGTACTAATTATCTTGGCTCGAGAATGAGATGTTTATGAAATTTTTAGGTATTGAAGCCCATCTTCCCTTCTTAATTTTAAACATCCAGAGTAGAAACCAGTTTACATGTGTTCTGTCTGTCTTATGTTATACAGAGCTCACTGGTTATAATTTACATATTATACTGGTTATAATTTACATATTTTTCATAGCTTAGGGATGTCATTCTCTGGTGCATTTGGGGCTAATTGTGAGGCTCTGGGTTATTTGTCCCTTCTGATGTTTTCAGACGACTGCTTTCTTTGTTCTTGAGCTTTTTGGTGGTGGCAGCAACAGTGGTGATGGTGTGCATGTGTCCCCTTTATCACTGGTAAATGTGACAGGATTATCAAAGTATCAGTCTCTAGAAATCTCTCTTTGCTTCTGATTTAGTTTAATATGGAGAAAACATAAGCAAATTTCTGAGCATTCTATTTAAGGTATGTGTGTAAGTGACGACTGGGGATTTTGTTGTGCGATTGGCAATTTAGCTGCTGTAGGAATCCTCTTCTCCCTGGCTTTCTGGGTCCCAGCTGTGTCCTGCTTAGTTGAGATGGCTGAATAATAGTGTAGACAGAAGTGAGCTAGAACACTGTACTGTAACATCCAGCGACATTTGTTCACCTTCTCCTGGCTCATTCCATTGACTTTGTTCTCAGTTTCTCCATCTTCCTGCCCCTGACTGCACTTTCTGCTGTTAGCTCTGTTAATGTTCCTTTTAAAAGAGCTTTTCTTGTTTATGGAATACAACTTCATGTTTCTACTTCTTGTCCTTTTATTTTGATCTTTTTGCACTTTACCTTTTATTCTAGATTTTTTTTTCCCTATAATTTTCTCCCCTCCACCTTTTTTATTTTGTATATTTTTTGTTTGCTTGTTTTGGGGTCAAGATAGTATTTAAATATTTTTTTTAAAGATTCTATTTATTTATTTGACACAGAGAGAGAGAGATATCACAAGTAGGCAGAGAGGCAGGCGGCGGGGGTTGGGGGGAGCAGGCTCCCTGCCGAGCAGAGAGCCCGATGTGGGTCTCGATCCCAGGACCTTGAGAAGGCAGAGGCTTTAACCCACTGAGCCACCCAGGAGCCCCCAAGATAGCACTTAGAACAACTTAACCAATATTTGTACTTTAAGCTTGAAATATTTCTTGATTAGATTTTCAGGTCTCTCCTAAGAGAATTTCTGTCCCCAGCTAGCACTCATTTATAGAAATAATTTACTGTTGTGGCCATTAGGGACTATATCCTAGATTCACAGTTAACTTAGGGTCAGATTCTAAATACCAGTGATTTACAATCAGAATACGGACTTTAATTATAGGCATGATCAAAATTCAGTAATGTCAGAAACCCTAAAAATAACTCAGAGAACAAAATTTATAGGCTGTAAAGCCCATTATTTATGATTTGTCATTTAAGTGTCATTTAATTTATGTGACTTATTTACTTTGTCCAATTCTGCTATTTGTTTTCTAGGAAACTTAGTCTCTTATTCAGACCTCATCTGTCTTGCATTAAAAGATAGGAGCAGATGATTCATGTAGTTGATTTTTAAATTCTTTAAAAACCTGGTGTTACCATTTGAAGGGCTAACAGTATATATCAAGAAGGCTGTAAAAATATCCATATTCATTGACTCAGTCTATTTCTTGAGTTTACCCAGAGGAATTAATCACCCTAAGTTTTATGTATATTTGTTATGACATTTTTTATAAGATGTGTAAAAACTTGAAACAGTTTTAGTGTGCAAAACTCAGAGCTCAGTTATAGTTCAGGATGCCCACGTGACTGAATATAATGTTCTCAAAAACATGTTTCGGATCAAAATGCATAAATGTAATATAGTTTTAGACAAAAATTTGTTATGTACATAGAAAAAGAAAGAAATAGTACACCAAAATGAGAACAGGTATTTTTTCTGGATTGTAGCATAAGAATGTTTTTGTAGTAATTTTTTGCGTGGTTTTGATAGACCATACTTTGAATAGCTGGAGAAAAGAGGATCTGAGCTGCAGTTTGTGCTCAGAACTGGCAGTTCTCACTGAATTTCCATCGCCCGCTTCCTTGCTGTTGCACTAACAGGCTGTAGAGGGGCCGTCCTTTGCAGCTGGAACTAAACAGATCCACCTGTTCAAAGTTTAGCATCCCCTGCAATGGTCTTTCCGGTGCCTGTCACTGCAGAGTTACCCTGGCTGGCTTCTGCTGACCATCCCTTCTTGTCATTAGACAGAAATGACCGTCTAATCTGAATGAGTGATGTCCACATTTGCATTTCTACTATTAACAAAATGTTCTAGAACTGGAAGCAAGTAAGAGAGAAGTCCCAAATCAGTATTTTATCAAGAAGAAGAAAAAGAAAAACAAACCAAACCAAGGGAGGACTTGAGGCTTGTCTGCAGTAGTGACTGGCTGAGTCAGCTCTGTGGAGAGGCCCAAGGCACGCTGACTCCCTCCTTCAGCCTCCCTCTGACCTAATGAAGGATGTAGGAATACTCATGAGTCTGGGAATAAAATAATCACTTGGATTTGGTTGCATGCAGGTATTTATAAACATCCAGATATATATACATGTTTTTGTGGGATTGATTAGTCGGTACGAAGATGATAGGGGGGAGAGTCAGTTGCCAGAGAAAGGTAACATATAAAAGAAAATGGTGTTCTGTTTATAGACTTGACTTTATTGTAAACAACCCTATCATCTTGCGGAAGTAAGTGATTGGTTATGGGGGGAGAAAAAAAAGAGCGCATAGATGCAGTGAGTAAAACCAAGGTTAATTATCACCAGAAAAAGAAAAAAAAATGGAAGCCTATGTGATGATGGTAGAATAGTAGCATTATTTTGCCATTACACAAAGGACAGAATAGTTTTGTTTTTGTTTTTTTTTTTTTTTTTAGGACAGAATAGTTTTTAAACTGTGTATACATAAGCATTTAGGGACTTGACTGTGGTTTTTTCACAAGGGAGAAAGCCTGCATTTTTATCTGGAAACAACTAATGGGGAATTAGCCTACCTTTTTCCGGAGGTGTGTAAATAGAAAGAGAATTACTGGGGAAATTAACCAGCATTCTGGGGAGTAATTTAGTCCCTTGATGCCAGAAGTGTTGAGGGCTATAATTAGAGAATTAGTTTAATTTTTTAAATTAAATTTTATTGTCTTTTATTATTTCTTTGGTGAGATCTTTTTGTGTATAGGAAATCACATCAACTTTCATTGTCATACTTCATTTAAGATAAAAAAATTAGCAGGAATTTTATACTATTTTTCTTACAGATAAAAGAAGCCTAATCTTTAAAAAAACACTTCTGTAAACCAGTAACTCAGGAAATAATAAATTACTTCATTATGCCTTCAATTTGGGGTCTAGCCGTATTTCTCTTATTAAATCAAAGAAAGAAACGCGTTTCTGCTTGTTCTCTTGTAAATGTAATATGGCCCTATTAAGTTATAGTTTCTTTTTTAATGAATTTTTAAAAAACTAACTACTCTGAATATATTATTTAATGTGGTAACCAAGTGTAACAGAAATAATGCTTTTTTGAGGGGGATGTTCATCATTTTACTATCCAGTCACTCCCTTTTATTACTCTGAATGAGTCAGGGGTAGATTTGTTGGTCAGTATACACAGATGTTTTTGTGGTTGTGAAACTGTAGATACACGTATTTGTGTACTCTGTAGCATTAGTTTCCTGTCTTGAATGTTTCCACCATTTAGTTAGTGAGCACAACGTAATCACATGCTCATTTATCAGTTATGAATACAGTGAGTGACAACAAAAAACTAACAATGGCTGAAATACACTGGGATTTATTTTTCTCTCCTAAAAATAAGCCCAAAGGCTGGTGAGTCAGAGTTGGTCCCATGACTTAAGGATGTCGTCAGAGACTCAGGTCCCATCCTCTTGTCCTGCTCACCATGTGGCTTCCCTCCTTATGACTGTAAGTGATTGTGGGATGGGCCTGACTCACGTTCTCTTTCTAGGCAGACAGAAGAAAGGAATGCCACCGTCAGGAAAGCAGAAGCGTTCCCAGAAATCCACTTTAAGGTCACATTGTGCGAAAGGGACTGGGAAGTCATTTTTTTCAGTGGAGCACATTGCTGTTCTCAACACAGGGTTCCGCTGGGGAGCCAGCAAGGGGAAAAGAGACATTGAGTCGGAGGCACCTCACCACATCCCCTACTGACCCTTTGTTTTCATTCAGGTTATTTTCCTCCTTTTAAGAATAGCACCCAGTTGTTTAAAAATGAAGTCATCATGCGCTCCCCTCCTTAAGGGCATCAATTTTTCACATACTTGGCAATATCTTTAAAGCTCTGTACCTTGAGCTGTGGCCCAATACTCAGGTTCTAACTGCCTGCAGGATGGTTCTACCTGGACATTTGCTGGTTGGTTCAAATATACTTGGTACAAAGCTAAGTATCTTTACCTTCATTTTTTTTTTTTTTTTAGTCAGATTTGTCAGCATTTTCCTATACTAGAAACTTAGAATAATCCTAACTTCTTAAATTCCTTTTGTTCTCTAATCCAGCTTGCCATCAGCTGTAGTTTCCTGCATTGAAATATTTTGGAGGTGACCCCCTCTCCCCCCCACAGCTGTCACTGCTGAAGTTCACACACTTGCTACCTCATTTGTGCATTATTTACAGGGTTTACTAAGTGATTTCTCCAATCCTGTTCTTCCTCTTTTATCCATTCTGCCCGTCACTAAGAGTCTAATTTTATTAAAACTTAGTTTTCTTAAATATTTCTCCCCTACGTAAGAGTTTTTAAACCAAATTCAAAGTACTTTCCTCTTTCTAAGTTTTCTTTCATACCAGATACTTTAGTTATTTATTTATTTTTTAAAGATTTTATTTATTTATTTGATAGAGACAGTGAGAGAGGGAACACAAGCAGGGGAAATGGGAGAGTGAGAAGCAGGCTTCCCGCCAAGCAGGGAGCCCATTGCAGGGCTCGATTCCAGGACTCTGGGATCATGACCTGAGCCGAAGGCAGATGCTTAATGACTGAGCCACCCAGTTGTCCCTCTTACTCTGTCTTTATTTCCCTTTGTTTCTCAATCTAAATTATCTTTCTTGTTGAAGAATACTCTAAATGCACTGTTTCCTGGTTATCTCCCCTAACAAATTCAAGGGGCCATAGAGAGTTTTCTCCTTTTCTCTGGTTGTGTCCTCCAGTGCCTACCTACAACCTATTTTGATCTCGTCATTCCAAGTTCTACCTTTCAAGGCCTAGCTTCTAAATTCCTTTCTTTTTGAACTCTCCTGACAGTTCCTGCCTATATGTTTTTGTAGTTGTTCTAAACTATATTTTTGAAGCTGTGTGGTATGATGGGATTTCTTTGGAGTCAGAGTAGTGTAACTTTAGATCTTGACTTAGCTACTTACCAACTTTTTTGCCTTAAGCAAATTGACCTTTCTAAGCTAGTTTCTTTATCTATAAAATTTAAGTAATTATGTGTATACACATATACCTTACCATTCTATGACTGTAAAATGACGTAATGTTTAGTAATGTATAGTAGCACTTAGTATTAGGGATTATTGCTTAAAAACAAAAACCTAGGATAATAATATATATATATTTTAAAGATTTTATTCATTTATTTGACAGAGATCACAAGTAGGCAGAGAGACAGGAGGAAGCAGGCTCCCTGCTGAGCAGAGAACCCAATGCAGGGCTCGAACCCTGAGATCGTGACCTAAGCCGAAGGCAGAGGCTTTAACCCACTGAGCCACTCAGGCGCCCAGGATAATAGTGTCTTAAACAAACGAAGTTGAAGTTTATTTTTCTCTCATATAAAAGAAGTCTCCAGGGTTAGGTAGTCCAGGGCTGATATGGTAGTTCATCTGGGACCCAGGCTTTCTCTACCTTTGTTTTCTATCCTTCTAGAGCATGATTTCTATATCAAAATTACAATTGCCACATGTTCCAAAGTGGCTGCTGGAGCTCCAGTCATCATAACTATATTTCAGATAGCAAAAGGAGGAAGAGCATGACGGGGGAAAAGGGCATGCTTTCTAGCTTAGTCAGTTTTCCTTAACCAGCCTTCCTGGAAGTCTTTCACAACCCTTCTATGGTAGTCTCAGTGGCTAACACTTAGTTACATGACCACCACTTGCTAAAAGGAGGCTGTAAATTTTAATCTCTTAGTTATTGGGTACATTGTTGCACAAAATAAAATAAATGTTCTGTTACTAAGAAACAAGGAGAAAATTAATATCGGGTGACTATAGGCAGCCTCAGCCATGGTTACTTGTGGTGGCTTTGTGGTGCTTGACAAATACTGAAGCTTAATAAGTATCTTTATGCCTCTATTCTTTCTGTTCCACTTAGTGTCAATTTAACACTTTATTCCTCTTTGCTTCATATGTATCTTATTTTTTTCAGTTACATTTAAAGTTTCTTGGGGGAATAAAGACTGCATATCATAATTCTTTGTTGTATTTCACAACACCTAACAGAGTACTTGGCACTTGAACCACATAGGAGGAACTTAGTATATATTTGTTAATTAACTGACTTTATTTTTCAACAGGACCACATAGTTCTTTTAGCCTCTCATTGACTCTCCCCACCCACCATGACTATTTTGTACTTTTTCTTCAACTACAAAATAGCAGCTACCTAGAGATGATGTACTGCAGGCTTTCATTCCTCTGATAATTTCCTGTTTTCTGTTTTTATTTTCCTTAAGATTTTATTTATTTATTTGATATAGATGGACACAGCAGAGAGGGAACACAAGCAGGGGAAGTGGGAGAGGGAACAGCAGGCTTCCCACTGAGCAGGGAGCCCTCTGTGGGGCTCCATCCTAGGACCCTGGGATCATGACCTGAGCTGAAGGCAGACGCTTAATGACTGAGCCACCCTGGCGCCTCAGTTTCCTGTTTTCTAATGCCCAAAAAGTTACTCTGTGGAGTTGATATTCTAATATTTTATCTTTCTTTGGTTAATGTATTTAAAATGTATTTGTGTTACACCTGGTACTTGAGGATAAAATATCTCAAATTAAACCTGAGGAAAAATGCATATTTGTATGTAACATATATCAATTACATATATATTTCTAGTATTCTTATTCATTGTGAATATACAGAATAAGACTTTTCAAGATGCCACTTTTGCCAAGGCCTCAGGAAATTATTTTTTCGGTGCATATTTAATTCACTCATTTGTAAGGAAGCTCAGTGGTTTGAAAAAAAGCTTAGGTCACATTTCTTTGTCATAGTGATTTTGAGCTGCTAGTGATTCTTCTTTTTCTCCCTGACCATGGATGAGAAGAGAGGAAGAATTAATTGGAGAGAGGAGACTCTCTCCAAGAAGATCAAGAAATAGTGTTACTGGAAATTTCTTTCCCATCTGCTTGAGTCAGACTTTATGGTTAAAATAAGATCTTATAGTATCAAAGTATCTTGGAATAGAAGAGTTTATAGGAGTTCTTTTTATTCTACTTTGGAACTCACTGAATGGAATATTTTAAACATGCTTTATGCTTCCTTCAAATTTATTCTGCCACAGGTATTCATTACATTATTAGCATATGAATATAAATAGAATACAATTTCATACCCCATTACCAATATGCTAATATATTCATACACCCAAGCATGCATATGTCTTATATAAACACATATATAAATGCTAAGAGATAAAGGCATGCTGCTACAAATTCTTCTTGGAACAAAGTTAGTTATAAATAAAATAAAAAGTTAAATATCATCTAGTTATGCACACTCAAAAAGAGTAGGTAGGTGGACCTACATGAATGGTTATTTGGTTTGATGTTTAGGTATAGATTAAGTCGGTGGGGGAGAGAGGGGCGTAGTCAGTAAAGTAAGTATACAGTGTTAATAAGGAGAATACATATTTAAATCATAATAGCTTTATAATTTTTAATGATACTTTTTGACTGGTATACAAATGACATAGAGTCATTTATTTATAAAAAAAAAAGTTGATATTTCTTTCTAGTTTGACTTTATTTGGTTTTGTTCTCATAGATGTTTTCTCCCAGATGTCAGATTCCAGTGGCTTAATGATATTTAGCAAGTTTGACCAGTTTCTGAAGGAAGTTCTGAAGCTCCCAACAGCTGTCTTTGAAGGGCCATCTTTTGGTTACACAGAGCTCTCAGTCCGCACCTGTTTTCCACAGCAGGTAAGGACAGTTGTGTAAAATCTAGGACTAGAAGAGCACTCATTCATCCCTCCATCTCGTAGCAGCTTTCACCAGGTTGGTTCTAGCCTAGGGACATAAAGTCTTGAGCAGGGGGTTAAAAGAGCTTTAAGTGGGAGGGGCATGAAAAAGAGGGCGTATAAAAACATTCACCTGAGAATTCTGGTTTGGGGGAGAGGGGAGTCTTTCCTGAAAAATGATAACCTATGAAATATTTTAAATTACTAAAATTTTAAAGGAAAGTGTTTAAGATGAAGTGTTTATATTGTTGCTACTGGACATATATTACTCTCCTGAATGAGTTCTTTAAACTGTGAAATACAGGAATTTTGGCATAAAACTCTATACGATACTGGACCATTTTTTCCTGAGCATCGAAGACAAGGAATGCTACACAGCTCCCAGCTGCCAGCTCAGAATCCCTCAGGGATACACTGCCGTTTTCACATGAAGGAAAGCTAGATTGGGTTTCCCTTTTTTCTGTGTGTCCTTGTGCGGTCCTGCCTTTGAGATTGTAAGTGTGAATTCCTGAGATCTTAACTGTGCCTCAATGACTCCTAGCAGAGATGCTGACTGTAGCTTCATTTGTTCTGGTAGACATGAGATAAAAGGAACTTCATGCCATACTTAGACATCATGGAAAGTGGGGAATAAAGAAAAAGTCTGTGTTAAAACTAATGAGTAAAAGATGAATGGAAGTAGGATAGTGACATTTTCTGAAAGTATCTTCCCATACGATGTTTATTAATTATAAAAGGAAACATAGTAACCTTAGAAAGTGACTATGTTGTAATAGAGAAGCCTGTCAGATCCACATTAACCTAGTGATCAAAATCCCTGTCACCAGGAAAGGGGACATACTGATAACCCTGCCTCCTCATAGGATGCACTAAGAAGTACCCAGTATCTCTGCTGTGTTGCCTGGGCCAGAAAAGTACAACCTGAGCCTCATCTTCCTTTTTTTTTTCCCCTATTTTTTTTTATGTTTGATTTTATTTTTTACAGTTTTATTGAGATGTAATTGACATATAACGTAAAAATTTAAGGTGTACAACGTAATGACTTGATATTTGTATGGATTAGAAAACAATTATCCACAATAAATTTAATTAACATCTGGCCTGAGTCTCAATTTGAGGAAACGTTCGACAAACCCAAATGAAGGGATTTCTACAAAATAACTGGCCTGTGCACTTTAAAAATGCCAGTATCATGAAAGACAAAACAACAACAACAACAAAACTGAACCATTCTGTTACAGGAGTCTAAGGAGAGAAAAACTCAATGCAGATTATGATCCAGGATTTTCTTTTGTTATAAAGGACATTATTGGGACATTTGAAAAAAATCCGAATAAACTTTGTAGACTAGGTAATAGTATTTTGTCAATAAATGTTAATTTACTGATTTTGATATTTGTATTAAATTATGTAAGAGAATATCCTTGTTTTTAAAAATATGATCTGAGGTATTTAAGGGCAAAGGGGCGTCCCTTCTGTGCTGTTAACATTTGAGGAATCTGAGTAAATAGGAATTTTTTGGGTAATCTTCTTACAATCTTTCTATAAGTCTAAAATTATTTAAGAATAAGTTAACATATAAAAAGAACAAATCTAAAAGTTTGAGAACTGAAAGCACATTGTAAACTAGATCCTCCTGACCTGTGATACTTTGATTCCCAAGAGCCAAAACCAAACACACATGTACTGTTTCCTACATTTAAAGTTAAGGATTCCTATTTATCTGAATTCAGACTTTCAAATAATATTTTACAGTTTGTTTAGAGATTACTCATTAGCTTTAGCACCAAAAATGGTACCCATAATACTGGTGAGTTATTTTTACCAAGTTCTGAGGAGATGTTCTTCCCAAATTTGTATGCACTTGGGCTGATTGTTTTTGTGGAGATTTGTCTCTAAATGTTATTATTTTTTCTCAGCACAATATCAGCTTTTAGCATATTAAAAATAGCCGTGTGCTTCAATTTATTCTAATAAAGTATAGTTTGCATCCCCCCTCCCACATGCTGAATGTGCATTTTTAGATGATGGGAAGCTGTCCATTCGTTCCCTGGCACAGGAGTGTACTGCAGGTATGAAAATGCCCGGAAGCAATGTGAGTGAGGGTGGGTATGATAAAGAAACTGCAAACATTTCTTGTTTAGCACTCATCTCACTGCTGCTGCTTTCATAGTGCTCTTACATCAAATGATTGTCCCCACAGTAATCTCATATATGATGTACATGTGGCTTTTCACACAAGATGCTTCCCGGAGGTCAGGCTAAAACTTGATCAAGTTCTGGAATTCTACTGAGTGTCAGAATGGGGAAGGCAATTGATACAAAGTGTCCGTGAAGAGCAATCTGATTAGTAGATGACAATTATGTGGGGTGCCAAACCCAGAGTAACCTTTGATGCACTTGTAATGTGGAGACTATGAGGAGACTCCAGTATTGGAGCAGAAGTCAAAGAATATACAGAATGTCAAAGAATATACAAAAATTTCCAGCTGTTAATCCTAAGAATGCTATCTAGAATACTCCAGATTTCCTTATGCCTTTATTGTAAAACCTTTGAACTCAAAAGCTGACTGTTGCTTCTTATCTGTTTCAAATTCTTAGAAAAAAAAACTGTCTTTGTGGGATGCCTGGATGGCTCACTGGGTTAAAGCCTCTGCTTTTGGCTCAGGTCATGATCTCAGGGTCTTGGGATCGTGTCCCGCATTGGGCTCCTTGCTCAGCAGGGAGCCTGCTTCTCCCTCTGCCTCTGCCTGCCACTCTGCCTGCTTGTGCTCTCTCTGACAGATAAATAAAATCTTAAAAAAAAAAAACAAACAGGTTTTTTTTTTTTTAAAGATTTCATTTATTCATTTGAGAGAGAGAAAGCGTGAGAGAGTGAGAGCATGAGTTGGATGGGGGGGGTGGGCAGAGGGAGAGGCAAAGGCAGAGGGAGAAGCAGACTTCCCGCTGAGCAGGGAGCCTGATGTGGGGCTCAATTCCAGGACCGTGAGATCATGACCTGAGCTCAAGGCAGGTACTTAACCTACTGAGCCGCCCACGCACCCCTCATTCTGTGTTTTTTTTGTTTTTTTTTTTTAATTTATTTATTTGACACAGAGAGAGATCACAGGTAGGCAGAGAGGCAGGCAGAGAGAAAGAGAGGGAAGCAGGTTCCCTGATGAGCAGAGAGCCAGATGCGGGGCTTGATCCCAGGATCCTGAGATCATGACCTGAGCCAAAGGCAGAGGCTTTAACCCACTGAGCCACCCAGGCAGTCCTCTGTGTTTTGTTATGTGCCAAATTTGGAATAGTCAGAGAAGCTTATCTCAGTCTAGGGGAAACTTAAGTTTTCCTTGGTTTGGAGACATGAACCCCCTCCCCCCCAAAGACCCTTAAAAGAAAAAGAAAATACTGATAGAATGACCAAAAACATCAGACTTTGGACAAAGTTTCATGCAGCAAGAGTTAAATCCATTGATTTTTGGGTCTCTTTTTGAAACGGTCTTTTTCCATATGGTTTGTTTTCCTGTGTAAGTGTTTTTTTAGTGCAGATGAACTCTTACACCAGCTGACTGAGAGCGAGCAGAGTCAGTGGAAGGTGGACATTACCCTGTTGGTTCACATGCAGTTTCCCTGGCTTATCAGTGTTCTGGGCTGAGCAAAGAAGTGATCGCAATTAAAGAGAATGTATGACTTTTTTAAGAAGGAAGTGGAAATCTTGCAGGTGTACCTTTTTTTCATGGAAGAAGTAGCTGGTTTGGAGGATTCGTGAACTGCTTCCCTTTCTGCAGTGTTACAGGGTGAAACTGTGGGTTCAGAGCAAGAGATGTGGACATCCTCTCCTGTCTCCCCACACCTGTGCTACAAAAATTGATTGATGGAGTGAGCTATCCTCTGGATCCAGTATTTAGTTTTTAGTTTTTTTTTTAAGATTTTATTTATTTGATAAAGAGAACACAAGCAGGGGGAGCAGCAGGGAGATGAAGAAGCAGAGTTCCTGCTGAGCAGAGAGCCCGATGTGGGACTTGATCTCAGGACCCTGAGATCATGACCTGAGCTGAAGGCAGACACTTAACTGACTGAGCCACCCAGGCACCCCCAGTATTTAGTTTTGATAAAACTAATATGTCTAGAAAATTTTATGCCCTTATCAAGAGGAAGGAAAAAACTATTTCAGGATTTAAGACCGAAAGGTATTATCTGATAGTGACTTTTGTTGGCAATGCCTGTGAAGATTTAGTTGTGCTGGTGGTAGTGTTGCCACTGTTTTGTTAGTCTTCTGTTTACACGGCTGCCTGTGTTCTTAAGTTTGTGCCAACCCTGGTTTTCTCATATACCTTATTATTCTGAAATCCACAGTTTTGCAGTATGTGCAATTTTCCAGTAATGTGTGCATTGCATTACAGGAGAAGTACTCGAATTTTTTT
>CM053610.1:100662119-100685419 GCA_028646535.1 Procyon lotor
GTGAAGATTTAGTTGTGCTGGTGGTAGTGTTGCCACTGTTTTGTTAGTCTTCTGTTTACACGGCTGCCTGTGTTCTTAAGTTTGTGCCAACCCTGGTTTTCTCATATACCTTATTATTCTGAAATCCACAGTTTTGCAGTATGTGCAATTTTCCAGTAATGTGTGCATTGCATTACAGGAGAAGTACTCGAATTTTTTTAATGGTATGAAGGAAATGACATGTTTGCTTATTTTTACTATAACTTTAATTCTTTTTTAGAAAACAATTTTGCAAACTAACCCAAAATAAGAGATGTTGGACTTATGTAGTTTTAAAAACACAACAAAAATTAAAGGCATCGATAAGTTACTTCAGCAGAACACATCAACTAGAACTCTCATACAGACCACTTTGATAGAGGCTCTGGTGGTTTCCTACACACCTCAGCAGATACCTACCCGTGATCTGGCAATTCTACTCTTAAGTTTTTCCCACATGAAAAAAAAAAACCGACTTATGTTCACAAAAAGATTTATAAGGATGCTTTTATCAGCCTCAGAAGCATCTGAGGTGTCCATAATAAACCACTGGAGTGAAGTTAAGTCAAGAAATAATATGTCTGGAATTTGCTTCACATTACTCCAGACTGAAGGAAGGGTGAAGGTATAAATTAAAATTAGTCATGTGGAGACACCTGGGTGCCTCAGTTGGTTAAGTGTTTGCCTTTGGCTCAGGTCATGATCCCAGGATCCCGGGATCGAGTCCCACATCAGGCTTCTTGCTCAGCGGGGAGACTGCTTCTTCCTGCCTGTCGCTCCCCTTGCTTGTGCTCTCTCTCTTTCTCTCTGACAAATAAATAAAATCTTAAAAAAAAAAAAAATCATATGTTGAGAATTGTTGAAGCTGGGTGACAAGCATATTATACTATTCTCTCTACTTTGGTAATTTAAAAAGATTTAATAGAAAAACTAATTCTTACTGTACATTTGTGATCGTGATTGTTGTCTGAATAAAGCACAGTATTAGCATAGTACCTCAAGGCTAAGATTTTGGTGGGTAGACCAAATAGATTGAGTCTTCAGTGGTTATTTATTGTTAAAGATTTTATTTATTTATTTGAGAGAGAGAGAGAGAGAGCTTGTGAGGGGGGAAAAGCAGAAGGGGAGGGAGAGGGAGAGAATCTCAAGTGGGCTCTGCTGTGAGCATGGAGCCTGATGTAAGGCTTGATCCCATGACCCTGAGATCATGACCTGACCTGAAACCAAGTCAGATGCCTAACGGACTGAGCTACCCAGGCGCTCCTGATTCTTCCATGGTTATAAACTAACAGACTGACTTTAGAGACTTAAAGTTATTAAAAACAAGCAGTGAATAGCAATATTTAAAATTTCTCCCCAACTTTTCTAAACTTCAGAGTTTAGGGATGAATTCTGTTTCTCCTTAAAAAGATGATTGCTGGGGCGCCTGGGTGGCTCGGTTGTTAAGCGTCTGCCTTCGGCTCAGGACATGATCCCAGAGTCCTGGGGTCGAACCCCACATCGGGCTCGCTGCGCAGCAGGAAGCCTGCTTCTCCCGCTACCGCTACCATTCCCTCTGTTTGTGTTCCCTCTCTTGCTGTGTTTCTCTCTGTCAAATAAATAAAATCTTAAAAAAAAAAAAAATGATTGCTATTTGTTGTGTTATTTATTTTTTAGGTTTGTATTGACTTTAGTTTGAAGTGTTCAGTCCACCCTAAGAGTATTTTTTTTTTTGTTTTTTAACTTGTTTTTTAATTTGTTACAAATTTGTTAATTTGTTTTTTAATTGTTTTTTAAATGTGTAATTTTTTTAAAGGAGGGGGTAGGGTAGAGGGAGAGGGAGAGAGAGAATCTTAGGCAGGTTCCACGCCCAGCATGGAGCTCATCTCAGGGCTCAATCTCACCAACCCCGAGATCATGACCTGAGCCAAAATCAAGAGTCAGAGGCTTAACTGACTGAGCCATGCAGGCGGCCCCCCCCCCCTCACCCTGCAGAGGATTTTAAATTTGATGTCTGTCTTTGTGGAAGACTGAATAAGTACAGAATGGGAGAGAAGGAGATGAGGAAGTAGAGACAATTTGTCACTCAGTGTTGCAGGGCTCTCCTTGATTCAGAGGGAGGTGAGAAGTGGGTAGTGATGGGATTACATTATTGCCGGTGGATTTTTCAGAATAGCAACAGTATTTCTCATGCCTGGAGATGTCCTCTGATTATACTTTGACTAGCATATCATCTTCTACTATATGCCAAAATGACTTTTCTTCCTGCTGTATCTTTGAAGTGAGACACTTTCTGGGTATTCTGACCTTGTTTTCCTGGACGTGGAGTAGTTTGGTAAGAATTGCCTGACAATGTGTATGTGTATTTCATAGGAATTCTAATTAGGCAGGTTTTACTGTCTCAATCAGCAGGCCCTCATTACCATGATGATCTAGTTGGGTTATTACCACGTTTTATTAATTTGAAGACAATTCTTTCACACCTTAACATCTCTGGCATCAATATACCTCATGTGGCCAATGGAATCTTAGAGTTGCAGTTGGCCAGCCAGTGGTTATGATGGGTTGTCTTTTCTTGCACGTGTGTGAATTTGGTCAGAGTTGTTCCTGTGGCCACTTCGGCTGAATTATGTGCATGTTTGGTACCGCATGTGTTGTCATTTCAAATGATATCAGTTCACACTGACATGCCAATAATCCCTGACCTTCTCTGTCTTCAGCAGAGGTCCTCATATTTCATATCCCAGCTAAAATAGCCCTTCTTCTTTGATGCTCTAAATCTCTCAATGTAGGATTAATTGTTCCTCTTCTGCATTCCCGTGGCGTGTTATAGCTAGCTCACTTATGCCCCGAGGTGATGCTCCTTGATCTTCAGCTTTATATCCCCGTGACTAACAATGTCTGAAAAATGATTGATGCTTACTAGACATTTGCTGGGTTAAATGATTTAAATTAAATATTGTCATGAGAAAGTATCTTTGGCTTGAATTCTAATTCGAAGCTTAAACCTCATGGATGTATCTGCAACCTTGTTGCTTTCATTGACATTCTATTCCATGATTTTCTCAAATGAAACAGTCTTTGCAATGAGGAAAATAGAGTATTACAGGAGTTCTGAAGTTTTCCCCATCTTTAAGGTATATTAAATACAAATATCTCTAATACATAGCATAGCAAGATTATATTGTGTCACTACAAAGTACTTTAATTTTCAAAATAAATCTGTGATGTGGACAAATTCAGTGTCTAATAATAATCAAAAGGTTGACTGTATAACGTATAACCGGTTAACATATATTTGCCCTGGTCAGACAGAATATTTCTAACTCGGCACAAAAATTTGTAAAAAATGTTTTTATTTTTATTATTTATTTTAAAAATTTAATTTATTTATTTGACAGAGAGAAAGAGATCACAAGTAGGCAGAGAGAGAGAGGGGGAAGCAGGTTCCCTGCCGAGCAGAGAGCCCGATGCGGGGCTCGATCCCAGGACCCTGAGATCATGACCTGAGCCGAAGGCAGAGGCTTTAACCCACTGAGCCACCCAGGTGCCCCTGTATAAAAATATTTTTAATCAAGAAGATATAAAAAATGTTTTCAAGTCTATTAACTATGTGTCATACATGGTTTAATTGGTTATCAAGTAAGTTAAGGCAATGGATAAGAAATACCTGTTGCCCGTAAGGAAATGAGAGTTTTTTGTTTTTTTTTTTTTAAAGATTTTATTTATTTGACAGAGAGAGATAGAAACCACAAGTAGGCAGAGAGGCAGACAGAGAGAAAAGGGGAAGCAGGCTCCCCACCGAGCAGAGAGCCCGATGCGGGGCTGGATCCCAGGACCCCGAGATCATGACCCGAGCCGAAGGCAGAGGGTCCAACCCACTGAGCCACCCAGGTGCCCCAGGAAGTGAGAGGTTTAACGGAAATGATGAGTTTGGAAATTGCACCTATGATGATCCAGTGCTAAACTAATTAATTAACTTGTTTTCTCCTGTTATTTTAGTGATACTGATTTCTCATTTTAAAGAGATAGTGCCTGCTCCCCCCTCCCCCCTCTAAAACAGGGAAAATGCAGTCATGGCTGGAGGGAAGGAGGTGAGAATGGCTCTGGGGTGATAAGTGTCAGTACTGAGGCCTAGAATAGCAAAGGGCCGGGAGGCAGGGGACAAAAAGAAACACTCATTTCCAAGAGAAAAGATGAGTGCAGCACAGGGATAAAAACAGCCTCAGTATTTTATAGAGGAAGGCAGAGATAAATCACTGCGAGTCTGCTCCGTGGGTCAGGCTGCTGTTAGAATGATTAGAAATGAAGACCTTTGTAGCAAAACGATATTTAATAAGAAGTTAGGTGAAAAAACATTGTATATTTTTGTCTGCCTTACGTACATAATTACATAGAAACATATATATTTGGAGAGAAATATAGAAAAGTGAGAATTATGGTAATGTGCATTTGTTTGCAGTTTTATTACATTTTTGTTATAAATATTATGCTATAAAAATAAGAAGAAATGCAAAGAATGTGTTCGACTCAAGAAAAAAAAACAAACAAAATGAAACAAAAAAGGAGAAAAAAGAGCCAACCTGTCTTCCACGCAGTTATTTAGCAAGTCATGGAATTTTTGAGCTGGGAATTCTATCTTAGCTATTCTCAAACTTTTTGGTCTCAGGGCCTCTTTACAATAAAAATTATTGAGGATCCAATCCAAATTTGATCCAATCCAATTTGTTATTGGATTCCACGCTGTGTGGAGCCTACATGAAAAAAATAACAATGATAAACCTGTTACATCTTAAATAATGTATTTTTATGAAAAGTCACTATGTATTCCAAAACAAAAATATTTAACAAGTGTGCCATGGTTTTACAATTTTGCAAATTGCTCTAATATTTGGCTCAATTGAAGACAGCTGGATTCTCCTATCTGCCTCTCCATCAATTCCATTGTGATACATTGTTTTGGTTAAAATAATAGAAAGAAATCTGACCTCACACAGGGAGGAGTTGGAAAAGGGAGGAATGCTTTAGTAGTTTTTTCGGATGATTGTGGAGATGCCATCTTGCTTCTGACACACCCCACTGTACACCTATGAGAGATTGAGATTGAAAAGGACAGCGTCTGAGAATTGTTATAAATATTATATGAAAATAGTTCTAAATATTATATGAAAATAGTTCTCACCTCCTGGACTCCTCGAAAATGTTTTAGGGACTGACAGGGCAGCTTCTGACCACACTTTGAGAACCACTGCTCTACCCTTTCAAAGGTGAGAAAACTGAAACCAGAATGTCAAATGATTTTCCCCAAATTACATGGCTTATGGAAGACAGAGTACTGGGACACATTCTGGTTTCATTCCTCATGCTTTTGGAAGACTTCAAATTACAAAATGACCTTAGGACAACTTCTGTAAGCCGACCCTGAATGTTTTTATCAGGGGCTTCTGAGATGTCAGATATAATTGTTCCTTTTCATCTTGAAGATTAAAAAAGAAAGCTCTATGATTTAGGTGAATCAAAACTTTTTAAGAGAAAGTAGCATGAAGATTGCAGGTAGACTTGTAGAAATGCGATTTTTAATATTAGATATAGAAATATATAGAAATATATATAGAAATATATAGAAATGTTAAACATACATTTAGTTTTTGGTTACTACCTCTTATAAGCTAAAAGACTTCCTAGCATCTTCTTTCTTTCTTTTTTTTTTTTTTTTAGCATCTTCTTTCTCAGTGATTTTATGTAGGCACTTTTCGTTTATTTTGCTTTGTTGCAGTTATCTGCATATCCACAGTTAGAGGCATTTTCCATATCTGGACCTCCGTTTAAATGTTTGGTGACTTTCTTATTTTATTTTATTTTATTTATTTATTTATTTAAAGATTTTTATTTATTTATGTGACAGAGAGAGATCACAAGTAGGCAGAGAGGCAGGCAGAGAGAGGAGGAAGCAGGCTCCCTGCTGAGCAGAGAGCCCTATGTGGGGCTTGATCCCAGGACCCTGAGATCATAACCTGAGCCGAAGGCAGAGGCTTAACCCACTGAGCCACCCAAGTGCCCCTGATTTTATTTTTAATGTTCACTCATTCCTCTGAGGTTCCACTGAGGTCTTAGAAACATCAGAGACTTGAATGCTGGAGATGGAAAACATTTTGGAAAACTTTATTTAGCCTTCTTGAGTAGGTATTTTTCAGAACTTCACCACCAGAGCATGGCTTTCTGTAGAGGGCCATTGGATGGTAACTTCCTACTGTTAACATCCTTAGTCAGCCCTCTTGCTTGCAACTCCCCTCCCCCATTAAGTGTTGGTTTCCAATCTCTGTCCTCGATCAGAGGCTTTCCTTCGTATTTCTTCATCTTTTTCAAGATTTTATTGCAAAAGCCTCTTTCTTGCTCTGCTATCTACTTAATCTTCCCTTTTCTGTTCCCTATTTACCAATTTCTTTTTTTAAAGATTATTCTTAATAAGAATGATCTCCTTACATACAATGGAATCAAGAGTCTCATAGTTGTCAAAAAAATACCCCAAAGTGAGTCTGTAGTCTCTTGTTTGTATGATGGGAACCATCGTTGAAAAAGCGTCATGATGGCAAATGCTGGGGGCCGCCATCCTCCTGACTTATCACCATAGTCCCTTCACTCTTTGCTTCGTTTATGGTGGAGAGATTAGTGGTAAAAAAATCACTTATTTTGCAATACACTGGCAAAATCTTTGGGTCAGCTCTAACCAATTTTATTTTTTCTCCCTCCCCCATGTAAAGTATTTTAAAGTTTTATGGGGAAACACCCCATTTTGTATATCCTGTTATAACTTCAAGAAAAGTGGTGGGACTGAAAACACAGTTTTTGGGAGAGATAGATGAAATTCTGGGTGCCTTTTGGTGTGCACTTGCCCCTCGTCCTCTGTCCCTCCCCCTGCCTTGGAATAGTGGGACCAGGACTTAGAAAAGCCCTACGTACTACTGGCTCTGCATCTCCTACTCTCCTGTGTCTTCCCTTTTGTCTCTGCCCTTCTTTTGGAATCAAGTTTGAAGTGGGGGCTGGGGTGTCCAAGGTGCAGTGACAGAACTCTCACACCTAGTTGTAAGGTGCTCCCTTTTCCTCCTTTTTCCTTTCCTTTTGGAGCTGCAAAGGTGTTTTGTGGGTTATAGGAAATAAAAAGAAAATTCATCAATTTGAAAATTATTGAGAATCTGTTCTATTTACATCGCATGACTCTATTTTTTCTAGACTGTTTTCAGATTTTTTATGTCCAGTGGGATGTAATTATGTCGATGTTTCACAAACAGTGGAAGCTCTGTATGTATTTGTTTAAGAGAGAGAAATAAAGGCAGAACACAAAAATGCAGTCTAGCTGGGGAGCTGGTGTAATGGGGGAATGATGGACATTGGATGTTCAAGCTCTGTTTTCATCCCTCTTGTAACTATCTTTGTGACTGGGTCAAATTACTTCACTACTCTGCACTTTAGGTTTCTTTCTGTAAATGAGAAAGTTGTTAAGTGATGTTTAACAGTGTTTGCTCCTCACATTAGTATTTATTCAGTGATTACTTATCAAGTGCTTGTTGTGTGCCCGACTCTGTTACAAAATGCTGGAAATACAGTAAACAACAAATGGAGTAGTTCCTGCTTTCGCTGATGTTTTGTAATAAGGTTTGAGATATCTGTCTCCTTCATGGGTACTAGGAATAATAATTTGAAGGGCAGCTGAGTTCTAGTCCTTGCTTTGTGTCTGATTTGGGTAGGACCTTTACAGGTTATCTATCTATCTATCTATCTATCTATCTATCTGCCTAAAGATGTATTTATTTGAGAGAGAGAAAAAAAGAGAGAGACAACAAGTGGGAAAGGTGCAGAGGGAGAGAGAGAATCCTAAGCAGACTCCCCGCTGAGTGTGGAGTCTGATGTGAGACTCAATTCCACAACCCCAAGATCATGACCTGAGCTGAAATGAAGAGTCAGACGCTCAACCAACTGAGCCACCGGGGTGACCAGGACCTTTATAAGTCATTTAAATGCTCTGTTCCTTTATTTTCTCATCTGTAAGATGGAGAGAGTGATACCTAAACTATTTACCTTATACAGTTGTTTTTGTTTTGTTTTGTTTTTTAAAATTCCATTCATTTATTTGACAGAGAGGAGAGAGATCACAAGTAGGCAGAGAGGCAGGCACAGAGAGAGGGAAGCAGGTTCCCCGCTGAGCAGAGAGCCCGATGCAGGGCTCGATCCCAGGACCCTGAGACTTGACTTGAGCTGAAGGCAGAGACTTCATGACTTGAGCTGAAGGCAGAGGCTTTAACCCACTGAGCCACCCAGGCGCCCCTACAGTTGTTTTAAGACTCAAAATAATGTACGTGGAAATGCATTTGAATATAGTAGTAACATATAGTGTGTTTCAGTTTTATTGTAATGTAAAATATTATTGTATTTTGCTGTAGAATTTCACATGGAATTCACTACAACTTGGTTGAGAGAATTCTAGATTAACTTAATTTTGGAATTCAGAGATACATGAAGAATATAAAGTACATTTGTTTTTCTTCTCTCCACAGAAAAAGATAATGCTGAATATGTTTTTAGACACGATGATGGCCGATCCTCCTCCCCAGTGCCTTGTCTGGCTACCTCTCATGCACAGGCTTGCCCATGTTGAGAATGGTAAGCAGAACTTTGATCATTCAGTCTCTTGTGCGATAGGAAATACATGACCTGATGGGATTTGTAATGGCCTTAGCTATTACCATTGAAAATTATAATTGACATTTGCTGTCACTGTGTCATTTGAATTTGTGATTTTTTTGCTTTCAAAAGAGGGATTTAAAAAATATATATTTATGAGAGAGAGAAAGAGAGAGAGCTGAAGCAGGTGGGAGGGGGAGAGGGAGAGGAAGAGGAAGAAGCAGACTCCCCGCAGACCCAGGAGCCTGACGTGGGCCTTGGTCCCAGGACCCTGAGATCATGACCGGAGCCAAAGGTAGACACTTAGCCAACTGAGCCACCCCAGCGCCCTTTGAAAGACGGTGATTTATTTCTCAAAGAAAAGTAGGGGAGGGGCGCCTGGGTGGCTCAGTGGGTTAAAGCCTCTGCCTTCAGCTCAGGTCATGATCTCAGGGTCCTGGGATTGAGCCCCGCATGCATTGGGCTGTCTGCTCGACGGGGAGCCTGCTTCCCCCTCTCTCTCTGCCTGCCTCTCTGCCTACTGTGGTCTCTCTCTCTCTGTCAAATGAATAAAATCTTTAAAAAAAAAAAAAAAGAAAAGTAGGGGAAGCAGACTTAGTACTTAGGATACCAAGAAATAGTAATATTAGGTCATATAACTTTGTAGTTCAAACTGTAGGCTTTTCCCCAGTGAGGATCACTTGAACCCACCTGATTTAGCCATAACTTCCTTTTCTCCCTTTAACTTATACAGTTCTAGAATTAGACACATGCAGTATCGAGCACTAACACTGTAATGATTTTGGAAAAGTTTAGAGGAAAATCGCTGTGATAGAATTTGGTACTGCACACATCTTCACCTTCTGCCTTTACTGTTTTATCTTGAATTACTCTTGGTGTCCTTGCCAGGAATTTGACTTAAATGTTTGTCTTGCTTGGAATTGAAATGGTGGTTATCTTCAGTAACTTCTTAATTTTTTCCTATGTTGTTATCAGTTATCTCCTTATTTAAATTGAGTTTGTTAGAGGAAAGGCTGTAGTTTCTTATGTAACCTCCCTTCCTCCTCTCAAGGGTCTTGGCTGTTTCTTACTCTGCCAAAGTAATGTCGAGAGGATGTTACTGTAAGAATGAAATGCATGTCCGTACTCTGTCTTCTCTCTCTCTCATCTGTACCTTTTGTTTTAAACCTCTCAGCTTTTGCCCCACTGCGGCTTTAGTTCACAGGAACCTTAGATTCAGGATTATTTTCTTAAAGGTGTAGAATCTCTTGACTACACTAAAATAGCTAAATTTTTTAACAGGATTTTTGGATAGAGATTTATACTGTTAAATTATTATATAATATTACTGAAGTATTACTGGTTCTTTTGGAGGCAGTACTTTTTAAAGCCTGAAGTGTGTCATATTCAGTTTGTTTTCATAAAATCATTTTGTATCTGCCATACCATAAAGACTCTCATTTATCCTGATTTTTGTTATCCATATGAACATTTTATTGTGACTTTGTATATAGTGTATTATTTGTTGATTACATTCTTATGAGGTTAGTGATATTTTTCTTAGGGACAGAGAAATACTATGATCTCATTGACATATCTTGAAAACATTTTATCTATCACAATAACATTTACCTACATATCTTAATTTTTTTTAAGATTTTATTTATTTATCTGATACAGAAAGAGAGATCACACAGCAGGCTCCCCACTGAGCAGAGTACCCAACGTGGGGCTCGATCCCAGGACCCTGAGATCATGACCTGAGCCGAAGACAGAGGCTTTAACACACTGAGCCACCAGGGCGCCCCTCCCCTTATTAAACAGAAGCTTAACCCACTGAGCCATCTGGGCACTCCTACATAGCTTAATTTTTTTTAAAGATTTTATTTATTTATTTGGCACAGAGAGAGAGATTACAAACAGGCAGAGAGAGAGGAGGAAGCAGGCTCCCCGCTAAGCAGAGAGCCCGATGCGGGGCTCGATCCTAGGACCCTGAGATCATGACCTGACCCGAAGGCAGAGGCTTTAACCCACTGAGCCACCCAGGCGCCCCCATATCTTAATTTTTATGATGGGGAAATAAATTCTAAAATTATGGTATTTCTATATTTCTGTATGGTATTTTTATTGTTGTAGTTGTTTGGGCCCTTTCTACAAAATTCATCACTGGAGTTATATTGAAGTTACTATTTATAAGGACAGATATCTATTTACTTACACAAAAGTTGTACTTTTTATACTGTTTTGCTAATCCAAGTGAATCGTGTATAAGATTAACACATTACAACATGATGTGTTCTTCCAGAAAGAATACTTTTACCTGGGGCGCCTGGGTGGCTCAGTGGGTTAAAGCCTCTGCCTTCAGCTCAGGTCATGATCTCAGGGTCCTGGCATCGAGCCCCGCATCGGGCTTTCTGCTCAGTGGGGAGCCTGCTTTCCTCTCTCTCTCTGCCTGCCTCTCTGCCTACTTGTGATCTGTCTGTCTGTCTGTCTGTCTCTCTCTCTGCCAAATAAATAAATAAATAAATCCTGGAGGAAAAAAAGAATGGTTTTACCAAAACCTGATCTTACTTATAATCGACTCAGTACACTTGGTGTTTCTGTCCACATTCTGGATCTTTCCATTTCTACCTGGTCAACCCATTATACAGTCTAATGTGTGGCTGGTGTCAAAGAGGAGAGAGAAACACAGATATACATGTTCAACCAAGATGATCAGAATGTACTTGGTAATTTAATATTAATGTACATATATTATTTAATATTAGCCAAAAATAATTGTATAGAATTATAAATACTGGTATGCTGATGTTGCCTGTGTTGATTTGAGCTCCAGACTGATTTGGGAGTAGTGTTCTTTGCCAGAACTTTACTAGATTATATAGTTTTTTTTTAATTAAAAAATTTTTTTAAAAAGATTTTATTCATTTGAGAGAGAAAGAGAGTGAGCATGAGAAGGGGGAGTCTCAGAGGGTGAAGCCGGTTCCCCACTGAGCGGGGAGCCTGATGCTGGACTTGATCCCAGGACCCCAAGATCACGACCTGAGCCGAAGGCAGACGCTTAACTGACTGAGCCACCCAGACGCCCCTGGAAAATAAATTTTAGACTGAGAAGGCTTCTCTCTCTTCTTTCCTTATATATTCATCACCTACCATCCTTATCATATATTTATCATTCTAGTAAACACGAATTTCATTTAAAAAAAAGAAATTGGTTATTTTCTCAGGTGGATTGGAATGTAACATTCTAACTTGAAAAACTGTTCTCATCTGTTGACTTCCCCTTTTGGTAAGTGGCAGGTTCCATTAATAGGAGGCAATTTAGAGTTTTCAGTTCTAATTTTGCTTTCACCTTTGCTCGTTTACCTGAGGTTTGGCATTCCCCCGTATGGACTTTCTTTCTCCAATGAAAACGGCTTCTCTCTGTCTCCCGTCGCCCCTGTGCCCCCCGCAGTCTTCCACCCCGTGGAGTGCTCCTACTGCCGCTGCGAGAGCATGATGGGCTTCCGGTACCGATGCCAGCAGTGCCACAACTACCAACTCTGCCAGAACTGCTTCTGGCGCGGCCATGCCAGCGGCCCTCACAGCAACCAACACCAGATGAAGGAGCACTCGTCTTGGGTAATTGCTCTGTGTCTCGGTCTTTGTCCTCCGCGGTCACCCTGTCCCTGCCGGCCGGCCTCCTGCCAGAGGCCCTGCGAGTGATACCCAGTCTCCGCGCTGACGGTTACGACCGGTGGCACGTACGTTGGGCTTCACCACCTGGCTTGGTTGGTTGGTTGGTTTTCATCACTTGATTATAAAAGGAGAATATTTAAAGTTCCAGGAGATGGAGGTATTATTACAATTGAAATGGAAAAGTAAGTGAGAAGGGTCTTCTTATTTTAAAATTGTGCAAATGGTATCCCCCCCGAAGCTTATTCTCTGAGCTTTAAGATTTAAAGCGTTCTTTCTCTCAAGCATATTTTCTTCATGTCTCTAGGGTTTAAAAATAAAGGAGTTAAATTTTTGTCTCTCTAACGTTGGGGAAATATTGTATCTTACAGTTGCCACATTGGTGTTCATTTGTCCTCCCTCCCTCCCCCCTTTCCTTCCTTCATTCCTTCCAAGAGATACACAGGGAGAGAGAAAGCACAAGCAGGGGAGTGGAAGAGGGAGAAGCAGGCTTCCCTTTGAGCAGGGAGCCTGATGGGGCGCTCGGACCCTGGGATCATGACCTGAGCCAAAGGCAAAAACTTAACCAACTGAGCCACCCAGGCGCCCCGGTGTCCTTACTTTCAAAAGTAGTCCTGTAAATAACAATATTTGGATGGAGGATGTCTGATTTTCCTGTGGTGTTTATAAATCACGTAACAAGCTTAACATCAATCATTTTTCTTCCCTTTTCTCACTTTATTATTTTCAGAGTTTTTAAGATGACATCCATTTATTTCCAAAAAGTCATTTTAAAAACTTTTCCCTCTAGTGTTCATTGGTTGGTTGGTGGTTGATTGGTTGGTTGGTTGGCTTGCTAAAGGATAGGGTCATAGGTATAATTTAGGATTTAGGTTCTTACCCTTGGTCATCCTACTGGACTTTAAGTATTAGAAAGCTTCAGTTACCAGGGGTTCATTCTTTCTTTCTTTCTTCTCTCTTTTTTCTAGTTAGCCTTCTTAAAACTTAATCAAGAATAAAAGTCAAGTAAGTTTGTATTGGTTTAAAAAAAAATTCGTTTTAAAAAAAACACAACAAACCCAGGTGTACACTTTACTTCCTACCTCTCTGACATGTTAGAGATAATTTTTTTTTATCAGATAAATTTTCAGTTACACTTAACCATAAAATTTCGTTAAACTGAACATCCTCTCCTGGGTTTTGTTGTGTTGTAAATTCCAGTATTTTTTTGGTTGAGGAGTGATTATTTAAAATTTTAAACAAGCAATGGAAAAAAAATACAATGTAGTAGTTTCTTCTCTTTTTCACTGAATACAGATAATCTGTAGATTTTCAAGTTGTTACTTTTACCTTTCTTAAAGTACAGGTGTCCCACTTAATTGGTTTATTGGTGTTTTTCTCACTGTTTTTTTGTTTATAGAGTCTAACTCTCAACACTGAGATACCTCTTTGCTCTTTTACCATTATAATGATTGGATTCATTGGCATGTTTCTTCTGACAATTCTTATTCTAGACGTTGGGGGAAATAGAGTAAAGAACTTTTTTCATCACAGTTTGAACTTGCTAATTTAGCTAATTTGTAGCCCTTTTAGAAATGCGGATTTTACATTTTTTTAAAGATAAATGACTGAATATTCCTTTATGATTTACAAACCAGCACTTTATATGCTCTTGAATTTTGGCATTGAGTTAAAACATACATAAATAAAAGTACAGAAATCATAAGTGAATTCTCCTATTTGTGCTTGAGCATCAACACTCTTGTGAAGTAAGCTATATCCCCATTTGTTATTTTTATTTCAGCTTTGTTTTTTATTTCATTCAGTTTTGTTATAGCAACTGAAGATTTCAAGAAAAATCAAGTATTACAGGCATGAAGCTGGTATCATTTCTGAATTCTGATGAGTATATGCTTTATGTGTGACTGATGCATACTGGTTAGGTTTTTCAGCTGTGTGTGTGTGTGTGTGTGTGTGTGTGTGTGTGTGTAACTTGTTTTCAAGGTTAGAACTGTATGTGTAGTGCCCTTGTTCTTTGAGGAAGATGTGAGTGAATTTTGGGACTGATGTGGGTAAAGAAGTTTCCACTAACAAAAAGATGCATAATCACTTTAATAGTAGTTTCTTTAAAGATTGTCCATTGTGTTTATAATAGTATTTGAATAGTTTTCTGTGTTCACAAGAGATAAATTTGGTGTGCATTTAACAAGTTTGTATATGAATTTGTATCATAGATTTGATAGGTGTTCCACTGGTGCTTTGAATTTTACTTTGATTTTTTCCAAAAGTTTCTGCTTAATGTTTTACCTGAGTAACTATGCAGTGCAATTCATTTATTCTTTTAATCATCAATCCATTCATTTGACTTTATTTTAGAAGAAAAAATGCCATACAGTATCATATCTGTGATTCATTCTGTGCATTCATTATTCATTCAAAAGATATTATTTGAGCTCCTACTGTGTGTGCCAGGCACTGTTACAGGCATGTAGGATACATCTATGAACAAACCAGACAGATCCCTGCCCTGTGGGGCCTAAGGGATATGAAAGAGGCCATTAGGGCTTACTGACATTGCTGTTTTCCTGTTTTTGCTGGGCATACATCTAGACCACATTTCTCAGCCTCCCTGTATCTAAGAAGGACCATGTAAATAGCACTCATCAGTGGAACATGATCAGAGTTATATGTGTCTTCCCAGAATAAGACAGTTAATAGCTGAGTGCCTCTTTTTTTCTCTCCTCTCCTCTCCTCTCCTCTCCTCTTCTTTCTCTTCTCTCTCTTCTCTTTTCTCTCCCCCCCTCCCCTCTCCTCCCCCCTCCCCTCCCCTCTCTCCTCCCCTCCCCTCTCCTCACCCCTCCCCTCCCCTTCTCTCTGCCAGCTTAGTGGAGAGAATTTCATTAGGACCCAGAGGATGATAAAACCACAAATGACAGGAAATCAGGTCCTTGAATGATGGGTGAGAAGAATGTCCTGCCAACCTACCTGACTTTGATGAGAGCAAGAGAGAAACTTTGTGTTAAGCTACTTTGTTTTAAGCTACAGTAGTTGGTACTGGAAGTAGAGTTCTGTTAAAGCAAAACCTTAACATCTGTGTCATTGGCTTAGCAGCCAAATAGCCCTGATGAGGACTCTAGTATTGGAGTTGGGAAGGACAGAAACCCACGTTACACAGTGGTGATCTAATGGGTAGATTTGTCATCCATGGTAACTTAGAAGGCACACTTCATGCCACCTGAGTTCCAGGTCAAAGGTTGGAAAGGACTGGAGTGTGAGGTGTGTTGACTGTTTTTGGTTAGTATGACAAAAAAGAGATGAGCTTGGGAAAGAATTAGCAAGTTTTCAAGCAAAAAAATGAAAGGCACTAGAGAAAGTTCTGACAGCTGGAGCAGTGACAGGAAAAACAGATTGCTTATAGACCCTGGAGAGAGCAGTAGGTAAGAGTTGAGAAAGGCTTTGAGCAATAAAGGCCTAGAGAACTTTCTCAGTCAAAGAAAGGTGACTTAGTCCTAGGGCGAAGATCAGATCAGGGCATGAGTTCTCGTTCTTGGCTGCTCATCAGAATCCCCTTGCTCTCACCTACATAGCTTCTGATTCAGTGGGTCAAAGGTGCATGAAACCTAGATAAGGCAGTTTTTAAAAGTTCCCCCAAGTGATTCTCTCATGCAGTTGAAGTTGGGAGCTGCTGACCCCTTGTTTCATATGGCCTCCAGGTGGCCTCTGTTAGTTCAAAGCAAGAGGAATGGAGGCAAAGACATAAATCAGGCTTGAGAATTAGGTCTCGGAAAGGACTTCGTGTGTGGTTACTGGCACATGGAACTGACTGCAAACAAATAGATCAAAGTTTTTGAGGGAATTGTATGTTGGCAAAGGAGCCATGAGCCTGAGCTTAACAAGCTCTTGACTCTTTTGAGCTGTAAAACAAGCTTTTAAGGACGCAGACTTTGCTCTGGGAAGAGGTGGGTTGTGAAGGTGATACAGCCCCAGGGAGGGCACGCCAGAGCCCACGTGGCCAAGGCTCATACTGGATAAGGAAGAATCTCCTGCTCATGTTCCTTCATTGTGTAATGGAACTAGGGACGATGGGTGCAGATCATCTGTCTGTTCCTAGTTTGCATCGTCAGGAGCTACACATGGTCTTGTTAAAGAAAACTGTGAGGTACCTGGGCTTGTCTTTAGATGCACCGATGGAGTGGGACCTCAGGTTTTCTCTTGGGAGAGGTCTGAGTGTGTTTTATATGTAGGAAGAGGGAGGAAAAAGTTATTTGGTGATTAGAATTACTTACCAATATCCATGTTCTCCTTTTCTTCCTAGACCTATACTTAGGTGACATAGCCCATCCTCCCTGCCCCCAGATGGCGCCCTATGACTAGGTCTCACCAGCGGAATTTATTTGCAAGTGATCTGTGTTACTTCTAGGTCAAGGCTTTCAGCAGGTGTGTCCTCTCATCCTCTCTTTACCCTTCTCACTCCCAGCAGACACTGGCCACATGGAAGGATCTCCGAAGAAACTGGTAGAGGCAGAAGTCCTTAGAGGAAAGGGGGCTGGGCATCTGGTAGATGGATCAGAGCCCCTCGGCCAGTTTACACTGGACTCGCACATGAGCAAGAAATCAGAAAGCAGAATCCAGAGTATTGGGTCATAGAAGCTGTGTTGAGAAAGTGAGATCTGAGAGCGTCTTCAGTGTCTGCCAGCAGACATCTGGGGAAGAGGTGGCATTTTCAGCATGAAGCCTGAGAGCAGGAGGGTGCTTCTGAGTTCAGGGAACAGCAAAGGAGCCTGTGTGCCCAGAGTGGAGTGAACAGGAGGAGGACTACTGGAGAGGAGGTCAGATCGCTCCCGAGAGCCACACTGGCCATTGTAAGGATGTCCGCCTTCACTCTGGGGAAATGACGGGTCTTTACTGGGTTTTGAGTAGAAGAAGGGCGTGGCTTGATTTATCTTTTAAAATGATCAGTCTGAATAACATGTAAAGAGTAAAGTAGGAGGAAAAGATGGAAGCAGAGAGACCATTTCAGGAGAGATGACTGCAGTAATCAAAGCCAGATGTGGTAGCTGGGGGCAGTCGAGGTGATGACAAGGGTGGGACGAGGATGTGCCTCATAAATCGACCCGATGGATTGGATGTGGCTCGTGAGAGGACAGGAGCTAAGATTTTGTCCTAAACAACTAGAAGGATGAAATTGTCATCAACTGAGATGAGCCAGCTGTGTGTGAAGCACACATAGATGTAAGGATTGAGAGTTAGTTTGGAAATTCAGTTCAGAATTTAAGGCGCTTACTAGATATCCGTGTGGAGTTGTTGAACAGGCCGTGGCACGTGAGTCCAGACATCAGGAAGGAAGTCTGAGCTAGGAATGTCAGCTCGAGGGTCCTTGGCAAGTGGTTGCTATTTAAAGCCACGTGACCGGGTGCTACCACAAGGGGAGTGAGTGGAGATAGAGGAGAGAAGAAAGAGGAGAAGAGGAAGGAGAACTGGCATCAGGGATCAACATTAAGAGACCTGGGAGAAGAGGAGGAACCTGCAAACAGTGACGCAGGGGGAACGCCTCTCCTAGAAGCGCGTGGAGAGTGTTTCGAGGAGGAGGGACTGATCATCTGTGCCCAGGGCTGTGACGGTCCAGAGAGAAGACTGAGGAGCTGCCCCTCACCTAACAGTGTGGGGGTCGTCTTGCAAGAGCAGTGGGGACAAAACTGGTCCGAGGTGATCTGTTTCTAACACTTTTTTCTAATAGTTGTTCTTAGTGGGATTTTAGGAGACCTGATTAATCCCACTTTGCTTTTTCCTGCTCACAGTCACAGCCTCCCGGGAGTTAGGCAGACGGTGGTCTGTTCACAAAGGTGGTTTTAACTGTGAGGAAGTAATGGACTTGCCGGTGGCCCCCGAATTGAATACAGCCCAACCCAAGGCGGGCCTTTCCAGCAGGGAGCGGAGCCGGGAGCTCCAGGCTGAGGGCGCAGCGGGGAATGCATGCTTTCTGTGATGCTTGGAGACACCAGTCAATGAGGGAGGGGAAGAGGCTGGCCTGGCATTTCACGCCTTCCATCGGGCCAGCCGGCCTGGTCAGAAGAATGAGGGGAGGGCCCCCGTGGGGTCCTCCAGAGATGGTCCTCCGTGTGGAGACAAGGCCATGGGCCATGTAATCAGTATTGATGTTTACAGTCTAGTTTGCAAGGATGTATTCATCTTCTCTGAGGTTCCCGGGTCGTATTCCAAGTAATCTTGCCTCCAGGAGGCCTGCAGCGTACAGTGTTTCAGTTATTGTAGCTGCAAAATAAGCCTCCCCAAAACCAGTGACAGAAAACAGCCGTTTTGTTTGGCCCGCGGGCTTGGTGTCAGGAGTTCAGACAGGGCAGAGGGCTTGGTTGTCCCTGTTCCATGACTTCTGTGGCCTCTGCTGGATTTCTGAAATACCAGGCAGGGTGGGTGGCTTGAGTGACTGGAGGCTTCTTCACTTGCGTGTCCGGCATCTGCTCGGGGATGGTTAGAAGGCCGGGCTCAGCCAGACGCTGGGCTGGGGCCACCCGTGTGGCCGGGGGCCTGAGTGTGGCCCGTGCATCCCGCAGCGCGGCAGCTGTGTTTTCAGAGAGAGCGTCCCTGGAGGAAGCATCTGGAAAACCAGTTCTAGGAGCGTCAGGGGAAAGCTGCGAGGCCTTTCCGGCCTGAGTGGACTGAGCTGTGGAAGCCGTGCACTCAACTTCTGCGGGACTGTGTTGGCTATAGCATCCAAGGCACTAGGGCCAGTCCAGCTGCGGGAGGGAGAGGGGCCGTCACGTCCCACCACGGAGGAGCAGGTGTGGTGTGGTCGGTGGGATGGTGCAGTTACGTTTGGGAATAATTCCTGGCATATAGTTAATGCTCAGTGTTTGTTAAATAGATGAGCGAAAGACCATAGAGATGAGTATATCCAGCCGTGTATCCAGTCGGCCACACCGAGGAGAAGGCCTTACGATCTGAACGAGGCTTCCTGTTTAAATGGTTATTAGTTCACCCAGAAAAACTATCTGTAATGTTTTTCTGCTAAGTCATACTTTTTAAAAGAGCATTTTGTTAAAACAAGTATGTATAATATTTACTGGGATTTTTTCCCCTCGGATTTGGAGGAAGATTCTTTTAAAGTATTTCAGATATAGTGTTGTTGTTTTTAATTGCTGTTAAATGATCTTAACCCTGACCTTCATTTTCCTTAGGGCGTACATGCTTTTCTGATTTATTTTATGCATCGTTCCCTTCTTCCTTCCCTCCCTATCTTCCTCCTTCTACCCTTCCTCCTCCTCCTCTCTCTCTTTCTCTCTCTCATATCTTTTTATTTTTTTTAACTTTCTTTCAATTACTGTGAAAAATAAACAACATAAAATTTACATTTTACCTCCTTCCAGTAACAGGTGTCCAGTTCACTGGCATCAAGCACATTCATACTCTTGTACAACCATCGTCACCATCCGGCTGGAACTTTTCCATTTTCTCTAACAGAAGCTCTTAACCCTTTCTGGCTCTGTGAGGAGGGCTAGAAAGAAGCCATTCCCTGCCTTCCCCTCTGCCTTCCCTTCAGATCTCTGCTTACCCTGGTTTTCACTTTACCAAGAAAAATTTGATCTCCACTTGGCAGGAAAGCTGTGTATGTGTTTATACAAACTACACTTGTAGCACGGCTACTATTTGTTAGTTGAGTGGCTTAGTAGAGGCAGTTATGTAATATGGAATATATGGAAATTTCACCTTTCTTCCCAGCAGAGGGCAGGCTCCACCTCTGAACAAAGTCACTTATCCCGTTCTTCAAAATCTATATAAATGAGGAAGTATTTGGATTTGTTCAGCAATCTCTGTTAATATTTTTGCTTCTTTTTAAAAAATAAACATTAATAGGCAACACAGATATGTCCAGTATACTTATTTGGGCATTAGTGATATTAAATAATTTACCTTAAGGACGCAGGGCAAATTTTGTTGTCATAAACCTGGACCAATTAAGATTGTTGTTGACCTGTCCTTGTCAGAAGCAGTATTTAATTCTCATGTGACTAGCATACCTCTCCTCACATCTCTAGGATTTTGAGAGAATATGTATTCAGTGAGAAATAAGTATGCTGCTTGGCCATGCTTCCACCCAGGTCCAAATAGTAACGTCATAATTTAACTACTTTGTATATAGTGTAAAACTAGGCTGGAGGATTTTTAAAATTTTTTAATTTTTAAAATTCAAGTGTAATCAACATACAGTGTTATGTTAGTTTCAGGTGTATATTATAGTGATTCAACAACTGTATACCTACTCAGCGCTCATCATTAAGTGTGCTCTTAAGCCCCTTCACCTATACCCATCCCCCGCCCTCCTCCCCTCAGGTAACCACCAGTTCTCTGTAGTTAAGAGTCTGTTTTTTGGTTTGTCTCTTTTTTTCCCCTTTGTTCATTTGTTTTGTTAAAGTCCATATATGAATGAAATCATATAGTATTGTCTTTTTCTGATTGACTCATTTTATTTAGCATAATACTCTCTAGGTCCAGCCACACTGTTGCAAGTGGCAAGACTTAATTCTTTTTTATGGTTGAGTAGCATTCCATTATATGTATATCACACTGTCTTTATCCATTCATCTGTTGATGGACTCTTGGCTAGCTTCCAGTATTTGACTATTGCAAATAATGTTGCAATAAACATAGGGGTGCACATATCTTTTTGAATTAGTGTTTTTGTTCTCTTTGGGTAAATACCCAGTAGTGGAATTATTGGATCGTTAGTAAATCTATTTTTAAAGTGCTGTGGAGCCTCCATACCATTTTCCACAGTGGCTGCACCAGCTCCTCTCTTACCAACAGTGCATGAGTGTTCCTTTTTGAGAGGACTGTTTTTTCTATTTTATTTATTTTATTTTATTTTTTTAAAAGATTTTATTTATTTATTTGACAGAGAGAGCGATCACAAGAAGGCAGAGAGGCAGGCAGAGAGAGAGGGGGAGGTAGGCTCCCCGCTGAGCAGAAAGCCTGATGCGGGGCTCGATTCCAGGACCCTGAGATCATGACCTGAGCTGAAGGCAGAGGCTTTAACCCACTGAGCCACCCAGGCACCGCAAGACTGTTTTTTTTAAAGGCATAAAGCAATATCTCCATTCATGGCAAGTTATAGCACAAGGTAAGACAAATATATGAAGACATTTCACAAAATCTACAAACTGGACATGTAGCCCAGTATCCCACACTCCTCCTAGAAGCTGCTGAGACTGTGTCTGCTATGGTTCACACCTGTTTTCATTAGTAATGGTCTCACCCTCTTACATGGCACCGCCATTCCCATCTTGATCTTTTGGGGACTGATTGCCCCCACATCCTTCTTGTAGTCCTCAGTCCTCTGCCTCTCAAGTGCTTTTATAACTGCTGCTCCTTAGTTTGCAAGCTGCCCTCATTTGTATTGCTTCTCTAAGCATTTCTTTTACCCCACCCCCTTAACTGAAATTTGGCTATTCTTTTTTTTTTTTTTTTTAAATTTGGCTATTCTTAAGAGCTCCCTTCTTTTTACCCTTTCAGGTGGTAGCTATTTATTCTCCCACATCTATGTGTTTTTAGGGATTGGGAGGTGAAATTATCGTGAGGGTGGCTATATAATTTATCATGTACAACAGACTTACTTGAGAATAAAAGCGGCCCTATTCTTTATGCAGGGAGGGACAGCAGGCATAAACTGGGATTTCCTGGGTAAACTGTTTATGGACACTGTTTTAGAGTTCGGTTACTGCATAATAAATTATCACAAAGTTAGCAGCTTAAAACAACAGACATTTGTTATTTCTATTTCTGTGTGTCAGAAGTCCAGGCAATGGCATGACTGGATTCTCTGCTCTGGGTCTTGCTGGGCTGAATTCAGGGTATCAGCGAGGCTGTAGTTATCATTGGGTTTGGGGGGCCCTCTTGCCAGTTCACTGGTTGGCCACATTCATTCTATTGCAGGTATGTATCAAGGTCCCCATTTTCCAGCTCACTTCTAGCCAGGGAGGACCCTCAGCTCCCAGAGGCCACCTGCAGTTCTTGCCATGTGGCCCCCAAAGGCAGTTTACAAAATGGACCTTTGCTTTCTTCCAGGCCAGTTGGAACATGTCTCTCTGACTTCCTCTTCTGTAACTCACCAGAAAAAAATGCTGCTTTTAAAGGGCTCACCTGATGACACCAAGCCCATCAGGATAGTCTTCCTTTTGCCATGTAACATAATCAAAGGTATGATAGAGTTCATCATCTTCACAGGTTCCAATTACATTCAAAGGGGAAAGGATTCTCTGAGGACAAGGATTACTGCAAGTCAACTTAGAATTCTGCATGTACTGTTCATCCTGGTCATTTTCTTCCTTGCTTTCTACCTTGCTGCTCCTAGACAATTTCACTTTGAATCTCTAGGATCGAACATCAGCGACAAGCAAGATAGTGCCTTGAGGCTCATGCCATTTTAGCTCTACTCCTCCCCACCCCCCATCTTCTTGTCTGATTGCAATTATCTTTTGGGTCATTTCCTTTCACTCCGGGATGGATCAGTACCAGAATTGTGGTCACTTTTTAGGTGATTTCAGTATCTATAGAGTCAAACCTTTCAAGACCCTGGCCATAAAGTTTCTTGACTTCTTGACGCTGAGCCTCAGACCTTGGACCCTCTCACCACCTCTAACTGCTCTACCTCAAAACCACTGATTGAGACACCCCATTCTGTGTGGACCCCCGTTGTCATTCCCACTGGCTTGTTCAAATACTCTCTCACCTAGACCACCCCTGTCTTCCTTCCAGCCACTGCTCCATTGACTTGTCTGCTTTCTCAGTCCTCTCTTCTTTCTTTTCTCCTTACCATTTTAGAGATGCTGCTGCTTGCCTGTACTATAAACTCCATTGTCCTCTGACTTTTTTTTTTTTATTAACATATAATGTATTATTTGCCCCAGGGTACATGTCTGTGAATCGTCAGGCTTACACATTTCACAGCACTTACCATAGCACATACCCTCCCCAATGTC
>CM053610.1:100685919-100735674 GCA_028646535.1 Procyon lotor
GCATTTCTTGATTTGTGGCTACATCACTGCAGTTCCCGCCTCTCTGGTCACATGGCCTCTTCCTCGTCTTTCTCTTTTCCTTTGTTGTTTATTTTATGAGGATATAGGTAATTGCATTTGGGCCCACCCAGATAATTCAGGATGAACTCTTTGCCTCAAGATCCTTAACTTAATCATATTTTGCTACAGAATGTACTGTTCACCTTTTTTTTGCCATCTAGGGTGATATTCTCAGATTCCAGGGATTAAGATGTGGACATATCTTTGGGGGCCTCTGTTCAAACTACTATAACTAGTATATGGGAAAGGTCAGCGGTATGGATGTTGGAACCAACAGGAATTGTGGCCATTGTAATGTTGGACTCCACTACAGACAGATATTTAGTGTTTTGGTCTGATGATGTGACATTCACAACTGGGGTTTTAAGGAAAAGGGAGAATGATGTGAGAGTGGCAGTGAGATTCTAGGAGAAAATCAGTAGTTTGAGGGTCTGAGAGAGAAAGCAGCTGCCTCTTGAATGGCCTCAGGGGCAGCTGAGCTGTCGGGGGGAAGCTAGGTTTCCTCCCAGGCGAGAAGGTGAAGTAACACTTGGAGAAGAGGATTCTCTGCCAGAGAAGGGAGATGGGGGTGCGGACTGTGAAGACACATAGGATGAGAGTTGAGGATTAGTGAGAGATGGGGCCGTGGGAGTGTATTCCGGGGCCTTATGGGAGCAAGCATCGGAGTGGGAATCTTGGATTTCTGATGAACAAGCATGGTGAGATAACCTTGTGACGAAGCTTGTGCTGGAAATCAGTCCTAGGCAGCGTCCAGCGCAGACTGTGGTGCTGCCACTAGTGTGAGTCGGGAGAGGGCTTGCCAGGCACGCGCAGAGCTCTGGTGCCCGTCCTGCCTCCTGTCCCTGCAGTGGGAAGGTCTGGGGAGAAGTGCCCTGAAGTTCTCCCGGCCGACAGACTGACTGCTTCACTGACCACGGTCCCCCTCTGAAACTGGGGATCTGTGGTGCCATCTGAGAGAGAAGGGAGAGGCCGGGGAGGAGAGACAGGCAGGAGATATCCTGATAGCAGTTTTCAGCCTTTTCAGTAGGTTGATCGGGAGTTTTAAATACTGCTTTTTTCAGCATCTGAACATTGCCCCCGCTCTACTATGGTATTTGGATGCACTATTTATTCTTAAATCCATTTACAGCTGCAAAAGTGCTGAGTTTGAAAGCAGAACATTTGAAATGGACCCAGCTGTTTAAAAAGATGGATGCTTATCAAAGAAAGTATTGGTGTTGGTTTATGAACAATAAGGCATTTTTTCCAACCAGCTTGATTATTCTTAGAGCAAAGGGATGACAGGGAGGCTCTCCATTGCAGAGAAATGTATGACTTCACCCAGACACGGCTTCAAATGAGCAGTTTCCTCCCACGGTCCTGATTCCCCCGCAGCCCTTTCTCCTGCTGTAGATCTTTTCCAGTTCTCACAGGTGGCAGCCAGAGCTGAGCCGCAGAGCCTGTCCCCTGCTCCCCTGCATGGGTCCCTCTGACCCTGCCATGGGAGTTAGCTCACACGCATCAGGCATTGTTGCCTGTATAAACTGGTGCTTTCTGAGAGCTAGTGGTGCAGACTTAGGGCAGAGCTGTTTCTCTCCAGAAGTTTAATACACGTGGATGTATATTCATTACATTTGCTCTCCATTTAGTGATTACAGCACATTCACTGATGGAATGTTCACGTGTTAGTGATGAAACCTTTCGATGAGCTCTGATAGACCAGACATTGTGTTCCCTGGCATCTCTCCTGAACAGCGTTTTCTTTTCTTTTGGTGCCCGCCCCCCGGATGTTTTCACACAATTCCAGGTTTTTAAATGATCCCCCTAGACATGGATAGATCTCTGCAATTCTTAATTCTAGCCCAGCCTTCTTATCCAGGTTAAGCCTCGTCCGTTGAGTGGTCTAATGGACATTTCCATCTGGAAGTCTCACCGGCTTTTCTGTCAGTACATAATTCTAATAAATTTTCAGTCTGTTTTCTTGGACTTCTAAGTAGAAACCTGTGTTACCTATAGGAAACAGTAACTTAGTAATTTCCCAACAGTTACAGCTTTTTTTTTTTAAACCTCCTTGTGTTGGTAGGAACTTCTAGAGTAGCGTTTCCTAAATTTGGCTGAAAAGAGCCAACTAGGCAGCTTATTAACTTTACAAAATGCCAAGCCTCTACCCCTGGGAATTTTATCTTAGTAGGTCTGGGTCGAGGCAGAGGAGTCTGCTTTGTTTTATTTTAAAAGACAAGTACTCCAGGAATATTAATTAATCAATTAATTAATTAAAAATCCTTAGGTGAGTTTGGAAACTCTGTTTCAGAGCTGTGGTGCGTAGTGGTGGTGGTAGTCTCTGGCTCCTGCCCTTGGTGTGTTTGTGTCGGGGCTGGTGTTCGTCCACTCCTGGCTCCCCTCCCACCTTGACCTGTGGCCGTGCCCCTGTGACAACCTGTGCAGATATTGGTTACCCAGGTGTAGTCACATGGTTGGCGACCTAAGCCAGGCAAGGAGCTCTCTGCCCTGGTAATCCTTCCAGAAACATTTCTTGGGCCTGCTCCATTCCAAACCCCAGAGAGCGGGGCTGTGCACAGATGTACACACGGGTCTTCTTGGTTTTCCCACCCCCAGCCTCTCTTTCCTGGGCCTCTGCATGGCTGTCAGTCCACTTCCACGGGACTCCGTGCTCTGCTTCTTTTTGTTTGAGCTGACTAGACCCTTTGTTTGCCCAAACCTGAAGTATCGGTCACACTTGCTTGTGCTGTCCTGCCGAGCAGCCGGTCACTACCTTTGAGCCGGAGCTGTGGCCGCTCAGTGTACACTTGTAAGCCAGGCGGTTTATTACACCCCGAAGTTCGCTCTCGTGGAGTCATGTTTTGAAAGCCTTTACAGTTATGTCTTTGGTCTGGGACTTTTATTCATATGCCTGACTCACAGGCAGCCCTCCACAGTGCTGAACTGTTTGTAGGTGCGTGTTTCTGTCTTTGAGTCTGTTGTTCAGGCTGCTGTTTTCCTTCTCTCCTCCCCACTTGGCCTTGCTGCCTTCTGTGGAGCCTCTCCCATTCGGCTTAGCAGTTGCCTCTCTCCCTGGTCCCCCAGGCTGATGGATACTTCTGTCCGTGCTCTGCTTTGGCAACCGAATGCCCCAGCCTGCTTGGAGAGTCTGCTCATTTGTCTGTATATGCCGTCACATCCCAAGTCCTCAGTATGTTATTAGCCCTTATACCTCAGTGTTTATTAAGGAACTTTCTAGAAGTTGGCATTTCCTACTTGTTCCAGTTTTTAAACCACTTTTGATCATGGACGTGTTCACTTTAGGCCCACCCAACACCTAGTGATTAAGATCCAGTTCTGGAAGGAATGTGGAGAAGAGTACTCTAGAAGATTCTTGGCAGGAGCGTGAATGGGTACATTTGAAAAATAAAATTTTAAATGACTATAACCTTTGACCTGACAATTCCCCACCTAGGAATTCTTCCATAAAAACATTCGTACCGAGTGTATTAGGGTTTCTGTATGAAGCTATCACATCAGCATTATTTGTCATAGCCTGCACCCCCCAAAAAAGGAAATGGCTAAAATATCCAATAGTAGCAAAATCGTTAAATTTGTTATGGTACATATATAACTTTATTTACAGAATTCTGTATATGTAGCAGTCAAAATAAGTGAAATCTATTTTTGTGTACAGATACAGAAGGAAGTCTGTAATACGTCCCATTCTCCTTTCTCCTCAGGAAGAACTTCTATTTTGATTTTGTTATTTAGTATTTATATTCATATCTGTGAGTTTTTTTTGTTATATGTATCATTGTGACTATTGAAATATACAGCATTGTTTCTTATATTTTAAACTTTATCAAAATAGCATCATAGTGCATATATGTATTTTTTCCCACAGCTTCCTTTTTACCTGCATTATTTTTTAAATGATCTCTGTGTGTTGATATGTTTTTTTTTTCTTTTTAAAAATTAACATATAATGTATTATTTGCCCCAGGGTACATGTGTGAATCATCAGGCTTACACATTTCACAGCACTCACCATAGCACATACCCTCCTCAATGTCCATAACCCAGCCACCATATCCACCTCCCCCCTATCCCCCAGCAACCCTCAGTTTGTTTTGTGAGTTTGAGTCTCTTATGGTTTGTCTTCCTTCTGATCCCATCTTGTTTCATTTCCCTCCCCACCCTCCACAACCCCCTACCCTGCCTCTCAAATTCTTCATAACAGAGAGATCATATAATAATTGTCTTTCTCTGATTGATTTATTTCGCTTAGCATAATACCCTTTAGTTCCATCCATGTTGTTGCAAATGGCAAGATTTCGTTTCTCTTGATGGCTGCATAGTATTCCATTGTGTGTGTGTGTGTGTGTGTGTGTGTAGTTATTTTCATTGCAATTTAGAATTCAATTCTGTTAATATACCACATTTTGATTTATTCTATTGATTGACATTCAACTTGTTTCTGATTTTCTACATTTCCGAACAAATTTTTAGTGGATTTTCTGGTACAGGTCATCTTGTGCAGTGTGGAGCTTTTCTAGGGTCTCTTTTTAGGGAGTGGAATCCCTGGTTCAAGGGCCTGTGCATCTTCAGTTTTACTAGATATTTCAAAATTACTTTCCAAGATGGCTTTACCTCTGTATACTCCCACCAGCAGTTGTACGAGCTTTGTATTTATCTACATCTTCATTTATAAGGACTATATTACTTTTAATTCTCTTATGGAGCAGCAAAACTCTTAACATATTGTTTGAAGAAGATGGGACTATGAACTGCCAGTTAAAGCTACAGAGAAAGAAATTTCTATCCATGGTATCAAACTGATGTTTTATAGGGCAATCCACTACTCAGTGCAGCATTTTCACTGTTTATACTGTGAAAGGTGTCAACTCCCACATAAAATTGAATACTTTCCACTCAGATCAGCTCGTTAGGACAACTCAGGAGCAAAGTTCAGCCTTGAACTGTGTTTTTGTCTATATGCATTCACAACTTTTTCAGGTTTTTTTTTTTTTTTTTGCTTTCTTTTTTAAAAAATTTTTAATTAGCCAACGTACAGTACATCATTAGTTTCAGATGTAGTGTTCAGTAATTTGTAAGTTGTGTATAACACCCAGTGCTCATCATATCACATGCCCTCCTTAACGCCCATCACCTAATCACCCCAGCCCTCCACCGACCTCCCCTCTAGCCACCCTCAGTTTGTTTCCCGTAGTTAAGAGTCTCTCATGGTTTTTCTCCGTCTCTGATGACTTCCCATTCAGTTTTCCCCTCTCTTCTTCTATGATCCTCTGTGCTGTTTCCTATATTCCACATGTGAGTGAAACCGTGCGATAATTGTCTTTCTCTGATTGCCTTAGTTCACTTAGAATAATCCCTTCCAGTTCCACGTTGATGTAAATGGTAAGGGTTCATCCTTTCTGATGACTGCGGAATATTCCATTGTATATATGGACCACATCTTCTTTATCCATTCGTCTGTCAGTGGGTTTCTCAGTTCTTTCCACAGTTTGGCTGTTGTAGAGACAATTTTGTCAGTTTTAATTTACTTGCATTTAAAGTAGCAGTTATTTGTGCTTCGAGATTGCTACTGTCACCCCCAGGGTTGGTATGTGGGGAACCATAAATACTGCATTGGTGATCATGGCATACCTAGGAATGTCAGTCTGTTGATGTTGAATTCCTGTAAATCTGTCTTCTTTTTTCACCTGAAAGAGGAGCCGAAGCTCTCTGCTGCTCAATCCAAGATACTGCTATCCTTTATGCAGCTCTTACCTCATCTATTGTTGGACCAGTTGGAATAGCAATGGTTCCTTTTTTTGTGGGTTAAGAGGTTGTTGTAACTTACAAGTATATTTCAGAAGCCATATGTGAACTAATTATATTTTATCCTTCTAACCACATTTTTATAACTGTTAGAGAGCTAATACTCTTAAATCTTGGAAGAGTAACAAAAATTACATGGATTATATTTCTCTCGTACATTAATCAATCAAAATTATAGTTTTGCAAATTAAGTTAAACTGGGGCTTAGAAATTCGAATTTTTTACTTTCTAAAGCAGTTATTCTGAAGTCCAAAAATAATATATCACAAGGAATATTACAGAATTTTCAAAATAAATTTTTATTAACTTTAAAGAAGGAAGTGGGTATTCCATTTCAAGGTGGTAGAGTGAGGGTCTGCTATAGCTTTTCCTTCTTGTCCCAAATACTTAGAAATGATACATTAGAATTTAAAAAATAATCTACAAGTATGCTAGAGTGGGGAGAAATGGAAAACCCACGCTAGGCCCTAGACTATGAAGAATTCCCATGCAAAGCACATGGGATCTGTTTGCAAAACACAACCTTGGTCCAAAACAAGGTTAAGAAAGTATTACAGCTCAGGATCAGAATAGCATCTGGAAGAACAGCGTCTACTTTCACTTGGGAGTAGTTGTTATAGGGAGCTGTGAAGGGCTCAGAGCAAGTCGAAGAGTGCTTGGTACAGCTGAGTGGTGATGGAGGTGTCTCGAGCAGGTGTAGTGTCCACAGGAACTGGGGTTGGAGAGACAGGGTTGAGTTCCAGGTGCTTGATGAATTCCAGGAGAACAAGAAGCTCCCATGCTCACAAGACTAGGTACAAATCTTTTCCATGAGGTGGTACCTCCTGTCCTTCCTTAACTTTCACTGAAAACACTCCTCCCCTCTGTGTAGGCAGGGCACATGAATAGACTGTGTGAACAGAGCCTTGATGACAAAGATGAGCACTTTTTTTCCTTTCTTTCTTTTCTTTTTTTTTAAGTAGACTACACACCCAGTGTGGGGCTTGAACTCACAACTCTGAGATCAAGAGTTGCATGCTCTACTGACTGAGCCAGCCAGGCATCCCAAAGATGAGCACTTTGCTAAACATCACCAAAACCAAAAGGAACACAACCCTGCAGAGGAGATAAGAGAATACTTTATCTGAGACATAGAATTAATAGAATAAATAGAATTAGATTTTATAATATGTATAGTTGAAACCTTGGAGAGAGATGGTCAGTTATATTTTATCTACCAAAAATAATTTAAGTATTCATCTGGGAAATTAAAATTTTGATTATCAAAGTGAGATTCATTAAGCGGGCTAACTGACAGTTTTTCCAGCTGAAGAGTCAATTTATGAGCTGGAAACTTGAGCAGAAAAGTGTTCCTAAGCCCCTCATGAAAAGACAAAATAATAGAAGAGAAAACTAAGACATGGAGGATAAATGGAGGATTGCCATCTAATGAGAGTTCCAGAAGGAAGCTGAAGAGAATGCAGAGAGAGATAGTTAAAGAAATAAAAGATCCAGTTTTGAGATGGTTGACTAAACACATACTACCTCTCTCTCCTTCTGCACCAGACCCATAGAAGTGATAAAACTTTAAGTTAGATGAATAAATTCCCTTTCAAGAGGGAAAAGAAAAAAGAATATTCTAGACCAGAAACCATAAGACATCTTTAAGCAAAGGAAGTATGTATTAAATGAGAAGTTGCAGAAAGGAGCTGCTCACACTGCCTGTTTGAGGTCATCGCTATTGCCATGACCCGGAAGCTGCTCTGCCTTCTTTGTCAGAACAGATTCAACATGAGGTCCCCTGACCAGAAGGCCACCGCTGGCTAAGATGGCGACTGAACAGTCCTGCAGGAGATGTTTGCATGGATAAGAACCATGAAAACCCAGAGGAAGCCTAGCACAGTGAAATATAATTAGGAGAACTATATTTTAGCAAGTAGAGCAATGAGAAAGACACTTAAAATATAAGTCAATTTAATTTCCTTAGAGGACCAGGGCTAGACTTTCATGCTTATTACAAGAAGCAGAAGTTATGAAATAGTCAACAATGATGAAAATGAAGAATGTGGTTGTTGAACAAGCTATAGCCTGTTGGGTAGGCTGTAGCAAACAGGATATAGCTGAAGAACAAATTAGTGAACTAAAACAGGGTGAGAAATTCAAAGCTCAGCATCAAGAGACATAAGAGTTTGAAACAAAGGTTGGGGGTGAAAGTTACAGTATTTATCCAATAGGAGTTGCAAGTGAAGAACATGAGCTGAGAAGTTTGAGCCCTTAGGTAGAAAGAGCCTACTAACTGTCAAGAAGAATACATTTTAAAAAAGAAACAATACAAAAACAGCACCTATCTGTATTGTGAAGATAACAATGAAGAGAAATTCCTAGGAGATACCAGACAGAAAAGACTGAGAATCCAAATGATATTAGACTTAATCGCTGGTGTTAATAAAACAGTAGCACAATGTTTTCAAGATGCTGAGAGAAAATAAATTGGAAGCAAAAATTCTCTCCCCCTGAAAACTGTCTTTTAGTAGTGAGGGTGCTATAATAACATTTTCAGACTTGAAGGACCTTGACAGCCTTTTGCTGAAAGAACTAATTCAAAGAAACACTGCAATAGGGAAAAAAATGAACCAAGAAGGTAAGAATAGGATACAACAAAAAAGAGGAAGCAGATAAAGCAAGAAAACAATGTTAAATCTTAATAAATATTGGTTGGGAAGATGACTTTTAGTAAGTTGTAACTTGAGTCAGCCAAGAGAGCAACATGGAATTATCAGACCAGATACTGGATTTAGGCCAGTGGTTGAGGTTTAGTGCCCCCATAGCGTGGGGACCCATTAAAGATGAATAGAGAACTGATATTTTTGTAAAGGCTGGGACTTTAGAATGGCAGCTTCCTTGGAAAAGAGGGACTAGAAATATTCCACTGGCCCGGAAAGGGTACAAATGAGACTCCCATACAAAAAGCAATTCCTGCTAAAAGTGAACTCATTATCAAAAATTGCAAGCTCAATTATGAAATACTCAGCAAGAGAATCAACAAGTAGGAGCTTTAGTGTGCCCAGATCTTTAGAAAATTCTACATTTAATAAGTTAAAGGGGTGACTGGGTGGTTCAGTTGGTAAAGTGTTAGGTTCTTGATTTCTGCTCAGGTCATGATCCATGGTTGTGAGTGTGAGATAGAGCCCTGCTTTGGGAGGGGGGGTTGTCCATGCTCAGCGGGGAGTCTGGTTGTCCCTCTCCCTTTGCCCCCACCCCTGCCCGCTCCCATGCACTCTCTCTCTCAAATAAATAAATCTTGGGGCTCCTGGGTGGCTCAGTCGTTAAGCGTCTGCCTTCGGCTCAGGTCATGATCCCAGGGTCCTGGGATCAAGCCCCGCATCGGGCTACCTGCTCTGCAGGAAGCCTGCTTCTCCTGCTACCATTCCCTCCACTTGTGTTTCCTCTCTCGCTGTGTTTCTCTCTGTCAAATAAATAAAATCTTTAAAAAAAATAAATAAATAAATCTTTAAAACGTTAAAGATGTAGGTTAAGAAATAGTGACATTTTAGAAAGGAACAAGTCAATTTGAAAAAGGACCAAATTGAACTTCTAGAAATAAAAAAATATTAAGGCTAAAGAGGGGTAAAGTGGGGCACCTGGGTGGCTCAGTGGGTTAAAGCCTCTGCCTTCGTTCGGCTCAGGTCATGATCCCAGGGTTCTGGGATCGAGCCCCGCATCAGGCTCTCTGCTCGGTAGGGAGCCTGCTTCTCCCCCTCTCTCTGCCTGCCTCTCTGCCTATTTGTGATCTCTGTCTGTCAAATAAATAAATAAAATCTATAAAAAAAAAATAAAGAGGGGTAAAGTAGCAAATTAGAGACAGCTACAGCAAAAATTAGGGCGTGGAAAACATCTGAAGAAATTAACCAGGATATAGAATATTGAACACAGATATAGGGAAATGGAAATATGAAAGGCAATTAAAGGGTAGAACCAAAAGATCAACTTAGAATTCTGTACTTAGCTAATCTGTTCAAGAGCAAAAAAGAAAAAAGATCTGTTTCTGGAAAAAGTCTTAGTGATTTTACTACCAGTAGACCATTGCTGAAGGAATAATAAAATATGTATCTTGGGGGGGGAATATATATATATGTGTGTGTGTGTGTGTGTGTGTGTGTGTATATATATATACACACACACACACACAGACATATACACACACACCTTGGGGAAAAAATGAATTGAAGCAACAGGAAGAAAAGGGATACAAGAAGAAATGGTACATGGTGGAATTGGTAAACGTGGGTAAATGTAAATGTGAGTAATGTAAATGAGTGCTATGTATAAGATAATAAGTGACTAATTTTGGCGGGTTTAAAATAACATGCAGCTAGAGAACTAGTCAACTCTGACATGTAGTTGAGGCAGGAGTAGAGGTAGAGGATTTTAAGTTAGAGGATGAGGATACAGATGCTAATGAAGATCACAGTTGGTATTCATCTTAAGATTGTGGAGGTTCCTGGCTTGTCTGAGGATTTAATAGGCTTATGTTTCTGCTTGGATCTCCTCAATGGTGGCTTAGAGCTCAGGATGATGGACTCAGAGTAATTTGAGGTGAACATGACAGGAATGGCCTCCGAGGCCCCAGTCCTGAGCTTCTTCCATTAGGCCGTTGTGCTCCCGAGTGCCAGGGCCTGTCAGCATGTGCCCTGAGCCGAAGCTTGTGCTGTGGGAGCAGTTTGCTTGAGGCTGATTGAAGATACCATCATCAGAGCTCAACAAAACATTTTTTCAGACTGTCTTACTTAGTGCCTAGTCCACAGTTGTCTTAAGGAAAGCAAGTTTTAGCTCTGGCAGAGGAGCTCACAGTGCAGCGGTAGGAGCACAAGCCACGTCTCACTCCCTACCCTGGAGTCTGCCCCATCTCTGACTCAGCCGGGTTTCCCTTCCGTGACCTCCACAGTGGTACTCGTTGTCCCCCGTCCGTTGCTGACTCCTTGTGAGAATGTCTCACTGTCCTGGGCTGTCTCTCCTAATCCCTGTGTGTTCTTTCTCTGCGTAATTTCACCTGTGGAGGGCTCGTTGTGCTGTGAAAAGAATGAGACACACCTAGTTTATAGGAGCTTTGGTTTCTGCACCTATCAAATCGACACTCTTAACATCTAATTGATAAGACTATTGGAAGGGCTAAATGAGCCTTTTTGTGCAAAGGCCCTGTCAGGTACGGGACACTATGTTCTTTTTTTTTTTTTAAAGATTTTATTTATTTATTTGACAGAGAGAGATCACAAGTAGGCAGAGAAGTAGGCAGAGAAGCAGGCAGAGAGAGAGGGGGAAGCAGGCTCCCTGCTGAGCAGACACCCCCATGTGGGGCTCGATCCCAGGACCCTGAGATCATGACCTAAGCCGAAGGCAGCGGCTTTTTAACCCACTGAGCCACCCAGGTGCCCCGGGACACTACGTTCTTAATAACCTTAATAACCATCGCTCCCAGTTCCAGACAAAAACCAACAGAAAGCAGCCACTACAAAAGTAGACTCAAGGGGTATGATTGACAAAAAAGGGAAACAAAGTAAAATGAGAAAAAGAAAACAAAACCTAAAAAAGTAAGAAAAGGAGGCACCTGGGTGGCTCAGTCGTTAAGCGGCTGCCTTCGGCTCAGGTCATGATCCCAGGGTCCTGGGATCGAGCCCCGCATCGGGCTCTCTGCTCTGCGGGAAGCCTGCTTCTCCTGCTACCATTCCCTCTGCTTGTGTTCCCTCTCTCGCTGTGTTTCTCTCTGTCAAATAAATAAAATCTTTAAAAAAAAAAAAGTAAGAAAAGATAAAAAGGGCATACCAGGGCAAAGTACCAACCAAAGAAATTCAGTGAAACTATATTAATCTCAGAAAAAAGATTTCAGGGCAAAAATCATTACCAGAGAGGCTAAAATGGTACGTTTTACAGTATGTATGTATATTTGGTCACAATAAAAATTTTTTTTACCAGATATAGTTTGCCAGAGGTAAAAAGATGCAGTTAACAACTCCACAGAAATACACATTTACTAATGTAGCTATAAAATACATAAATAATATTAATAGGGACACAAGAAGAAATTGAAAAATACATTATTAAAATGGTAATTTTAACACACTTCTCTCAACAGTCGTTAGAATCATTAGACAAAAAAACAGACTATAGAAAATTTGAATGTGTCCAATAATTAATGATTACACATTCTTTTCAAACACACACAAAAGATTGATCATGTTAAGGAAGCCTCAAAAGAGAATTAGTATCACATAGACTCTATTCTGTGACTATAGTGCATTTGGCTTAGGGATCAATGAACAGAAAGATGACAAAAAAAATCAGTAGATTGGTTATTGAAAGTTTAGTTGACACTGAACAAATTCCTAGAACAGCCTGACTTACCAAAGCTGATTCAAGATGTAATAAAAAACCCAAATAGTATAATCATTAAAGAATTTGACTAAGCATAAAAGCTTTACAAAGTAATCAGTCAGACCTGAATGACTTGATATGAGTTTCAACCAGCATTCAAAGAAAAGATGAGTTCCGGTACTAATGTAAAACTTCCCAGATTCCAGAAAAAATAATGAGCATTCCAATTTCATTTTTTTTTAAAGATTTTTTATTTATTTTATTATTATTTATTTATTTTTATTTATTTATTTATTTATAACCTGACCAAATTCATAGATTGATGGATTAAGTCCATATAATTATTTCACGACTTACATAAAAGATTTAATAAAACCCAATAACCATCGATAACTTAAGCACACACACAAATACACCAAAAAAAACCTTCAAAACAAAAAAAACCTTAGCAACCTAATATAAGATATTTATAAAAACTGGTCGTATCTATTATATTTACTGGTGAAATGTTGAAATTATTTAAGATTATAAATTAAACAAAGAAGCTTGCTGTCACCACTTCCATTTAGCATTTTGTTGGTAGTCCTAAGCAGCATAGTAAATACAAAAAAGATGTTTGAATTGAAAGGAAACAAAATTGTCATTATTCGAAGGTGACTGTCAGTATAGGAAGTCTAAAGGAATCTTCAGTTAAATCAGCAGAGTTGAAAACTCTGCATCAAAGGACAGAAACAGAACATGGTGAAGAGGCAGATGGTAGAACGGGAGAAAATATTTGCATATCGTGTATCTGATTAGGGGTTCATATCCAGAATATAGAAAGAACTATAACTCAACAACAAAAAACAAGTAACTCAATTGAAAAATGGGTTAAGGACTTGAATGAACACTTCTCCAAAGATGATATAAAAATGGCTAACAAGAGTATGAAAAGATAAGTGACATCACCAAGTAGGGAAATGCAAATCAAAACCACATGAGATATTCCTCACACCTATTAAGATGGTTATTATTTAAAAAAAGAAAAAGTGTTGGTGAGTATGCGGAGAAATTGGAACCCATCTTTGGTAGATTGTAAAATGGTGCAGCCACTGTGGGAAATGGTATAGAGGTTTCTTAAAAAATTAAATATCAAGGGGTGCCTGGGTGGCTCAGTGGGTTAAAGCCTCTGCCTTCGGCTCAGGTCATGATCTCAGGGTTCTGGGATCGAGCCCCGCATCGGGCTCTCTGCTCAGCGGGGAGCCTGCTTCTCCCTCTCTCTCTGCCTGCCTCTCTGACTACTTGTGATCTCTCTCTGTCAAATTAATAAATAAAATCTTTAAAAAAAAATTAAAGATCGAATTACCAACAATTCTACTTCTGGTTATGTACCAAAATTGAAAATATAGTCTTGAGATATTTATACACCCATGTTCATAATAACATTATTTGCAGCAGCTGAAACTTGGAAGCAACTCAAGTGTCTAATGGATAAACAAAATGTGGTGTACATATATAATGGAATATTATTCAGCCTTGACAAAGGAAAGAAATTCTGGCACATGCTCTAACATGGATGAATCTTGAGGACATTATTCTAAGTAATAGAAGCCAGCCACAAGAAGGCAAATACTGTATGATTCTACTTACATGAGGTTATCTAAAGTAGTAAAATTCATAGAACCAAAAAGTGGACTAGTGGTAGCCAGGGGCTCAGGGGAAGGGGAAACGAGGAGCTGTTTAATGAATATAGAGTTTCAAATTGCCAAGATGAAAAAATTTTGGAGACTGGTTGCACAATGTGAATATATTTTACTGAACTGTACACTTTAAAATGGTTAAGGTGGTAAATTTTATGTATATCTTACTACAATTCTTTTTTAAAGATTTTATTTGAGAGAGAGAAAGTACAAGCAGGGAAAAGGACAAAAGGAGAAAGAGAAGCAGACTCCCTGCTGAGCCGGGAGCCAACCATGGGGCCAGTCTCAGGACCCTGAGACCATGGCCTGAGCCTAAGTCAGATGCTTAACCGACTGAGCCATCCAGTCTCCCATTCCTATAATTCTTAAAAATAAAGTAAAATAAGAGCAGTGTTGCTGGTTACAAAATTTGTATAAAATAACTAGACATGAGTAAGAGAGGTGTATAGATCCTTTATGGACAAGAGTTTAACTTTATTGAAAGACATTAAAGAAGGCTTAACAATACGAGAAGATGAACGTTGGTGAAAGGACTGTTCAGTATATAAAAATGTCATTTCTCTCCAAAATTGATGATTTCCCATCGAAATCTGCACAGGATGTTTTGTGGTAAATGACAAACTCATTTTAAAACTTAGGTGGTGGGGCACCTGGGTGACTCAGATGGTTAAATGTCTGCCTTCAGTGCAGGTCATGATGCCAGGGTCCTGGGATCGAGTCCCACATTGGGCTCTCTTCAGCAGGGAGAGAGCTTCTCCCTGCTTCTCCCCCTTCTGCCCCCCCTGCTTGTGCTCTCTCACTCTTTCAATCAAATAAATAAAATCTTTTAAAAAAATAAGTGGAAATTCGAAGAGTCAGAAATAATGAATATGCTCCTAAAGAAAAATATAAGGTGCTACTTAAGAAGATATGAGAAAGCTGCAATTAAATCCATGTTACACTGTATGGAGATAGAAATTGAATAATGAGTAGCAAACAAATGAACTGTTTACTAAATGATCCTGTGGCAACTGATTACCTATAAAGCATAAAATTGGATTCTTTCCTCATACCTATCAAAAAAAGTCAGTTCTAAGTAGATTCAAATTAAGGATAAAGGGAAAAACTATAAAACTTTAGAAGACAACGTGGGACAATATCTTTATGACCTCAGGGAAGGAGCATTTCTTAAGATATAAAAAGCACAGAATATAAAGGAAAAGATTAATAAATTGGGACTACAGTTACGGTAAAGATATCTTCATCAAGGGGCACCTGGGTGGCTCAGTCGTTAAGCATCTGCCTTCGGCTCAGGTCATGATCCCAGGGTCCTGGGATCGAGCCCCGCATCGGGCTCCCTGCTCCTCGGGAAGCCTGCTTCTCCTGCTACCCTCCCCTCTGCTTGTGTTCCCTCTCTCGCTGTGTTTCTCTCTGTCAAATAAATAAAATCTTTAAAAACAAAAAAGCAAAACAAGCCTTAAAGTAGAAGTTATTTGTGAGACATAACTTCCGTAGGGTTAAAATACAAAAAATATAAGGAACTCTTACGGGGCGCCTGGGTGGCTCAGTGGGTTAAGCATCTGCCTTCAGCTCAGGTCATGATTTCAGGATCCTGAGATCGAGCCACTATGTTAGGCTCCCTGGTCAGCGGGAAGCCTGCTTCTCCCTCTCCCTCTGCCCTGCCCCTAGCTCGTGCTCTCTCATTCTCTCAAATTAATAAATCTTTAAGAAAAAAAAAGTTTTTTGTTTTTTTTTTTACAACTACACGTTGTAGTGTTTCAACGTGGTGAAACACTACACCAAAGATAGGACTAGATAGGGAAATCCTTTCATAGAAGAAATCCAAATGACTTGTAAACATTCTAAAAGATTATCAATCTTTTTGGTAATCAGGGCATTGCAAATTAAAACCACATTACCGTTTATCACCCACTAGATTGGCAAATGTTAAAATATCTGACAATAATAAGGGTTAGCCAGAATGTGGAGATTTAGGAAGTCTCTCACACAGCTGGTAGAGTGGAAATTAGTGTAATCACTTTGTAAGAACAAGTTGGCAGTGCCTAGTAAAATTGAATGTGCATAACTCACGATCGGGTAATTCCACTCTGCTGAAACTCTTACACATGGCCGCCAGGAGACATGGACAAGAAAGTTTACAGCAACACTGTGAGTGAGAGGGAAAAGATGGAAACAACTCAAATGTTCATCAGCAGTGGAATGGATATATAAATTATGATGTAATTAGGCAATGAAATACAATCAGTTGGTGAAAAAATGTATGACTTACAGTTAAATATATCAATATGGATGACCTGTAACATAATTTTAAGTGAAAGCAGCAAGTTGCAGAAAAAATACATCTAGGTCTATATAGATTTTAAACATGTGTTAAATCATGTATTATTTGTACATAATTGCTGAAATAATAAAATCAAAGACATGATTAATACAAAATCCAGGATCTAGGTTACCAGGAGAGGAGCAGGTGTGGTGCGGGAGGGGGCTGTTAGCCTAAGATCCCGCAGCAGACTTCTGAGTGACTGCCATATTTCTCCTTCTCAGGCAGAATAGTGGGTAGGTGGGTATTTGTTTTATAACTTTTTAAACTGCACGTACACATTTTACACATTCTGATACAGTTTTTAAAAATTGTAACCTGTAGTATTTTTCCACTTGATCTTAGCCAAAAGGCCGAGAAGCGATAACCTGTAGTATTTTTAAGAGATGGTAGGACATGTTTTGAAATTAGGTAATTAGGGAATGTGGATTATTGAAGATGCACAAAGCTTGAAAATCATCACCTAAGAGTCTGTTGGGAGGAGATTGCCTTTTTCGGGTTGAGGCTTCTCCATGTGTTTATTGGTTTGTGAGTCCAAGTGATGGGAAAGGTATAGAGACGTTGAGTGGTATCTCTGGCACAGTGGCTTAAACAAGGTCTGTAGAAGGCACCAGTTCCTGCACCCGGGCTGCTTTTCTTCTTCCTCACTTCTGTAAAGATTTAGGGACTGACTGCCATGTCCTGGCCATTGTCCTAGGGGCCCAGGAAACAGAAAGGTAATGTGCCTCGCTTGGAGCTTCTAGCTGTTTTCAGATTCATGCTTACAGATTTGGTTAATCTTAGCCTCCTAAACTAATGAGATAGCAAAATTCACTTCAGGTCCATATCATAATTTACTCTCTGCTATCTCTTTAAGGAAGTAATTTATTCATCTATTTAGACAACCTAGTTGAATGCATTGTCTTTAAAATTTTCTGATTAATATATCCTTTTTGGTCTGGTCCTAGCCCATTTAATATTCCAATTCCTGTATATATTTATTCTCGGTTTTTTCCTTTTCTGTGTGTATCAAAGCTCTCGATATGTTCTCATTCTTTGTAATTGACTTTGATGTATTATTTTTACCTTTCTGTGTAATTGACTTTGATGTATTATTTTTACCTTTCTGTCTATATTTTTGAGACTCAAAGTTGGATCTTTTCTTAAACCTTGACTTTAAAGCAATGTTTTCAAAAGCATTACAAGCATAGTGCTAGAGACTATAAGGTGATACAAAGGGAAACATTATTTATTTTAATAGTCATGTGATTAATTTATTTTATCATTTTATTTTAAATTATACACATGAAACCCGTGATTTCATGGCTGTTTTTGCTCACGATGTAGCTAAAGTAAAGTCTTAATGATAATCCATCTCACATAGACTGTATGAATTAATGGCCCAGCTGGTTCTCAGACACAGCAAAATATCATGAAATTAATACACAGACTACAGATTCGCGTTTAGTTGTAAAGGTGAATCAAGGTATTTTCTGATGTCCTCTGTCTCCTACTTGTGTTGTCACTCAAAAAATAAGCTCATATGGTTTGGTCAGGAAGAGGCAATCTAGAAAATTCATCTAGGAAAATTGTTCAAACAACCTATTGTCATAGGACAGGGTCTGGGACTATAAAGACGAATAAGACGTAGATCCTACCTTTCAGGACTGCCAGTTTCACAGAGATGAGCACATAAATTAAAAAGTGCACCATAGCGTGGTAAATACAACAGTAGGAACTTGTCCGCGGTAAATGGGTAGCTGGGAAAGGTGTCTCTGACCTACGGAGCCAGAAGGAAAGTCTGCCCAGGGCAAGGCTTGCAAGTGGGCTCCAGAACCGAGCAGGAAATTGACAGAAAAATAGACCGGCAAAGGGCAGCGTCAGAAAGGCCCGCACCAAGGTACCGAGACCTGCAGGAACACGGCGTTTGGGCCAATTGAGCAGCTTATCACTGATGCCGGTGTGAGGACAGGTGGGAGCCGGATAGGAAGGCTTTTGTATGGAGTGTGATGGTTTGTGTTTAGATCTCATTCCATAAGTGATTATCAGCCTATGAGAGGTGTTAGGCAGAGAAGTGACAGAAGGTCTGGGGACAGTGTAGAAAACAGGAGGATCAAGTTACATTTCAGCCTGTCATCTGGTAAAAGGAGGCTATGGAGAGCACTTAGAGGGAATGTTTAGAGTTTCTGCTTTGTTTAGCTTTATATGACTTTTAGGAAATTAGATTACATTTAGATTTTGCCCAGAATTTAAAGTGTTGAAGGGGTTAGTGGTAGGTGATTTGGAGCCAATATATGAAGTTTCTGGAGAAATTGATATTATTCAGTCTGTATTGTTAAAAAGGTAGTAACTTTGCCTACATAGTCATTGTTGTCTTTTTTTTTTTTTTTTAAGATTTATTTTAGGGAGAGTGAGCCAGAGAGTGCGGGGGAGGAGAGGGAGAAGAAGAGTGTCTTAAGCAAACTCCATGCTGAGCACAGAGCCCGACGTGGGGCTCAATCCCATGAGCCTGAGATCAGGACCTGAGCCGAAATCAAGAGCCAAATGCTTAACTGACTGAGCCACCCAGGCGCCATGTCTTTCTCTACATAGTCTTTTTTTTTCCCCCTTAAAGGTTTTATTTATTCATTAGAAAGAGCACAAGCAGAGGGAGAGGAATAGGCAGAGGCAGACGCAGAGGGAGAAGCAGGCTAACCACTGAGCAGGGAACCTGACAGGAGGCTCCATCCCAGGACCTGGAGATCATGATCTGAGCTGAAGGCAGATGCTTAACCATCTGAGACACCCCTCCCTACAAAGTACTAAAGACAAAGACAGTTTTGCTCATTTGTGTATTTAACACATGCAAGCAGCATATAAAAGTTGAGTGGAGATGCAGTATTGATAAGACACACAATGGCAAACGAGTTCTGTTTTTCATTTAGAGTGGTACATATAGTAATGCACTGCAGAGCGAGTAGAATGAAATATTTACACCTTTTTGCAGTTAATATCCTTCTAAGGAAATCTCAACAACCGTATTATTCAAAGAGAATTGGGTGGGCAATAATATCAGCGTATGAAGAGCCTCCTTTATATATGGATTTCCGATGTGAATGTTCTAAATAACTTAATTGTGACACAACTTCTGTGCATATTTACTGTTAAATCTGAGACTCACTAGTCTTTGGATTTGCTGTATATTGTTCTACCTTACAGGGAAATGTATTAGTATGCCAAATTACTCTTGTACCTTCAGCATATCTGAATTTATAGTCACGGGTCTGATGCTGACTGCCTGTGAATGTGAGGGCACTCATCTGTGTCTGTATACGTAGCCAGACCCTTAGCACCAAATGTTCTGCCTCACGTTTATTTTCGGAATATTCTCTTAATAGGCACGTTTTGGGATGTGACTTAGTCAGCTAATTTGCTAACATTCAAAAGCCACGAGCTCTCAGCATTATCTTAGCCTTTTAGTATTTTAGTCCAGCAAAAATTTCTGACTCTGATTGGGAAATTATAACATCTTACCAAAAATGATCCAGAAGCATCCAAAGAGAGAGAGTTCATGCAAAGGGTACAGAGAGATGTTCCAAAGGAAAGTTAACATTAACTTAAGAGTGCATAGTAGAAATGAGGGAGTAAGCATAGAAATGAAGGACCACAAGTGACCTTGGAACAACTGTAGGTTCTTCTCTATAAGGCCACATAATGTTGATTACAATGCATCTTAGTTTTTATTTCAAAAAGATTTTTTCTGCAGTTCTTGTCACCAAGTTCTTCTGAAATTCTTTTTCATTCTTTTGAAGATTTAATTTCTTATTTCCTTATTTTCTACTTTGACACAGAAATCCCCTGCAAAGAAGCTGAGCCATGCAATTAGTAAATCTTTGGGATGTGTACCCACCAGAGAACCCCCGCATCCTGTTTTTCCGGAGCAACCGGAGAAGCCGCTTGACCTTGCAAATATAGTGTAAGTATACACCTGGATATGGATGTGGATTATACTGAAATGGAGACCTTGCTGAATCCTTTTGGATCAGAACCAACTTCACCTAACATGAACACTTTTCCTTCTGGTTTTTACTTTACTTTTGGGGAACGCAGGGCTTCAAGATTTCATTTCTGTAAGTCACCATAAATATTTATATGGAAGCTCAGCTGCTGAGCTCAGAAGCCTAAGTAATGTAATGATCTCAAACAGAAACTTTAATTAATATATTGAAGAGTAATTATTGAATTGGTTTTAGCAAGGTTGCCTTTTTTTGTTTGTGTGGTCTTCACACAAACTTGTGTTTGTGTGCTTGTGTGTATATCAGTGGTAGAGGTCGCTTCTTCTCTGCAGCAGTAATACCCATAGTTATTTTTAAAATTAGTTCAGGCAACATGGAAATGAAAATCAACTTCAATCGCTTCTTTGTATTGAGAGAAAATTAGGAAACATAAGATTGTATTCTGTAAATAAAACTAGTGTTTTATTTTTACTTTCTTTGAATATTCATGCTAAGTTAAAGAAAGCTAGACAGGAACAAAAAAGAGAAGTAGAGAAAGAGGAAGAGTAAGGAGAAGGAGAAACAAAGAAGCATTAAGATTCAGCCTTTAAACTAAGATTCTTCACTCTGAATTAAATGGTGATGTTACGTGTCCTCCTGGATAAAGTCAGTAGCATTTTTGTTTTGTTTTGTTTTGTTTTTAGGGGGGGGCAGGGGCAGAGGAGAGAGAGAAAGAAAATCTTAAGTAGGCAAACGCCCAGCAAGGAGCCTGACACAGGGCTCGATCTCACAACCCTGAAATCATGACCTGAGCTGAAATCAAGAGTCAGATACTTAACCAACTGAGCCACCCAGGCACCCCAAAGTCAGTAGGTTTTTGATCATTAGTCTTTCTTAGATGTTGACAAATTTTTCTGTTGGAGCAGACATCTGTTTTCTTTTACCTCCCTATAAAACACTTAGGGTTCTTGATCTTTTATTTTCTTTTCATTCAGTAATTTAAAGACTTTTATTGAAATAATGCATACATATAAACTAGAAATTTAATAATACAGAAAAACATATAATAAAATGCAGCACATCTTCCCACACTTCCTCGTGCTTTGTCTAGGTTTTTGATCTGTGAGAACTCTTTGCATTTGAATAGTAATGTTTCAGAGCCATTTATTGGATAACCCATCATTCCCCCACTGACCTAATGTGCCACAGTTGTCATAAGTGAAGCATCCAGATGTGCGTGGTCTGGTTCTGGGCTCTCCTGTTCCTGTGGCCCAATTGCCTGCCTTTATGGCAACATCATACCATCTTAGTGACTATAAGGGATTAAGTAATGTTTTTAGGAGTATCTTGTCTATTCTTTGCCCATTGCTCTTCCATATAAATTTTAGAATCCACTTATTGAGTCCCTCATAAAATTTTGTTTGGATTTTGATCAGGGATTCATTGGATCTAAAGATCACACTGGGGAGAGTTGATGTCTTTATAGTATTAATCTTCCATGTCATGAATGTGCTCTGTCTTTCCATTTATTTAAATGTCATTTTGTAGGGGCACCAAGGTGACTCAGTCAGTTAAGCAGCTGCCCTCAGCTCAGGTCATGATCTGAGGGTCCTGGGATTGAGCCCCGCAGCAGAGCAGAGAGCCTGTTTCTCCCTCTCTCTCTGCCTGCTGCTCTGCCTACTTGTGATCTCTCTCTCTCTCTCTCTGTCAATAAATATATAAAATCTTTTTTAAAAAAATAAATAAATGTCATTTTGTGCCTTTCAGTAAAGCTTTATAATTTTCCCCAGAAAGGTATATACATTAGATTAATTCTTCTGTACTTTTTTTTTTTTAAGATTTTGTTTATTTATTTGACACAGAGAGAGAGAGAGAGATCACAAGTAGGCAAAGAGGCAGGCAGAGAGAGAAGGGGAAGCAGGCTCCCCACTGAGCAGAGAGCCCAACGCGGGGCTCGATCCCAGGACCCTGAGAGCATGACCTGAGCTGAAGGCAGAGGCTTTAACCCACTGAGCCACACAGGCGCCCCAATTCTTCCATACTTTTAAAGATTCTTCTGTACTTTTGTTGATGTTGCAAATGGTGCCTTTTTTCCCCTACAGTTTTTTTGAGATATAATTTACATGCAGTAAAATGCACTCACTTCAAGTGTACAATTCAGTGAGTTTTGGCAAATGTATACAGTCATGCAAATGGTATTTTCATGGAATTATGTTTCTCAGCAGTGTATTGCTGGTATGTGGAAATGCAGATTGTTTCTGTATCTTAATCCACTATCTAATCATCTTGCCTTTTGTACTCATTAATTCTAGTAATTTGTGCTCAGATTTTTTTGGATTTCCTATAAATAATTACATCACCTGCAACTAATGATAGTTTTGTTTTTTCCTTCCCACTCCTTGTAGTTTTAAATATTAATCATACCTTTTTTTTCCCTTTTGGTCTTCTTACACTGGCTGAGCCTCCTGTGCAATATTGAATAAAAGTAGTTTGGTTGGCTTTCTTCTGTTATTGCTAATCCCAGAGAGACAGCTTTCAGTGTTCATTTAGTGTGTTATTTGATGGAGGTTTTGTAGAAACTGTTTATCAGGTAAAAAGGACTTCCCTTGTGTGCTTCATTTGCTAAGAGGGCTTTTTTTGGGTCATGAATGGATGTAGAATTTTATCAAAGACTTTTCTGCCTTGACACGATCATGGAAGTTTCTTTATTCCATTAATGTAGTGAATTACATGAATTTTTTTTAAACAGCCATACATTCCCAGAATAAACGTAAGTCAACTCTCCTTTTAATACACTCCTAGGTTTTGTTTGCTAATGTTTTGCCTAGATTTTGCTTATGTTTAAAAGTTAAATTGTCCTGTAATTTTCCTTATTTTATTTTGTTTTTAGGACAAAGTTTGCCCAGTTTGTTATCTTCAAAAAGTTGAAGAGCATTCTCTCTTTTTATAAAATTTTTGAAAGAGCTTATTTAAAATTGGAATTATTTGCTATTTCAATTTTTGGTGAAATTCACCAATGACGTTATCTCTGCCAAAAGCCTTCTTTGTGGGAAAATTCTGAACTGTGAGTTCTATTTTTAAAAACAATTATAAGACCTAATTCTTATTTCTTTTTGAGTCACTTTAGAACATTTTATATTTATAGGAATTTGTCAATTTCATTTGAATTGTCAAAGTTATTGGCACAAAGTTCATAACGTTTATCTATGGTATGTGTACTAGTGTCCCTTTTAAATTCCACTCTGATGTATTTGTGGTTTTTCTCTCTTTGGTTTTTCCTTGAACACATCTTGCCATAGGTTTGTCCCGTCTATTGGGCTTCTAGAGGACCAACTTTTGGTTTTGATGATTCTTTTACTGTATGCATTGTATTTTTGAATGTTATTTGTTTCCAACCTCATCTTTATTATTCCTTTTGTTACAGTTTCTTTGGGTTTATCTTGCTACTCTCTTTATAACTTCTTTAAAAATATGATTAGCTTACTCAATTCAGGTTTTTTCCCCCTAATATAAGCATTTTAGGGCTATGAATTGCTCTCTGTTCTCTCTGTGTCCAAGTTTTCTTATGTAATTTTTTAATTCTAAATATTTTCAAAGTTGTGATATGAATTCTTCTGTAAGAATACTATACTTTTGGGGCACCTGGGTGGGTCAGTGGGTTAAAGCCTCTGCCTTCGGCTCAGGTCATGATGTCAGGGTCCTGCGATCAAGCCCCCCATCTGGCTCTCTGCTCAGCAGGGAGCCTGCTTCCCCTTCTCTCTCTGCCTGCCTCTCTGCCTGCTTGTGTTCTTTCTCTTTGTCAAATACATAAATAAAATCTTTAAAAAAAATAGTAATAAAAAAACCTCTTTGCCCTTAAAAAAAAAAAAAAAGAATAGTATACTTTCTTCTTTCTTTTTTCTTAAAATTTTCTTTTCTTTTCTTTTTTAAGTAATCTCTACAGCCAGCATGGAGCTCGAACTTACAACCCTAAGATCAAGAGTTGCACACTCTATCAGCTAAGCCAGCCAGGCACCCAAACAGCATAATTTCTTAATTTCCAAACATATGAGGATTGTCTAGTTGCCTTTTTGTTATTAATTTTTAGTTTAATTTTATTTTGGTCTAATAAGTGGTCCAAACTATTCAGTTCTTTCAAATTTGTTTTGACATACTTATTATATGTAATATATGATCCAGTTTTTATCATGTTCCTAGTAAAGCATGAAAATAATGTTTGTTCTATGCTTATTTGGTTTAGAGTTCATGGTGAGTGAATGTATGTCCGTTGGGTCAAGTTTGTTAATACTGTTGCTCATATCTTCAAAACTCTATGTATATCACTAGGAAATGAAAATTTGTTCTTATCTAGTGACTCTCTTTATTACTAATAATTCTGTTCTCAAATCTATTTTGTTTGCTAAGCATCTTTTAATGTCTTCTGCTTGTAAATGCCTTGTGTAGCTTTCCCCAACCTTATACTTTTAACCTTTTTGTGTCCTTAAGTGTTCAGGATGCTTCTTGTAAATTGTAAGCTGGATTTTAAAAATCTAGTTTGACAACCTGTCTTAACTGGTGAGTTTGGTCCATTTAAATGCATTACTATAATATTGCTGTTACTATAATTAGTCATTATAAGTAAAATTGGCTTCGTTATTACAGTTATAAAAGTATTACTACTGTAGTAATTGGATTTTTTTCTACTATCTTATTTTGTGCTATTTATGTTTTAAAAATTCCCCTTTATTTGCATACCCCACTCTGGTCACTCTTTCTTTGGGGGTAACCATTCTAATATGCTCATTGTATATCTTTTTACCAGTACATATTCTTGAAAACTAGTAGCGTTTTGTACATTCTTTTACAAAATTTATGTCGAGTGGCACTCTGCAGATTTTACCTACCCGTCCTACCCAGCAGCCACCTTCAGATCTCCGCCTCCACATAAAATGCTGCAGTAAACCCCTCACATGGACTGGGGGTCACAAGTTACGTATATCCTGACCCGAGGAAGTGTGTTGGGGAATCTACTTTAGGGTAGACCTTCCATTAACCTCTCCTGTCTGAATTCAGGCCCCATTCGGCTGCCTCTCCCTGCCGTGCCTGAATTCAGAGACTTTCCGGTCAGTTTCACTAGCAAGTCACTTCTAGTTTTTTACCAGGCCTAGAAAAGAGGAGTCCTTGGCTGTGTGGTTTTAGGGAGGAGACTGAAAGAGGCAGGAGGTGTTGTGCTTTTTAGGTGGACTTTCAACCAGTCCTCTTACTGGTAATGCAGCCCCCTCCCCTCTCTTGGAGACACCAGGCATCTCTAACAAGCGTTCCTGATCTTGTCTCAGGAGGACTTTGACCTCAGGTTTCTTCTCTCTATATTGAACCCTCCCCATCTCTAATTTCTGTTAGAAGTTTAGTATGAATTCAGTCTAGGACTGAGAGCTAAGAATTGGAACCTTGAATTTTTGTTATGGATTCTTACCATTTTATATTTGCCTCAGATCTTTTTTTTTTTTAAGAAGACATTGTAGGTCAAGTTGTGGTTTCCGTGTCTTTCCTAATCCCATTACCCTTTCTCTCCCCTTGAGTAGCCCCTAACATTTATTTGGTATTTATTATTGTATACATCTTTTTATACTTCTACCAGATGTTCATGCACGTATAAATTAACATATTTTAAAACTTTATATAAATGGTTATGTTCTATATATATCTTTGTAAGTTTATTACTTTATCAAATAGTATGTTTTTGAGATTTACCCAGTGAATGGCATTCCACTGAATGAGTCTACAGTAAGTGATCCAGTCCCCTATCGACAGACACTGAGGTTGTTTCTAGTTTTTCACTACCACCTACACTGCGCTATGAGCATTCTTATACAGAGACTTTCTCTAAGGTATGAGTGTAGCTGCTGGGTCCTATGTGATATGAGTATCCCATAATCAAGATATAGTAAGTGATAATGCAGTAGAAAATTAACCCCCAAGCCTCATGGTTTCAACACACGGATGTTGGTCACTCATGCGAAGTCCTTCATGGATGGGAAAGACTCCGGAGCAGCTGCACTAGGGATAGTGGTTTAGTGGTTTGGGCTGCTTCAGTTTTTGGCTCCCCACCCTAACGTGAGGCCTGATCCCTGGGGCGGGAGAAGGGGACCTGTGGGGGCTCGGACCCATCTTCCTGTATTCAGAAGTGACACGTGTCATTTCCCTTACAACTCTACCTAACTTCACGGGTATATAGTCTTCCGTGTACACCTAGGAAAGAGAGGAGAACTAGATATTGGTCGCTCTAATAATACATACCACAAGTGTCTTCATCTTTACTAGGTGTTACCATACCAGGTATTACCTAGAACTCAGATTTTATATTTCAAGTATAAATAGGCAAGACAAGGCAAGAATATAGTCAGCAGGCCACTCAGAAAACACAATATAGCTTCCTTTTTAGATTTTGATGACATTTTGAGCAATTAATCCTATTTGGGTTGACTAGACAACTTTTAAAGTCCCTTTCAACTCTGAGTTTCTCTGTTTTGTAGATTTTTCTTCTATATTCACTTGTCATCAGGTCCCAGATCTGGCTATTGTCAGGATCACTCAGCTTTAAAAAGCATAGATTAGGGCCACCTGGGTGGCTCAGTTGTTGGGCATCTGTCTTTGGCTCAAGTCATGATCCTGGGGTCCTGGGATCGAGCCCCACATCAGGCTCCCTGCTCAGCGGGGAGCCTGCTTCTCTCTCTCACTCCCCCTGCTTGTGTTACCTCTCTCGCTGTGTCTCTCTCTGTCAAATAAATAAATCTTTAAAAAAAATAATAAAAATAAAAAGCATAGATTACCAAGTCACTTTTATTCTGGGTTAGGTCAGCTAATCATTATTCTAGGGGTGGCCTGAAAATCTATCTTGAAAAAGTTTTGTAGTGAATCTGATCAAATTACGGAACTACTCCATTAGAATATAAGTGGTTTTAGCTGTATGAACAACAAGCTAATAATTCAATATTAAGCATCCAAAATATGTATAGAATACAATTAAAATATAAATATATGAAGAGCAATTCTTAACCCCTCCTGAGATTTTTTTTTAAGATTTTATTTATTTATCTACAGGGAGAGAGAGCACAAGCAGAGGGAGCAGCAGGCAGAGGGAGAGGGAGAGACAGGCTCCCTGCTGAGCAGGGAGGGAGCCTAATGCAGGGCTCAATCACAGGACCCTGGGATCCTGACCCAAGCCAAAGGCAGCCACTTAACTGACTGAGCCACCCAGGTGCCCTGAGATTCTTTTTTTTTTTTTTTTTTTTGAGATTCTTAATTGTCCATTCATTCAGCAGATATTTATTGAGAACCTTCCGAGTTCTGTGCAAGGTGCAAATGTATTCACAAGGTGTTTTGCTTCTATGCAAATAGGTTTGAGTGAGTGAGATAGCCAGTTTCATAAAGGGCATCGTCTGCTGGCTTCCATAGGAAAGAGTTACAGGTGGAGCTCCTAAGATGAAAAATTTGCTAGGAGTGGGCTGCTGTGCATTTCTAACCATGATTAGGAAAAGGAAGTCTCTGTTTTGTACTTAAAGATGAAGGTGGGTCTCCCATTCGAATGCTTAAAGTAGCAAAATATTTTATTTGAATAGGATCATGATTATTTTAATCATTGTTTTATTATATTAATATTAATTATATTTATTTTAAAGGGTCACTTTTTAGACAAAGAATAGACAGTCACTTGTACTTCGTGAGTCTTTACACACTGTGGGTACTACTTTCAAACACCTAAGTTGCTTATATTTGTTTTACTAAATATCAGTAATCCTGGTTCAGATGAACCCCATCTACTGAGGGGGTTAGGACTGGGGATAAAATCCAAGGGACTGGCTGACCAACATAGTTGACCCTTCCCCTAGGCCACTAATTAAAATTTAGTAACCTCATCCTTTATAGTTGTTGCATGCTTATTTGCTCACAACGTTTAAAAGATGGGACATGCTAGAAAGTCTGACCTTTTCAAGCTGGATCTTTCTCAGAGTAGGGAATAAGGTTTCTTACTAGAGTTCTTAGTTTAAAGGTCAAATTTGTTCATTTTTTCTTTTTTCTGGCTTCCATTTCATGTTTAACATTGATGTTCTCATCTCAAAATTATCTGTCTGTGAAAAATTTCTTATTTCTGGATTTTTTTCTTTTTTGTTGTGGTCACCTATGAGATAGGAATTTAAGGGTTTTTCTTTCCCAAAATGGATAGCCATTTGTCCCAACTCCATTATTTTCCTGCTGATTTATTGCAGTTTTAATTTTGTTTTCCTTTTAGCAATTGATACTCACTTTGACAGTCTGAGAAATAATATAAATCACATATGTGTTTATATCTGTAAAATAATTCTATACAAGTTGTCTTTATGTTATCGTTTGTCTTTATCTTACTGGCAGGCTAAGAAAGGCTTTTGTGAAGAATAGCATTTATAGTGAAGCCTAAAAGATGAATAGAAATTAGCGATGTTGGAAGTGAGTGGAGGAGCATTCCCAGCAGAGGCGGAGCAGTAGGACAGAGAGCAAGGGGCAGAGGTCACCTGAGATTTTGGACATGATACTGAATTGAAGGGTTTTCGATGGGAGAGAGAGAAGTTGAATTTTGCATTTTAACAAATCACTGCCTGCTATGTAGAAGTAGGGAGTGGGGACAAGGGTGAAAAAGAAGAGGCCAGCTAGAAGGTATTTTTTTCAGAGGGCAAGTTAGAGATGATGGTGTTTTGGACTCTCATGGTGGTAATGAGAAAAGTTTGTGAACACATAAGGAATTTTAGGTTTTACCATTATTGCACTCCTAGAAATAAAATAAAAACTCTGGTGGAAATGTGGGACAGGAATTAGAATTAAGTATGAGATACAATATTTTTTAACGTTCATTGCTTACATTTCATGTTGACATAGAGATTTTTCCAGATACTTGTAAATTCAAGATTCAAGTGTTGATATTTCTTGAGCCCCTACAGTGTTCCAAGCACTTTGCTCACCTCTTCTGTGTACATGATTTCATTTAACTCTATGGCAACCTTTGCAATATAAGTACCATTCACCTATAATGGGTCAGGAAATGGTATTGGTGCATTTCAATGACCTGCCCAAGATCACACAGCTCAAAATGATGGCGTTGGGATGGGACTCCACCCCCAGACTCTTTCCATTGCATCTCACTTCCTAATAGGCAGACCCAGTAAGAAATTGTCACAATGGTTCAGTAGTAACTGAACCATATTTGGTTCATTTGAGCCCTGTGGTTCGTTTTACAATCAAGAGAGGACATTGAATAGCTCTATGTTGGTTGATTGAAAAATAGAAGGGAAGCAGTGTGGTATGATAGAAGAGAAACCAGATTAAAAATGGAGACATCTGTTTACTGTAAAGTGGTAATAATAAAACTTAAGTATCTCAGGATATTGTTTAAGGTTAATGTATTTAAAAGTACTTTTTAAAAAAGATTTTATTTATTTATTTGAGAGAGAGAGAGCATACATGTAGGGAGGGGCAGAGGAAGAGGGAGAGGGAGAGAATCTCAAGCAGACTCCACGCTGAGTGAGGAGCCCAACACGATCCCGAGATCACGACCTGAGCCAACACCAAGAGTCAGATGCTTAGACTGAGCCCCCCAGGCGCCCCTGAAAGTACTTCTAAGAGGTTAGGATGCTATAATACTGTATTCTAAACTTTTAAAGTTTTTTCCTCAGAATTAAGCCAATCGTATCACAAAAATGTAACCTTCACAAAGGCTGGGACTCTTGTCTTATTCTTCACTGAGTTCCCAGTGCCTAGAATAGTTCCTGGTGCCTAGGCATTCAGAATGCTTTGAATGAATGAATGAATGAATGAATGAATGAATGACACTAACATGATTTATACAAACAGACATCTACCTCATCCCCTCCTCTGCCTTTTTATGTTTGTTCCTTCAGAAAATGGTATAGGTCACGTACCTACATTAAATCTCCACTAGATGTCAGGCATATTTCCTTAATTGGTTCATTGTGTTTTGTTTTCCTTTTCTGGTGCATTGAGAATATTAAGTAAACAAGGTTTTTCAAATAAACCCCAAATAAAACCAATTCACTTATCATCAACAGTAGCAACTTCTCTTATAAGTCTCTGAGAGAAATTAGTTGTTTCTTTTGGTCAAGGCATCTTTATAAAACTTTCTGGCTCTTGATGTCTGATAGACTTTCTGCTAGCCTAATTTAAGCAATTTGTTGTTGCTTAAGAACTAATTATCTAACCACACAGTCTTTATACCTAATTTCTTTAATTAGTGGTTAATCACTGTTACATTTCAGTTTATGGTTATCTATTTCTGAGAGAAGGCAAAACTTCCCAGTGTTGGCTTAGTGTATTTATTCCTCTGAATTTCGTCAGGGGAGAGAATGACCAGCGTCCCACTGGACACATCTGTGATCAATGTGTTCCCCTAACCAGGGGTTGGCCAACTATAGCCTGCAGGGGAAGTCTCGCCCGTTGCCCATCTTTTGCGGCCCAGGAGCTAATGATGACATTTTTAAATGATCAAAGAGAAAAAATTCTTTTGCATGAAATAGAATAATACTATTTTGCGAAAGTTATACAAAACTCAAATCTCAGTGTCCGTAAATAAAGTTTTGTTTGACAAGCCCCACTTAACTCTTTCGTGCATTATCTTTGCTTTTCTACAGTGGCAAAGTTGAATCTTTGTAACTAAGGTTGAATGACCCTCAAAACCTAGAACCTTGTACAGCATAGGAAATCTAGTCCGTGGTATTGTAATAGTGGCGGCTGGTGACAGATGGGAGCTGCACCTGTGCTGAGCACAGCAGCATGTGTAGACTTGTCGAATCACTGTGTTGTACACCTGAAGCTGATTAACACTGTGTATCAACTATACGTCGGTTTAAAGAAAACAAACCTAGAATATTTACTGTCTGGCTGTTTAGGGAAAAAGTTTTGCCGACCCCGACTCTTAAGGAAAGGTTGATAAAAACTGCAAATTGAGGGACATTTGCGCCTCTTGATATTTTGCTTTTCTGAATGCTCATCACCATCTTTGATGGTTCAGGTTGTTTTTTCAACCCAAGGGTGAAGGTTAATTGGTACCTTCTTCTGTTGAAGCCCTTGGATAAAGTTTGTTACCTAGGAACCAGACTGCCTTATTGTTTCTTGCTGCTTATGCATATATAAATATGTAGCCTGTTTGAAGAGCTGAGCCAAAGTGTGTTTTTTTCCACACTTTGTGTCAAAACAGAATTAACTTAGATAATAAAAAAATCATTATTTAAATTATAGTTATAATTAAACACTTTAATATGACTCATATTTGTTGTTTTAACTGCTCTTCTATTTAATGCTTATTAGACCGTCTATGCATTATTTTGATTTGATCAAAACAAAACTGTCCTTTACTAAATTTCAACTTCATAGATTTTTTTTTTAACTTTAGATGACTATACTTGAAGCATCTTGTGCTTATAGTATTTGCGAACCTTTTGGTAGAATATGAAAATTCTGTTTGTTTTTATTCTTATTCATGATGACTTTAAGTAAATCAGTAGAAATCTTTGAGACCAGTAACAGCATGTGTAAAAAGCCTATGAAATTGTTAAGACTCCGTGAAAAACAACCACTTGTTGAACAACTACTCTATGGAAAAATAACCACTTGTTTATGTTGTTTAGATATTAAAGCACATTTTTGTGATACTTCTTTTAAAATGATGGATGAATCTGGATTTGGAGATAGCTTTTGGGACAGGGATGCTTCTGGTGCTCTGTGCCAAACTGAATGCCTCATTGTTAGCGGCATTTTTTTATAAGCCAAATTTGGGTGTTTTCAAAGAGAGTTATTAACTGGCTTTAAGGTGTATTCCCGAACAAATTGTGGGGTGCTAGAGAATTTATAATGTTAATATATTGGTCTGGATTGAAATTACTGTCTCCCACAGCTGTTTACTGAATATGTATTGTGACTAGGACTCTGCGTGTGGTGCTGATAGAGTCTTATTTGAGAAGATTGACAAGATGATACTTTTCTCGTAGATCACTAGGTGAATCTGATGTTCTAGTCACTTGAAAGAAGTATCAGATTCATTTTGGGTGTCTTGGTCTTTGGAGCTTGAGCCTATTTGGAAGGTTATAATTTTAGCTATTTCCAACAGATAAGTATTACACTTTGACTCTCAGATCATAGCTCATCTGATACTAATTCTGTCCTGCACTTTGCTGTAGATTTTGAAAAACCTAGGCAATGGTGACGTAATCTGCTCACCAGTGGGCCAACAGACACCTTTTATTTCAGGTCTATCTAATTTAATCTTTGGGGAGAAGAAAAACTGCTTTTTATTCTCCTGTTCATATAGCCTGGAATGTGAAGGTTCTTATGGCTCTTAAGGGTCATGACTCATCTGATACTAATTCTGTCTTAACATTTTGCTCAGATGATTTTGGAAAACCAGCACCTGAGGAATACAAGAGATTCTCTTAGAGCTTTGAGCTTCTCTTCATCCTGGTCTGGATGTTGTCTCTTTGGCTCCATTTCAGGTTGAAGGTCCCAGATAATTATTCTCTCCTGGGGTTAGGGCACTTGCCAACCCTGGAGGTCTATCTCTCCAAAAAAGAAAAATGGCACCCAGGGAACGCTGATACTAGGGTCTTGTGTCGTGTAAGGTAATCCTAGAAATAGGATAAAGTTTTTGCCTGAACTTCTGTGTGTTGGGGAGGGGGGCTGCATGTGCTTACGAATCACATGTATGTATATGTGCCTGTGTGTCTGCGTGTACGCACACGCGTGCGGGTGATGGTCAGGTGAACAGCACATGTGGCGATTGATTCTGATGCAGTAAGGAGAAACAGTGTTATTTAATACAATAAAATGCAGGGTTTAATCCTAGGAGGGTAATTATTTACTAGTGGCTGTGACTTTGGTCTGCTGAGTTTCACCTCCTCCCTTGAGATTTTTCTCTCTGTTTACCATGATCCTAAAGTACTGTGCTTCTAAACTCTAAATCTAACATGGTCTAAACACTACCCCTTGGTTTTTTCTCTTTTCTTTTCTTTGTGGTAAATATACATAACGTGAAATTTACCACCTTAACCGTTTTTCAAGTGTATAGTTGAGTAGTATTAAGTGTATTTATATTGCTGTGAAACAGATCTCCAGAACCTTCCAACTTGCAAATCTGACACAACCTATTAACATATCAACTTTCCTTTTTCTACCAACCCGTGGTAACCACTATTCTACTTTCATTTTCTATGAATCTGAGTACTTCAGATAACCTCATCTAAGTGGAATCATGTTTTTTTTTTTTTTTTCTTTTTGTGACTGTGTTATTTCGTGTAGCATAATGTCCTCAGGGTTCATCCATGTTGTAGCCGATTTCAGGACTTACTCCGTTGTATGTATATGGCACATATTGTTGGTGCATGTCTTCATCAGTGGATGTTTGGGTTGCTGTCACCTTTTGGGCTAATCTGAATGATGCTGCTGTGAAGATGGGTGTGAAGGTATCTCTTTGAGACCTCGCTCCCAATTCGTTGAGTTATATGCCCAGAGGTTGGATTGCTGGGTGTTAATGGTAGTTCCACTTTCAGTTTTTGAGGAATCTCTCTAGTGTTTTCTTTTTTATTATTTTTTTTAATTAAAGGTTTTTTATTTATTTATTTGACAGAGATCACAAGCAGGCAGAGAGGTAGGCAGAGAGAGAGGGGGAAGCAGGCTCCCCGCTGAGCAGAGAGCCTGATGCGGGGCTTGATCCCAGGACCCTGAGATCATGACCTGAGCCGAAGGCAGAGGCTTTAACCCACTGAGCCACCCAGGCGCCCCTCTGTAGTGTTTTCTATCGCAGCTGTACCATTTTACTTTCCTACCAACAATGTGCAAGGGCTGCGGTTTCTCTACATCCCCACCAGCACTTGTTATTTTCTCTTTTTTCTTATTGCTGTTTTCTTTAAAGTAGTCACCCTAATGGGTATGAGGTAATAGCTCATTATGGGTTTGCTTTGTCTTTTCTTTTTTAATAGTTTTATTGAGATATAATTCACCTACTTTTGTGAATCCACCCACTGTGACAGTTAAATAACTCTTAGTAAATTTATGTAATTTTGCAACCATCACCATCATCCAGTTTTAGAACATTTCTGCCATCCAAAAAAGTGTCCTGCTACCTATTTTTGGTCAATTCCAGCTCCTACTGGTAGCCCCAAGGCAACCACTGATATACTTCCTATTTCTATGACTTTGCCTTTTCTAGCAATTTCTTTTTTTAAAGTTTTTTATTTATTTGACACAGAGGTAGAGAGTACAAGTGGGCAGAGCAGCTGGCAGAGGGAGAGGGAGAAGTAGGCTCTCTGTTGAGCAGGGAGCCCCATGCAGGGCTCAATCCCAGGACCCTGGGATTATGACCTGAGCCGAAGGCAGCCGCTTAACCAACTGAGCCACCCAGGCGCCCCTCTAGCAATTTCTTATAAATAGAATAATATAACATGTAGTCTTTTGTTCTCTTCTGGCTCTTTTGTTTGGTATGCAATTTTTGAGGCTTATCCATGTTATATCAAGTATCCATAGTTCATTCCTTTTAAATGCTGAAAATATCCCATTGTATGAATATACCACGTTTTATTTATCCCTCAGCAGTTGATGGACATTGGTTCATTTCCAGTTTTTGCCTATTATGAATAATGCTGCTCTGAACATTCGTGTCTTTATGTGGACATTTTTTTTTAAACAAGTTTGTTGTTGTTTTAAAGATTTTATTTATATATTTGTGAGACAGAGAGCAAAAACGGGGAGGGGGGGACAGAGGGAAAAGCAGACTCCCCACTGATAAGGGAGCCTGATGTGGGGCTCATCCTCAGGACCACGGGATCATGACCTGAGCCAAAGGAAAATGCCCAACCAACTGAGCCACCCAGGTACCTTGTTGTTTTTTGAGAGAAAGAGCGTGCAGGTGGGGGAGGAGGTAAGTTTGGGGAAGGGGCAGAGGGAGAGAGAGAATCTTAAGCAGACTCCATGCTCAGTGTAGAGGCTGATGTGGGGCTCAATCTCAGGACCCCGAAATCATGACCTGACCCAAAACCAAGGGTCAGGTGCTGAACCAACTGAGCCACCGGGTGCCCCATGAGGATGTGTTTATTTCTCCAGGATGAATACTTAGGAGTAGAATTGCTGGGTCATACAGAGCATGTTTAACCTTTTAAGAAATCACCAAACTGGGGGCACCTGAGTGGCTCAGTGGGTTAAAGCCTCTGCCTTCAGCTCAGGTTGTGACCTCGGGGTCCTGGGATCGAGCCCCACATTGGGCTCTCTGCTTAGCGGGGAGCCTGTTTCCCCTTCTCTCTCTGCCTGCCTCTCTGCCTACTTGTGATCGCTCTCTCTCTCTCCCTGTCAAGTAAATAAAAATTAAAAAAAAAAAAAAAAAAGAAATCACCAAACTGTTTTTGAAAGTGACTGTATCATGTTACATTCCTGCCAGCAGCTCGTGAGAGTTCCAGCTTCTTCACATTCCCTCCGGTACTTCATTTACTGTCATTTTTTAGATGTTTGATGTCCTAGTTAGTGAGTAGTGGTATGTAATTGTGGTTTTTGTTTGCATTTCCCCAGTGACTGATGATGTTGAGCCCCTTTTTGTGTATAGGCTGTTCGTGTGTCTTCTTTGCTACAATTGTCTGTTTAAGATCTTTTGCCTGTTTAGTAGTCTTTTTGTTTTTTAATAGTTTTAGATTTACAGAAATGTTGTAAAGATTGGGAAGGGAGTTCCTATATACCCTGTACTCAGTTTCCCCTTTTAATATTTCACAAACGGAACAGTATTGATACTAGTATTGACTGGACTCCAGTTCACTGAGGTTTCATTCACTTTTTTCCTGATGTCTTTATTCAGTTGCAGTTCCCATCCAAGATATCACATTACATTTATTCATCATGTCTCCTTGGGCTCCTCTGGGCCGCAACAGTTTTTTTTGCCACTTTATAATTGAGTTGTTTATCTTACTGAGTTTTAAGAGTTCTTCATATATTTGGGTCCTGAGTTCTTTATCAAACACATGATTTGAGAATAATTTTTTTACAGTCTGTGTCTTGTCTTTTAATTTTCTTAATGATCTTTTGAAGAAGCTTTAATTTTGAGGAAGACCACTTTGTCAGATTTTTTTTTTTCTTTTAAGGATTATGCTTTCAATTTCACATAGAAGAAATCTTTGCCTCGGTTGCCTGGGTTGCTAAGTCAGTTAAGCGTTTGCCTTTGGCTCAGGTCATGATTCCAGAGTCCTGACCCTGTATCTGGCTCCCTGCTCAGCAGGGATCCTACTTCTCCCTCTCCATCTGCCTCTCCCCCTTCTCGTGCTTTCTCTTTCTGTCAAATAAATAAAGTCTGTAAAAAAAAAAAAAAAATCTTTGCCTGACCCAGGGTCACAAACATTTTCTCCTGTGTGTTCCTCAAAAATTTTATAGTTTTAACCCTTACATTTTAGTCTATAATCCATTTTTTGTGTTACTTTTAAAGTAATTATGATGGCTAAAAAAAAATGTCCTTGAAAAGTAATCATTCTTAATATTGGGGAAATCTGCTTTTCTTTGAGCTTTATTTCTTCCCAGGCCAAGCCTGAGGTATACCTATAATGGAATTTCATGCAGACATTAAGACTCAGAATTATATTTCATCAAGTGGAATTTCTTTTTTTTTTTAAGTTTAATTTTTTTTTAGTAATCTCTATACTCAGTGTGGGGCTCAAAATCATGTCCCTGAGATCAAGAGTCACATGCTCCTCTGACTGAGATAGCCAGGGTCTCCTTAAGTGGAATTTCTTAATAGAATGTGTATACTGTGATCTAATTGCAATTTAGAATAATCTGAATATTTCTTGGCATCTTTATAGGTCTTTATATTGCCCACTTTTGATTAATACCTGAGTTTAGCACCTACTAAATTAGCCCTTTTCATTTTTCTTAAACCTCAAATCTACCTATGTATTTCTAACAAATTAATCTTCTGAATCACTGCCTTTATCATATTACTTTCCTGTTTAAAAGTCTGTAAAACTCCATTGCCTGTGGAATTAAGGAGGCACTCCTCGTGATGGAATTCAAGACCCTGTGTAATCAGGACCCACCCCACTCTTTGAATCTTATCTTTTTCTGCTAAATTTATGTAGTGTAAAGCCTGTGCTTCAGCCAAACCTACCTCCTTCCTACCCTTTAAAACTTTGTATCTCTTCCTGCCCCTCTGAGCTGACTCATGAACTTCCCAGGCCAACTACTCCCTTTCCTGAATGCCCTTTTTTGCCTCTTTCAGGCTTTTCCTCTTTTGTTTATCCAAGAGCCAAGCTTGATTCTATTGTATCCACAAAACCCTTGAACCCTGAAGCAGCTAACTCATGTGGATCTCTTTTTTCCTTCCCTAAATTCCTTTAGTTCTTGGTTTGTCAGTCATCAGGACACCCAAAGTACTGTTCTTTTCTTTAAGGATTTTTTTGAGTTCGTATTAGACCTGGATTTCTTGAAGATTGTAAGCACCTCCTTTGCACCTTCAACTTCCTAAAGGATGTCCCTTGTGTATGTCATTTGTGCATGGTACATCCCAGGTGTTTGTGGGACTAAACTTCACTGACTTGTTATGATTCTACAGTATGGAGCAGAGTTGTAAATTCTCAATGAATTAGGTTAAATTTGGCAATTTACTTGTAGTCCCTCTCTTCAGGGTCACATTTTGGGACCTAGCTTATTGATGGGATATGACTTATCTTACTGAAGCTTTGGAAGGCAATCAAGGAAAGGCTACTCAGATTGTAAAACTCTGTATTTTTTTATAAGCTTTTGGAGAGAAGGTCTTATTTTACTATTCAAAATAATCCTAGAGGTCAAGGTAAGGACAAAATAGGGCATCTTCTCCTTTGGTAAAGTAACCTTTCTCTTTTGTCTTACTTACTTTTTCCCTTTTGGATAATGTTGATGAATCATCTTGAGGGTAAAACTGCGTACCTTGCCTCCAAGCGTGAATTTAAGGAAATGGTCTGTTGAATTGAATTGAATGATTTTCCTCCTTGGTTTTTCGCTTTTCTTTCTTTCTTTTTTTTATTTTTTTAATTTTTTTATTTTTTTTATTTTTTATTTTTTTTTTTCTTTCTTTTTTTTAAAGATTTTATTTATTTGACAGGGAGAAACACAGCGAGAGAGGGAACATAAGCAGAGGGAATGGTAGCGGGAGAAGCAGGCTTCCTGCCGAGCAAGGAGCCTGATGCGGGGCTCGATCCCAGGACCCTGGGATCATGACCTGGGCCAAAGGCAGACGCCTAACGACTGAGCCACCCAGGCACCCTGGTTTTTCACTTTTTTAATAGAATTCTTTTTGGAACTTAAGTGACTTCTTTTTTCTCTTTAGTCATTTCTTTCCAGCTGTCACCACCTCATGTTTAATTCTGTGTAAGTCCAGCTGTTATTTTTTGCTCGTTTCCTGTGTCTAGTTTATCACAAGCAGAACATTCTTGTTAAGAACTCCACAGAGTTTCTTGAGATGAATATTTAACATCTTCATTTTAAGAAATTGATTAAACTGCCCTTGATATCATCTGTGTGTGAACTTGGACCTTTTGAGAGCTTAAAAGTCTAGAAATGGTATAATATAGTTGAATAAAAATCTTGCTGACAGATTGGATGCAGAATATGAGAGAAAGAGAGAAGTCAATTTGGCCTAAATAACTGGAATAATAAAGATGGAAATGCCTACAGGTAAAACACATTTGGGTAGAATTAGACCTCCATTTGGACATGTTCAGTTTATTTTGACAGCCAACTAGAGATGTCAGATGGCACCCCCAGCTAGCTGATATTTTAAAATTATTTTTTTCTAATATGAGGTAAGGCAATTTTTAATTTATTTTTATTAAGTTTATTTATTTATAATCTCTATATCCAGTGTGGGTCTCGAACTCACCACCCTGAAATCAAGAATTGCATGATCTTCCAAATGAGCCATCCAGGTGCCCCTAAGGTGATTTTTTAAATTTCCAAACATATGAGACTTTCTGGAAGTATTCCTTTTTGCTTTCTGATATTATTGAATTTTGGTCAGAGGTGGTATTCTGTATGATATTATTGATTCTTTGGTAGAGTTGAGATTTCTTTTAGGGGTAAGTATCTGAACAATTTTTCTAAACATCCTGTGTTTGTTTTAAAAGATTCTCAGATTATAGAGTATAGTGTTCTCAGTATTCCCATTAGATCAAGTTTGTTAATAATGTGTGTAAAAAAGATTAATTTAAAAATAAAAATGCATTAAGTGACTATAGATGGAAATGCCAGCTGGCTGAATATTATGGGAGAAGCTTGTGGTAAATTTTCCATTAAGAGCATTAGGTACAGAGGAATTTTTTTTTAGCGATTTGGACAGAAATGACCATGATGTGCTCTGGAGAACTGTGTGATAACTCAGAGAACCTTTTGTGATGACGAAGACGCTTATGTCAAAGATGCATTCAAAGAGTTTGGATGGGGGCACCTGTGTGGCTCAGTTGGTTAAACGTCCCAACTCTTGATCTCAGCTCAGATCTTGACCTCAGGGTCATGAGTTTGGCCCCACTTTGGGCTCCATGCTGGATATGGAGCCTACTTAAAAACAAAAACCAAAAAAAGCCCCAAAGAGTTTGGATGAAATTGATTCATGAAAGTGAAATAAAGTTATATTTCTAAATTATTGTGATCTTAAATGTTAAGTAGCAATAGAAGGAAGGAGAGAAATAGAATTAAGTAGAAGTGACTTTCGATGTATTTTTTTCTTTTTAAAAAATAGGGGAAGTGAGGTGCCTGAGTGGCTCAGTCAGTTAAGCATCTGCCTTTGGCTTGGCCATGGTCCTAGGGTCCTGGGATCTGGTCCTGCTTTGGGCTCCCTGTTCAGCGGGGTGCCTGCTTCTTTCTCCCTCTACTGCTGCTCTCTCTCTCTCTCTCCCCCTGTCAAATAAATAAAATCTTAAAAAAAAAAAAAAAAACAAGGGAAGTGACCCCAAATGTAAGATGATCTTTCCTAAGAAAGGATCTCCAAAAACTAATTTGAACATATAAACCTTTAAATGAATTAAGTCAAATGTCTTGGCTTGGGTACAGTGGAGTAAGTTACAAATGAAAGAACACTGATGGATCTAAAAATTTAACATGTTCTAGATGAAAAATCCCCTAGACTCCTTCTAACACACACTCCTGCCTACGGGAGCATTCTTTAACTTCTTGGGATTGCGTCCATTTGTCATTTTTCCCAACCTTTGTTACGGGGGCAGAGGGGAAATCGGGACAGTGAAGACCTCGAGAGAAGAATCTGTAAGAGTAGATTACAGCCTGACTTTCTCCGCCAGGCATTCTGACAGTACAGGGGCACCAGGTGTGCTGCTCTTGGCAATCAGAGACAGGGGCTAGATAATAACTCAAAAGCCTTCATGATCAGTTGCTCAGTCCTTGTACTGGTTATGCTTTTTCAAAGCTAAATAATTTCACATATGAATTAGGGATTTCTGTGTATCTAGAAAGAATAATGGATAATTGAGAAATATCTGTGAACCTTTGAACACATTTCTCTAGGTTGAAATTGGGAAATATGTATCCTGCAACTTGGAAGATTGTTTTGGCTATTTTATTTTTCTTGTATTTCCATATGAGCTTGTTTTATTCTTTTTGATGTTTTGTTCTTTTTGATCCTGAGTGTTTTATTCTTTTTGATGCTGTTGTAAATGTAATTGTTTTCTTTTTTTTTAAATTTTTTAAAAGATTTTATTTATTTATTCGACAGAGAGAGAGATCACAAGTAGGCAGAGAGGCAGGCAGAGAGAGAGGGGGAAGCAGGCTTCCTGCTGAGCAGAGAGCCCGATGTGGGGCTCAATCTCAGGACCCTGAGATCATGACCTGAGCCGAAGGCAGAGGCTTTAACCCACTGAGCCACCCAGGCACCCCTATAATTGTTTTCTTAACTTCGTTTTTAGATTGTCCATTGCTAGTAGATAGAAATGCAAGTGATTTTTTGTATTGGCCTTTTGCCATATGACTTTATTGAACTTATTAGCTCTAATAGTTTTGGGGAGGATTTGATTGTTTGTTGGTGGAATTTTTTAAAGGCTGCCCCCTGTTTTTTTTTTAAAAGATTTTATTTATTTATTTGACAGAGCGACACAGCGAGAGAGGGAATACTAGCGGGGGAAGGGGGAGTGGGAGAGGGAGAAGCAGGCTTTCCACTGAGCAAGGAGCCTGATGTGGGGCTCCATCCCAGGACCCTGAGATCATGACCCGAGCCGAAGGCGGATGCCCAACTACTGGGCCACCCAGGCGCCCCTGCCCCCTGTTTTTTGATGGAATTTTTAGGGTTTTTCTATATGTGAGATGTCATCTACAAAGAGAGGTAGTTTTACTTCTTCCTTTACAATTGGGATATATTTTCTTTTTCTTGCCTAATTGTCGTGGTATACCTTCACTATGGAATGATAATTTGGCTGAATTTAGAATCAGAATTTAAATTAGAATTAGAATTAAATGTTTCCCTTCATTCTTTGAAGATATCATTCCTCTAATATTTTGTAGCCTCTATTATCTTGTAATCTGATAACAGTCTGATTCTCCCAGCTTTCTATTGGCTCTCTCATATTTTACTGGTAACTTTTAGGGTTTTCTTTGTAAGATTGGCAATATGAAGTATTACTATAATCCATCTGGCTATAAGCTCTTTTTTAAAAATTTATTTCTATTTAATTTAATTTGTTTTAATACTCAAAGATTCTTATTCTCTAAAGGCTCATATATTTCATCACTTCTAAAAAATCCTTCATTCTCTTTGGTCTCTTTGGAACTCTGAGTTATAGACTTTAAAACTGGAATTAGCTCTCACGTTTGTTAACTTATGTATATAAAAAAAGAAAGTACCATCGATCTCTTGGTGGAGTCAGTCTTGTATTCAGCCCGTCTTTGGAGTTGGGTTTTTTTTTTTTTAATCTCAATAATTGTGATTTTCATTTTTAAAATCTCATATTTCTTATTTTTTAGGCTGTTATGGGTGCTATTGTATCCCTTAGGTGGCTGAGGATATTAGATATGCTAATTTTAAAGACTTTTACAGAGGTTCTTTTTTCTCTGAATTTGCGGAGACGGAGGTGGTGGTGTTGGGTCAGGTCTTCTGTCTTCCTCGGAAGCTGCCCGCCGTCCTCGTGTGGGGGTCGTGGCAGCTCAGCACAGCCCTGTTCACCGCAATGCCGCCTTGTTTATTTTCTTCCTTGGGGGGGGGTCTTCATTTTTCTTTTTTTAGGTTTAAAGAGAATTTCTTTTTTCGCTTTGTTTCTAGCAATGCATGCATCAGTTTCTTTTTATCTCTTCGAACCGTTTTTCTTTGGTGCAGGAGGGTGAGCGCTCAGCATGCGCTCCGTCTGCCACCTTGAACCAGAGGCTCCCCACTACTTCTTAGCTCATTTTGAATTCACTGTCATGGCACAGTCTTCAGAGGTCTCCGCGTGGCCTTTCCAGCAGAGAATTTGACACACATTTAATGAATGATGTGTGGTTCTGTATTCCCCTTGCAAACTCCCTAATGTGTTAGGACATTTCAAATTACTTTTAGATTCTTTTGGCCCAGAAATTAAATACCAAGTCAGGCGTCGCCGGCCTGATGCATTTAGTCGTTCTGTCCGTACGGGAAGTGCTCAAGCGTGCGCCTGAGCCCGTCCTTCGGTCACCGTCACACCTCCTGCTCAAGCATCCCAAATGGGCTGTTAGCTGTCCTTTGAATTCCTTGTCTGGACATATTTCTCAGTTTAAAATTCACGTGAGTCCTTCATCAGTGTGCACTTTTAGGTGTAGCGTTGTTTCAAGTAGATTAGAACTGTAAGTAGAATCATAAAACTTCATTCTGGAACCGGTATTTGTTGAGCCCCCACCGTATGCCAGCCATGGCGTTAGGTTGTTGGGTGTGCAGTGTGAACTCGGGGCCGCGGCAGACCCGTGGCCCTGCTCTCAGAAAGTTGGCAGCCTCTTAAGTGAAACCAAACAAGAAGTCAGTGCTAATTACATGTAACTGCAAACTGGTAAGTCCTGGAAAGGAAAAGAATGGGATACTCTGCATGAGTATAAGAGACTTCTCATTTAAATTTTGTATTAAGGAAAGGGATTTTCAAGCTTGTTGAAGAACAGCCGTGGACTCTTTTGTTTATGCCATTTATGTGGAACGGAAGTGGAGCTGCTTTACTGACGTGAGGTTGGAGTCCAGTCCTCCTCTTGCTCTCCTCCGTGGTTACTGAGGCACCTCGTGGAATCCTTTGATGCTCAGAGAGCACACGTGGAAGCCACTGTTCCCAAACCAGCCCCTTTCGTTTCACAGACCAGTTAGCTGAGGCCCGGAGGGCTTCATTGTCCAGCATCTTGCGGCTCCCTCAGTCCGCCGAGTGCCAGCATCAGAACGAGAGCCGACCTCTCCCAGACGCGCGTTCGTTTCACTCCCCACTGCTCTGGGTCCCCTTTGATGTGTTTTATTATAAAATTAACGTACTTCAGCCTCTGCTGTGCTGTAGTTCTTTTTTCCCCCCTTAAATTAATTTTACCCGTTGCTGTTCACATTGCACTTCCCATTCTGTGCTCTGCTCCCCTTAGTATATCCTCAGAGTTTGTGGCCTTGGAAAATATCCCACTGCTATTTTATTTTATTTCTGACATGTCATAGAAATCAACTCTTTCATTTTCTGCCAAGAATTCAAACACACACATCCGATTTATTCTTTAGGCTTTTAAAATTGTTATCAAAGTGTTTATATTAACCTGCTAGCATTCTGATTTGTTGGGTCGTTTTCTCTTGCCTCTTCATTTATTTCGGCAAACGATAGACTTCTCTGCCAGGCACTTCAGTTGTTAGTCTGGGTTTCGTTTTGACTTCCTCCTGTTTTTAGTGTAATACTTGTGTATCTTGTACCATTTTTGTTTTACTGTGGCGAAAAAGTTCAGGGCCTGGGTAGCATTTTTGCTTGGACACTTAGGAAGCGTAAGGAAGTGGTAACGATGAAGCCGGCCTGGGACCTGGGGTGTCTGGGCGGTGAGTGCAGAGAGGAGGGTGTTTGTCCTGATTTGGGAGACCAGTGGGGAATCAATGACTTGGAGCGGAAAGGCACGCGAGCGCGGTACTTGGGAAAGTGATGGCAGCCCTGCGAGATCAGATGCGTGACCATCTGAAGTTGTCTGGACCCCAGCGGAGTAACAGAAAACTGCCCGATGTTACGTATGTCCCGCCCGCCAAGGGCTGCCCACGGTGATGCGGATGAGCATGCAGACAGGCGCAGAGAGATGGAGGAGAGGAAAGGGATCGGAGGGTACGGGATGACTCGGAGCGGCCAGGACGTGCTCATCCTGTGGGTGTCCCGCTGGCGGTGTCCCTGAAAGCCGAGCTTGGGCTCACACTGTACCCCTCGTGTCTCGGCTGCCCTCTGACGAGCTGCCCTTAGGAAGCGGGGAGCTCTTGACGTCCGAGGGGGAGGTAGACACCGTTGTCTGTTTCTTTCACTCTGTGTTCCCATTAACTGCTGCCACAAAACAAAAAACCAAGCCTTACCAGTTCTCCCTTCCTCCCCACCCTGCCTGCCTGGACTGCTCGGCAGCCACGGTCCAGCAGGCTGCTTTCCTCTGAGGCAGCAGGCAGTTAGGGAGGACGTGGGGGGGGGGGGGAACGCTCCATAAGGCCCCGTCAGAATGGAATTGCTGGCTGCCTGAATTGGGTCAGTGATTTGCAGCAGAACTTGGATTCTTTCGCAAGACGTGTGTTTCATGTTTATGCGTCCAAGGAGAGGTCCCTACTCTGCTACATCTGCCTTTCTGTCCTCGGCTGCGTTCAGCCGCTTGGCGGGCTTGCTGCCGGAGCGCGGACGTGTGTTCGCCTTCTGGTGAATTGTTCTCCCGTACCTGCTGTCCTCAAAATGCTCCGTGGGATAAACTACCTTGTGGAGAAGACTCTTCGCCATGTGATTGTTCTGTTTCCTTAGAGACAACAGCAGTGAAACGCACTAGATGCCATGTCCATAGAGAAAGAAGAGGCATTTGCTACAGAACGTAAAGGTTTGATGGCTTTTCCTTGCCTTTGTGCTTTTGCTGCTTGAGCTGCTGGGCTGATGATGATCGTGTTTATTTTTGGCAGGATGCAGGAGCCTCTGGAACTCCCCAGGCATTTATTATAAAAAGGGGAAGCCCACTGTATCTTGTTCTGTCTGGTTCATGGTAAAAATACCTGAGAATCAGCTGTCTTCTCTAAGAATGTATCAGTTTCCATTTTTGAACGCAGATTTCATAATAACTATATGAGCAAGTCAGGAAATGACATTGTTGCATTAACCTCTCTGTGAACAGAAACTTGTTAAAGTATTTAAGTTGCTATCTTTTCTCGTCTTTCTAGAAATACAGGAGTTGACATCTGCGTGAAGTATTGACTAGTTTCTCTCTAAGTTTAATGAATAAAGAGAACAAAGAAGGAGGGATTTGGCATGGAAAGATTTTTAAGATAAAATAGTACATTTCTGTTGATTTAGTTTTCTGTCTTATAGACCCGTTCCCTGCTTTTTCAATAGAATAATGTTAAACTGAGCAACAGTACTAAATAATTGGATAATCCAGTCATTCATTTTGCACTTCTGCCATTTTCAAGAGTTAGAGCAAGATATCTGAGTTCCTCAGGGTGTTTCTAGCTGCTGTCTGGTGGTGAAAGTTCTGTATAAGAATGTGTTTGTGGTAAACCTTTCCTTCCTGAGAAATATTTCATTATAAGTATTATACCACAAATGGCTATGATGAACCTGCTAGAAATCAAAATTGATGCTTGTGTGTCTATTGGAAGGTCTTTTTTACATTGACGAATTAGTTGCAGTGTGCTTAGATTAGTAGTTGGTTTGGAAATTTAAATCTCTCTGTTGGTTCAATAGTAGTAGTAAGTGACCAATATCATAAATGTACTAAGCTAGAAGTCAGAGAATCTTCATTGTAAGTATGTAACATTATATTTATACTACATTTACCATATCATATGTTGGTTTTTTTTTTTTTTCTAACCTTCTGGTTTTCTAAAAGGCAGTTTTGTTTGTTTAACTTCTTTGCTTTGGCAGATAACCACAGAACACAGTGGGGTAACAGGGGACGGTTGGTCTGGTATAGAGAAATAAAGAGAAAAACATCACACTCCTCAAGGAGCACAAAAATGATCCGCCCTTGTCATAACTGTTGCCAAGAGGCAGGGTGCTTTTTGAGCGAGTAATAGAATCACAGAGAGGAAGGGGATCTTGGACTCTGCCCCCTTTCACGTTCCCCCAGAGCTGTAGGTAGTATGCCATTGTCGTACATCATTGCCGCTCCCGGAGATTCTCTTCCTCATACTGGAGTGATTAGATATACTGTCTTTCTTATTAGATCATATATTGATTCGGTATGGGGGTCCGTGACTGGTTTTGTAGACTACTAAATTTTGGAGGGTAATGACAAAGAAGAGAGAAACACATCCTGCCTTTATCCTGTAGCAGCGCTCATCTAGGCTGATGACCCCAGCAGAGATCCCAAAGTGCCTGGATCCTGGACACTGCCACTTAACACTTTACTTTTGAAGAAAGTTAATCTTTATGTAAGTGAATATTTTTCACTGATTTGCTCTGCAACCTTTTTTTTTTTTCTAGAAACAATAACCTCTTAAGAGACTTGGTCGTCTCTCAGCCCTGTGTGCTATTCTAACCACCAATGAAAGCACTGGGCGCGCTCGTGTACCAGAGCGGGTTTCTGGGGATTTCCAGTTGGAACGAGGGAAGAGGTTTTGTTCTCCAGTGGTGAGGCTACCGTATTAGGCAGAAACTATTTCGTGTTAAGCATAAAAAGCCACGAGATCTGTATAGACTCAGACCCAAAATGAGATCTCAGCAAGGATAAGAGTCAGTGTCCTAATGACATTCCAATGGCCTGGAAGCCAGCTGCACCCCCACCCTTCATGAAGTTTACTTATGAATTTAGTGATCATTTAGTGATGACACACAATAAATTCCTCTTTTTTTTTTTTTTTCTCCCTAAACTACTTCAAGTTAGATTGGAAGCCAGTGGTCCTATTCTTTCATGAGAGCTCTAATCTGAAATTTTCATTTGGACAATACAGGGATGCTTGGTGTAGGATAGTGAGTCTGTGGATTTGAATTACTCAGTGGTTTTAGAACCAGAAAAAAGAACCAGTTCTTATACTGGTTCTGCCACTTACTAATTTGTGCCTTAGAGCACATTAATTCTCTTCTTTGACCTTTATTTCCTTATTAGTGAAGTAGGAATACCACGATGAGTAGTAACAAGAATTCAGATAACGTATCTGAAGACCTAGCTCAATGCTAATGCAATGCTCATACTCAACAAATGTAAGTTAACTGCCTCTTTCCTACCCAGCCCTCTCCCATGATCTAAAAGTAAAGAAATAAATGTAGAATACATAGCAGATCTTCTAATTTCTGTAGGATTTTTATAGCTCTTTTGTTGTACTGGTCTTTAGTTAACTGTTGGAAATAATTAAGTTGTCTTTCTTTGTTATAAATGATCTTACACATCTTTGGTTGTAAATGATAATTGTCAAGTCACATTTGACTTAAGAATTACAACATGTTAAGCTGAAGCGTAAGTGACTGTTGTCATGATGACTGATGATTATGAGGACTGATTGGTTTATAAACTTCTTGTCGCAGAGACAACCTTCCACTTTGTTTTTCACCTTTTCTCAAAGCCCGGTTGGTACTCGACTTAAATACGCTCGACTTTTACTTCCTTTGTATACTGATAAGGTCCTTGTTTCTTTAAATGGAGTTTGTAGTAATCAGAAGGGCTTGATGGAGCTACTGAAATTTCAGGACCATTTCCCTGATAAGAGAAGTGAGAAAGAATGTAACCTTGCCAAGGATAGGTATCTAGGGGAAGACTTGCAAGCAGGGACGGAGAACAGCTTGCTTAAAGGATATGGAAAGCCTGAGTAGTTTGATAGATGAAAGAATAATGTGTTGACAAGGTGAGTTTTGAATTTGTGTTAAAGTATGGTGAAATCTGCTACATGATCTTAAAGATGAGAATAGTATGATCAGAGTGAATAGGGAAGATCATTTCAGAGCAACGCAGGTATCTAGAATTGAAGGCAAACTGCTGGCTACAAAAATGTTTAATTGAAATGATTAAGTACCTCATATGTAAAGTGCTGTTTGGGCAATGATCAAGTAAATGAAAGCATAAGGCATAATAAAATCTTCCCTTTCACACTAATCGTCATAAACAGACCCAAAAATCAGGCAAAAAGTCCCCAATGGTGTGATTGGCAGGTTGCTGTCAAGGCTAAAGAGAATTGTAGGATGGCAGCATTAACCTCTATAATATACAGAAGAATATTCTGGGAGGAAGAGCAAGATAATGAGCAAGTATTTTAAAAAGTCTAGGGCAGGGTTAAGTGTCCACCTATCTGGGTGACTTCCCACAGAAGGAGTTCTGTCAAAGGGCTCACAGAAGAGTGACCACCCTCGCAGCTGCCCGGGATCTCACTTGTTCTCTCAGTCTGCGGCTGGCTTTCCTCATGCACCCCTTTATTCACACAGTTTTCAAGTAGCAATTTTGCTTGAATAATGACATCGTATTTTCACATTCTTGGTTAGAAAGTTCTACCCAAAAAGCGTTTACCTCTGGAGCTGAGTCATCTTAGAAAACCAAAATAAGTAATTACACTCAATGTTGGTCCTGAGCCCAGTGTTAAACTCCCTTTTTTTTTTTTAAATCAGCAGTCTGGCTGATAGAATAGGTAGTTTGCTCATTAAATATATGTAGTTTGTTAGGCTGAGGTGAGGAATCCACAAGATCTTTGAAATTAGGATTAGACTTTAAATTCATCTTAATAATGTAGAGATCTGTTTTTGAAGGAAACAATTTATACTAGCTTATCTCGTTTTTCTTGAGGCAGCCTAGACGTGGTCTGAGTTCTGACAGGCATTCATAATTCGGAGCTCTAATGATGTGATAGCGGAGAGAATACATCACCCCAAAACTATACTCCAGGAGTATGTAGTTTCAGCTTCCTATAGAAACAATTTTTTAATCGACCTATAGAAATAGATTTTTTCCTATAGAAATAATTTTTAAGAACTGTGATCTAACACCGTGCCTTTGTTTTTAATTTATGGACTAAACAGTCTCAGTAAGATTTTCTAAAAGCACAGCAATCAAAGGTAGTAGAGACGCTAAGCCACAGTAAGAACAGGACAAAAGAGCCAGCTTATACTGCCGTGGTTCAGACCCTGCTTCTGCCCCAGTGTGGCTGTGACCTCAGGCCGATTACTTCTCTCTGTGCCTTGGCGTCTCCCTCTGTAAAATAAAGCTAATAATAGTGTCTGTCTCACTGGGGATTGTGAGGTTTAAATAAGTGAATCCTTGGGAAACATTTGAACTGAGTGTGATACGTAGTAAGCACTCAACAAGTCCGGCAGCTGTTGTTACTGCAGACAGTCCATTCGGGTGATTCCATAGTGAAGTCACATATGCAAACTTGCTGTGGCTGCAAACGATACAGACATATTTACCAAATACAACCGCTAATTATGCCATTTCTCCATGCTCTGAGAATTGTCTCACCAGAGTTGAAGTT
>CM053610.1:100736174-100760936 GCA_028646535.1 Procyon lotor
AGAATTGTCAGAAAATTCATGGACCCTTAAGTTCCTTATTTACTATAGACAGCTACTGATAATGCTTTTCGTTTTGGGGGTGGGGGAAGCTTTTCATTTTAGTTTAGATCCCTAGTTACCTGGCAAATGACACTAGTTCTGAAGCACAGTGTTCATAGAAAATTAAAATGGAGTTTAATGGACTATTGGTTCTCTAATAAATGCTTCCAATTTTGTTCCTGCCATTCCCTTCAGAAGACACCCTGGTCAGATTTCCACTTCCTGTTCACTTCCAGAACCCGTTCTGTCAAGGAGACCAGTGCCGCGCGCATGGTTAAATCCAGTGATGACCTCTCAGGCCTCCTCCCAGGTGATCTGTCAGTGGCCGTTGACATAGATGATTGCTCCCTTTTACCTGAAACACTTTCCGTACCTGCCTCCAGGTGTCCTGCTCTTCCTCCACGGCCCCCTTAGCTAGCTTTTCCATACCTCCTTGAGCTCTAAATGTTAGTGTGCCAGAGGGGCTCCCTCACTTTTCTGTTTGTCCTGCCCGTGGGTGACCCCACTCGGACTCGGGGCTTTCGCTGCTGTCTCCATACCAGTGACTTCCAAACTTCTTTTTCGGGCCCAGACCCTTTTGCTAGCTCCGAGCTCATTGGTCTTCCTCCTAGTCAGTACCTTCACCTGGGTATCTACTACAGATCTCACAATTAACCTGTTCCAAGATGAGTTCCGTGTCTCCCCCTACCAAACCTGCCTCTCTTAGTCTTCCCCATCTCAGTGGCAATCTGTTAGAGATTAGATGCTTCCCCCATCTAAGGTGTCAGGTTATTAGATCAACTTTTTCCAAAATCACTGTCGAAGTCTGCCCAGGATCTTGGTATCTCTGACCACTTCGACGGCAGCTGCTGGTCTCCTAGCCACTCATGTCTCTCATCTGGAATGTTGCAGGAGGCTTCTGATTAGCTGCTGCTTCTCCACTCTCTGACAATTCCTCTTCCATAGTGCAGATAATCTTATTAAAGTATAAGTTTAATTATACTTTATACCTGCTCAAAACCCAACAGCAACTTCTCATAGCAGAGTAAAAGCTAAAGCCCTTGTGCTGGCCTGCTAGAACACTGGTACTTTTCAGTCTGTCTTCTAAAGAAGCAATTTTATTTTGTTCTAATTTCTAGTTTGAAATAGACAAACACTTTACAAACGTATAAACATGAGTTACTACAGGGACACCTGAGTAGCTCAGTTGGTTAAGCAGCCAGCTCTTGATTTTGGCTGAGGTCATGATCTCAGGGTAATGAGACCTAACCCCACCACCCCCACCATCCCACATTAGCTCCACGCTCAGCACCAACTCTGCTTGTCCCTCTCCCTCCGCCCCTCTCCAACTCCTGCTCGCACTAACACGCACTTGTGCACACTCTCTCTAAAATCAGTCAATAAAATCTTTAAAAAAATGAGTTACTACAGAGAGAATATCCTCTGGTCATGGTGAAGTAACTAATGTCAGATTAGTTCTCTCACTATAAACTTCTAGAAAACTATTCTAACTAAGGTAACTGCTTTGAGAAATTAGATCACAAGTAGGGTAGGACCATTCTCTGAGGGATAGGAAATAAATGAGGAGAGCCCTATGATTGCCTAGGCTTTCTACTGGGAGGCATTTACTAAAATCTAGTGCTGGAGACAAGCAGGGTGAGCCCTATTTGCTGAGAATAAGGAGAGACAGATTGGAGTTTGGGGATGCTAGAATTTGCCGAGAGGAACACCAGAGGGGAGGAAGCATGCAGAGAAAGAGCTCCATAAACCTACATACAGGTTCCTCACACCTTTGGCTAAAAACTAAGCAGCATTTGCATAGAATGAGATTTCACTAGACCAGCAAAGAACAACGACCTGGAAAGAACAAGAACAACAAAATCCAGACATTCAACAACATAATCCTCACAATTTCCATCATCCAATAAAAATTTAGAGGACATAGGAAGCAGCAGGAAAGTATGTTCTGCAACCAGAATAAAATTAGTCGATATAAAAAGATCTAGAGGGGCGCCTGGGTGGCTCAGTCGTTAAGCTTCTGCCTTCGGCTCAGGTCATGATCCCAGGGTCCTGGGATCGAGCCCCGCATCGGGCTCCCTGCTCGGCAGGAAGCCTGCTTCTCCTGCTACCATTCCCTCTGCTTGTGTTCCCTCTCTCACTGTGTTTCTGTCCAATAAATAAAATCTTAAAAAAAAAAAGTTAAAAAAAAAAAAAGATCGAGAAATAACCGTCATGATGCAATGAACAGAGATGGACTTTAAAACAGCCATGATAGGGGCACCTGTGTGCTCAGTGGGTTAAGTGTCTGCCTTCGGCTCAGATCATTATCTTCAGGTCCTGGGATTGAGCTCCATGTCAGGCTCCCTGCTCAGCAGGGACTCTGCCCCTCTTTGTCTCTTTCTCTTCCTCTGCCTGTCCTCCCTGCTCTTGCTCTCTAAATAAATAAATAAATAAATAAATAAATATCTTAAAAAAGAAAAAAAAACACAGCAAATACCAAAAATGTAAAGTAAAATATTAGCATAATGAGGGAAAAAATTGAAATTGAAAAGAACCAAGTATAAACATAATTGAAAGGTCATGCATGTATATTCTACTTCGGTGACAAAAAAGTTTTAAGTTAAAAAATAGAACTTCTAGAGTTGAAGGACATCATACCTGAAATGAAAAAGTCAGTGGATGGACTTAACAGTATATAAGAAATTACAGAAGAGGGGCGACTGGGTGGCTCAGTGGGTTGAAGCCTCTGCCTTCGGCTCAGGTCATGATCTCAGGGTCCTGGGATCAAGCCCCGCATCGGGCTCTCTGCTCAGCGGGGAGCCTGTTCCCCCTCTCTCTGCCTGCCTCTCTGCCTACTTGTGATCTCTCTATCAAATAAATAAATAAAATCTTTAAAAAAAAAAAAAAAAAGAAATTACAGAAGAAAAAGTCCACTGAACTTAAAGACATAGAAATACAAACTATCCAAAATGCAATGCTGAATAATGAACAGAGCCTCCAAGGCCTATGGGATAGTGGCAACCAGCCCATCAGGGTTAGGAGGAGAGGAGAGGAGGAGGGAAAAGACAGAGCAGAGAAAAAACATTTCAGAAATTTTTTTTTTCCAAATTTCCAAGTAAATTGTTACAAATTTGATGGAAACTATAAACTCATAGGTACAAGAAACTCAACAAACTAAAATCAGGATAAACAGAGAAAACCATACTGAGGCACATCACAGTCAAATTGCTGAACACTGGTGATGAAGAAAAAGTATTAAAAACAACTAGAGGAAAAAAGATGTTATATACAGGGGGGAAAAGATAAGATTTTGAAGTGATTTCCCATTAAAAATAATGCACACAGGGTGCCTGGGTGGCTCAGTCGGTTAAGCATCTGCCTTCACTCAGGTCATGATGCCAGGGTCCTGGGATCGAGTCCCACATTGGGTTCCCTGCTCAATGGGGAGTCTGCTTCTTCCTCTGCCTGCCACTCCCCCTGCTTGTGCTTGCGCTCTGTCTCTCAAATAAATAATAAAATCTTTAAAAAAAACAATGCACGCTAGCATTTGAAAGTAGTGAGAGAAGCTGTTTTTATTCCTTCTAAAATACATAGATTTCCTAGTTTTATCGACTGAAAAATTCTAGAAGCAGTGATCTTCCAGGAACAAGGAGCACCCTAGTACGCTAACTGTGGTCTCTAAACACTCTTTCCTAGTAAGAGGAACCTGCAGTCCTTGAAGGAATCGTAGATTCCAAGTGTGGGGCAGGACATACACGTGACTGGGGCATCTTACTGTGCCAACCAAGGAAGCTAATGACATCTAATGGATATATTAGATTAACACAGGATCCTACTTACTTGTAGGAGCTCCCACTGGCCAAAGATAGGACAATTCGAGCATCAAAAAGATGACTATAGCAATCATATACATAAAAATCTATGAGTTCTTAATAATACTAAAAAAGAAAACTTGGCAACCACTGGAGGTTGCTAGATCACTAATTCATTGTTCTGAAATTTGTTAAATAGTAAGAAATGCCAACCATTTGTTTTACCTTTTCTGAATGATTAATATTTCAAGATAAACAAATAGGGAAAACTAATAAATACAGAAAAGATGATAAAATTAGAAACTGGATCTTTATAAGACCCCCCCAACCAAGAAATAATGAATCTAGGCAAAATCATCAGTAAATGCTAAATCCACTAGGTGAAAAGTTGATGGGGAACTTTATAATGGAGAAATGTAACTAATAACATCTGAATCCACTGATCAATATTTATATTCCATTTTGTGCCCCCTATTTGATTTATAAGTGCACTGTATTGCCTACAACAGATTCTAGCCCCTTCTCAAAAAAAATGAAATGAAAGCAAAAGCTTTAATCAAATCTCTAGTTCTATCCATAGGGGATAGAGAAACAAATTAAATGGCACCAAGGAAACAGTCAAATCCAGAATGTTGGTATGCTACTAGATAACCTGCTTTCTTCACAAATAAATGACATGACAGTAACAAGGAAAGGGGAGAACCGTTATAGATTAAAAACAGAAACATATCAACCAAAGGCAATGTGTGTGGACCTTGTTGGAATCTTGATTCTAAATGTAGATGGAGGGGCACCTGGGTGGCTCAGTGGTTAAGCCTCTGCCTTCAGCTCACATCATGATCTCAGGGTCCTGATTGAGCCCCACTTCTAACAAGTTTGCATTAAGTATCAGCTTTATGGGAGAAAATAGAATGATGCTAAAGGCAATGTCCTCATAGAAATAAAAGGGTTTACCTGGTATCGTGAAGTAATACTGAAAATTCTTTGCGCACAGACGAAAGCTATTAAAGCATCAGGGGGCATTTCGCGATGTTAAATAGTCCTGCCTGTTTTCCTGTCATTGGGCATTCCTAAAAGGTGCATCCATCCCAGAGCCCAGAACCTGGATAAGACTGGCGGGCAAGGCTTCTTGGCGACCCCTCCTTGGTTTCTCCTGTTCAGAGGTTGAAGTGTCAGTCAGTGAAGGCTGCTTCCTAAGAGACTCCTTTTGTTCAAAGGACTGGTATTTTCTGTGGTCTAACACCATATTCCATTATGCACTGTGGGTTTTTTTTATTGTTTCCTTATCATGATTTATTATTTTTTAAATTTTTCTTTGAAGTTTGCCCATTTTAATCCATATCATTTCTCGCTCTGTGTGTGTGTGTGTGTGTGTTGTGCTTGCTGTCTTTGCCCCTGTTGTTCCTAGGTCGCAGTATAGCCAGGATACACCCAGTCACTCGGCCGATGAGCATGCGCTGATAGCCTCCTATGTGGCCCGTCTGCAGCACTGTGCACGGTCAGTGGTAGAGCAGCGGCAGCAGGGGGTAGCCACGGGCTGATCAGAGGGAGGGAGAGCCGTGTTTGCCGGGCTTGCCAGCTGGAAAAAGCTCTGCGTGGGGGGGTTTTCTTGAGACGCTACCAGCTCCGTTTGGCAGAGTTGAAATAATTGCTAAAGCATTAACTCCTGAAAGAGAAGGAGCCTTGCCAAGCTCGGGCACTTACCTAAACATATTGTCAGAAGTGCTGTTTTGAAGTGGAGTTCAGTTCCTTCAGTTTACACTTAAAGGCAATGTAAGTCTCAAATAGCTCTGTAGTCCCCAAGATGTATGTTCCCAGAGCTGGTCGAGGCAACCTCTCACTGCTCATTCTTGTCTAAATAATGAAACCTTTCTGTCGACATTGAGAGCATAGGGTTGGTCAACTCGCAGGTGATCTCACTGTGTCTCGTCTTTGATACCATCACCCTGTAACATCTTTGCATGTTACAGCTTCATCTCTTGCCCCAAAGCTATCATTGTTGATGATTTGAACCAGTGGTTTGCAACAGTGGCACCGGATCACTGTCACCTGAGGGAGACTTTTCCCAAACGATATGTGCCTCCACATGTGATCATTAGACGTGTTATGATAACTCTATATTCCCCTTTCTCTGAGAACTACTGGTGGTGACTCACTGTTAATGTGGGAATATACCTGATTCCTCGGTGGGTTAAGATAGAAAAACGTTTGATAACCACGAACTAGAGCAAAGTTAACCCTTTAAAAGAATTAATACCAAACAAAGTGCTGTTATATTCAGGTAGACCCAAGGCTCCCTGCCCACCGTGTGCCCTTACCTACCAGCAGTCTGCAAGGAGAACAGCAGGTAAAGTTTAAATAATCTCGAGCCATCCCTCCATGCCACATAGCAGCAGATACATCCTTATTCTTGGAGAGGAAGTGGAGTTTATTTAACAAAGCACATAAGACAATCTGGAACTTTATATTTTGATCTTAGTTTTGCCCAGAACATGCCTTGGCTCTATGAGAAGGTGATTTGGCCTTGTTTTTATTTCCTGTGACAACAAGAATAAATAATCAGTGTGAAAAAATACATATTTGGGAAGAACTGTTTTCTATATTATACTTCATACCATTTCCCATAGTTTTGCCAGTGGGACTAAATAGCATTGATATTTTTTTGGCATTTATTTAACTCTATAAAGTCTACTTTCCTACTTCCCAAGTATGTTTAACAGTCTTTTCCTATGGGAGGGAAAGGAAAGGCCTAAAAATTGTGCATCATATCACCCAAAAGTGCCTCTTCAGCCAACAGATGATTTCTGTGCAATCGGTCCTGGCTTCTTGGATCTCTAGGAACAGAGTCATCTCATCCCTGGCAGGACAGCGTACTTATTATCAGTAAGGGCCGTTTAAAAGTTTCCATGGTGAAAATAGAAGCAGAATCTTGGCAGAGACTGCGACCTGATATTTCAGCCCCAAAATATTTATCAGAGGTTTAGCTAAGGCCCTCAGGTGTCCTGGCTTACGGATTAGGCTCCCTGAGCAAGACCTGGTGGCTGAGAGCCCTGGGAGAGTGTGAGGACTGGGTGAGTGCTGCATTTCTTCTTGATTTGTAGTCTAAGGAACTGAGCTTCATGCTTCCTCAAAGAAGGCAGAAATTTCCTGGCTAATTCTGAAAATGAAAGTCAGCTCAAGCAGAAAAATAAGGAACCTTTCTAATTTTCCTCTTAATTTTCATTGACCTTAAAACCTCTCATCAACATAAAGTTCTAGTTTCTGGCCGGAGAGCATAGCCAATTAAAGCAGCCATGTCGTCCACACTTGGGTATAAATGACAAGTAGAATTAACCTTCCTGGGGAGATGGTACACGGTGGAGGAGGGGGAGCTTTTTTGCACAGAGGAAAAAATGAAGTTTTTATTATATCCCTTGTCAAAACAAAGGGGAGCCACCCTAAGTCCCATTTCTTAGGTTGCTGGTCCTTCTTTAATATTATCCACTTGTATAAGTAAATATTCATTTTTGTTGTTATTTTTCTTTGAAGATAAAGGTAGTTCTCTTATTTCCAACAAACAACTTTAAGGCATGAATATTAGAATTTGGTCTTGACCTTGGGCCCTTGACCCTAATGTGTTAAAGCCAACTGATGGTAGCATGTTCTTCTTACATTGTTCTTACTACAGGATCATCTTGGGGGAGAGGATGATGATATGGACTGACATTTGCATAGCTAAAGTTATAAAGTATTCAGAAGTGGTACAGGCAAAGAAGCACATAAAAAAAAAAATCCTTCTTAGAGGAAAGACTAAGTTAAACTTAAGGAATTAGCCACAACGATAGAAATAGAGAAAGGTGAAAAAAATCTAGGAAAAATACAGTTGATTCTATACATGAAAAGGTCAGACACAGCTCTATCAATTTAACGTCATCCTTCTCAGGTTCCCCCCTCCCCAGTAATTATTACAAGATTTGATGAGTATTTGAACTCATGTCTTTAAATTTTTTTGTATTACTCATCATGTTGCTAAATTCCATTCAGAGGTTTTTGGAATGCCAAGAAGCTAGGGCCGAAGCAGAAGCAGGCCACGACACCCATCTCTGATCAGTCGTCATCACCACCATTACCCTAAAACATGTGCCAGACCTAAACAAACAGAGTTCTATAGCCACAGTCCCTATTAATCTAGGAGTGCCCTGCCGTGGACAAACGAGAGTTGATGTAACGTGCTAAACTAAAGGAGTCAATTATTTCATAATCCAGTCAAAAGGTCCTTGCATCACGTATACACAGAGCTAGCCCGCTACTCAAGAACGCTTCCTTCATCCGGGTGCAACAGTATCTGCGAGCCCACCTACGCAGGTCTTAAAGACCTTAAAGTTAGGGTGCCGGTACTCTTATGAAAGAGTAATAGACTAAATTAATTTGCTCTAAACTGGGACTATAATTGGGGAGCAAACATGGTGAAAGAAGAGAGAAGCATTGAAAGCGAATATTTGATGCCATGGATTCTTCTGAACTTTACCACATGTTGGACCTGCCCTTGCCTGGGCTCCTCAGTTTTGTTCACCCAGTGTTAGGCATACTTTTCTTCAGCCCTCTGTTTTTCGTGATGCATTAGTTTTCTCTTGGTCTTCTTAAATTCAAGACCTATGTCTCAAAGTCAGGAGTTTCCCTAAAACATTTTATTAGAAATCTCCCCTCCCCCCGAGATTTTGCAGATGCTCTGTCTTTTCTCAGACCTTGCAGTCCAAAAGGAGTGCCCCCTCCTGATGGTGCAGGAGCAGGGGGGATGCTGCTGAAGAGAAAGGGCACCTGTGGTCTCATCATTTCTCTAAACCATCTTTCTCTCAGAAGACCATTAGTATCTATGACCCAGGCCTCTGTTTCTTTTGCTACCAAACTTTTTGGTACCAACTTTGGTACCAAGCTCTCTCCCATCAGTTCTTCCTAAGAGAAAAGCAAGGGTAGGGAAAGTTTAATAGACACCTGTTGAATTTTTTTGTCTCTTTGGCAGTGTCCTGGACAGTCCCAGCCGACTGGATGAGGAACACCGACTTATAGCTCGCTATGCTGCCCGACTGGCTGCAGAAGCAGGAAATGTGGTGAGTAAATGGAAGGTCCTAGTAGAGTAGCAGGAATTAGCATTATTTTAATACGCAAATGGTAGGGTGATGGTAAACATGAAACTCAGGAACAGAAAGAGAAGAGTGGGTTTAGGGAAGGGATTATAGTGGCCTTTAATTTTATCTACAGAATACTCTTTAAAAAATGAATCAAGAAGGTCTAAGAGCTAGAATTTGGTTCTTTAAAAAACAATAAAATTAACTACCCCTAGAAATCCTGATCAAGAAAAAAGAAAAGAAAACACAAATTATTAATATCACAAATGATATTGGATATGATATGGGTGTCTCAGTTGTTAACCATCTGCCTTCATGAAGCTCAGGTCATGATCCCAGGGTCCTGAGATGGAGTCCCACATTGGGATCCCTGCTCAGTGGGGAGCCTGCTTCTTCCTCTCCCTCTGCTGCTCCCCCTTCTTGTGTTTGCTCTCTCTTGCTTCTCTCCGTCAAATAAATAAAAATAAAATCTTTTTTTAAAAAAAGAGAAAGTTTCCCAAATGCAACACAAAAAGATAAAAGATTTGAAACGAGGTTTACAGACATGGAAGATAGAGACCCAACAGTCATCTCATTGGAATCCTCCCACCCACCTCCCCTGCCCAAAAAAAGGGAAGTAAATTTATTTTCTGTTAGGTGAGAAAATATTTGAGGAATTAATGGCTGAAAATTTTCCAAAATTGATTCATGACATGAATTCTCAGATTCAAACATCACAATGAATCCCAAACTGGATAAACAAAAGTTCACACCTACGTGCATCCTAGTGAGACTGCGGAATACAAAGACAAGATACTCCAAAAGCAACCAGAGAGGATAGATACCTAAAAAGAACTGATAATCAGATTTCTCAATGCTAAGAACAATATAACAATTTTTTCATAAACAAAAAAAACCCCTTTTATTTAAAAATAAATAACACATCCAATTATATCCAGTCCTGTTAATGTTTATGTTGAAACTTTAAGAATTTTCTTTTTGAAAAAAGATAGTCGAATATCGCTCATTTGTTTTCCTGGAGTACCTAAGTTCCTTTAAAAACGAAGTAACTAAACTGTCAAAGGAAAAGGAGAAAGACTTTTTCTGGCCTGGATTGAGGAAGGTCCCGGCGATATTTCATGCTCAAAGAATAATACTGATGGCTAACTTTTATTGCCGGTTTACTCTGCACCAGTCATTATTCTGAGTGTATCTATGAGCTCATTGATTCATCAAAACAATCTCATGAGAAAACTAATCTTCAAAAAGGTAAGGAAACTACTCAAGGTGACAGTTTGTAAGTGGTCCAGCTGGGACTGGGGTACTCTTCTGTCAACTGCTGAGATTTAGCTACAGAAGGCCGCAGTTCAGGAAGAGCATGAAATCTGGAAGAAAAGAGGAACACAAAAGGAGGAAGGATCTGAGGCTGAAGCAACAGACTGTGAGCACGAAGCTGGTCAGGAACACCCAGTGTGTAACGGGGTGGGGGGCTGTCTTAACCTCCGTAAAGGCCCTGAGCTTGGAGGTTTCAGGGTCTATAAGATGACTTGTGTGGCTAGAGCCCAGAGACCAGTCCTGGGAGTGAAATTGGTCTGGACAGGCAGGCCAGATGTCTCGGGACCATCCTTCACAAACATAGCATATTACTTTCAGAAATGTGGACCAACTTATCTTTCCTTCTTCTTAGAGAAATAGAGTAATGCAAGCTTCCAAAGGAGAGTCTTACTTTGTTTCTCCCCAAAAAAGTAATTTCTTCCTTTGGGTTTGTTTAGACTTCACGATCTTTTCCTTGAGAATCTAGCATTAGGTCACACATCTGACTCCCAACATTACAACTCTAAAGGCTAGTGGGAAAGAACAGGGAAAATGAAAAGTTCCGTTTAATCGGTTACACCTTACATGTGTCCACAGTCAGTCACAACTGTTCAAGTCACTGTAGAAATGAGAATTTATGAAATTAAATTTGTTGAGAATAGACAGCATTGTGGTTGAATTTTTAAAATGAAGTGTATTTAATGCCATTACATATTCTTACTGACTTTACATCGTGCTTTTAAAATATTGTAAATAAAAGCTCCAAAGCCTTTTGACCCTGAGAAGGAGGTCACAGTTCTTTCCTGCAAACAAGATAAGTCTGTTTACACCGGATAGTTTCCGATGCCAATTCTCCAATTCGTGTGAAAATGATCAATGTTAGAATGGTCTTAAGATGAAATACTGATATGGTCCCTTTCATCTTCAGTTTGTTTTCCAAAGTGTAGTTATCTTATTAAATATTGAACCTCTCAGGAAGGATTCTTCTTGACTAGATTTCTGTTAAACAGAAGACTACTAATCCGCTAATCTCTCGCTGATACAAGTGCTTTGCATAAAGTGGGTGTAGTGCTCAAAAGAATTTATTTATAGCCTGCCAGATAGGCTTTGTATTGATTTTTTTTTTCTCGAAAACCTTCTTTCACAAAAAAAGACCATTAAATTACTTTAGCAGCCAGCGTTGCACCCCATGAAGCCCCTCAGTCGAGGAGCTGGCCTGTCTCCTTAGGTGACAGTGTAGCCACTGAAACCTCTTCAGCCTGACCCTTGAACAAAGAAATTCGAGGTTGCTTAGATGAGCCGGGAAAGCTCATTTGTTTTCCTGGAGTGCCTCAATTCCTTTAAAAACAAAACAAAACAAACTTACAGTGTGTGTTAAATCATAGTCATAATAGCAAATTCTTTAAATTTCGTCACCAACATCAGCAACATTGGATGTAATCGGAGCAGAGTTTTTGGTTTTGGTTTTGGTTTTTTAAGTTTCTTTTTCTTTATGAAAAATGTGAAATTCACTATGAAAAACTTGGAAGAAATGTGAAAGGAAGGGGAAACAGTGTGTTGTGATCCCACCTCACATGTTTCTGAGAAGCTTTTTTTCAGATGGCTCAGCCCAGCCTTCACAGCCTTATCGCTTTGCCGGCTCCAGGCACGCACCATTCCAGAAATATCCTTATGGCTTCTTACAAGTAAAGATCAACAGAATCCATGTGCTGTTCTGCACACATTTAGTGACTCCAAGCCCCTGTAAGATAATAATTGTCAAACGTGGATACATACTATAATCACGCCTGAGGCATTTAAAAACCATAGTGATCCTTGGCTTTGCTTCCAACCTACTAAATCAGAATCTCTGTGTTTAGAGTCTGTCGATTTTTATTTAAGAAGGAAAAGCAAAAGTTTCAGTCCTCCGACTTAGAGCTAGCTGGGGACCCACTACCCTAAAAAACATTGGGTTTTTGAGAGAGATTAATATCCCACAGCCCTCCAGTTGGTCTAGGCGAGCTGGGAGGGTGGGTGCCCCTGGGATACGGAGAAGGCCTAGTGGGGATCAGGCACATCCCTGGAATTCATCCTGCCAAGTTCATACAGATGGGAAGCCTCCAGTCCTTTTTGAGGTTTCAGAAATACGTGCCACCAGATTACAGTTTGCTGACTGCACTGGCTTTTCTTGGTTTGGTAATATTTGCCCAGTTTTACTCCAAGGGGTCATGTTTCTTACCCTGTGTTTTTCAGATGTATCTCCATCTCATCAAAGATGATGGAGCTCTGTGATTTTACCTAAACCTAAGAGAATGCTCATGTAACAGAGGAAATGATTCTCGTAACTTCTCTTTCTGTACATATTCCCATTTTACAGCTAAGAAAATAAAAGTATAGGGAAATAAACTAACTCAAGGTCTGCGTGGTGAGTAGATAGCAGAACCTAGGATTCCTCACTAGCCTATCTACTTCCATTCCTCTCTCACTACAGTAAACTCTCTTTATAGGAGCCAAAGCAGGGTTTGTTCACTTTTTATAAACTTTTTTATTATAGAACAGTTTTAGATTTACAGAGAAATCGCAGCACTGCTACAGAGTTTCCAAATAAGATATGCTCACTTTCTCCTATTGTTAACATCTTACATTCGCATGGCATGCATATTGCAACTAGTGAGCCAACGTTGATGCCTTATTTTAAGTAAAGTCCATACTTTGTTCAGATTTTGTCAGTTTTTATCTAATGTCACTTGTCCGTTGCAGGACTCCATCCAGGATAACACATTACGTCTACTTGTCGCGTCTAGTTGTCATATCTGTTAGGCTCCTCTGGACTGTGACAGTTTCTCTGACTCTCCTTGTTTTTGATGACCTTGACAGCTTTGAGGAGTACTACTCAAATATGCTGTAGAATGTGTCTTAAATGGGGTTAGTCTGATGTTTTTCTCATGATTATACTCGAGTTAGAGCTTTTGAGGAGGAGGAGGTAAGCACCATTTTTTTTCCATTGTATCATTTATCACTGTTGATGTTGACCTTGAGCACCTGGCCAAGGTGGTGTTTGTCAGGTTTCGCCAACATAAAGTTACTCTTCCCCACTCTCCACACTGTCCTCCTCGGAAAGAAGTCACTACGGACAGCCTGTACTAAAGGACTGAGAGTTAAGCTCCATCTCCTTGAAGGCAGAGTATGTACCTACAGTGTTTGGACTTGACTCCATATTTCCTTGTTCAGAATCCTACAGTGGCTTCATACCACTTTCAGAATGAAATAGAAACTCCTCTCCAACACTAAAAGGCCCTTGGGGACCGGGGCCAGGGTCGTGTCCTAGAGTCAGCTACTGTTCTCAGCAAATCGCACTCTGTTCCATCCTACTGACCGGAACCCACCCAGATGGAGCAGCTGCAGGCCTTGGCCTCTGCCCAGCACACCCATCCCTCAGCCCAGCACCTGGTTTGCTTCCCCACTTGACTGAGTCTCTGAGAGCCTTTTCATTACCACCTCATTCAAAAAGAGTCTTCTGTGTCAGTTTATTTCATTAGCCTATATTTCATCATTGGACTTATCACTACTGATGGTTTGTACTTATACCTTTGGTTCCTTATCTTTCTCTCCCAGCATCAGGTAAGCTACATGAGGTGGGGTTGTATCTTACTCACTCATGCATCCTACTTCCTAGAACAATATCTAGCTCATAGCAGGTGCTCAGGAAATATTTGCTGACTAAAGGATTAATAATTCCCTTTCTGTCTTTTTCTCTTCAGTATTCTAGAGGCATTTTAGAAAGAGAACCCTGGCTTTTTTTTTTTTTTTTTTAAAGAAGCACTTTGGAGGGGCGCCTGGGTGGCTTAGTCGTTAAGCATCTGCCTTCGGCTCAGGTCATGATCCCAGGGTCCTGGGATCAAGCCCCGCATCCGGCTCCCTGCTCAGCAAGAAGCTTGTTTCTCCCGCTACCATTCCCTCTGCTTGTGTTCCCTCTCTCGCTGTGTTTCTCGCTGTCAAATAAATAAACTCTTAAAAAAAAAAAAAAGAAGCACCTTGGAGTTTAAGATAGTAAATAAATAAAATCCTGAGTTTCTCTGTTATTTAATGTACTCTTGACTGTGTTTAAAATTTGATTGAGTGAAATAAGCCATGGTCAACACTTACCTCTGAGGGCTCCCCCTGTTGTCAGTCCAGTGCACCTGGTGCCTCAGGATAGAAATCTCACTCACTCTTCTTTGTACTTGAGTAACAATACTTCTTGATGCCAAGGAATCTCTCCTGGTAGGAATTGCTGCTGATAATAACTCTTCCCCCTCCCCCAAAGATTTATTTATTTATTTATTTAACAGAGAGAGAGAGAGGCAGGCGGGGGTGGGGGGGTGGGAATCAGGCTCCCCGCTGAGCAGAGAGCCCGATGCAGGGCTCGGTCCCAGGACCCTGAGATCATGACCTGAGCCGAAGGCAGAGGCTTTAACCACTGAGCCACCCAGATGCCCCTGACTTCCTTTTTTTAAAAAAGATTTTATTTATTTATCTGACAGAGATAGAGAACACAAGGAAGCGGAGCGGCAGGCAGAGGGAGAGAGAAGCAGCCTCTCCACTGAATAGGGAGCCTGATGCGGGGCTCGATCCCAGGGCCCTGGGATCGTGACCTGAGCTGAAGGCAGAGGCTTAACCCACTGAGCCACCCAGGCACCCATGACAATAACTCTTGATTCACGTGTTAACCTCCTCTTTGAAAGAAGCTTCAGCCTTGCAGTAACTCAAAACTGAAAAAATTCTTTAGAAATTTCCAGTGAAGGGGCACCTGGGTGGCTCGGTCAATTAAGCATCTGCCTTCAGCTCAGGTCATGATCCCAGGGTCCTGGGATTGAGCCCCACATTGGGTTCCCAGCTTGGCAGGGTATCTGCCTCTCCCTCTCCCTCTGCCTGCTGCTCCCCTGCTTGTGCTCACTCTCTCTCTCTCAAATAAATAAATAAAATCTTTTTAAAAAAGAAAAGAAATTTCCAAAGAAATACCGTGAGGTTTTTGTTTGTTTGCCATCACAAAGCCAATTCATTTTAGAGCCCATTTCCTCATCCATAATTTCCCCTGATCCCATGCTGATAAGGAGCCATTTGTTTTCACTCCAGTTTTCAGGAATTGAAAATCTGTTATTCATAGCAGATTCAGTCTCAGGCAAGCCATTTTTCTGAGGCTCAGCTCTGGCTCTCATAAGACTCTGGAAAGAATATAGAAAATTTGCTCAATTGGCTGTTGGTCAACTCTAAAGGAAGAAACATCACCTTTTTTTTTTCTTTTAAGAAAAAAAAATGGGTAAAAAAAAGCCTCCCACCCACATTTGCTATGCTATTTTACCCCTGTTTATTTAGGAAATGCCACATGAAAAGAATTACTTATTGCATCTTTAAGCTCTAGACAGGAAACAAGGTTTCTGCTTCATGGTAGGTCATGTTTTGGGCAGAACCACATATGTGCAGAGTGTAAAGCATAGCCATTGCAGAGCCTTCGTTTTGAGCTTCCGTTCTCGTTAATGAGAAAAAAAGGGAACTGTTGCCTATGCATCGTTTTTCCTAGTTTGTGTCAATTGGCTTCCATATTCTTAAAGAAAGTAACAAGGGTGAGGAATGTCAGTGGATATGCAAATCAAAACCACAAATGATTTCGCTAGAGAAGATATGCAAATGCCTAATAAACACATGAAAGCATGCTCCACAGATTAGTCATAGGGAAAATGCAAGTTGAATTCACAATGAGATACCCCTTCACACCCACCAGGATGACTATGATCAAAAAGATGTACAATAACAAGTATTGACAAGGATATGGAAAAAACAGAACCTATATACATCGCTGGTGAGCATGGAAAATAGTGCAGCCACTTAGGAAAATAATTTGGCAGTTCCTCAAAAGGCAGTTACTATATGACCCAGCAATTCCACTCTTAGACATATACCCAAGAGAAATGAAACGTATCTATACACAAAAACATGTCCACAGATATTCATAACATTATTCAAAATAGCCAAAAAATGGGAAGAACTCAAATGCCTATCACCTGTTGATCACATAAACAAAATGTGGTATATCCATGTAACAGAATATTGTTCAGCCACAAAAAAATGAAGTATTAATATATGCTCCAACATAGATGAACCCTGAAAACATTTTGCTGAAAGAAGCCAGACATAAAAGATCACATATTGTATGATTCCATTTATATGAAATATCCAGAATAGGCAAATCCATAGACATAAAAAATAGGTCAGCAGTTGTCAGGGTGTGGGGGTAAGAGGAACAGGGAATGACTGCTAGTAGGTATGGGGTTTCTTTTGGGGGTGATGAAAATGTTCTGGAGTTACTGGCAATAATCTCACAATCTTGTAAATATACTTAAAACCACTGAATTGGACACTTTAATGGATTTTATGGTATGCAAATTATATCTCACTTTAGAAAAAACAAAACATGGCACCTGGGTGGCACAGTCAGTTAGGTGTCCAACTCTTGATTTCGGCTCAGGTCATGATCTCAGGCCAGAGATTGAACCTTGTGTTGGGCTCTGCACTCAGCACAGAGTCTGCTTGGGGGGTCTCTCTCTCTCCCCCTCCCTTTGTCCCTCCTCCTGCTTGTGCTCTCTCTCTCTCTCTCTCAATAAATAAAATCTTAAAAAAAAAAACCATAAATTATTTCACATGCACTAGAATCTGGTTAAAACCAAAGACAGTGACAGGTGTTGATGGTGTGGAGAAATCAGAACTCTCCCTCATTGTTGGTGGGATTCTAAAATGATACAGCTCCTTTGGAAAACAGTTGGGTAGTTCCTCAAAACTCAGGAATGCCACTCCTAGGTATTTACGCAAAAGAAGAAAAACATGTATCAACACAAAGACTTGTAAAAGAAAATTTACAGCAACTTCTTTTGTAACAGTCAAAAACTAGAAAGAGTGGAACGCTCTTCAGCAATAAAAGGGAAGGAGCTCCTGATTCATGGAGCAACAGTGACAAACCTCAGAAACATCATGCTCAGTGAAAGCCAGAAACCAAAGACTACATGTTGTTTAAGTCCATATATATGAAGCTTCTAGAAAAGGCAAAACTATAGACAGAAAGTTATCAGTAATTGCTTGTGGTTGAGGATGAGGGTGGTAATTGACGACAAACCAGCAAGAGGGAATTTTTTGTGGTGATGGAGAATGTTCTAAAACTGGACTGTGGTGATTGGTTGCACAATGATTTAAATTTACTAAGACTCTGAATGGTATACTTAAAATGGGTGGATTTTATGGTATGTAAATTATACCTCAAAAATCTGTTTTTAAAGACAGTATTCTAGGGCTCAGGATATAGTTGAATCACACACACACACACACACACACACACACACACACAAAACAAAAAGAAAAACAACCCTTTCTTTCTCTTCCCTGTAGACCCGTCCTCCCACTGACTTGAGCTTTAACTTTGATGCCAACAAACAACAAAGACAGCTCATTGCAGAACTAGAAAACAAAAACAGGTAAGAATGCAGAGGCCGAGCCAGCTTCTAACGTCCAAGATCATCACGTGAGTATCTCATTCTCATTTTCCTTATACATTAGCAGGCTTTTGACTGTGAAGGAAGATCCCACCTCAGTGAATATAGGCCAGACCCACTTGTGGGAATGCCCCTACTCTAATTTTGTAGAGCTCTGCCTGCCGTACATTCTGGTAGCCCACAGCCTTGCTCGCATGCCCTGAGGTGGATTCTTTACCCCAGTGCCTTCTCCCACCCACCAGTTCCCCTGCCATGATTCCCTTTTCCCCTCCAACCCCCTTTTGCTCTGTCTAGTTATCTTTTCCTGGCCCACTTGTATTGTGTGTGACTGTCTGGTCTCTCACCACAAAGCAATTTAAAGACATGGGAGGCGGGGGTGCCTGGGTGGCTCAGTTGGTTAAGCATCTTCCTTCTGCTCAGGTGATGGTCCTGGGGTCCTGGGATCAAGCTCTGCATCGGGCTCCCTGCTCTGTGGGGAGATTGCTTCTCCCTCAGCCTGCTGCTCCCCCTGCTTGTGCTCTCTCTGTCTCAAATACATAAATGAAATCAAATAAATAAATGAAGGAAGGAAAGGAGGGAGGGAGGCAGGCACAGAGACCAGACAACATACCAGTATGCCCTGAGAGGCAGAAACCAGGACAACGAGATTGGATGTAACGTAATAGGCATAGGAAGAAGTGGCAGCTGTCATCACTCAGTGGCTCAAGAGAAAAGAGAGAGACATGGGCCGGCGGTGGGGGGGGGGGGGGGGGGGGGGGGGGGGGGGGGGGGGGGGGGGGGGGGGGGGGGGGGGGGGGGGGGGGGAGTAGTTAGCATAGGACCCAGATTAGAAAGTTGCGGGGAGTTCTTTTTTCTTTTCCCTAGAAACGAACAGAGCATTCTAGTGGTTGTTTTCCTTTTGTGGAGATTTTTCAAGTTCTTGGGAAGGGTATTTATATGACTTTTTCTACCACAAAGGATTATTTCATTGAGGAAATACGAAGTGCAGCAGTGTTAAGAAGGTGGCTGTTTCACATCTTGGTCATTTGGAAACAGAACAAGATTGCTAGAGGCCACTGTGTTAGCGTTAGATGTTCTGGCAGGAAAGAGCGAGCTGTGCAGCCGTCTTTCTTCCATCCGTCCTCTCCAGGGAGATCCTGCAAGAGATCCAGCGTCTCCGTCTGGAGCATGAGCAGGCTTCGCAGCCCACCCCCGAGAAGGCACAGCAGAACCCCACATTGCTGGCCGAGCTGCGGCTGCTGAGGTAAGAAGGGGTACTGCGCCCCCGTCCGCAAGTGGTAATCTGCTACGGTCGGAATCTAGGTGTCAGGGAACCAAACTAGTGGGAGAGGATCTGTTTATCACTGTAACTAGTCCTGTCAGAACAAACGCAGTCCGCTCATTCTGTTACCGCTTCCGTTATTGATGACTGAGAACTTCAGCCTTCGTTACAGAACCAGGTCAACACCGGTCTCCAGTCCCCCGACAAGCAGAGCCGTGTTCACACTTCCGTGATTGATTGAAGACCACTGTGCTACAGTCAGTCTTCTTATCTTGTCAAAGTCTGACTTTAAAGACTCTTGGCAGGAATAATGCTCTTGCATCCGACGAGTATATTCTCCCAGTGCCTCATAGAGCAGGACTCTGTTGAAGGAGAAGGGCGCTTGCTACCTATGCGCATCTTCAGGCACAAACCCAAGTGGGAATCCCTCGTGCCATGGCTGTGGGATCTTCCCACTTCAACAGAAATAGAAACTGTCTCAGTGCTGGGAGACTAAAGGGCGCAGGATCTGAATAAAGTGAGAGAGCAGCTTCAGCCCCCACTTGGATGCTGTTTTGGAGGAAATGGGGGAATCTTCTAGAAGAGCATAACATGAAAATGAGCTGATCAAAGCTATGAGGGTCTTCTATCCTATCAGTCTTAGAAAGATATGTGTGTACTCTTTGGTAAGTGAAGACATTCTGGACACTAAGTTAGGGACCTGATCTTCACCAGACCTCTAAATTTCCAAAGAGTGGGTTCTTTCTGTGGAGGTTGTAACATTTGACATTCCACAGTTTAATGTGCTATATCACCTGGGATTCTGCATAGCTATCCTTTTTTTAAAATTAATATATAATGTATGAGTAGTTTCCGAGGCAGAGTTCAGTGGCTCATCAGTCTTATTTAATACCCAGTACTCATTCCATCACGTGCCCTCCTCAATGTCCATCACCCAGTCACCCCATCCTCCCATCCCCTCCAGCAGCCCTCAGTTTGTTTCCTATGGTTAAGAGTCTCTTATGCTTTGTCTCCCTCTCTGGTTTCATCTTGTTTTATTTTTCCCTCTCTTCCCCTATGATCCTCTGTTTTGTTTCTTAAAGTCCACCTATAAGTGAGATCATTTGATAATTGTCTTTCTCTGATTGACTTATTCTAACATAACTGTCCTTTTTTAATTCTTTGTTTGGCTTAAGTCATTTAGCTTCCCAACCATGATTTCTTTTCCTAGAGAATGGAGATTGTTTTTCTGTAACTGTCTTTCTGTCTAGATTTATATCATCAATAAATAAGTCATAAAGAATTAAAACTGTGCAGATGAAAATCATTAGCGGTACAGAGATTCCCATTCTTCTTCTGAAAATTCATTTTGGTTTCTAAATTTAATTGGGCTTGAAGATTTGGTTGCTGTGCGGTCCTCTAGTTGCATGCCTGGGATGTTAGCAGGTTGGTGCTACACTAGGAGGTCTGGGAGAGGGGGTGCTGCTGACCCGGGCCCAGTGTAACTGTAAACTCTCAGCATAAGATAGAACGTTCCATTTCCCCACCACAGCTCAGGCCCAAGTAACTATTTTGTGTCTAGCAAAGCAAAAATGGTTGTACTCCAGTCTTAACTGTTGCTGGAAGTGGGATTGCTAAAAGTCCTTTATTAAGCCAGAGGGGTCTGAAAAATATCAGAGATTTTGTAGGCAAAGGGCTTAGTCCAGGGGTGTCATGTCACATAAGCAGTAAGAAGCGAGAATTTAACCTAATCCAAAAGGGGTCTAACTCTTGGGAAATCAGGAAGTATTTCATCTCAAAAGCAGCTTCCATTATCACGGAAGAAAGAGGGACTATTTCATAAGTGTGCAGGATCAATTGGTTATGCATACAGACAACACATACTGGCTTTTTGCTTCACACTGTATAGAGAAAATACCACCAGACAGATTAAACATAAAGACAGAATTTTAAAGCTTTATTATTTGTTTATTTATTTAATATGTTTTATTTATTTATTCCACAGAGAGAGAGAGAGAGATCACAAATAGGCAGAGAGGCAGGGGGAAGCAGGCTCCCTGCTGAACAGAGAGCCCGATAAGGGACTCGATCCCAGGACCCTGAGATCATGACCTGAGCCGAAGGCAGAGGCTTTAACCCACTGAGCCACCCAGGCGCCCCAAAATTTTAAAACTTTAGAAGAAAATGTAGGGAATGTTCTTTAAAAAAAAAAAGATTTTATTTATTTATTAGAGTGAGCATGACCAGGGTGCAGGGGGAGGAGTAGAGGGAAAGGAAAAAGCAGACTCCCCACTGAGCAGGGAGCCGAACATGTGACTCGATCCCAAAACCTTGGGATCATGATCTGAGCCGAAGGCAGGTGCTTAACTAACGGTGAAAGAAGTTGGTAAATTCATCTATATTCATATTAAGAACTTTTGTTTGTCAAAAGACATATAAAGGGCAAGATTCATTCCGAGGTATCTGACATCCTTCTAGTTTTGACCAATATACATCAATCCAGGAACGGCCAATGCTCAGCTAGTTTATACCTACCTATCATAAAAGAAGATGGAGAATTTCGTTCTTAGGACTAGTGGTTATGAATCCTGACCACCAGGGTAGTCTTTCCCACTGGATTATTATTTTTAATGGTATATTCGTTACAATAGCATGTATGACAAATGTGTAAGATATGAAGCATAATGATAAAATGAAGACGCATGAACCCACATCCTACTCATATATTGTTAAAACATGTCGTGTGTAATTGCCCCCATTTCCTGGCTTCCGCCTTCCCCACAGAGCTCACCTCTATTCAGAATTTGTTTATCATTCCTTTGCTTTTTAAACAGTATTATCAAATATATGTGTATTCTTATATATTAAAGTGTTTAGTTTTATGTTTTGTTTTTTGAACTTTAGAGAAATGTTATTATATCCATATAGCGGAGCCTTTCCCGCTCAGTATTACACTTCAGGACCCTTCCATGTTGTTGCTTGTAGCTGGAGTTCATTCATTTTCACAACATATAATAATTTCTTGGTTATACACAGCACAGGGAAAGAATCCTGCATCCAGTCTTAAAAGTAAAGGGAAGAAAGGCTTTCTAGAAAATTGAATGAGTCAGTTCTTTTTATTGCATAAATAGATGCACTAGAAATTTAGGGAGTATGAAGACTAGAAAACAATGATTCCATCTTAAAAATTTAGGATATAGTTTGGGAAATAAATGTAAAATAATTTTCTAGTTAGTTAACTAATATTATATAGTGTTAATAAATAGTATGGAAACTATATCATAAGAAATCTAGATAGGTGGGGTGCCTGGGTGACCCCGTTAAGCATCTGCCTTTGGCTCAGGTCATGATCTCAGGGTCGTGGGATCGAGCTCCACATTGGGAGGTAGAGCTCCACATTGGGAGGTCGAGCTTAGCAGGGAGTCTGCTTCTCCCTCTCCCTCTCCTCCCACCCTGCTCATTCTCTCTCTCTCTCAAATAAAAAAATAAAATCTTAAAAAAGAATATAAGTAGAGAAATATATATACACACGCAGGAAGCAGTTAGACCCATGGAGGTGGTGAAAGTTGGGCTAGACCATGAAAGTTAGGGACGATGTGGATGAAATCTGGGAGAAAACATTTTAGATTAGAAGTGGAGTTGGAGTTCAGCATGATTCCCCAAATACCTATCATACATTTCAAAGAGGGGAAGGAGTCTTGGAGCTAAGAATTTGTTTCAAGCATCCCTTGCATTAATCTTTAAAGTGCCAGCGATAAGACATAAAATTAGTTGAATAATTAAGACCAGATTCTAGAGAGCCTTACATGATAGGTGATTCGAAATCTTCAGAGGATTTCAAACAGTGATTGTGTTAACTTTACTAGATGTTAACTGAGTACATACTGGAGGCGTGATAGTCTCTTAATCATTCAGTACATGCAAAGACTCATCCCCTGACCTCAAGGATTTTGTGTCATGGTAGGAATGACAGCAATTCAAGGTAAAAGAAATTAAGTGCCACAGACAGGCACCAATTGCTATGGAGATTAATTAGCAGGATCTGATACCTGCTGGAGTAATCAGGAGCAGCTTCCTGGGAAGAGTGAAGTGCGGGTTGGACACTAAGGAGTGAATAACATTTGGAAGAAGGGGGAATGGCTGTGAGTCGTGAAGTGATAGGATCAGTTTAGGGAAAAGGGAACCGTTAACTAGACATCCAGACATGGAAGGGAATGGAAGGTGAGGCACTAGGGATAGGGACCTAGGTGGGGTCTGGAGCAGCACTCTCTGACGGGATATGATGTGAGCCACATAGGTAATTAAAACTTTGCTAACAACCACAATGAAAAACTACAAGGAAATAGATGCCATTAATTTTAACACTGTCTGTTACTTAACCTGATTTACCCAAAATATTAGCATTTCAACATATAATCAACATTAAAAAGTATTAATGAGATATTTTACTGTCTTTTTTTTTTCACACTAAGGTTTTGAAATCCAGTGCATCTCAATTCAGAATAGCCACGTTTCAAGTGTTCAGTAGTCATGTGTGGCTAGTGGCTACTAGAGTGGACAGCTGAGGCATGGATCGTGCAAGGCAAGAGTCAGTGATGCTAGAAATTCTACTACTAAGATTATTACATAGGATGATGAAATGAACAGTTTTTCTTTGAGTAGCATTGTAAAGTTCATAGAACACCTTCATACCTAGTATCTTGTTTGATCCTCAAAATATTGCCATTGTTTGTAATTAGTCCCATTTTAGTGAAGAGAAAATTGAGGCTCTTACAGGGCATGTGGCTTGTCCAAGGTTGCAGTATTTAGTAAATGGTGGCCCTCAAGTCTCCTGATTTCTATTCCACTTCACCGTAACAGATGAAATCAGGGTTAATCAAGATAGGAGACCATTGCACATGTGAGGTATGGTGTACCAGATAAAGTGAGAGACGTGGGAAGAGAAAAAACACATAAATTTCTAGGAATCATCTGAATTGGGTGACGGAGAATAGGGTATAAGCAGAAAAGTATTAAAGAGGACTGACGTTTTCAGCCATGACAACTGAAAGAAATCAGGAAAGAGAACCATTTGAGGACCAGTCTTAAGTTTGGTTTTGGACATATTGAGCTAGAATTGACATGAAATCTGTCCACAGGAACAAGTGAGTTCTCTTAGACACAGTCACCCTGATGTCAGTCACTCTTGAGGCTGGCGTCTGGTGCTGGAAGCAAGAGCAACCGAGCCCTGTTCTCCCAGAGCAGCTTTCATACATTTTCTCACTATCGATTTAAATTTGGACTAGTTTTATATATTTCTGAATGAAGTATTTGACTTCCTGAGGAGTTAAAATCACCTTAATAATAATATTAATAATACTTTTTCTCTATATTGCCATATCTATATTGTGTGTTTTCCAAAGCATTTTTACATACTATTCTCACACCAGGAAAGGAAAGAGAGCAAAACAAATATTATCACCACTTTCTAACATGACATAGCAGAGGTTAAATGACTTGCTCAGCGTCTCAGACCCTGGTCAGTAGCAGAATCCGGTCTAAAACCCGTTTCACCTAGGCTCGGACCCTTCTTTGAAGGTCCGGTTATCTTCAGAGTTTCCTTTCTGATGGGCTTTTCCTCTCGGACAGGCAGAGGAAGGATGAGCTGGAGCAGAGAATGTCGGCACTGCAGGAGAGCAGGCGCGAGCTGATGGTTCAGCTGGAAGGGCTGATGAAGCTGCTGAAGGTAAGAGAGCCTGGGCTGCTCCCTGCCTCCCGGCGCCCCGCGCCCCGCCTCCCTGCACCCCACCGCTCCT
>CM053610.1:100761436-100783742 GCA_028646535.1 Procyon lotor
CTTCACTTTTCTCTTTCTACTGCTCTGAACAGAGACAGCTTCTGGAGTCCATTCTTCATCTTCCGTAGAAGGCACGTCCTGGCCACTGATCCCAGGAAGAGGCCCTGATTATTTTGAAGCTGATGGTGGGCAGTAGTCTCACTTCCTGATCCTAGAGCTTCAGCCACAGGTGGCTGGTCACCCGGGCATCCCTTCGGCCTCCTTGCCCATCATCATTTTCCTATTAAAATACTTGCAGAGGTTCAGTTTCATGTTCTTAAAAAGCAACCTAGTCATTCATCTCGGGTCTTACGACTCTAACACCCAGTCCCCAGGCAGCGGTGTCTGGCCCAGATCTCATGGAGGGAGTTTTCCTGAATAGTTGCCACAGGCTTGATGTTGGGTGGGCCCTCTGCGGGACGACAGTCAGCTGTCACCTAGTGAAGTGAGTGTGAATTTCAGATAAGCCAAAAAGAAATCTTCAACAGGACTTCCATTTCTCTCTTGCGTGCTCACTGCCTGAGCTGGACACAGTCTGGGCATTTCCAGGCAAACTGAAGCCGCTCATCCTAGATTCTTATCCGCCTTCCTGCACCTGAGATGGGTGCGATGCCTTGGGGGACTAGTGCTGGTGCTGTGGCATCAGGAGAAGAGTGTGGGCCCAACTTGATCTGTGCTGAGGCGGCCATGTCCTTTGCTTGTGGCCAGGCCTTGCCCTGCAGCTGAGGCAGCTGAATTCATAGGCTCCCCGAGCAGCCAGGGCACACGCATGACCTCAGCGAGGCTCTCCCTCCTCCGTGACTGAGAGACAACTTTAGGCTTGTTGCCTTTGCTGTTGGAAAACCATCAGCTGGTGGGATCTATGGGGTCCTTCCTTGATGCTGTCCAAGCAACCCAGGCAATCATCTTGATTCTGTGCCCCTTAACTCTTGGAGGCCCAAGAAAGACCCTGGACTGCCAGTTCCACCACCCAAACTGAGCTGGCTCATAAGACTTTCCTACAAAGCCAGGCCACGGCATAGACGTTCTTGCTTTCCTGCAGGGTCTCTTACGTCTCTCTCAGCTTCATTATCTTGTTTGGGTTGGGACTGGAACTGCCAGACCTGGCTGTTCAAAAACACTTTCCAAACCAGAGTGCATTTTATACTTTATTATTTGCCCTCTCTTCCCCCAAAGTGGCCAGAAAAGCAAAACATGGTGGCAATTACAGGGTAAAGGGTGGAGGTGGTGCCCCAAAATACGACGATTAATGTGTGATGATGTTATCTAACCAAAATAGGATTTCTGAGATGTTGGGAAGAAAAAATAATTCATAATACATGTTCCATAAGCACTGACAAAAAGTATTTCACAAGATAGAACATGTTTAGTTATCAGTGGAAAGTTGTTATAAAAGTTAAACAATAGCAAAAAGAGACTTCACAGTATTCCATTTTATGGATAAACCACATTCTGTCAATCCGTTCACCAGTCAACTTTGAGTTATTTCTACTTTTGGCCTATACAACGGTAGCTAATGAGCATTTGTGTATAAGTTTTGAGTGGGCATATGTTTTCATTTCTCTTGGGCACATCCTCAGGAGTCAGTTGCTAGGTTATATGGTAGGCTTATGTTTGCCATTTTAAGAAGCTGCCAAACTGTTTTCCAAAGTGGTCGTAGCATTTTACAGTCCCATCAGCAATGTGCAAGAGTTTTGGTTTTCCCACGTCTGTTAGTCTTTTTGATTGTAGCAATTTCGGTAGATAAGTGGTATCTCATTGTCATTTCCATTTTCATTTCCCTATTGGCTCCTCATTTGAACATTTGTCATGTGATTATTAGCTCATTTGTACATCACCTTCAGTGAACTATCCAAATCTTTGCCTGTTTTGTAGTTGGGCTATCTTATTATTTAGCTGTAAGAGTTCTTTATATGTTCTGACACAAGTTTATTTTTTGTTTGTTTAGTTTATTAACTCTCTTTTTTTTCCATTTCTGCTTTCTTGACCTATGAACTTGTAAGATATTTAAAGCATATATTGGGGTGACTTGATACACACATACATGATGAAAGGATTCTATCTAGGTAATTAATATATCCATCACCTCACATATTTATCTTTTTGTATGTATGAGAACATTGAAGTTTTACTTTCTTAACCAATTTCAGCCATACAGTGGTGTTATCAACTATAGTCGCCATGTTTTATATTACATCCTCAGACCTTATTTCTCTTATAGCTGAAATTTTGTACGGTCTTCCAACTTCTCCCTATTTCCCCAACCCTTGGCCCCAACTACTTTTCTATTCTCTGTTTCTGAGTTTGGCTCTTTTTAGTTTCTACATACAAGTGAGACCATGCAGTATTTGTCTTTCTCTGTCTAGCTTATTTCACTTAGCACAATGCCCTCAAAGTCCATCCATATTGTCGCAAACAACAGGACATTCTTTCTGAAGGTTGAATAATATTCCACTATACATATATACCACCTCTTGTTTGGCCATTTATCTGTGATGGACACTTAGGTTGTTTCCATATCTTAGCTCCTGTGAGTAACACTGCAATGAACATGGTAGTGCAGATATTTCTTCTAGATCCTGTGTTCATTTTCTTTTAATCTTTTTTTTAAAAGATTTTATTTATTTATTTGACAGAGAGAAAGAAATCACAAGTAGGCAGGCAGAGAGAGAGAGGGGGAAGCAGGTTCCCTGCTAAGCAGAGAGCCCAACTCAGGTCTCAATCCCAGACCCCTGAGATCATGACCCGAACTGAAGGCAGAGTCCCAACGCACTGAGACACCAGGCACCCCTCTTTTAATCTTTTGAAGAACTTCTATACTGTTTTCAGTAGTGACTGTACCAGTTTACCTTCCTACCAGTATTACACAGGGGTTTCCTTTTCTCCATATCTTCACCAATATGTACCTCTTATCATTTTGATAACATCCTCACAGGTGTGAAGTGATATCTCATTGTGGTTTTGATTTGCATTTCCCTGATAATTCATGATTTTGAGCACCTTTTCATATACATGTTGGCCATTTGTATATCTTCTTTGGGAAAACACCCAGTTCCTCTGTCCATTTTTTTTTTTTAAGATTCTATTTATTTATTTGACAGAGACTGAGCACAAGCAGGAGGAGGGAGGGAGGAGAGCAAGAAATAGACTCCCGCTGAGCAGGGAGCCTGATGTGGGGCTGGATCCCAGGACCCCAGGATCATGACCTGAGCCAAAGGCAGATGCTTAACCAACTGAGGCACCGGCACTCCTTCTCCGTACATTTTTATTTATTTTATTTTTTATTTTTTTAAAAGATTTTATTTATTTCTTTGACAGAGGAGAGAGATCACAAGTAGGCAGAGAGGCAGGCAGAGAGAGCGGGGGAAGCAGGCTCTCTGCCTAGCAGAGAGCCCGATGCGGGGCTCGATCCCAGGACCCTGAGATCATGACCTGAGCTGAAGGCAGAGGCTTTAACCCACTGAGCCACCCAGGCACCCCCCTCCATCCATTTTTAAATTAGATTGTTTTTGGTTTTGTTTTTCCTTTTGGGTCATATGAATTCATTATATATTTTGGATATTAACTGCTTATCATATATGCGATTTTGGCAGGTGGCTGTTCATTTTGTTGATGTTTTCCTCGCTATACAGAAGCTTTTTACTTCTGATGTAGTCCCACTTGTTTATTTTTGTTTTTGTTGCCTTTGCTTTTGGTGTCAAGTTCAAAAAATCATTAAAAAGACCCACAATTTTATATCAGATATAATTTACAAATACGTTTTTCCAGTCTATGACTTATCTTTTTATTTTTCTTAGTGGTATCTTTTTCATAATAGTCTTATTGAGGTATTATTCACATACTATATACAATTCACCATTTTAAAGCCTAAGATACAGTTGTTTTTACTATATTCACGGAATTGTGCAACAAACACCACAGTCACCTTTACAACATTTCATCACCCTCCGAAAGAATCCCACACCCATCAGCACTCACTCCTCATTTCTCCCAGGCCCCGACCTCCAGGCAACCGCTAATCTACTTTCTGTCTCTATGGATTTGCCTCCTGTAGACATTTCATATAAATGCAATCAAACAATATTCGATCTTTTGTAACTGGCTTATTTCACTTAGTATCATATCTTCAGGTTTTGTCCATGTTATAGCATGTATCTGTACTTCATTCCTTTATTTGCCAAGTCCTATTTGGCTGACCCTTGAACAGTGGTGGGGATGTTAGAGGTACCGACCTCCTGCACAGTCAAAAATCTGTGTATAACTCTTGACTCCCCTAAAACTCATTTACTAATAGCCTACTGTTGACCAGAAGCCCTACCCATAAAATAGTCAGTTAACACTATTTTGTGTTAATATGTATTATATGTATTCTTATAATACAGTGAGCCAGAGAAAAGAAAATGTTAAAGAACAATCATAAAGAAAATGCATTTACAGTGCTGGGCTCTATTTCTTTATAAAATCAACATCTAAGTGGACTGTGCAGTTCAAATCCATGTTATTCAAGGGTCAGCTGTATCAAGCATTTTTATTTAGATCATTCGTCAGTTGATGGGCACAAGGATTGTTCCCCCTTTTCAGCTTTTACTTGTAATGCTGCTATGAACACATGTGTACAAATTTTTGTGTAGACCTATGTTTTTATGTCTCTCAGTTATACACACATAGGAGTGGAATTTCTGGGTTTAATAGTACTCAATGTTTAATTTTTTTTTTTTAAAGATTTTATTTATTTGACAGAGAGAAACACAGTGAGAGAGGGAACACAAGCAGAGGGAATGGTAGAAGGAGAAGTAGGCTTCCTGCCGAGCAGGGAGCCCGATGCGGGGCTCGATCCCAAGACCCTGGGATCATGACCTGAGCTGAAGGCAGACGCTTAACGACTGAGCCACCCAGGCGCCCCTGTTTAATTTTTTTTTAAAGACTTTATTTATTTATTTGACAGAGAGATCACAAGTAGGCAGAGAGGCAGGCAGAGAGAGGAAGAAGCAGGCTCCCTGCTGAGCAGAGAGCTCTAGGCCAGGCTCGATCCCAGGACCCTGGGATCATGACCTGAGCTGAAGGCAGAGGCTTTAACCCACTGAGCCACCCAGGCACCCCTCATTGTGGTTTTGATTTGCATCTCCCTGATGGTTCATGACGTCAAGCATTTTTTCATGTGCTTACTGGACATTTGTATGTCTTCCTAGGAGAAACATCTATTCAGGACCTTGGTCATTTTTTATTAGGTTACTTGCCCTTTTATTTCTGAGTGTTAAGAGTTCTTTCTGTATTCTAGTACAAGCCCCTCATTCGATAGATGATTTGCAAAAATTTGCTCCCATTCTTTGAGTTGTCTTTTCACCTTCTTAAAGGTGTCCTTTGAAAAAATTTTCAATTTTGATGAAATCCAATTTATCATTTTCTTTTGTAGCTTGCGCTTTGTGTGTCATATCTAAAAAGCTATTCCTAATCTTTTCTTCTAAGAGTTTTTATGGGTTAGTTTTTGTATTTATAGTGTGATCCCTTTTGAATTAGTTTTGGTATATAATGTGAGGTAAGGGTCTAAGTTCCTATCATTTGTATCATGGGAAGATCTCAGAAAGTATGTTGTGATAAAAGCAAATTGCAAAATGATATGCATGGTATGATGTCATTCATGTAAAATTTAAAAGCATGAATATCATACATTATTCATAGTTATATATGTACATATAAGTAAAGAAATTTCACCCCCAAATCTTTGATAATCGTTGCCTCTGATGGGGTGAGACTGGAACTGGTCAGGCCTGCTGATCAAAGCGGTCTTCAGACTTAATCTGCAATCTTTTTAGGTCGACCTTGATAAAATATGAACAGTTATCGGTGGGAGCGCTTTATTATGTTATGCTAATTATCGTCCTGTATATTTTAAATTTCTGAAAATATACAGACATGCACTCACACAAATCGCAGTTAAGAGTCCCGGAGAGCAAGTCATTTCTGTTTAGTGCAGAAATGTGGTTCTGGTCTCTCTCGACTGTGGCTAAGAAGCCTGCAGCCCACAGGACCCTACTCTTCAGGGAGAGAAGAGGGAGGAGGCCGAGGCCTTGGGTGCCTCATGGCCCCGACATGCCCAGGCGCAGGTGGAGGTGCCCCGTGTGGGTCCCGGGTCCGGCCGACCGAGGCAAACACAGCCAGCCCACACTGGCTGAAGCATTGAGATAAGACTGTGCAGATAGGCTGTTAGCACACATGGGGCAGATACTGCTGTGGGGGGGAGTTTCTGAGCTGGAACCCCAAAAGGTAAATCTCTTCGTTTAACTCATTTGCACACTTTGGCTTATGTTTTCCCCGTCTCGCTTCCACGGAAAACCCGCTGTGCGCCACACCCCAGTTTCCCTCGCTCCGAACAGCAGCAGGGCCCAAATCTCAGTGAGCTCCCCTTAACTGGAATCTTTAAATGTTATCCCATGACTCCGAGCTTTCTCCAAAACTGTACCAGAGCCTTCACAAGGAAAGTTCTGTTCCCACTAACCATGTGTCCCTTCTCACCTGGTCCCCGTGGAATGCCCTAGAAGGCCTCACTGTGTGTGTGACACGTGCAGTGACCCGGGCCCCTGGGAGGCGGCCTGCGGCTGAGCTCCCGACACACGCTCTGGCGCTCGGCTGCTGCGGTCTGGATGCTGCAGGGGTGCGGAGGTGCGTCACTGCCTGTGGAGGGGATGGGGTTATTCCCACATCTCCGTGAGCCGTGTTGCCTGACACAAAGCTCTTACTCTTTTCATCGTGTTTTTCTTCTATCAAATGGGTACAAAAATATACGCCCTTTCTATTCACAAGTTGTTGTGGGGGTCAAATGAGATAATGTACATAAATGTGTTTGCAAAAAAAAGAGAGAGAAAGGTGTTTGTGTATCATTTCCCAACTGCGTGGCCCCCGTCCCGCTCAGATCCTGGGCCCCGCTACCCTGCTCAGTCCACCTGCAGGGCACCCCCGCCCTAGGCTAGCCTCTGCTCTCCCTCCCGCTTGTAGTCCAGTCTGATGGTATTCTCCCTCCCCCCTCTTTCTTTCTTTTCCCCCTTTCTTCCTCTCTGCAGTCCTGGAGGTGGCCTGACTTGGTCCTTTCAAATGTGATCCTGTGGGGCACCGCCCCACTGCACCGCAGCTGTGTTGGTCGGCCTAGACTGAGAAAAAGGCCTTTTCCCTTCCTCAAAGAGGGAAGCTACCTGAGATAACATGTTTTCATCTCTTTGATTCTCCCAGGCTCAGGCCACAGGGTCACCGCATACATCACCCACGCACGGAGGCAGCCGCCCGATGCCCATGCCTGTGCGCTCCACGTCCGCTGGCTCCACCCCCACCCACTGCCCGCAGGACCCGATGAGCGGAGTCGGGGGAGACCTGCAGGAGGCCTTTGCCCAAGGTGAGCTTTGAGGGCGGGATACAGTGGAGAGCTAGAGGGGTTTGGCACCAAGAACAAGATTCCCGCTGAGATTCCCAACTGAGATCTGGTTTCTTTTGTGTGTGTAGCTTTCAATGATGAGATTTTCGTATACAGTATAAATTAGGTGTCGGTCCCTTGTCATTAGAGGGGCTGCTGTCCCAGAGGGAGGTCTGCAGGCTCTGTGTGTTTGTAGAGACCAGGCCTCCGTAGCTTCTGTGCCCGTTTTTCCCCGGGTTTTGGAAGTGACTTGTCCTTTGGGCTTTCCCGCCTCCTCTGGAGAAATCGGATGGAATAATGCTTTCCCTGCAAAAGTCTTGAGAGCCAGTAAGAGGAGGAAGAGTGGAACTCCATAGGACCTGGAGGCACGTGGGGCCCAGGGCTGTCGCAGCCGCTTGAGGAGCCAGCGGCCGCCCCCTGCGGCAGAGGCAGGGAGGCCACGGCAGCTGAGCCAGTGTCCTGGGGAGACAGCACAGGCTGGCAGAGCCACTGCAGAGTCCAGTCCTGCCTCGGGCCCCCTGGGAGCGCTGTTGGTTCTGGTCTCTCTCGACTGTGGCTAAGAAGCCTGCAGCCCACAGGACCCTACTCTTCAGGGAGAGAAGAGGGAGGAGGCCGAGGCCTTGGGTGCCTCATGGCCCCGACATGCCCAGGCGCAGGTGGAGGTGCCCCGTGTGGGTCCCGGGTCCGGCCGAACGAGGCAAACACTCGCCCGCCCCGTGGCGCCCACCCACCCGGCCCCGCCGTCTGCTCTGACTGTCCTCAGGTACGAGGAGAAACCTCCGCAATGACCTGCTGGTGGCCGCAGACTCCATCACCAACACCATGTCATCCCTGGTGAAGGAGCTCCACTCAGGTGAAGCCCAGAGCTCCCGCCCGGCCTCCCACGCCCCTCGCGTCCCCGCACCCTCACTTGCTCCCCGCATGCTAGAACGTTCACCCGCAGCTCCGCTTGCGCTCACCGCTCTGTCTTTCCACCTTCTAGGACCACCCCGATGGCCTCCCCCAGACAGCGCCTGTCCCACTCGCGTTCACATACACACACATGCTCACATGTTCTGTTTCTCTGGAGGCTACACCCTGTGGCACAAGCGCAGTCCAATCTCCACACGTGCAGCCCACCCCAACTGCCCCCCCTGCTCCCCCGACCCCGCGTGCTGTCCACAGCCGCTCTTTCCCCAGGGCTGCTCGGCCGCCTCACTCGGAAGCTTTCCTGGATGACTGGAACCGAATCAGCCACAAAAGCTTCTGGACTTTCTCCCAGCTGCCTTTCTGCTTTCTCTTATTTGATTTGGTCTTGAAACCCTCTTCTCTCCTTTTGTCCATGACTAGGCTCTGATCTCACATGAAGTTCGCAGCTTGCGTCTCTCACTCTCTGCCCCTCTGTTCAGTAATCCCTGTGGCTCCTTCTCCAGTCTCTCCCCACTTAGCTCTTTCAGCGACTGCCCGGAGACCCTCACCGTATTTTCCCCCTTATATAAAACCCAGGAAAGAGAGAAATCATAAAAGGCCATTCCCATATCTTCATATCTTCAAGAACCCCCGTGACTCCCTTAGTTTTATAACTGCTAGATATTTACTAATTTGTTTACAGCCGTCAGATTCCCATGTTCCATACTAGACGGATGGGTTCCCTTCCTAAGGATATCTGTGGCCCTCTGTTGTTTCTGTTCAGCTAATACAGTGCCTTTAAATATCTAGGAGTAGCTTAAGAAGGTTATTAAATACAAATGTAAAGCAGGTTTTCCGTGGGCTGTTCAAACACATCCGCTGAAATCAGTCCCCGCTCTGAGGGCAGGGAGGCCTCGGGTCTGTCCTCAGACCTTTGGAGGAGAAAGCACACATGGCTGGCCTGCCGTTCCCGCTCAGATCTGCGGATTTCCGCTTAGAGGAGAATAAGTGCCTGGCCTGGGTTGGTTTTTCCAAGGCAGTTAAGATAAGATGCTGCTTCTCCCTTACAGGGAGTGTGAAGGTGATGCTGCCTCCGTGTGGGTACCATTTCTCAATCCCTCCTCCCCCACCTTTTTTTAAAAAGATTTTTATTTACTTATTTGACAGAGACACAGCAAGAGAGGGAACACAAGTAGGGGGAGTGGGAGAGGGAGAAGCAGGCTTCCCACTGAGCAGGGAGCCCGATGTGGGGCTCGCTCCCAGAACCCTGGGATCATGACCCGAGCTGAAGGCAGATGCTCAGTGACTGAGCCCCCCAGGCGCCCCTTCCATTTCTCGATCCTTGTCAGAAGCACTGCCCTCTCTACAAACACACATAAATAGAAGAGGTGACTGCCTTCAAGATGACTTCACAGGTGATTAGAAAGTCCCTTCCTAATATAATTTCCCACAGATGCCAGAAATCCCACTTTTAGAACGAATTTCAGGCCATGGACATTAATCACACCAGGCCTCCCGAACACTTACTAGGATTTGGGCAAGATCAGCAGCTCATGAGCTCGTCTCACTAGGAGGAGAGAAAACTGGACACCGTTAAACACACAGCACCCAGAGACCATGGCGGGAAAGGATTTTAACACAATTCTGTGATGTCTTTGGAAGGTACCTTAGAGATCACGTTGTCAAGTCCCCTTTAGAAAGGCAGTGAGTCATCATCAGAAAAGGGATTGCCTGAAGTCGTGCATCTCGAAGGGGCGAAGGCCGGTCCTGGAGCTCAGGTGCAGAGGACACAGCAGTGCTGCAACTGCCACTGGGCCCTTCTACCCACATGGGACTGGAGGTCAGGTTCGCAGCCGCACCAGGGCCCCTTTCACTGATGCTCTGCTCTCTCAAGCCCTGAAGCCCACGGGTGGGTGTGGACCAAGTCTGCACGTGACTCTGCGTCCACACAAAGTACAGAACTAGACGCCCCTTACCTGTGAGGCTGCCAATTTCCCAGTGAATGGAAGGGGCTCGCCAGCGCCCCACGCATGTTTGCTCTCACTGCTGGGGGTTGTGTTCGCGTGAGGTGAGATATTGAGATTGTCTTTAAATATTTTTACCATGTGCACATACTATTTATAGCCATAGCTTCTCCTCCTCATCTTTTTAAAACTATTTTCACAAATAATAGAATCTCAGGGTTGGAAAAGATCCTAGAAGTCATTGAATCCAGCCTGCTGCCCAATATAAAAGTCCTCTGTGTGAGTATTTCCAGTGAGCTCATTCTCGGCCGGCTCTCAGCACAGTGAAGTTCTTGCGTATCAGGGAGCTGTGGCATTTGCCTTTCTGTAAGCAGTTTACCCTCATCCCATCCTCTGAAGCTACGTAGAATACGTTTTGGCCCTTCCGTTCCTATTAATTTAGCCCTTCAAGTGTTCGATGGCAGGAAACATAGCTGTCCCCAAGCCTTCTCCTCTTAAAGGTGACCGTTTGCTGTTCCTTCGGCCATTCTTCAGTGACATGGTTTTCACGTCCCCATTTTGCTTGCCCACGCTAGCATGTGGCCCAGAGCGCCAAGGCCCCAATTCAAAGTGAGTTCCCAGAGCACACTTCTCCCCGTCACGGGGACCAGCTCCCTGCCGAGAACAGTGACCTGTGACCTCCCTGAGCAAGGGCCCTGGGAAAGCAACCTGAGAGGGCATTAGCTTTTTCCACACAGCCACTTTGCTCTTCAGTCATTTTAAGTTTGTTGTCAGCTAAAACTTCTAGTTTGGGGTTGTTTTCTCTTAACAGAAGCTGGGGTTAATCTAGTTATTCCCGACCATGTACTCTGACAGTTGCTTTCTTGAACGTGAATGCAGGATATTAGGTGTATCCCTAGCAGATGTGGTCACCTTCGGGAAAGCAGGCATGGAGAAAAGGCAGCGACCCCCACCCCGGTCACCAGGGAAGCCAGCCACAGAGCCCGCAGCAGGACGGGTGACCTCTGAGCCTGCAGCGCCCCTAGGGTCTCGGAGTTCATGGGGGAAGAGCACCAGCATGCGCCCCACGCGTGGGGCGGGCCAGGTGCGTGTCAGCACCCGCGGAGGCCTGTGACCGTAAGCCCTGAGCTAAGGCTTATCCCCAGCCTGCTAAGTCATTCCCTTCACCCTCCTCCTATGCTTGTGCTGTGCTGAAGGGTCACTGGCCGCCTTGGACTTGTTTTCACAGCAGAGGAAGGTACAGAGGAAGAAGAAGAGAAGAAGCAGAATGGGAAAGACAGAGGTAAAGGCAGCTCGCAGGACCCCTAGTTTGAGTGGGAGGCAGAGCTACGTCGCTCCTGAGGGAACCCTCCCCCCTTTCGTGTCTGCATTTCTTCCTGCTGCCCGTTTCCCCCAAAGCTTCCAGATCCCCACAGTGCCTTCGGTCTGCTTTTCCCAACTGACCGTCAAGGAGGTGGTGGCGTCAGGTGATCAACAAAAGCCTCCTGATTTCCTAACATGGTGATAGATGGTTCGGACCTAGGAAGTAGATACCAGGAAAGCACCGGACACGACCCTTTGCCTCCTGGAGTTTATAGTATAGTTAGGGAGGCAAGACAGAGATATGCAAGATAAATAGGAGATTAAATGAAGTGGCAGGAAAAGTTAATCATCAAACTCTGAGTGTGTGATTACAAATACAAGAAGGGTTTCTGAAAAGGAAGAGATTATTGTGGGCAGAATAGCTAAATGGTTTTGTGACCTCAACGGAAGAATTAAAAGCAATAAAAAAAAAAGGTATCAGCAGAGGAGAGTAATGGCCTTCCTAGTTTTATTATATGTAAAACCTGCTTAATAACTTGTTATGTACCAAGAGCTGTGCTAAATGATGTCCGTGTATTATCTAATTAATGCTTAACAACCCTCAGAGACATATAATGATGTCCCAATTTTACCAGTGAGAAAATAGGGTCTTTCTGACTCCACACTGCTCACTCTTCATCTTCATGTGTCTGTGTTATGCTGAACACATAACATTTGAGAGTTTAGCTGTTATTTCTGTCCGATATAAATATGTTTGTCTCTGGATTCCTCCAAAACGTAAGCTCCACAAGGTGGAGATTTTGGTCTCTCTTGTTCAGGATGTATCCCCGGTGCCCAGAGCAGTGCCTGGCACAGAGTGGGTATCAGTAAATGAACAGATACAGGGAGAGAAGCCAAGTGATGTGCTCCATGCTTTGTCAGGGAGAGAGCGGGAGTGGCCCCAAGGAGGCTGGGCTGGGGAAGGGGCGCCCACGCCCCACACCTCGGCTGGATGCTCTGCACTGAGCTCACCCCTGCCGTCTGAATTCATTGCCCACGAGGAAGGATTCAAGACAGGGCTCCGAGTGGTGAAGTAACCTGCGCGGGTAGTAGCTGGCAGAGCCGGGATTCTGCCCGGGCAGCTGATGCCGGCACCTGTGCTTTCTTCCGAGCGGCGGGTGGACTAGGCAAGGTGAGGAAGGTCGTAAGGAAGGGCGGGAAGAAGTTGAGTGGAGGCTGGAGGCAGAGAAGTGCGATGGAAAAGGAGAAGCCCGTGGGGATGAGGGTCCGCAGTGCCGCTGCCCGCAGGGGCCGGGGTGGGTAAGAGAGGCGGGCCGCACCAGGACTCGGAGACTGGAGGAGCCTGGGGGGGGAGGAGAGACATATTCCAGGTGCCACGGTCTTCTAGTGAGTCAGAGCGAGGCCCCTGCGAGGCCGTGGACGGTAACCGCGAGGAACTGAGGAGAATGACACATTTGTCATGGCCACCACGGTCGGCCATGCTGGAGACACCTAGCAGGGCTACAGGGCATGGTAGAGACGACCGACTTTCTGGGCTGAGAGCAGACCAGGAAGAAGGCACAAGGGTTGTCGTGCAAGAGGCAAAGAGGGGAGGAGATGCACGGAGATAAGTTTACACTCCATTAACACGTGCTCCGGTCACACATGCACAACCCAACCAGATCCCGGCATTCATGTGGAATGTTCTTGGCTGAAGACGTAACAGCTGCTGCTTTGGCCTCTCTTCCTTTGACCCTTCTTTCCCTGTAGCTTTTCCCATGGCTTCCTCTCAGCCTCCCTGCATTCCTTGCAGCACACGGAGCGCGGCCCTGACCGCGTGGGCCTTGCCCCGACTGTGGACTGCGGCCCTGGGCCTGCTTCCGGTCTGGGTGCGGGCTGCACCTCACATGCAGACGGGCATGCTACCCTCGCCTGGCGCCTACTGGTCTCAAGGGCCTCTGTCTGCACCTGCGTTCCCGGCCAGCATCTCTCCTTTCTGCCCCTCCTGCTCTCCGTGTCTCCCCATCTCTCTTCCAGTGCACACACGAGCGTTTCTGTCTGACCCCATGAGACCTGGGAGAGCCCCTGAGTCTCTCTTTCTGTGGCTTTAGGTGCTGGCCCGAGAGAAAGAGGGTCAAGAGTCAGGGTGAGACGTGTGTAGGGTTTTAACAAGTGTTTGACTCTCAGCATTGTACAGGTCCCAGGATATGTTTCTGTAGCTGCACCGTAGTGGGCATGTGGGTAGGGGTAGAAGCCAAGTGTTTTCACGGATGGACCTTCTGCTTGTCCGCCGTGCTCTGGGCACGAGCTTTTACGTAGACCAACATGGCGGCACCTGGTGTCACCAAGGCATCAGAGAACAGTAACTACCAACCAGAGAGAGGGAGAGGGGAGGGTTGCCTCTTTGGGGTTGAAATCATGCTGACGTCACAGAAACGCCACCTGCTGAGCACCCTGTCAGGCAAACATAGTCTGCTCAGTGCAAAAACCGTAAGAACCAAGTGGGCACTTTCGAAGAATTCGTGGCCAAGCTGGACTTGCTGACCGCATTCACCCCTACCTCAGCCCCCTCTCTGCCCTCCCCCAGATCTCCGGCTGGCTGCATCCTGGGGAACGCTTCCACTCCACTGGGGTGCCCCTCTGACTTTGCCGCCCCTCCCTGCTCACCTGGGGTGCCGAGTACTTGTGACCAAGACTCCGCAGGCGAAACAGGCTCACGTATTACTTCAGAGCCCGAGATTTGTCTCAGCCCCTCCAGAGCCTCATCTTATGCACCTTTGTCCTTCAGAATTGCCTCTCCAGAGCCTGCCGCCCCCAGCGCTGGGAGCTGTAAATCCAGTCTGCCTGCTCGGAGAGCGCCGGTGCCTGTGTGGTAGACTGATGGCAGTGGCCCTGTGTGAATTCCCAGGCTTTCGAGGGTGCAGGCGGTGTTCAGGACTCCAGGGGGAGCGGGAGTGACTTAGTATTCCCAAGCAGATATGCCTGCAGGCAGGAAATACTGCCCGTATCAAAATTTAATTCCTTCTCACCTTGGTCACTTTCAGAACCAAGGGATGGGCTGTGCCCCCTGATATAACCGCTCCCCAGATTTAGGGTGGCTTCACGTCCACGTTAGTACTGTTATTCTCCTTCTCCCAAGAGATGCCGGGCCCCGTGGCTGTTCCATGTTCGTAGGCAGCGCGACTCTCCCGGCCCTTGTCATACCTGGTTGGGGGAAATCAGCATCCGGGGGGCAAGGGGAGAGGTCAGTCCAGAAGCCCGTGGGTCTGTGGGCCAGGGGGTCAGTCCCCTGGGAGAAGACGCGGGCTGGTGAGGGGACCCAGGCGTGACCTCCGTGTGTTGTTTGTGTCCGTGCCGTACAGGTTAGCAGAGGAGCTGGGACAGAGAGGAAGCACAGGTGAGTACCGTGTTCTCTGCCCTCCCCACAGCCCCTTTCCCTTTGTAGCTGACGTCTTCGGCCCCCTCCTCCCTTGCCCTGGTCACACCAAGCCAGAGCCATCCTAAAGGGCAGAGATTCAAGTCAAGGTTTCCCTTTAAAGAGCCCAGCTGCCACCTTCCCCTTTGCTGCAGCCCCGCCATCAGACCCTGGTGGCCCCCTTTCCAGGCTCGGACCCATCTTGTGCTCCACTGGGCCTGGCCTGGGCCTCAGGCGTGACTTGGTGGCGCCCGTGTCTGGGTGTAGCTGGCGGACCAAGAGCTGCTGGCTAAATCAGGCTCTGGGACCTCTGCCATCTTGCTCCTGATGGCCCACGGCCACTGTCATTTCTCTCCGGGGTCCAAACCACTGCCAGCACCCCCGGGGTTCCGACACCCAAAGCTGTGAGCTGCCGCGTACCTGAGCGCAGACTGAATTTCCATCCAGCAGGATCCCCCTATAATGCCGCCCGAGCCCCTTCCTGTGGTAGCCCGCACCCTCCATCCTAAAGCCATTCATGAAAGCACGGATCTCCCCAGAGAACGGTGCTCCTTGTCTTAGGAATTAGTCTTTCACATCTTTCCATCTAAGGACCTTAATTCCTCTCTCCCCCCAGTTCTGAGTATTGTGGCTTTGGGGTCTGCTCACCAGAAAGAAGGGATGGAAATAATTGGACAACCAAATCTGTTCGGGGAAGAGTTCTTTCAAGATTAGACGTCTTTGGTTTGGCCGCGAGATAGCTCTTTGTCAGTCTTGCCTTCCCACCCCTCCCCCACTTCTTGTGTGCAAGTCAGGCTGCCTTCCTCAGTTACAGATCTTCCAGGCCCAAGAGCCAGGGCTGTAGCCCCACAATCCCGGAAGGGGGAACCTTCCTGGGCCCTTCCGAGGAGTCCCATCGTGGAGCAGCAGACTTTTCCTGGGCACCCCCCCATGGGCACCAGGCCCTAGAGGGGTTCTGTTCTGCCCTCGCCGCGGGGCCTGCTGTCTCTGAGCCCGCCCTGACTCCAGGATTGTGCGAGCTCTGCTAACTGGGGAAGCGGCAAACTGCAGAAATTCTCCCCCTGCCCTGGAAAGCCCAGGGCCTCGGGGGCTGGGGCAGGGCTCGACCTAATCTCACTGCACATTCAGGCAAGGCCCTTCCCAACAGCAGGCCTGGGCTGCCCCAGCCAAGGAGGGAGTCAGGAACAGACTTGTCCCTCGGGAGCCTGCCAGAGCCCCTCGCCCCGGGGCACGGAGGAGCTGGGGGATAAGGAAAAGGCACGGAGCCATCTGGCCCACCCTCTTCTGGCAGAGGAGGAAACGCAGGCCCTCGGTCTGGAGTTTGGTGCCAGAAGTAGACGCCGAGTGGCGTCTCCAGTGCTGTCCTCTGACCCTGTCAGGAGTTACGAGAAACTCACTCGTAGTACAGAGTCCGATGGAAAGTGTAAAACCTCAGGTGGCTCAGTTTCACAGACCCTGAGGTTCTGCCCTCCTCCCGCCCAAAGCTCAGGCTGTCTTCCCTTTCCACCCCGTATTCACAGGCACCGCTCCAAGCTTGGTGGCCTCAGTCACAATCCTTCTAAACCCAAAAGCACCACATTCCAAACCTTGCACTGTGAACCCAGTTCTTTCTTCCTGGAAACATTTCCTGACCCTGTGACCTCAGCAATGACTGCAAAAGTCCAGGGACCCCTGGCAGGAGAACATCCCTTTCCCTAAAGGGGGCACGAGTGTTATCCGTTCTTTGCACCTCCCAAGCTGAAAGGTAAGCATCCCAACAGCCCCATCCCAGGACGTTGTCTGGTCCCCAGCAGATGTTAGCATTGGCTCGCAGGCCCTCAGTAGTGGCCCTGAGTAACCGCGCATCTGTCCTGCGCAGGGGACATGCAGCAAGCTGGCCTTGACGTGAGGAAGGCGAGGCCCTCCCCCCAGAGGCGCATTCCTGTCCATCTTTCGGCTGCACACCTGGACCGGGCTTGCAGGCTGCCAGACGTCACTACCTGGCAGGGAGCAGGGGAGCGGAGCCGGCGGGGGAAGTGGGAGGGGCCGCAGCTGCCGGTGGGCCTCCCCCCTGCACAGTCCTGCATGAACTAGCATCTTCATCACTCCCCTCGGGCCATGGGCTCATCTCTGCAACAGGAATTTCCCGGGAGGTTGAAATGAGAAAAGAAACAGCACAAATCTCGTGTGTGTGTGTGTGTGTGTGTGTGACCTGATGGAGTTCTTGCCGGCACGTGGGGTGCTCCCCAGGATGGGGGCCCAAGCTTCCTTCCTACCTTTGACCTTTAAAAACCGACAGATTTTCTTCCCTGTATCGTGCAAAGACAGCTTCAGGCCTTGCTCAGTTTTACAGACATTCACACCCTGGCCACAGTGCTAAAAATAGCCTCCTTCCTTTCTCTCACACTGGTTAGGCTTCCGCCCTCCCCGTGTGATGCCGCTGCTCTGCAGCCTCGGCGGGTAGGGGGAGCAGAGAGCCCTGCGCTGCAGCCCCGGAAGGTTCCTCCTCCGGCAGCCAGTCGGTTCTCCGCCGCCAAGTCCGCGGCCGGCGGGCCGGGGCGCGCTGACCCGTGGCCGCCAGGGGGAGCGCTGACACCCCCCCTCCCCCGCCCCGGGCGCGGTGCTCACGCCGCCCTCTCCCCTGCGCAGGGTTCCATTCTGCTCTGGCGCACATGATAATCAATCCCAATTCCCGGTGATTTTCATTTATTTTTTTCTGCTCCCTGGGCTCCAGGATGTTATTTTTAGTAGGAGAACTGCTATAAATATTTATAAAGGGCAGTGACTGGAATGAAGTGAGAGGCCCCACAGCTGGCTCTCTCATCGCCCCCCCCTTCCCCGCAACACGCACGCCTCTGCAGACCCCTGCTGGCTGCGCGTGGAGGCGGGTGCAGAGCCGGTGGGCTCAGCCCGTAGCCACCCACGGAGAGGGTCACATGGAAACCTCGTGAGCCGGCCGTCCGGGGAGCCCAGGGGCGGAGGTGACTGCGTCTTTCCCTCTCACCGGCCGTGCTCCCTCCCTTACTCCCAGTGTAGGGAGGGCTGTGCCCCGCTAGGCCCAGCCCCTGGGTGTTTCGGATACTGGGTGTGAGGGGCAGGTGCAACTCGGATCAGCCCAGCTGTGTGAGAGCAGAGAGCAGACGGGAGCCTGAGGAAAGGCCCCGTGCCTGTGGAGGGCTTGCCTCCCACAGCAGCTCCTGAGCACCGCCCAACTCTGACCAGCGGAGAGCTGGGGCCCTCCTGGGCCGCCAGGGGCTCGGGTGAGATGAAAGCACCGGTGAGAGGGTTCTCCCACACACTGAGGAAATAGAGGGACCCAGCCTGGCCTGGAGGGCCGCATGGGGCAAAAATGAAAGTGACCATATGGAAAGTTCTGGGGGACACTCCGTGCCAACCAGTGGTGAATTAGGTATGGGAGGGCTGCGCCAGGGTCTCAGGGATGACCCCCGGGGTGACTCTATGCTTCCCCCACAATCCTGATTTCCCCCACTTTGTACCCTGCCCCTGAGGACATGGCAGAATCCCACCACCCACTTCCTCACGTGAAATGCTTCTTCCAGAGCAGAAAGAGTCAAAGAACAGTCAGATTAAAAGCACCAGTGACTCCAAAACAGCTCAGGCTGGCTAAGGTGCACGTGGTGTGTGGCAGTGTCCTCAGGCGGCCGGCGAGGCCGCCTGACTCCACCTTTCAGCAGGTCCTGGCGCCAAGGGGGAGGGAGCCTCGAGGTCTTCGACCACCAAGCACCGGAGAGGCTCGGGATCCCAGCCTCTCCTCTGTACCTGGGGGATGAGAAGAGGGACTAGAGAGCCACAGGGATGAGCTCAGACGCCAGCATGACCGTGCAAGGGGTGTTGGGTTTTGTATAAACTCTGGTCGACAGCTGGGCTCTTTTACAGCTAGACTATCCACCGTCATCTAAGGCCCCGAGGTCCTCCTGACTTCTCGGCATCTGCTGTAGAACACAGATCCGTCTCAGAAGTTTGAAGCTGGCCCCTTTGCTCAACTCTGACCTAGAAAACAGGTGTCATCCTGTGGGGGGCACTACCTCCTTAATTGCTCTGTGACCATTTAGGAGTCCGATTTAACCTGAGTAGAGGACCTTTTAAGAGAAGTGACAGAGACTGTCAGACCGCCGGCCCCCCGGGCTGGTGTTTTGTAGCTGTGAAGACCCCTAGAGAGGTCCTGAATGCGACCTGGGTCTCGAGGAAGTGGCGGCTCCACCAAGCTCAGGTCCAGAAATCCTAGCCGGGCCCGGGTTCTGTGTACTTTCACAGCCCCCTCATCGGCTGCTCGAGCTTCATCCCCTGGCAGACTCCCCCCTCTTTTGCATTGCTTACTCCCTGCTCCCGTGGTCTGTGACGGTTTCAGAAAGGTACAGTTGCTATGGCAATGCCTGGAGCCATCTGAATTCCTGCTGCACCTTCTGGAAGCAAAAGGCTTATGAAGAACCAGTCAGTGGATTCTAAATCTAGCCTCCCCTGGCCTCTCCCAAGCCATGGGCCAGATGATGGTTACGAACTGGAAGTGTGGGAGGTAGGTAGCCCATCTTTCCTTGGGAAGATACCCCCATAGCTGCAAGCCACGTGCCCCTGAACAGGTTCTCCGTGTGTGGATCAGAGAACTAAGTGAAGCTTCCTACCTGGGCCTCTTAGGTAGACACTACCAGTGGACCTCAAACTCGGGATCCAAATCCCCTGGGAGGCTCGTTAATCTATGGAGAGCCAGGTCCCACCCCCCAGTTTCTGCTTCAGTAGCAAGTCTCACAAGCTCCCGGGCGCTGTTAGCACTGCTGGTCTGAAGACTGCATCGTGAGGACCACTGAGCACACTTCGGAGTAGGAGCCACAGCCAGTCAGGTGGAGAAAAGGAGTGGTCGTTCTAAAGGAAAAAAAAGAAGGAGCCTCAGCAATCATTTTTCTTGGTTAGATGCCCTGGGAAACACATGTCGAGACAGGGGTCCTACACTTTTTTGGGGAGGGGTCGCCAACCATCAATAAAGACGTTTCCCCTAGACATGTAAGAGCGGGCGGCATTACAAGACAGACCATGAACGTGCAGAAGACCAAGATACCAGATGCCCAGACTGGGTGGGTTTTGCACGGTCTAGAGTCTTAGCAATGGGGGAGGCTGAGGGCCTGCGTGGCTCCAGAGGGAGATGGGGAGAAGTCGTGTGACAGTCACCTGATCCCCACAGTTGGAGCTTTTACACCAAAATGCTCTCCCCAGAATGCAAATACCATACTCCAGCCCAAACCCCGTATATGGGCCTGAGCTGGGCTGCTGACTCTCAGCCTACGCGAAGCTCTGACCCCCAAGAGTATAATTCTAAGAGGAACTGATTGCCGCAGTGCCCAAGATAAGGGTTGCAGGCCTTCTTAGGAAGAGCAGATCCCGCGGGTTCTGACGCCTTCTGTGCGCCACTTAGTCCTGCCTGGAACACCAGGCTCTGTGGGGGGTGGGCTTGGTGTCTCTCCTGCCCAGGGGTGCTTTAGCGTAGGTGGGGTGTGCTGGTGCCGTCAGCCCTCTGCCTCCTACTCCAAGGGGGCACAGCCAAGGTAGGGCCATGGTGCAAGAGAGCAGGCATCCAATCAGTTAACAAATTCCAAAAAGCAATACCAGTTTCTCAGTTGTGTGAAAGTTTGGGTGGGTGGTGAGTGCTTTCATTTTGAAAATATATAATTCCTAAGGGACACCATGAGGCGAGCTGGACTTGCTGGGGGTGGGAGGGCGCTTTGAAAGGCAGGCCCGAGATGGCCATCTGGGTATTTCTGAAGTGGAGGGAGCCTAGCTGCTGAAGGTAGACATTAAGAAGGGACAAGTAGGGGCACTTGGCTGGCTCAGTCGGTAGAGCATGTGATTCTTGATCTCAGGATCATGAGTTCAAGCCCCATGTTGGGCATAGAGTTTACTTAAAAAAAAAAAAATGGGGCAGGGGGACAAGTAGCTTGGAGTGGGACTGTCATTCTATCGAGAAGATACTTAGGAGCTCTGACTGTGTGCTGAGCACCTGGCCCCCCTCGGGTCTTCAGGGCCTTAGAGGTTAAGGTTGGTCTGAGTTCTTAACTAGGGGGTGGGGATGGGCTTGGAGGGCCTGCATCGCCCTCTGAAGCCAATCGGACTGGGGACCTTGGGCGCAGATGGGACAGGGAAAGGGATACGGTCACCACTCAGAATGGTTTCTGGTCACGTGGAAGTGTCGGTCTTTAGGCCCGTGGATGGGAGTGAGACTAGGGAGGGGGTGTCCCGTGAGTTGAAAGGTCTACATCCTCTGGGGCCCAGGCACACTGCCAACTAGTAACGGATAGTCAGAGCCTGAATCCCCCTTGGCCGCTGCAGAGTCCTCACCCGGAGAAACCTGTTAGGGTCTTGGCTTGCTGCCAGTGCCGCACCTCCCTGCGGAGGCTGAAGGCCTGGGGGGAGGGGCTGGGGGGACACACACACCCCTGACCTTGGGGCGGGGTGCAGTGAGTTCTCGGCACACCAGCACATACACACGGGGGACCCTCTGGCCCGCAGCGTTAGGCCCCAGGTGCCGTGGCTTTTCCCCTCAGGAGAGTGAATCCTCCTCCCGCTCAGACGGGACCTGGGGCGGGGCGGGTGGGGGGCATGTCTGCACCAGCAGGCCTCAAGATCTCCTGTACCCAGCAGGCTTTTCATTTGGGTCCCAGCTCAGGGGTACGCTGGCTGCACCATGGCCTGGTCCCAGGCCTCTGTCACTCGGTCGTGGCATCCCTCCCACGACCGCTGGCACCCTTGCCCACCAGGCATCCGTCGTCCCTTAACAGGAAGACCTCGGTCTGGGTCTGGGATCCAAAGTTTCTGGAAGTCCTCCCCACCCACAGCTGCTCTCTCCTGGTCAGGGGCCCCATCTTCCTGCTCCCTCAGAAAGCAGGCCCTGTGGCTCCCCTTCCACAAAGCCTGACGACCACCTGCGGCGACGGGCGGTGTCTTGGTCCCCTGCACCTGGACGGCCTGACCGAGGCCTGCCAAGGGCCCTGGGCCGGCGGTGAGGTGGTGCCGGGGGAGGCTCCCCAGATGGCGCCGGCCCTTTGGAAGGGGTATGTATGTGCCTGAGGCTGCCGAGGAGAGGGCATGCGGCGAAGAAGAAGGGGAGCGTTCCAGCTCTGGGACGGGCGGGGGGGCGTCCGCTGGAGCTTCCTTCCTGCCGGACGGGCTACCAGCCGGACCAGCTCTCAGAACCAGACTCTGGAGTGTGAGGAACGAGGCCTCCCCGCTTGGGGACCTCGGTGGGTTCCCCTCTTGCCTGGACGGCTGCTCGGCCTCCATCCTACTTTCAGCATTGCCTAGGCAACCATCTGGGCTCACCCCTTGCCACCCACCTGCCCTAGGAGCCCGCGCAGAGGATGGCGGGGGGGACTGGGATACAGAGCAGCAGGG
>CM053610.1:100784242-100807287 GCA_028646535.1 Procyon lotor
GGGGAGCAGATGATCACTCCTGAGCCCCAGGCTTAGGGGCTCATTCCTGTCCCGTCGTTGCCACGGCTTGCCCCCGCGTTTTACCCTAATTAGTCCCCACTGGAAAGTAGTGTTGCATAGGCCTTCCTCTGGGAGTCCCACCCCCTGGCGCGGCCCTTGGCCCAGAAGTCTGAACCTTATCTCGCTTGCCCTGCCCCCCTCCGTGTCCCACCCTGCCCCCAGCAGTTTATAGAGCCAAGCTGCACCCTCGGAAGGGGTGATGGAATTTCCCTGGGGCTTGTCTTGTTCCAGGAGCCTCTTATCTTCCTGCCTTTGGCCATCACTGGAGAGTGGAGGGGAGTTAGATTGGGGTCATTGGGAGGCCTCTGGAGCCAGGCTTGGCAAACCATGGGGTTTAGAGCTGGGGTGGATTTGGTGAGGCCCTGTTTAGCATTTCTGTTTACTGAGGCCCCTACCCTGACCTGCCACAGCCCCCCTCACTTAGCTCCTAACTGGTCTCTGCCTGCCCCCTTTTTATGACGGAGACTGGGTCTTTGCTCACCTGCATATTCTTTCGAGGGGGAACAGCTTCCTGGACAAGGTCATTCTGTAGGTGTATCGTACACACAGAACTACCTGCAAAAGGCTCCACACGCCCAGACACACCCAAGACAGGAACTCACTTCCAGTAGGACCCCGAACAACTCAGAAACCGCCGTCCTGAGGTCCTGTGTCTGGAGAGGACTGTCCGGGCTCGGGCAATAGGTACAGACAGTGAAACTCATCCTCGAGAAACCAGCCCGCGGAGCTGCTTGAAGACATCTAGGAGGGAGTTAAGGAAAATACCAGAACAGAAAAAATAACGAGACAATTACACACATAATGGTGGCTGTTCTATGAGAAGCACGGAACATCGGGCTCAAGGTCACGGGCTGATGAGAGCCAGGTGGGCTTCCGGGCGAGAGCTCCGTGCGGAAAGAGAAGGGATAGAGAGTGTGTTACGTGCCTCTGGGCGCCAGGTGCGCTCACACTCGTGGGCCCGACTTAGTGTCGGGCACTCGACAAAGCAGCAATGTAGGCATCGTCAGTTGGGAGAACAAGGCTCAGAGAGGTCAGGCACCCTGCCCGAGATCACACCATCCAGTCTCTCCGCTCAGCTGGGACGCAGCTCTACTGCCCACTGTGTCAGCCTGCGGAAATGGCAGAATTCTGGCAACATTTCAAGGAGGAGGAAGAATATCCCAAGCTTGGGGGGAGGGGGAGCAGGGAGAGGCTCAGGAAAGGAAGTATTAAATCAGTGAACTTAACTAGAGCCTGGTTTGCCTACTTTGAAAACCACAAGGGAGAAATAGTCCCCCTGATTTGCTGATTATCTACCTACCTACCTACCTACCTACCTACCTATCTGATCTTAACCAAGAGAGTGTCTCTCGTTCCTCAGTTCACCTCTCCTCTGGGCAGACCTTTCTCCTACGCTCCTGAGTCCCTGCACACCAGCCTGAACGTGCCACAGTTTGAGTTTGTTTCCCCCGATGCGGGCCCCCCCTGGGAGCCGCAGCCAGGCCAGAAGAGAAGGCGGAGGCAGCGCAGCCCGCATGGATGTGGTGTGCACGTGTGTCCGCCCCGTCCTCAGCACAGGGACTTGGTCCCCACTACTCACCCCGGAGCTCCTAGCACTGTCGTCCCCGGTACACAGATGAGGCCACTCTAAGGAGGAAAGCGTTCCGTCCAGTGACACTGGGGTGACAAGTGGCAGGGACTTGAATCCAGGCAAGCTGTTTCCAGAAGCGTCTCCCCACCACCATGCTCTGTCTCTCTGGCCGACAGTGACTGAGCCAGATGTCTGTGCCCGGCGCTGTGATGGCCTTTCCACGTGTTCTCTCACGCAGGAAAGGAGGTAAAGACTTGGGCTCCGGTTAAGCTGCGTGGTCTTCCCCTAGGACTCACTCTGCCTTGTGGACGCCGCACACCCGGGGGCTCACCTCAGGGGCTCCTTGGCCGCCCGGTGACTCTGTAGGGCAGGATTGGAAGGTCTTTCATCCACCTGTCACATCCAGCCCTCACACAGAAGGGACTTGTGGGATCCATCAATAGCCCCTGGGGATGGGAGGAGGGGGAAGAGGGGCCAAATCCCCCCCACAGAGACCCGGTGGGGGGCAGGGAGGGTAGGAATCAATAGGAATTTAATCATTAGCACCGTAGAGGGATGTGCCGATGTGCCGGCCTCTTGTGTTGATATGCATCACAGCAACTGACCCTGCTGGTCAGGATCACCCTGGACCTTATGGCGGGGCGTTGAGGGACATCCTGTAAGAACATACTAACCACTCTATGCCTCACTTTGCAGCCTGGTCTCAGGCTAAGTGACCTTTCACCCACCCTCTGCCTAAACCACATTACAAAGCATGCTCATTAACTGACCAAAATGCTTCTAATTCCGCAGGCTCTCCCAACCACAGAGGGAGGGTCTCTTCCTCACCCTGCCCCCTACCACAGTGAGGTCTGTCTGGAGCTGTGTCGTCCAGTGACCTGAACTAACCTGGCCAAGCGCAGGGGATCCCCCTCCCCTCTGCTGCTTTTTATTTTTAAAAATTTTTTTATTAATTTAATTCTTATTTTAAGTAAGCTCTATGCCCAGCAAGGGGCTTGAACTCATGACCGTGAGATCAAGGGTCACGTGCTCCACCAACTGAGCCAGCCAAGTGCCCCTCTCTGCTTCTTTTAAGTTGCTGGCAAAATCCGAGGGGTCAATGGGTACATAGCGCATTAAAAACAGAGTTCTTAATTTGCCATCCCCACGTGGTTGTGTGTGTACATTGCTGTCTCTTCCCCCAAGGTGGGAGGGCGTATATGTAAAAAGGCGATAATAGTACAAGGTGATGCTTGTTAATCACCACACACTGGGGCTCTGGAAAGTTCCCCGGGGAACCAGGGAAGGAGGAAGAGGTCAACCGCAGGTAAATCAAATGATGGGAAAAGATGAAAAAAGCAGAAAACGTCCTGTCTCTTATTACATGAACTCATTCCTTCGCTTGCTCACTCAGCCTGTCTGAGGCCGCTCTTAGAGAGTTCCAGTGAGTACTTCTATCGTTTCCTCTGCCTGTTGGGTCTTAAATATGCCTGGTCAGCTCCTTTAGCGTCTTCAGTTTTGAAAAACACATATTAAAAGCTATTTTTGAAGCAAAACCTTCCTCTTGGGATAAAACTTGCCTTCACTGGCTCTTGTCTTTGAAGCCAACGCATTGCCTGCCCCGAGCCAGCGCACCTCCTCCGAGGTCTCCCTCCGGCTGGGGGCCTACGGGCTGGGGCCTACGGGCTGGCGGTGGGCCTCGGCTGTTTCCAATTAAACCCCTCGGGCTGCAGCCCAGTGGATGTCTTCAGCGAGCTGACTCTCCGAAGGGTCAGTCTTGTTTTGCACCAGCACGTCGAAAGAAAATCAGCTCAACCCAAAACACATACAAAACAAATAAATACATCTGTTTGCAGATTTGCCTTAAAAGTACAAGGGCAAAGCAAGTTGTCAAGGGCCCTTGGAGCTTCCAGGGATGGGGGTGGGGGGTGAGGGGGCCTGTTTCCGCTTCCCCAACATGGGAGGTGAAGACACGGCACCCCGAACCAGGGTCCCGGCCCCAGCGTGGTTAAGACTGGGCTCAGGTCTGTAATGACCCGTGCCTCCTCCCCTCCGTGGGCCCAGGACTGGGGCAGGGGACCGAGAAACACGCACCTCACCTGCAGAGGCCTCCTCATCCTCGCCCCCCGCAGATGCCAGGCCGGGCCCAGGGCCTCACAAGGACGTGGGCATCAGAGGGAAGGGTGAGGCTCACTCCTCAACCCCGCACCGGGCTGACCCCTGCTCCGGCCCCAGTCTCGCTGGCCGGCTTGGCCCCCTGGGGAAGGAGCGCTTTGAGGAGCAGGACCCTCAGGCGGCGGCCCTCATCCTTTGGGCCCAAGACCTGATGCTCTGCTTGCTGGCAGGGTCTCAGTTGGACGGCGGGACAGAGAATGGCCGCAAGTCATTTCCTTTGGGCCACGAGGTGTTTTTAAAACAATTTAATGGCTTGCAAATGGTGAAACATCAGAAGATTTCACAGAAAAATCCAGATTTACAGCTTCTCTGGAAAAGTGAGACTATCGGGCTCCTCCGGTCCCACGAGGCCCCCATGGCAACGATGCTGCCAAAGACCCTCAGACGCCCTTCCTTCTCACTGACCGCCCACGTGTCTTGGGCAGCTGCCCCGGGGGCTGCTGGGGGCCTGCAACTGGCAGGCTCTTTCCTGACGTGTGGGGGCACCCTCGCATCCTCTGGAGCCCCAGCCACAGAGCACCCGCCCTTCCGCACCCCCCCCCCACCATTCCCAAGCTGCAGCCCAGAGGGGGCCTCCCTCTGGCCCCAAGGAAAAGAACGAACCCTTTTAACAAGAGCCGGGACAGCTGAAGTTCTGGGGAGCTCAGACTTGTGGGTGTTATGCCCCCCCACCATGCAGACCCAGAGCGCTGGGCCAGAAAGGCCAGAGAGGGGCCTCGCCTGAGTCAGAGACAGTCCCTTGCCCCGGGCCGCTGCTGCCACTGTGCCGTCAACCACCATCGCTCTGGGGGATCTCCAGTGGCAAAAGCCCCACACCCCCGATCTATACGTGGACCGCACTGTTTTGCTCCTCAGCCGCCGATGTAAGATTTGCATGGGTAAATGCCAAACTGGGGTGTTCCTGGCAGACAGGACTTTGGGCCACCCCATGGTGATGGTGGCCCAGTAGTGACTGTCAGGACCGCCGTGGGCCATGAGCAGGGAGGGGGAGATAGGCTGAGAGGAACAGGCAACTGAGGAAGAGTATGAAGAGAGACGCTTCAAGGTTGTCACAACCAGGAAGTCAGTCACCATCCAGCCCAGAAGCTCACCTCCCTGGAAATGTTTGTGCTTTGTGTCTCTATTCATTTACCACATATGACCTTGAACCTTGGAGCTTTTTAAACATGGGTTCCTCTTGCCTTCTTGAATGGACTGTAAGCTCTCCGAGGCGGGGATGGTAACCTCTTTCTTCAAGTCTTCTCAGGAAATACTATGTTCTCCAACATTCCTATTCTAAAATGAGTGCTTATGGACAAATAACCTAAAGTGAAAATGATTTAATAAATATAGATGGATATAATGTAGCTAAACTTCTGCCATGAAATGCTCAGGTAGTATCTGAAGAAACCTTACGAATAGTATTGCCATCTTGTTGCTTTAAAAAATAAGATTTTATTTAATCATTTGACAGAGACAGAGAGAGGACAAGCAGGGGAAGCAGCAGAGGGAGAGCGAGAAGCAGGCTCTCTGCTGAGCAGGGAGCCCGATGCGGGGCTCAGTCTCACAACCCCGAGATCATGACCTAAGCAAAATCAAGAGTCAGATGCTTAACTGACTGAGCCACCCAGGCGCCCCTTTTATTGCTTTTTATTTAAAAAAAAAAAAAAAAATCCGGGCACCTGGCTGGCTCAGTCAGTTAAGTCTGCTTTTGGCTCAGGTCATGATCCCGGGGGCCTGGCATCGAGCCCCACATCCGGCTCCCTGCCCAGTGGGGAGTCTGCTTCTTCCTCTGCCCTTCCTCCCACTTGTTCTCTCAATCTCCTTCTCTCCCAAGTAAATAAATAAATATCAATCAATCAATCAATCTTAAAACAAAGAATCCACCTCCCATCAGCAGTCTTCCTGAATGACCTCCACCGGCCCACTGCCGCTCCCGGCCCAGAGCTAGAGGGGTGAAGCTAGTGTGCTCCCCTAAAGACAGCGGGGGGACCTCCCGAGGACCCCGCGGGAGCCGGCGCCCGCCTGGAGGTGCTTCCTGAGGAGGCGGCAGGCCGTCCAATTTCCTGGGCCCACGGGAAGCGGCGTTTTGTTCTGTGGCAGGGACCGCCATGGCTATTCCCACTTGGAACAAACACCCAGGAGGGGTAGAGACCTCCCCAGACGCACCAACCAACTGGAAGCATTGGAGAAGGGGCTGGAAGTGAGGGCTAAGGGCAGATGAGTGCGGATCTGAGCAAGCAAATGGCTGACGTACGGGGACCCAGAGAGGGCGCTGGCCTGGAAATGAAACCTAAATTAGAACCAAATTGTTGTGTAGACTCTTCCTAACTAATGTGGGCAGAAGACTGCTTTTCAGTGCCGTTAATGACTGTGTGCTTGAAGATGATGCCGAGATGCATCCATCGGTCGGAAAAACTCGGAGAGGCTAGCAGGGCTGGTAAGGACCGCGCTGAGCGGCAGGCAGAGGGGTCTGGCGTCCTCTCACTGCCTGGGACAGACAGGCTGCCTGTGGTCCCCGGCCGACCCCTGGTCACCTGGGGTTGGGGGGGTTCCCAGACCCTGGCTCTAACGCTCTCAGTCGTGGCAGCCCACGAGCCTCCCCTTCCCCTCTGCCTGTTCGCCAGCCACCCCCGCCAGCTCACCTGCCCGTGGAAGTGACCAGCCCAGCTGCTGACGGTCTTCAGGGGCGTGAGTCCTGCCCGCGGCTCCGACTCGGTCCCAAGTCGTCCAGGCCTGTTGGGGCGCCTCAGGCCGCCCTGGGCTTCTTCCCCCGTGACCTCCCCACGCCTGGCCTCACTTTACCCTTTTGAATCTTCTCTCTCTTCTCTCTCTGTGAGCCTGCCCCCTGCATGCCCCTCACTAAGGTTCCTCCTTCTGCCCCGTCTTTCCTCCCAAGTGCCTTCACTGGCAAGGGCCCTGCCCCCTTCTCTGAGCTTGTCCCCTCCTCTCTCAGAGGCCCGGGTGAGGTCCTTTTCCTGGGCAAACCTTCCCTGGGCCCCCTGCCCCTGACCTTGTTTTCTCAGGCAGCCGTGGGGGAGAGTGGAACAAACATGGGCTTTGGGGGGCAGACCCACCTGCGTCTGAATCCTCATGCTGCTCGTTTCTGGAGTGTGACCTCAGATAGGTCATGCCTTATTTTCTGCATCTGTAAAATGAGGATCATTTCAACCTACATGGTTGTTACAAAGATTATATGAAAAGTCTGGATAGGGCCACCTGGGTGGCTCAGTCGTTAAGCATCTATCTGCCTTCGGCTCAAGTTGTGATCCCAGGGTCCTGGGGTCAAGGCCTGCAAGGGGCTCCCTGCTCAGGGGAAGCCTGCTCCTCCCTCTCTCACTCCCCCTGCTTGTGTTCCCTCTCTCGCTGTCTCTCTCTGTCAAATAAATAAATAAATAAAATCTTTTTAAAAATTTTTTAAAAGTCTGGGATAGTGCTCAGCACATAGCAAATGACCAATGGCCCTTCCTTTCCTTCCTTCCTCCGACACTAAGTCCCCCACCCTCTTGACACGGCAGGCCCTGCCCTTCCAGAGGCTCAGCCTTGGGGACGTGCCAGGTGGCTCAGAGCCTCCCCCAGTGGTGGTCTCCCAGGACCAGCGAGGGCCACAAGGGCTTGGGGCACCAGTTCATCTCCCCTGAGCAGACCTGGGAAGGTCTAGGAGACCCCGGAGGGCCAAGCTGAAGGAACCTCTGTTCCTAGTGCCGCCTTCCCATCACAGGAAGAACCACTTCCGGGGCAGAGGCTGCTCAGGAACGCCAGGTAAGGACTAGGACGGGACGGGGAGGACCGGCTCACAGACCCCACCACCACCACGTACCTACACACCCCTCTCTGGTCCCAGCGGCCCCCTCCATGGGTGAGGCCGACTTTTCAAGCCTCTGAAACACCAGCCTTCTCTCAGGGCAAAGAGGCCTCCCAGAACAATTTATCCTTCGATGGTGATCCCCGCTCTGCAAGCGCCACACTCCATGGAAGGAAGCGTCTCTACAGACCAGGAAGAATCCACTCTGTTCATTCATTTAACAAATATTCATAGAGTGCCTACCAGGGACCAGACATATTCCAGGCCCCGGGGATCCAGCAGAGGACAACCAGGTGCCTGCCCTCCGGAAGCCTGGCAACAAACTCTGTGTGATGCCAGGAGGCGGGAGACGCTTGGGTTGGGCCCCTGGGGCGAGCTTGGTGAACGTCCAGAGGGGACAAGGCAGGGAGGACATGCCGCATGTGAACTCTCCAGTGTTCTCAGTCTCTGCCCCGGTGTGCAGGAGGAATCGGCCACTTTTCAGGGGAACAAAGAGAAAATACAATTACACTCGGCAGAACACTGGTCTGGTAGATGTCCAGCTGAGAACAAGCCCTTATTCCCTGGTGGCTCATGACCCTCTGGGTCATGTCCCACCATTGCTGGCCACCCGGACCAGACTCTCTCAGCAATCAGACTGAAGCCTTCCTGCCTCCTTTCCCCCCTGCTTCGTCCACGCTCTGTCACAGCCAGCGGCTGTTTGTGTGCTTGCTTTGCCAGTCCTTCATTGGTTACCTTCTCCAGGGACCAAGTTTAGAGTCCCCCTATCATATCCGATCCCAGAATACAGCTTTCTACCTGGAGCAAGAAAAGAATGTTCTGGAAGTTACACACTTTCGAGGGCTTTCCTTCATGCCAACCAGACAGAAAGCCAGGTAGCCCGCCTTGGCTGCCTGAGGGTATCTCCCGAACCACCTCAAATCTCCTTCTACTCCTCCCTGGCTTCCTCATCCTCACAGGGGAGCCCACCGGTCTTCTAGAATGAGGTCAGTTACGCTTCAGTGTCCTACTCTTCGGGGGAGTGGCTCTGTGGCTTGCCCTCAGTACACTTCCTCAAGTCCCCACGCTTCTCTCTCAAAGCACCAGCTGCTTCTCATTTACTGCCACGAAGGAGTGTTCTGTTTTGTGTCATTTCAATTTGCCACGGATGTGATTGCTGTCGTGTCTGTGAGCTCCTTGAGGGCAGGGCCGGGGGCTGTTCCGCTCGCACCCCAGCCCAATGCCTGGCAGGTAATAGATGCCTAACAGTTGTCAAACGTGCGAATAAAATATACCAAAGATACGATTATATTGGTAATACACATACCACAAAAACTGAGGAAACGTGAAAAAGGGAGGTCTGAGTGGTAGACCCTAAATCTTTGCTTCCTTGTTAATAAACCACGTGTTTGTTATAAATAGGTTTGACCAAGGATTTTCCCTGATGTGTAAATTTATGAGGTGCCCCCCCTCCTCTCTCTCTCTCTCTCTCTCTCTCTCTCTCCTCTCTCTCTCACTAAAAGAAAGCGAGACTGAGTCCAGCCAATCAGAAGCCAGATTTTTCGAGGCCCCGCCCGCCACATGGGTGACAGACAGCTTGCTCCGCACCAGCCCAGCGCCACCTGGAGGTCGAGGAGTGCAAGTGCGGCGCCCGCCGAGAGGGTTCTTTGCCCAGACACGGCCGGGTCTCTGTGGCGCCCAGAGACGCTGGCCTCGGTCCCCACAAGTCAGAGCGCATAGGGGGCCGCCCAGGGCACCATCAGGCAGAAACCTCTGAGGAGCTGTCACCAGCGGTGTTTATCTTGTTTACTCAAGTGACTTTTCCGACAACTTTCCCCTACCTCGTGGTAAATCATCCCTGCTTGACCAGAAGAATGGATTTGATGAAAAAAAGTGTCTGAGAAAAGTGACACAATAGTGGTTCTAAATGCTTCAGTTGTATCTGTTTGGGGCCCAACCTCCATTAAGCAGATGGATGTGTTGAGGGTGTCCCTGGTCCACAGTCAATGGAACAGGATTTGGTGGGGGGAGCCCTGCCCACCTTCCGGCGCCCACCGCACCTCCACCTAGTGGTCTGGAGAGGTCCCCTCACTGAACGAGCCTGACCGGGTGACTGTCAGCCCTGCTCTCCCTCACCTGGTCAGAGCTAAAATAATCATCATTCATTTCATACAACTTATTCCCGATTTTTAAAAAATTTTATTTATTTGTTTGTTTGTTTATTCACAGAATTTATTTATGTAAGGAATCTCTACACCCAACATGGGGCTCAAACCCACCATCCCACGATCAAGAGTTGCACGCTCCTCCAACTGAGCCAACCAAGCGCGCCCTTACTCCTAATTTGAGAGGTCTGAGGAGTCTGCCTGCAGGACGCTGGAGACTTGTCTGGCTCAGGGTGGCTTGTTCCCTTGTGTCACTCAGTGGAACCTCAGGACAACCCCTTGGTGTTTCTTACCGTCCTCTGCAGGAAGGGTTTGTTCTCGAAGGAGAGCAGCCCAACATCCCGGAAGTCCAGATGCTCTCAAGTCCCCCCAGTATGGGGAAGGTCCAGGAAGGTAAACGTGTGAGGAAGAAGAATTTTATTTTATTGAGCACCTGCTCTGTGTCATATTAGATTTCTGACCAGAACAGCAACATCCTCACAAAAGCCTAAGAGATTTGGTTTAAAAACACATTTATCGTGTGAATATCACCTATTCATTTTGTACAAACAACAATATCCCTTTAGGATCTTCTTCTCCCACCCGGTCCTGCTTTTCTTGCCTGTGGCCAAAAACAGTGGGACGGAACAGACAGGCTAAGGTATGCCACCAAAATCACCTGAGAAGGGAGATGAGATCCTGGTCAGATTAGTATCAGAGGAACTGTGAGAGCTGGAAAATAAGGATCTGGGCCTTTCCCAGGAGGGCAAGGAAGAAGCTTGAGGTTTCTGAAGAAACTGGTTCTGTCAAGGAGGAGTGGACAGGGCCGTTCCGTGAGCCCCGCTCACGGCGGGCTTCGTGGAAGGGAGGGTCTGCTGAGTCCGGGCTCCGTGGGGTTGGCGGGGAAGCCACCTTGTCCGAGACCACCACAGTGGGGAGAGAAGACTGGCTTCCTGGGGACCCAAGTTTGCCCTTGCAGAGCCAACAGCCAACTCGGGACCTAAGACAGGTCATTCCTGTCAACCCCTAGCCAGTCCCTAGGCATGGCAGGAAAGGAGCCCGTGCTGGGGGTAAATGGAGGCAGGCGCTCCTGGGACCCCTGAGAAGTACCAAAGCTTAGCTTTTCCCTCTTCGGTGTAGCCTAACCCCTGGCCTCTATTTCTCCTCCTCGTTCCAGTTTCCTCCTGGCTGCTTTGTCCCCAGGAACATGCTAACGCCAGTTTGGGTCAGAAAAATCAGCCCCCATGGGCCAGCTTCTCCTTTCCCCTCTCCCAAGCCTCTTTCCCCCGCTCTCCACTCCTCTCCTGCCTGCCCGTGGCCTCCGATAGCCCCAGGGCCACAGGTCACATTCAGCGCCTGGGAATTCATTGTGGACCAAAAGCAGTGTCTGGTCTCCAAGTAAAGAAATTTCAAGATGTCTAGGGGTAGGCAGGTTTTCTGAACACTCCTTGGATGCTGGGAACCTGGATCCCAGGTTGGGGGAGGGGGGGCGGGGTTCTGCAGGGGCAGGCTAGGGTGAGGCAAGGCGAAAGCCCCACACGTGGCATGGCCACAGGCAGGCCGGCGACCTGGATCCACGGCCTCGGCCATCCTCCCGGGCTCCGAGCAGCCCAGGTCCTCTGGGAAACTCCATGTGGGCACTGAGAGCACCTAGGAGTCCCACCCTGGTCCCGCTGGCCACTGAGTTGCCAAGAGACCTCTCCCGGCCTCGTGGCCTCAGCCTTCACATTGGTGCTAAAGGTCTCTGGCCCGAGTGCCTTCAGGTTTGTGATTAGGGTCTAAGGAGAGCTCGGCTGGAAAGCGCATTGTAAACATTAGATCCTATTGAGGGAATGTTCCTCTCTCGCCTTCTGAGACAAGGATCAGAGAGAAGTGGAAAGGCAAGTCATAAAGCTACTGTTAGTCCACCTGCAACTAGTATCACCTTGGCTCCCCGGGCTCAGGCCCCAGCCTGGAGCAGAAGAGGAAGAATGAGGGAGGGGGTGTCTGCAGGGCTGGGGTCCTTCCTGAAAGCCTGAGGGAGAAGCCATGTCCTTGCCTTTGCCAGCTTCTGGAGGCTGCCGCTCGTGGCCCCTTCCTCCTCCTTCAGAGTCAGCAGCAGTGGGTCATGTCCTTCTCACACCTTCATCCTGTGAAGCTGACTCTTCGGTCTCCTCCCCTCCTTCGCAGCCCCCCTCTGATTACTCCGAACCCCCTCACCCTAGGGATAATCCAGGGGATCACCCATCTCCAGCTGGGCTGATTAGCAACCTTACCTCCCCTTGCCATGTGGCCTAACATGTTCACAGGTTCCAGAGATTCGGATGTGGACGTCTTTGGGGATCATTTTTCTGTCTGCCATATGCACCTTGTCCCAAAGGTGGCATCCCCCAATATCACATTTCCTGCACATCCAGCCCGTGGACTGGGGTTTGCATCCGTGCTCTCCCACACACCTCTTGGAAAAGACTGTGTGCAGCCCCAGCCTCATCCCTGGAGGGGATCCCTCCATCCCTGCATCCCTGCATCCCTGGTTTCCCCTCTGCTCCATTTCTGGCTTCGCGTGCTCCCCTGCAAGTGTCCTCAGGGGGTGCCAGCTCCTGGCGGGAAGGCCCTGGTTCCCACCTTCTCAGCACCTCCCTGTCTTTCTGTGTGTGTGTCCCTCCCACAAGTGGACCCTTGGGCTCGGGGTTGGAAGAGGGACGGAGGGACAGGGAGATGGGCCAGGTTGCTGGCCAGGCTCAGCAGGGGGAGGGGGACAGGTGCTCGCTGCCGATGTGTCAGCTGGCAGGCTGCCCGTCCCGGACTGTGCAGAGGGCTGTGGAATCCGTTCCTGTCCTCCTGGCCCCCAAGGAGGGTCCCATGCCTCACCGGACAAATGGTGTTGGTTTCAGCTGGGGAAATGGGGATGGGGGGCCAGGTCCTGCCTGCTTGTGTGGCCCCACTCTGCTTGGGGGTGGAGGGGGATGGAGGCGGCGGAGCAGGCAGACAGCTGCGCCGGGACCTTCTGGGAACTGGGGTGGAGGCCATGTGTGACCACGTCCCCGGTGGGCTGGGGGCAGCTGGGAACTGGGGACCACCGCTCGTCTCCCTCCATTCTGTCTCCTGCCCCTTGCACTCTCCTGACACGGTCCTCGCAGGGGGCCACCTGGGGCAGTCTTGGGGCAAGTGCCACCCCCTTGTCTTTGCTTCCTGTAGGAGGCAACTGAAATGGTTTCCTGGGATTCAGACCCTGTATATTCCCTTCCCCTTGAGGGTGGGCTGGTCCTGGTGACTCGCTGTCCACAGAGGGAGTAGGGCAAAAGCTTCTAAGATGCTGATACAAAAGTCCGTGACTCCCTTCCTGCCTGAACACCGTCTTCCTGTCTCGGGCTTGTCATTCTGATGAGGGCAGCTGGCGTCTCGTGAGCGGCCCGGTGGAGATGCCACACGGCAGGGAACCGAGGGCTGCACGAAATCTGCGAGATGGGGAATATTGCTGTTTAAGTCACCCAGCTTTGGGTTAATTTGTTACGCAGTGAGAGAGAACAGATACACCGCTTTGACCTTGACCCCGCTGCCCCACCAGCCTTTGTCCTTGGCCTTTGTTTACTCATCTGGTTCTCCCCTTGCCTTCCTGAGCCTCCTTCTCTCTCCGTCGTCATCTCTTCCACCGCAGGCTGAGGTCTACCCCAGTATCTGTGGTCTCACGCACCCCAGGAAGAGCCCATCTACTCACAGCTTCGGCCGTGTGAGGACCGTGTCTACAGCGATGTTCTTCCAGTCACACACCCCCCCCGCCAACAGCTCATCTGCACTCAACTCCATTTCTCCTCCGGCCCTTGAATATATATTTTATCTGGATGTTACTATAACAACCCAAACCAGTGAATAGATCCCTTCCCGTCGTCTCTGTTTCCAGTCAGCCGTGGATGCTCCTTTGGAAGGAGGCTGATAGCTTGCCCATACCCCCCGCCAGAGCGGAGCACAGATCTCACCTCCGAGCTGCCTCCCTCCAAACATCAGTTCGTCGATCACTCTTGAGCCTTCACATTCTTTCCCACCGAACTTGCCTGGCGTTTCCCACCCACATCCCCACGTGACTCTAGCGGCTGGACCAGGGTCTGCATGCTGGTTCCACCATATTCTGCCTGTGTGTGGGTGTGCTCATCTCCCTGGCCTCAGGTCTCTAACCTGCAGCTAGAAACTGGAAAGACCCCAGATGTCCTTCAACGGGTGCATGGTTAAACTGGCACATCTGTACCATGGAATTCCACCAGCAATTAAAAAAAAAAGTTACTATTGACACACGCAGCAACGTGGATGGATCTCCAGAGAATTATGTTGGGTGAAAAAAAAAAAACACCACAAAAAACAATCCCAAAAGGTCTGCCTCTATCACTGAAATGAGAAAAATGTAGAAATGAAGAATGGGGGGGGGGGCACGGGGCCGGCGCCTGGGTGGCTCAATGGGTTAAAGCTTCTGCCTTTGGCTCAGGTTGTGATCTCAGGGTCCTGGGATCGAGTCCCACATCCCAGAGAGAGCCCGCTTCCCTCTCTCTCTATCTGCCTGCCTCTCTGCCTACTTGTGATCTCTCTCCTCTCTGTCAAATAAATAAATAAAATCTGAAAAGAAAAGAAAAGAAAAGAAAAGGAGAATAGATTCGTATTGCCCAGGACTGGGGAGAGAGGCACAGGGGAGGTGGGTGTGACTGCAAAAGGGGGTGGAAATGTTCTGTACCTTGACCACATCGATGTCAATTTCCTAATCGTGATACGACATATAAGTGTTGAGAAAATTTATCACGGCGGTAAGGGGCAGCTGGCAAAGGGTACAGAGGATTTCTCTGTAGTTCTTACAACTGCATGTGAATCTAAAATTACCACTGAAAAGGGGCGCCTGGCTAGTTTAGTCGCTAGAGTCGGTAGATACCATTGTCAGTATCATTGACGTGACTCTTGATCTCAGAGTGGTGAGTTCAAGCCCCATGTTGGGCATAGAGCTTACTTAAAAAAAAAAAAAATCTCCAAAAAAGTTTAATCAAAAAAAGATACCCCTTTTATTGAGTTGCAAGGAACTGAAAGCCTGGCAGGTACATTACTAATACAAGAATATGAATGAAAAAATCACTGCTTTTTACTCATGAAAATGTTTGTATCTGACACAAACCACAGGGTTCCAGTCTTTTATCTTGACACTGAATTACATGCCCACAGGGAGCCGGGTGGGCTGTGGGGGTGCTCAGCTGTCCCCCTGAGCCCACGAGACCCAATTCAGCCGGTGGCAGCTCCTTACCTCTTCTCTCTAGAGGAGCAAGGAAAGGAAGTGGGGGAAGAACTTGGGTGAGGGGAGGCTGTAGCCGAGTCAGGAAAGATCCGTAAGGCAGGGTCACTGATTCTGAGGGTGCAAGCCAGCAGCAGAGGGAGAGAGATTGAGGGGGAGTGACCCTGGACATCACGGTCTTGCACCGCCCCCCCCGTCCCTCCCTGAATATTTCCCTCTCAGCCCTGATGCCCTGACCTACCAAATCCCAACCAGCTCTCAGCTGGGGCTCAGGTCTGTTTCCTCAGATACCTTCATCCCAGCCTCAATCCCTTCTCATTTGAGCTCCACAATTTACGTTTTATTTCTATTCATTATTTTTTTTAGAGAGAGAAAGAGAAGGGAGGGAGGACAGGCAGAGGGAGGACAGAATCCTCAAGCAGACTCCCCGCTGAGTGTGGAACCTGACGTGGGGCTCATTGCATGACCCTGAGATCATGACCTGAGCTGAAAGCAAGAGTTGGACGCTTAACTGACCGAGCCACCCAGGTGCCCCTGAGCTCCACAATTTAGCTCACGATTCACTGAATAACATTGGTCCGGATTGTTTCATGTGATAAATCGTCACAGGCAGAAAGCATTGCACCGGGCTCCTTCGCAGCTAGGCATTTTTGCACCAAAGTAATTGTTGGCTTATATCACAGTCAAAGACACGCCCCCCCTTGATTTATGGAGAGGTCATAAAAATCCAGAAGAAAGAGATTCACTGCCTGATAGAAAAAGGGTCGGGGTGCCTGGGTGGCTCAGTCGTTAGGCGTCTGCCTTCGGCCCAGGTCAGATCCCAGCGTCCTGGGATCGAGCCCCGCATCGGGCTCTCTGCGCAGCAAGGGGCCTGCTTCTCCCGCTACCATTCCCTCTGCTTGTGTTCCCTCTCTCGCTGTGTTTCTCGCTGTCAAATAAAAAAAAAAAAAAAATCTTAGAAAAAGGGTCAAAAGTAAATGGATAGTTTTCAGTTTATAAATGCAAATGGCCCTTAAACCTATGAAAAGATGGTCAACCTCCTCAAAATGAAAGAAATGCAAAACAAAATGTGTGGTGAGAGATCTCTGCTCACCTATCAGATGGGCAAACATCCAAGAGTTTAACAACATTCTCAACTGGCAACATACTTTTTCATACATATTCCTGGTGGGAAGGCAGAATTACCCTGGGGGTAATTTTTTTAAAACTTTTTATTTAAAAGCAATCTTAAACTTAGAGAAAAGATGCAAATACAGTAAAAGAACTTCATTTTCTCTTCGTTTTTAAAAGATTTTATGTATGTACGTATGTGTGTATTTAGGGAGCGTGAGTGGGGGAAGGAGTAGAGAGGGAGAGAAAATCCCAAGCAGACTCAGGTGGGGCTCAAGCTTATGATCTTTGAGATCATGACCCTGAGATCATGACCTCAGTCAAAACCAAGAGTCAGATGCTTAATTGCCTGAGACCCCCAGGCACCCCTTCTCTAAATTTTTTAGGATTGTCAACATGATGCCCAATCACTTCCAGGAAACTTTAGTATTGTATATATTTCTTTCCAGTAAAGACATTGTCTTTCACAATTACAGCATAAACATCAAAATCAGGAAAGTAACATTACTTTAGGTTACATTACTACCATCCACCCTCAGACCCCATTCAACTTTCTCCTATTGTCCCAAGAACATCCTTTAGAGCAAAAGATTTGATCCGGAATCACATATTTAACTGTCAAGTTTCCTTTGATTTGGAACAGTCCCTTAGTCTGTCATTGACTTTCATATTCTAGAAAAGTACAAGTCAGTTATTTTGTAGAATATCCCTTGTTTTGGGTTTGCTATGGTATGGGCTGGGACTTGGGTCCTCTCAAAATTCGTATGTTGAACCCTGATGCCCAGGGTCATGGTATTAGGAGGTAGGGCTTTGGAAGGCTCTGCCCTCATGATTAAGATTAATGTCCTTAAGGAGACTAAGATTAATCTCCATAAAGGAGACCCCAGGGTTCTAGTTTGTCCTCGCCACCATGGGAGGACACAGGGAAAAGATGACTGTCCATCAAAAGGGGTTATTGAGGACAGATGGCTATCCCAATGAGACAGATAGCTGTCCATGAACCAGGAAGTCCTCATCAAGCATTGAATCTACTTGTGTGATGATCTTGGATGTTTCAGACCCCAGAACTGCGAGAAGTGAATGTTCGTGGTTTATAAGCCACCAGCCTCCGGTACTTTATCAGAGCAGCCCAGTGGATTAAGTGAGGGCTTGTCTGATGTGTCCTCAAGATTAGATTCAGGTGATGAATCCTGGGCTGGAATGTCACAGACACGGTGCCGTGTTATTGTCATGATGCCCTGCCTGGTGGCCATTTCAATCTGGCTCATTACCGATGATGTTAACTTCAATCACTTGATGAAAGGAATGTGTTTCAGGTTTTTCCATTGTAGAGTGACTCTTTTTCCCTTTGTAATTAGTTAGTATTTTGTTGGGAAGTATTTTGAGACTATGTAAATATCCTGTTCCTCATTAAACTTCCAATTTATTCATTTATTTCTAGCAGTGTGGACTCTTAGATTCCTATTTTATTTGGTGGGTTGTAATCTCTTGGTATCATCTTGATTCTGATCCAAATTTCCCTATATTTTTGCCAGTGGGAGCTCCTCCCCTGCACCTCATTATTCTTGGAGCACTTCCTTACTTTTCAGGGTGACACGTTCCGGGCCATCTTGTTCCTCGCTTGGCCCCACTCTGGAATTCGCGATTCCTCCAAAAAGGCTCAGCTCCTTTTAGTCAAGAATGGTATTTAGAAACTAAGATCTGGGCATGAGGTGTGCTCACTGCTGTGGAGGTTTCATCGCTTGTGGGCGCATTCCATGGACAGAAAAAGGGAATCCATCTGTAAAGACAGACAGATATGTATACACACATATACTTTACATCGACATTTTTATATCTGTCAAAGCACAGTGTGAGGCTCGTGCTGGAGTGAGAGGTAGAGGCTGAGGGGGTCTCCTGGGGGAAAGGGGACGTTCATGACCATTGCTGCGGGAGTGGTCCACCTAGCCCTTTGGGGCTCGGGAGTTGGAGGCTGGTCCTCACAGTTCCCAGAGAATGAGCTAACAGGCTTTACGGAAGTGATACCAAATCCCCAGACCCAGGGACGGCTCAAGCTCTGAAGGAATCCCCAGGAAGACATGACTGTGCCACCAGGAAGCTGGCCCTCCCCAAAGGAGATGTCTTCCCTGTAGGCCCTCAGCACAGTCGTGGAAGACCGTGAAGCAGGCCCCGGGTCCACCGTGGAGAAGTGAGCCCTGGCAGCCCAGCCAGCAGGGTGAGGCGGGGGCCACGGGCTGGCAACCCCTGGAGGATCTTCCCCTTCTCCTCTTGTGCGAAGAAGAGGATAACCTGTTTTCTGTCTGCCATCGCAGAGCTGGTGTTTGGGGTGGTTACATTTAAAATTAGCCACCGTGAAAGAGAAGAAGCCTCATCCACCTCATTGAGAGAAATGCACATTACTCAGAGATCCTGATTTTAGAGCTGGTCATGACTTGGATCATCTTCCTTTGGGAAGGAGATCAAATGCATTTTTAGTTGTAGATGGCGTGGGTTCTTCATTTTAGTAAGAACATCTTAAAAATATCTTTTTTATTGAGGTGAAATTCCCGTAACATTAATCATGTAAAAACGTACCATTCAGTGGCGGGTAGCACATTTGCTATGGTGGGCGACCACCATCTCTCAGGTAGCCCGAGCCTTTTGAAAGTGCGTCCCCGAGGAAAGAAGGTGCGCGTGGATGCTGGGCAGCCACGCGGGGATGTGCACGGTGTGTCTGCCCAGCAGCCCTTGCGCTGGGGGACAACTCTGCTCTTACTCCACGGGGCGCCGGCTGGATCTGTCCCGCCCAGTGTCACCTCCCACACTCACTTACGAGAGTGGGCGAGCATCTCATGCTGGCCTACTGGGTGCAGAACATGGTCATGGTCATTGTGACCAAGGCCAGAACAACTGAAGTGACCCTTGGAACTCTTCCGCTGGGCACGGCCCCCTTGAGGAGAGTGACATGAAAAACAAAACAGAACAGTCACGTGGCTCAGACTTGAGGCTTGAGGTGGGGGTGGGGTCGTGGCTAAAGGACACGGAGCTTCTTGTCCTAGAAGCATTCAGGCGCTTCCTGAGGGCAGAGAAAACAATGTTCTTTCACTGGGATTCTAAACTGGGAGAAGGTACGCCTGAGACCGCGGGCCACCATCTTGGAGTCTGTTTCAAGGGGGAGAGAGAAAGTGCCAACAAAACGGGGAGCAGACAAGACTGATGGAGACAGTGAGCTCGGGAGCTAGCGTTTGCACCCCCGGATTTACCTATTCCTGAACCTCCAACCCTGGGCTTCCCAATGATCTAAATTCTAAACTACTGAATCCCTTTGTTTGAAATCTAGTTTAGGCTGGGATTCGGTCCCATGTGACTGAGAGTCTTGACGAATATAACAAGCCACATGGAAGGTAGGTGGAGGCATCACCATTTGGTAGAGATGAAGAGCTTACGTGGATAGTGGTCTGTGACGCAGCTCCCCTGGTGGGTGTGACGAGCTGGATATTAAGATGACCCAATGGTGAGTCACTGTGGGGTTGACAGCACCCAGCGGGATGGTAGGTGAGCCAGGGCTGGACATCAGGGAGGGGGTGCGGCAAAGGAAGGCGGGTGGAATGGTTTCAGGAGCCGACTGATGGAGAGGACATAAGGTCTGGCAGGGTGCGGGGGCCAAGGGTAGAGTCTCATCTGAGTCACAAGTGTGGGAACTGAGCCTCCCGCTGGAGTCCCCGGTGGAAGATGTTAGAGGAACATGCTGTCGGTGAGGAGTTGAAAGGGCCCCCGTGGCAATCACTGGTGCTGGTTGCTGGATACGCCTGCTTCTCCCTGCTTTGAGATCCACGGCGGCGTTTCCTTCCTGGACCCTATAGCTGAATGGGGCTGTGCGACTGGTGCCGGCCAATGAGGGACGAACGGCTACATCAGTGTGATACCCTCCAGGGCTCTCCTTGCACTGGTGGCTCTTCTGTCGGCCAGGGTCCCAGAATATTCCATGAGCCCCACCCCTCTGCAGACTTGCCACAGACACGTAGCAGGAGCAGGAAAAGAAACTCTATGGTTTTTTTATAATAGATGTAATAGATTTAATTTATAGCTGTGCCACGCTCAATTTTTTTGTTGTGGTAAAATATGTATAACATAAAATTGCCATCTTAACCGTTTTTAAGTGTAGAGTTCCGAGGCGGTAAATACGCTCACATATTGTGCAAACGTCACCATCATCCACCTCCAGAGCTCCCTCCGTCTTTCCCAAATGAAGCTCTGTACCCACTGAACACGAACCTCCCACTCCTCACACCCACCCCCCGCCCCCCAGGCCCTGGCTGCTACTCTTCTCCTTTGTCTCTCTGAACTCGACGCCGCCGTGCACCTCATGTAGGTGGAACCACACAATATCCGTCCTTTTGTGCCTGACTCGTTTCGCTTAGCTGAATGTCTGCAAGGCTCATCCGCGTTGCAGCAGCTCTCAGAATTCCCTTCCCTTTTAAGGCTGGCTAATATTCCATTGCATGTAGACACCACATTTCATTTCTCTGTTCTTCAATTCATGAACATTGGGGTCGCCCTCACCTTTTGGCTATTGCGAATAATACGCCGTGAACACTGGAGTACAAAGAGCAGAGACCGTGAGAGTCTCTGATTTCAGGTCCTTTGGGTCCCCACGCCGAGGTGGAATTGCAGGACCATATGGTAATTCTACGTTTAATTTCTGGGAGAAACTGTTTTCCACAGAACTTCTACGATTTTAAGTCCTGAAAATTTGGGGTCGTTTGCAATTGCGGGACAACCTAGAACAGCCTGACTGACACTGCGCCTTTCTCCAGAGAGTCTAGAAGCAACCAGGATTCTGGTCAGGCCACAGGGGAAAGGACAGAAGTGCGGGGTGAAGGAGCCCAAAGGCTAAACCTCGTCAGGGGCGGGTTCTGGAACCAACCCTATAGCCACATGGCTGCTTCTTACTGGACACAAACCCCCTCCAACATAGTCCCCTTGGGCCTCTGGACCTCAGCAGCACAGATATCTAAGGCCACACACGTTATGGGCTCCCAATGACTTCATCATAAATAGTTCTACTCAGTAGAAACTTCCATTTGCCCTTCTTGATCCTGAGAATTGCAGCTTGTGGAGAGCAGTTATAATGTTTAAAAGTGTGATGTGGTGACTTCAGGGTCAGATGAACCAGGCTTCGAATTCTGGTTCTGTGACTTCCCCAACTGTGTGGCTTGACCAAGCCTCAATTTCTTCATCTGTAGAGAGAGGATAATATAAAGTACCACACAAGTTTGGCAAGGACTAAGGGAAATGTGCCAAGTCCGGTGCCTGGCCCACAGGAGGCACGCGGGAAATAAGCGCTGCTATTTGGGGGCAGTATTATATAAGCCCTTGAGGAAGGGAGAGGTACAGCGCCATCTTTCTAAACATGGTCTTCCCCTTGGCCATGCTTTAGAGTATTTGCGGATAACCAACTTGATGTGGAGAGCAAATCAGCAGGGAGCCTGCTATGTGCGCATTCGCTCAACAGATGTTTATTGAGAACCTACTGGGCGCCAAGTGCCAAGCTACAGATGTGGTTCTTGTCCTCATGGGAGAAACAGCACGAGTCTCCGCAACTGGACAGGGGGATCCATGGAGAGCAGGGCCTGTCAGCAGCAGCATCGGGTGACCATTTGAGTGACAGTGACACTGAAAAAGGCCAGGACGATTGTGTGGAGAGTGGACTCTGGCCTTGAGGCTGAGGACTGGGGAAGACTGGAGGATCTGGGAGCATTAGAGAGCTTCCAGAAGGAAACTCTTGGATCAAAGTTGGGCTCTGTGTCCCCTCAAAGCTGGTGGGGGAAGAGGGGAAAAGTCAGACTGGTTTCAGCTATGAGGGCCCTGTCTTTGGGAGCCCCCGCTCACAAGGGGGATGGTGGGTACCCGGGGAAGGGAACCCTCAGTGTCCTGGGTCAGAGAGCTTAGGGCAATGCCATGTACCTGAAGGGAGTGGATTGGGGTGCACAGCAGGAGAGGCTGGCGGAGGTATAGGCAGAGTGGAGAGACAGGCTGGGGAGATCAGGGGGCCCGGCACCAAGCCCTAGAGGTAGCAGTTGGGAAAGTGATGAGCAGAGGGTGGCTGTGCTGACAGAAGTAGACAGAGATGGCCCAAGTCAGAAACCTGGAGCCCGGAGAACTCTCTGGGAAATGAGAACAACCCCCGCGGGAAAGGGGTGAGTAAGCGTGAGGGTGGAGAGTAGGTGTGCACAGAATCTTAGAGCTGGAAGGGATCTTCAATGTCATTTAGTTCAACCTCCCACCCCATGAAGTCTTTCAGTCTTCCACTGTCCAATCGAGAGCACTCAACTCTACTTGGACACTTCAAGGTACGGCGAGCTCACTCCCTCTAAGGAGAGTCATCCTATAGAGGTGCCCGAGCCTCCAGGACGGCCTGGATGGACCTGGAGCCTCGACCTTGGCTCTGTTGAGTGGGCTGGCCTCCACTCGGCGGCGGCACCTGGCGGGGGTGGCGGGTCGGGTGGGGACTGCGGTGCGGATGGGCCGGCGCTGCTGTCCCCAGCCCCAGTGCTGAGGCAGGCAGAGTGCAGTGGGCTCTGGTGGAGGTCGGGAGAACTGCAGGGTGAAGGCCGCCGGGGGCTCCGCGGGCTGCTGGGGGGAGGCACTTGACACCGGCCCGGGGAGAGGAGGGGCCGCTGTCCCTGCGGCCAGTGCTGGATGCGGGGACCCAGCGCAGAGGCAGAGCCAGGTAGCGGGGCGCCCCCCGGGGGGATTGGGGGGTGGGTGGGAGGGCTGCAGTAAGGCCCCCGGCGGAGTGGCCCGGAGCGCGGCCGCGGCGGGGTGCCCAGGCCCCGCGCAGGGTCGGGGCACTGCGGGGTCCGGCCCTCCGTCTCGCAGCGTGCGGAGATCCCCCGGCGGGGCCGCAGGGGCCGGGAAGTCGGGCCGCGGGCGCTAGGACCGGCCGCGCGCCCAGGCCGCTACCGCCGCGGCGCCCCGGGGCCCCCCAGTCGGCGCTGCCTCCCGGGCCGGCTCCGCAGC
>CM053610.1:100807387-100821428 GCA_028646535.1 Procyon lotor
CGAGAGCAGAGGACGAGCCGGGACGCGGCGCCGCGGCACCTGGGCGCGCAGCCGGGCCGGCCCGACCCCACCGGCCACACGGTAATGAGCGCCGCTGCTGGCGGCCCGGGAGGCCGGCCCGGAGGCGGGCAGGGAGGAGGGGAGGCCGGGCGGGGGGCACGGCGGCAGGCAGTGCCCGGCTCGGGGCACGCTCCCGGACCCCTGCAACTCGGCGCCGGGCGCTCGCGGGGCCAGGGCTGCGGGCTGGGACGGCGGGCCGGGCTGGCCAGGGCGGCGCGGGGGATTTGAGGGTTTGTTTATGTCCCCGCGGGCTCGGCAGGCGCCCCCTCCCGTCCCGCCTGCTCCCGGCGCGGAGCCCCCTCCCCGCCCCCGCCCGGCTCCGGGCTCAAGTTCAAGTCTATACAATGCCGCGGGGGGCCCCCTCCACCGCCGGCCTCGGCCGCGGTGCCCGGCTCGGCGCTGCCGCAGGGGCCCCGGCCTGGCCGCCCCCGCCTTCCGGGCCCTGCCCCCGCCCCGGGGCCCCGCCTGGGGCCTGCGGCCGGGGCGCTGGAGGGCGCGGACCCCGACCCGGAATGATCGGCTCCCGCCGCGGCCCGCAGGGAGCGGGGGAGGGGGCGGGGGCCGGGCCCCGCGCAGGCTCCGCGGCGGCGGCAGAAAATGGCAGCCTGGCACGACCCGGCCCCCCGCCCCTCCCCCCGGCTCCCGGCCCTCCTCGGCCCGGCGGGGCGGGGGACCCGGGAGGCCCCCGGGGGCGGACCGAGGGGTGATCCGGGGGCCGGGCCGGGGAGCGCTGCGCCGCGATCCTCCTCTGGCCACCTGTGGCTGGGGGTGCGGGGTGCCAGCGGCTCTGGGAGGGGCGGCGGGGGTGGGGAGAGTGCCACTTGGGGGGCACACCTCCCCGCGGAGGGCCGGGCGGCGCGCGGGGGGGTGGACGTCGTGCCTGGCTCCTCCCTGCCCCCGCCGCGGGCCGTGGGAGCCGGGGCGGCGGCGGCGGCAGCGGCGGCGGCGGCGGTGGCGGCGGCGCCGCAGTGTGGGGGCGGGGCGGGGGCGGGCGAAGATCCCGGGCTGGGGCCGCGGGGGCCGGAAAACGCGGGGATGGGAGCTGCGGGCCAGGGCCGGGGCCAGGAGCGGCGCGGATGGGAGCGCCCGGGGTCGCCCCCTGCAGCAGCACCCCCCGTCGTACACACTCACACGCACGCGGACACACTCACGCACACGCACCCCCGCTGGGCCGGTGCAGACGTGTCCTTGAAAGCTTCGCATCTGCACAGTGAAGGACGAGGCCTCGCAGAGGCTGCAGATCGGGGTCTTCGGCCCCGCGCCCCAGGAGACCCCGAGCTTCGGATCCGCAGGCGGCCGCGGTCCGTGTCCCGCCCTCACCCCGGCTCCCCTCCCCCAGGCCGCCCTGCCCTCCCTCCCCCGCCGCGCGGACCGAGCTGGCGTGGGTCCAGGGCCCGCCCCCGGCCTCCCCCAGCCCCCCATCGCTGGGGCCCGCGGCCCTCCGGCTGCCAAACTGCATTTCGCCTTCCTGGAACCTCCCTTCGTGGGGGCACCCACTCCCCTCCCACCCCCCTCTGATATTTCCCACTTTTCTCTCCATCTCCAACGTCCTTCCACCTCTCTCTACTGCAAAGCCAGTTGAGTAGGTCTTGCTGCCCTGGTTGGGGAGTGGGAGGCTTGCTGACTGTCAGGGGCTTCCCCCCCCCTGCTCCTGAGGGGAGCCCCCCGCGGCTGCACCTTGACCCAAGATGGCGTCCAGCACCCTGCTGGGCAGCTCCGGCCTTAGGGCGGGGGAGGAAGGGCGGCGGGGAGTGGGGGCGCCCAGAGGCCCTCCACGCGCCCCCCTCTCAAACCAGCGGGGACAGGAGCCTGGCCGAGAAGCGCCCTCTGCCCTGTGACCCAGCTTGCCCCTCGCTACCATGCCCAGCGACTGCCATCAGCATCCCTGGGGGACTGTTCGGTCTTCATGTTTCACCCTGGGCTGCCAGCGGCTGAACCGGCCTCCAGCCTCCTGGGCCGGCCGGCTGCGAAGGGATCCCGGGATCAGGTGCTGCTCTGCTGTGCCTCCTCCGTTCCAGGCAGATGTGACAGCTGCAGCCAGGGAAGCTTTTCTCCTTAGGCGTAGCTGGAGTGTTAGGACTGGCCTGCGGGATCTGGGGAGCCCAGCTGTCAGGCGGAGGGACCTTCTTTGGGCTGTCCTAGGTGCTGGCAGGGGCTGTCTTCTGGTGGTTTCCTGAGCTGCCTGGCTTTGGGAGGCGGTGGTCGTCAGGAATTCCTGCTAAGGTTTCTGGGGCAGGTGGTCCCCCTCTGCCTCCAGGTTCCGTGGAGGAGAGCCTGGTTGGGCTGTTTGACAGGCAACTCCGAGAAAGTGAGATTCTGTGCGTACCCGCGCTTGTTTGTGTGTGTGTGTCCATGTGGTGCACCCAGGCAGGGGCTGGCCAACTCGGCTTCAGGTCTGGCACCTACCTGCCTGCCTCCCTACCCTGGCCGCCCTCTCTGCCCTCCCATCCAGCTGCTCTGTACTTGTCTTTAGCTACTCCTCAAATGCATAGAAATGCATAGCCCCGGGCTCAGGCTGACCCCAGCTCTCCATGTTTTCCACCCCGGCCTGGGGGTTCTGCAATAGGAGGCCGGCCTTAGAAAGGTGAATTCCTTGTAGAATCAAGTACGGGTGCGGGTGCACCGTGCAAGGGCTGCCCCCGAGCCGGGGAGAGGACGACCGACCGGACTGTGGCCATCTGTCAGGGTGTCTGCGGACAGGATTCCTCTGTGGGGTGGGGGTTGGACTGGAGCTTAGAGGTCCATTCCAACTTTGAAATTCTATGGCTCTGATTCTAGTGGTGGAATTTCAGACCCAGGAATGGGGGCGGGGTGGTCTGTTTTCATCACACAGCGTAATCCGGAAAGGCTTCCAAGAAGAGGAGGTCTTGAGAGAGCAAAGCCTCCTGGGGGATGGGCCTTTGAAAGGAAAAGGTGGCAGTAGGGGTGGGGACCCAGCAGGGGGAGAGGTTTGTCACAGGTGACCACGGCTTCTTGGGTAAACCTTCACACGCGTGTGTCCTTCTGTAGGCTTCCACGTAAATCCATGTGTGTGTCCATAATTTCTGAGGGTTTTTTCCCCCAGAGTCCAATTCACAACATGCTCTTGAGTCCCTTGTGGATATTTTCCTATCACAGTCACACGTCACTGCCAATGGTCCTCTAAAAACGGCTGCAAGAAATGCAGGACAAACTAAAAAATGTTCGCCCAGGGTGACTTGGCCCGGGGGACTTACACTGCCCCTCCTCCTCTCTCCCATAAGCCTGTGGTCTCCACAGGACAAGGACCTTGACTTGGCTGCCTCTGGGTCGCCCATCAGACATCTAGTGAGGCCTCCATGAGTGCTGAACGGCGGGAGAGCTTGCTACGCATCTGTGGTTTTGGTCCCTGCCTTCTCCCTGGTGGTGGCCAGGCAAGGCTCCTATTGTTGGGAAGCATATAGGGAACTCAGAGCAGTCCTAGCCGCTCCCTAATGGGTAAGTTAAGAATAGACCACTCACTCACTCTCCGCCATGGCTGGGCCTGAAATGTTACCATTAGTATCCAAGCCTCACAATTTAGGATTAAAAGAGAACTGTGAGAGCTTAAGGGCACTTGGAGCTGGGTTTGGGGCTATTTGGGTGCGGGGCCAGGCGCAGGTTGAAAGTACTACCCTGGGGCACCTGGGTGGCTCAGTCGTTAATCATCTGCCTTCGGCTCAGGTCATGATCCCAGCGTCCTGGGATCGAGCCCCACATTGGGCTCCTCGCTCGGTAGGAAGCCTGCTTCTCCCGCTACCATTCCCTCTGTTTGTGTTCCCTCTCTCGCTGTGTTTCTCTCTGTCAAATAAATAAAAAATCTTTAAAAAAAAAAAAAAGTACTACCCAGAGCCCGAGGCCAGAAGAGCCCATCCTATGCCTTTCCCTGGTCCCTTCCTGCTGCTTGTGCGGGCCTGGAGTCCCTGACTGGGCGTGGGGACTGGGGCGTGGCCATGGGGAATTATTTCCACTTCCATTTTGGTATCTAATAGGTAGTAGAGGCGGTCAGGAGCCCCCACCTGCCCTTAGAGGCTGGGCATCTCCATGGGCCTGTGTTTTGCTGCTCCTGAGGGCTTTCATGGTAAACTAAGGGGCCAGATTCCTTTCCCCCCAAATCTTTAGGGCTTGTTTTCAGTCAGGTCTCTCTTTGACTATTTTTCCCTAAAAAAAACAAAAACAAAAAACCCAAAACCAAATCTCAGACCCATGAAGTGTCAGAGATGTGTGTGTGTGTGTGTGTGTGTGTGTGTGTGCAAGCCTGCCTCCACTTGGCTGAGTGTTGTGGGCAAGACAGGGTGTGGTGCACGTGCATCTGTGTAGATGTCTCTGTACACGGTGTGCAGCCCCGTGGGGAGAGAGGGACTTGCTTAGACAGGAGCCCGTTTTGAGGCAGCCGAAGTAAGGGCCCTGGAGTCAGCCACTTCCCTGCCTCGAGATCTGGGACAGCTCACTCAATTGCTCTGTGCCTCAGTTTCCTCACCTGCACCGTGGAAATAAGACGCAGCTGTGCTTAAGGTTGTTGTGAGGATTCCAGGGGACAGTGTGCATCAGTCCCTTAGCGGAGTGTCGGGGCTCAGTGTTTGGGCAGCGTGGGTTGACAGATGCTGTAGAAGGTGTTCAGAAGTCTGGTCCGCCTTCCTGCCTCTTTTGCACAATCTCGGACAGTGGAGGAAAGTGCTGATCCTGACTGACAGAGCTTCAGGGGGAGGGCTCCTCAGGGCCACCTGGCAGTCGGTTCTGGAGTGTAAAGGGTCACACTGCGAACAGGCTGTCTGTGTGCTCACCTTAAATCCCTCACTTTGTAGTTCCAGCTCTTTCTTTGGTCCCGTGTGTGCTTGCTTGCTGAGCATTTCCTGTGGGCAAGGATTTGTGGGGACACGGAGTGAGTTTAGGATGAGCCCAGCTAATTAATGACCACAGACCAAAGTCACAGGAGAGGGACAAATGAAGCATTCAAAGGACAGGTCACAACGAACCGAACCGAGGGGATCAAGGAAGGCTTCTTGGAAGAGGTGGTACCTAACGTGGACCTTAAAGTACTGAGGTGGGGTTTCCAGGCTGAGAGGAGGAAGCCAGGCTATGGGGGGTGGGGTGGCTGGAGTGTGGAGGAGGTGTTGGGGGGTGGAGGGGGGCCCTGGGGGTGCTGGGGGCCAGGCTGAGGCCCCACATTAATTTGGGGGGAGCGGCCCCTGTGCTCAGTAGCTCCTGCTTGTCCTGTGGATAGTCATGTTGAACGTTGATTGTAGTGGCTTCGTGGGCTGGAGTGGGGTGGGGAGAAGCCAGAGGGACGAAAGCGAGGGCAGGGAAGGGGCCAACTGAGCTCATTTGATGTAGGCTCTTGATGATCCCTTTATATTCCATAGACTCAGGCTTAAGAGCTCAGACTTGGAGGGAACTGGAGCATATTTAAATCACACAACCCCGGGGGGGGGGGGGGGTGCCACGGCGATTAAGGGGAACACCAGCCAGGGGCCAATCTGCGTGCCAGTGACAGCAACTGTGCCTGAATGGGGAGGAGGAGGGTCCCTGGCTTGGTCTCCCATTGCTTCCCTTCACCCAGGCTGAGGTGCATCAGCGTCCAGAACATTCCCGCAAGGGGCTGCGAGTAGGAGGGAAATGGGGGCCGCGGGAGCTGCCTCTGCCCTTCCCTCCAGTCTCCCTCCGCCACACGCAGCTGAGCCGAGCCCCCCGCTCTGAGGGGATGTGATCCAGGCGGGGCCACAGATGCCTGGCAGCCCCCAGCAAGGACAGCTCGTGGTCAGGGCCCTCCAGGCCACATCTCCCTTGCTGATCACATCCAGGCCGGGCCTGTCTGGAGGACAGCGACAGGGGGAGGAGGTGCAGACGTCTGGGGCTTTCCTAACTGAATCCCAGTAGGGAGTGGAATTTTTTTTTTTTTTAAACATAGCTCAGTGTGGTCCACTCCTGTCCTGCTGAGGTCCCCTCTGACCCCTACGGCTTCCCAGCCTTATTTACTTCCATATCCAGGTTCCTATTTTCTCTTTCCTGCGGTCATGGCCCTGCTCAGTGTCATCCCTATTGATCTCCGTTTCTGTTTCAAATGTCAAGGTCATTTTTATTCTGAGCCGGTTGTTAGCTGCCCTGTCTGGGTACACCGAGGGGACAGAGGGCTCTCTCTCCCACCTAGGAAGAGGAGGGCCAGGACTTGGGGGTTCTGACTCCTCCTCTAATTAGATGGATCTGGGGGTTGGTGCAGATGTTCTGTAACCTAGATCCCTGCCTTCCGGCGGTCCTTACTTGAAAAGATGCCAAGAGGGGACATTATGGGGCGGTGGGGTCAGATCTGTGGTTTACTGGGCCCTGGATTGGACTGGGCATGTCATGGTGAATGTCAGGGAAAGCTTGGGCTGGGAAGCTGAGGGGCTAGGGGCTCTGGAAGTTTCCTGTCCTCCCCTCCCCCCGCCTCAGAGGTGCCCCAGAGGACCCTGAGAGGGGCAGATAGGCGAGGGCACGAAGGCCTGGGCCCAGCAGGTGGGATCCTCGAACACTCCAGCAAACAGAACCTGTTGGGAAGGGGCTTCTTGAGGGAATGGTCCTGTGTGATTAATTTTAGAGATTCTGAAAGGATAAATACATGTATGGATAGAGGGGAATCTATTTAGATTTCCCCAAGCCTTTGAAGTGCGCTAGTAAGCGTGTCTATTCTGATGTGTTAAGTACCCACGGCATAGTGTTGCATACCCCACAAAAGCAGTGTGCAGAGCGTAATCTTGTTTTTGTAAAATCCTTGAAAATAAGTACAAATATACACGGACAGAAAAAGTTGTTCTGGGAGGATACACAGCCGACCTGTCAAGAAAGACTTGGCCTTTTTACTTTATATACTTTATACATTTTTGTAATCTTTGAAGAAATGTAAACGCACATGTGTTCCTTTCTTAATGACAACAACAAAAATAAATAAAACCACACTTTTTAAAGCTTCTGGATAAGAATGTGAAAAAGATTTGAGTCATGCTAGGGCTGGAAGGAAGACTCTTGTTTTGTAATGGATAAGAAAGGAGCTTGGAGACTGACGGGTAGGGCCACTCAGGTGCCTGTCCTTCCTGAGATGGTTGCAGGGAGAATTAGTGTGGACACTGGGAGGCCTCTGAGCAAAGGCTGGGGCTAAGTGGGCGAGTGGAAAGGAGGCAGCTGGCTGAGTCCCTGTCCGAGCCAAGTTAGCCTTGTAGGAAAGCGACCTGAACTCTCAGTTCCCTCGGGATGGGAAACAGATCGTTGAGGGTCTTCGCAGAAGGCTTCGATCTGGCGGCTCTTGTGGCCCAAATGGTTCCCTGGGAGGTATAACCAGGGCCGGGTCCCGGGGTGGAGCTCAGGCGACCGGGGCCTGGCACAGAAGGGACAGTGTGGGGAGCCGCACACAGGGAGGACAGAATGGGGCTTCAGGCGGCCCCAAAAAGGGCCAGGATTCTGGGGAACTCCTCTGGCATGTGGGCCCAAGCTGCGCCCAGCTCTGTGATCGGGAGGCCCACAAGTGGGTGGCAGTGACCCAGGGGACAGGGTGGAGAGGTGAGAGAAGGCAGTTACAAATTCCTCGGCTGTTGCTTGGCAACAGCCCCCACCTTCCCGGTCCACAGCCCCTCCCCTAGCGCCAGCCCCCACCCCTGGGTGCCGTCTTGGGAATTTGCTTTCCCCTCTGAGGCTGCTCACTTACAATGACACAAGAAAGGGTGTGTGTCCTTGTCGGTTTCTGCCCCACCCCTGGATTAAGGCAGGAAGGTAAACTGGTACCGTGCAAGCAAGCCTGGAGCAGGTCCCTCTGCACCGCCCCCTGCTCCCCACGCCCCCGGAGCCCCCCCGGCCGGAAGGGGACAGAGGTGCTGGGCCGAGAGGAGACCTGGCAGGTGGGGCGGCTGGCAGACCTTGATGCGCGTCTTGGCGCTCCTGGCCGGCAGTTACTGTGGGCCCCTGGTGTCCTCGTGTCCTCGTGTCCTCGTCCTCTCGTGCCGCAGGCCCGCATCCGTGCATCAGCGAGGACCTCGGCCTCTCCCCTGGCTTGCCCGAATCAAATGCGGCGCTGTCTAAAGCACAGCGGCCGGCGCTGACCCCGGCACACAGTGGGTGGCCAGGGTAGGAGCTCCTTTTCTTTCAGTGGGGTCACGAGAAGGCTGCATGAGGGTTTCTGTAGGGACCCGCCAAGATGAACCCCCTCGAAGGCCCCTACAAATGTTGTCTGTCATCCTCCCTGCAGGGGTCTCAGGGTCTCGGGAAAGTCAGGATTCGGCCGGCTGGTCTGTGAGTCCTCAGGCCCTGGCCGCCTGATCGCTGGATACACGAACTTTAGTCTTGTTAGAGTCCGTGCCCAATGGGGACCTTGCTGGTTCCCTAAGTCCTGGGCCTCCTCTCTCCCACTGCCCTCCGGTCTCTTTGGGCCCCGAGCAGGCGGTGACCTCTCTGCTGGGTTCTGGGCCTGCTGGCGGGGCCGGCTCTGCCCCCTGGCCTAGAGGCCGGGGAGGGTCTGGACCACAGCAGTCGGCAGCTGGCACACAGTGATGGGTCCTAACGGCTTTATGACCGGCAACAATGCGCCTATTGCCAACCCCTCTCGGCCCGGCCCGGCTCCTCGCAGTCTGGAGCGGCCCGAGGGCCCGCCTGGTACTGGAGGCTCAGCTGCGAAGCCCAGTGGGGCCAGGCAGTTGCTTCTCTGTTTTTTTCTGTCAACACCCTCTGCATAGCCTGGACTCCAGGAGAGCTGGGTTCAGCGGAGCGAGCAGCCAGGGCCCCACCTTGCCAGGCCTGGCATCTTTCCAGTTTCTGTCCAGAGGTCCCTGGCTTCAGAGCCCCAAATAATGTTCATCTTCCCTTATTGCAGCCCTACTGTGTGCCAGGCACCAGCCACAGTAAGACGAAAGAGACAGAGCCGGTGTCTAAGCCCATGGTGAGGTGCTTCGGACCAGGGCGATCGCTAGAATACAGGCCGCTGGAGAGAGCTCTGGGCACCACAGGGGCTCAGAGAAGGGACGTCTCATTCAGAGGAGAGAGAAAACCAGGAAGGGCTTTTTTTTTTTAATTGAAATTTAGTTGGCCTCTACTATGAAATGAGCTTCTGGTGTGCCACACAGTGATTCCATGGCGACATAATGACGGGCTCCTCGAGGTACCGTTCTGCAGAGATGGTGCCCCAGCGGAGTGTCCAAGGGAGGCGAGCAGTGAGCCGGGGGGTCAAGGGCATTTCCTGACCTGATGGGATGGCGGGGCTGGAGCTGGATCCTGGAAGGCTGGGATGTAGCCCGTGGAGATGCTGGGCTTGGAGTAATTTCCATCTGAGAGAGCACCTAAGGGCCTCCGGGCAGAAAGATTGGACAGGAGGATGGGGGCAGGGAACCCAGGCAGAAGGGGAGCTGCAGCCTGGGCTCGGAGGCGGGGTACATTGCAAGGCATTTCGGGATAGCCGGCAGGAGCGGCTGGGCCGTGTCCTCTGGCCAGCTGCGTGGGTGGAGGTGGCAGCCGCTGAGAGGCACAGGTGGGGGTAGTCTGGGGGGTGCTTCACGTGGGGGGAGGGACTGGAGTTGGGGGGCCCAGGGTGGGGCCCGGTCCAGCATGATGGATTAAAAGGGCAGGCACATTTTCTTCCGAAACTGTAGCCACCCCTGTAGATTTTTGAGGAGGGAAGTTACTGGGGGATCCTGACGTTTGGGGCTCGTACTTCTCAGGAGCCCCCTCTGAAGATGAGCCTCGGGGCGCCTGGGTGGCTTAGCGGTTAAGGTTAAGCGTCTGCCTGCCTGAGGCTCAGGTCCTGGTCCCAGGGTCCTGGGATCCAGCCCCATCTGGCCTCAGCTCCCTGCTCAGCGGGGAGTCTGCTTCTGCCTCTGCCCCCCCACTGCTCATGCTCTCTCTCATTCTTGCTCTCTCAAATAAATAAATACAATCTTAAAAAGAAGAAGATGAGCCTCAAGGCCCAGCCTCTGTCCCTGGGCTCCCTGGCTGTAGGACCCCGGTGAGTCCTGTCGCCCCTTGAGAAAAGTATGTGATTGCAAAGCGTGCATCCACCCTCCCTTCAGAGGCAGGCCTGCCGGGATAGTTGGGGATAAGCTGGGGACAGCAGTTTTGAGAAGCAAATAAAAGAAAAAAACACAAACTTTCTCTAAAATACAAATGAGCCTTCTGTCTGTCATGGGAAGGGCCATTTCCATCAAACTTCTAGAAAAGTGACGTGAGCCGGGTTAGCACCACTGAGAGAAGAGGCAGAGTGGGGCATCGTGCCAGGGCCACCAGGACCCAGTCCTGGACATTCAGGGGTCTCACCCTGGCCCTGCCTCCCCCAAGCCGCACCCCTGCGCGATCACGCCAAGCTCCTTAGCCTCAGTTTTGCTGTCTGCAAAATGGAGACAAACCGACAGGCTTGGGTTTGCTTATTTGAGACACTGCTTCTTGCACTAAACCTGGGTATTTTATGTCACTTGTCACACTTCTTTTTTTTTTTTTAAGATTTTTATTTATTTATTTGACAGAGAGAGATTACAAGTAGGCAGAGAGGCAGGCAGAGAGAGGGGGGAAGCAGGCTCCCTGCTGAGCAGAGAGCCCGATGCAGCGCTCGATCCCTGAGATCATGACCTGAGCCGAAGGCAGAGGCTTTAACCCACTGAGCCACCCAGGCGCCCCCACTTGTCACACTTCTTATGTCACCCGTTTTTCAGAAGAACCCTTATGCGGTCGGCCTCACAGGTGTTCGAGAATTAACACTCAGCCTCGCACAGTCCCTTCTGGTGCCGAGGGGGCACACACGTGCGTGCCCCTTCTTTCCCGCTCTCGTCTGTTGAGCTTCTTGCTCCTTGGCTCCGGGAGGCCTGTCCCACCTGCCTCCTCGGTCAGTTGGGAGGACTTCCCTGTCCTGGGCAGGTCCGTTTCTCACGCTCCATGGACTCTCAGGCCCGGGTCTGCCCAGGGCGTTCGAAAAGCATCTAATGGGTGACATGGGAATTAGGGGAGTCAGTTCCTTTTCTCCGTAATAAAGAGGGGACAGAACTGCCCGCGGCTGTGTGGGGAGCAGAGGGCAAGGGGGCGGGGGAGAGGCTCTGCACTGTGGGGGCCCCGGGCGGAGTACGGCTGGGATCTTGCCCAGGAGCTGCTGCCTCGGTGTGCCAGGGAGAGGAGGGCAGGGCCTGGTGGGATCTGGGAGATGAGCTTGGGGCGACCCTGTCTGGACAGTGAGCCCAGCTTCCTCGGGAGCGGGCGCACATGGTGACCATTGGCTCTCTCCTGCCACCCCCCGCCCCATGACATGCAGCCACGCCCAGCGGGAGACCTCTGGAGCATCTCCACCTTCCGGAAGAGGCTCTGCTGGGAAGATGGCTGCTGGTGGCCGTGGGCTCTGGTGCTCTGGTGGCGGTGATGTCAGCAGGAAGGCCGAGGCCGGGGTCAGGCTGTCTCTGGCCGGGCAAGGGGCTGGGGTGGGGACCACTGTCGATCTGAGTGTGGGACCCAGTGCTTCTGGATTTGCACAGACCTGCGCGTGTACCCCATCGGAGGGGCAGCCCTCGAAGCCGGGCCTGTATGGACTGAGGGTGTGGTGGTGTAATCAAATGAAACGTACAGCATAATTAATCTGGCATGCCCTTAATGGTATGCATAATTGTGCTGCATGGTAATTAGGTGTAAATGGTAAGCAGTTCACATAAATGTTTTTGTAATTGGTATTAATTTTGCAGAGGCAAACTAAGTTTATGCGGTTTTTTTCTCTTCTTGCTCTGTTAGTTTTCTAGCACAGGCAATTCCTCGCTCTTGGAGGAATTCTATTGCAAATGTTTGTTTATCGGGCAATGTTTTGTGTTTTCTCTCGGAACAATGTTATGAATGGTTATGAGGTTCCCAAGCTGGTTTCCAAATGCCTCTTTGGCCCAGAGCGTAGGTGAAATGTATGACACATGGGCAAGGGGCGCCTGGAGTGGGCGAGGAGTGAGTGTGTGTGTGCACGTGTGTGCACGTGTGCGTATCTATGTGTCTGCATGTGTGTCTCCCACGTGTCTATGTGTGTCTGTATCTGGCTGTGGGGGGGGAGTGTCTGGACACACGCACGTGTATCTGTGTGCGTGTGCATGTGTGCACACGTGTGTGTGTGGCCACAGTGACAGATTCCCGGCTCTGGTGAAGAGGTCACCTGTTCTTGTGGCTGGACGCCTCAGACTGGGGGACTAGCGGCAGACTCGGGCTTGAGCCCCCCCATCCCGGAGGGGGGACTCGGGGTCAAGGCCACAGCGAGTGAGAGCCACTCGTGGGTGTGGTCTGAAGCCAGAGTCTAGGTTTCTTAAGGACACATCACTGGCCTTTTGCCCTAATTAATCACACAATATTTTCTTTTAAAGACTTAACATGTATTTAGTGCCTGCTGTGTGCCAGGCACTGTGCTCAGTGGTTGATCCGGATGCTCTGGTACCTTAAAATGGGTTTATGAAGTAGGGGCTCCTATTTACTCCATTATGCAGATTGGGAAACCAAAGCCCATATCTCCGAGGGCAGAGCCGGGGTTCGAGGTGGAGTCTGGCTGAGCCCTTCTAGGGCCCAAGTGGGGGACAAATGGCACTGGGGCTGCTGGGCCAGCGGCTAGTGATTCTTAGAGGTGATGCTCAGAATCTAGGGCTCTTCTTCCTCCTCTCGATCCCCTCTGCAAGAGGTTTGCTTTTAGGTGGGGCAGAGGGGGAGGAGAAAGCGGATCAGGGAACCAGTGGGTGGTTCATTTAGCGGTGGGTGGAGAGGGGCTGTGCCCCAACAGCTCCTGAGGACGCTTTGGGGGACATCTTAGTTTTGGCCTGGGAGGGGGTCAGGTGGGTGGTCACTTGGTCACTTGATCTGGGAGGAGTGGAAGAAGCATGCACATAGATGGTGGGAGAGAGTGGTCCCAGGCAAGCTGGGGACTCAGCCTCCAAGTGCCGGAGGGGTGTGGGAGGCCGGCCCCCCTTGCTCCCTGTGGTTCACCAACACCCTGACCTGGGACCCTCACAACTCCTGCTCCCTGGGCATCTGGGGGCTGGTGGGGCCTGCAAACCCCACAGCAGGTGTATGTCCTGGCCTGGGAAAGGTGGTGCAGGAGCCCAGAGCCCCCGAAGAGGGCCTTTCCATTGGCACAGTGCCCCGGGGGACTCCGCTAAGCGAGCCCTAGAATGGGGTTTGTTGGGGGGTCACTCTGGGCACCGCAGCACTGTGCTAGGGAGGTTGCAGTTGCCTGGAAGTGACTTCACACAGTCCTCTCTGCCTCAAGGGGCACCCAGAACAGGCAGGAGGGGGAGGGTCGGGAGGGTGAGACAGCTGCTGGCCGTTTGGGGCCCTGCAAGGTGTAAGACATGAACTCTGACCTCGTCTGTTTGGGAAAGCAGACACATGCATATACACACGGGAAGCAAAATGACCACACTATAGAAACTGATTCAACACCCCTGGTTGGGTGGTCGGGGAGAAGTAATGGGAGCGGGGGGGGCTGGGGGACAGGGGAGAGGGGGCCCCGTCAGAAGAGAGAATGGTGGGAGTGTAGTCACAAGTGTGGGGACGGAGGATGTAAGCTGGGGAACAGTGACCGGTCCTGGAACGATGGGGTCAGCTGGGAAGGGGGGGGCATGATGCAGTGAGCTATCCGTGCAGGACTGGACCAGAGGTTAGGTTTTACGGTGCGTGAAAATCATTGGCATCATGGGTTTTTAAATTTTTTTTTAATTTCTTTAAGGATTTTATTTATTTATCTGTCAGAAAGATCCCGCACAAGCAGGAGGAGTGGCAGGCAGAGGGAGAAGCAGGTTCCCTGCTAAGCAAGGAGCCCAATGTGGGACTCAATCCCAGGATCCCAGGATCATGACCTGAGCCGAAGGCAGACGCTTAACCAACTGAGCCACCCAGATGCCCCTCATGGGTTTTTTAAAGCACCAACTTTATGGAGCTATAATTCACATACCATACAATTCACCCGTTTAAAGGGTGTGATCTGATGGTTTTCAGTACATGCACGGAGTTGTGCCGCCGTCACCACAGTCAATTC
>CM053610.1:100821528-100842669 GCA_028646535.1 Procyon lotor
TCATCGGACATCCTAGGCTTTGACTGAGGAAGCCATGGGTACAGAATCTTTACTAAGCAGCTGGGGTGGAGGGCACAGGTACAAGAGGCAGGGAGCCCAACCAGCAACTGTGAGGCCCGTAGTGCAGGGGCCCCAGGTAGAGGCGGGGGATGGAGGCCTGAGGACCAGGTGCTGGGTGGAGTATGGGGGAGGGGGGAAAGAATCTCAGTTCTCTTCGGGGGTCGGGGCTTTGGCAGCCGAGGGGAGGGTGGTGCCCCTTCCACAGAGGGAGAGAAGCCAGAGGAAACAAGAGGCATCTGGTTCTAGTGGAGTAGGATTTCAGGTGATGCCCATCAGCCAGGTAGAGAGCTTCACGAAGTGGACCCCGAAGCCCGAGTCTCCCAGCAGAGGGGAAGTTAGAGGGCAGCTGAAGGCCCAGCGGGACCCCTCAGGGTATCCACTGTGCACTGGTAGAGACAGAGCAGGGGGGCCCGCGGGGTGGGAGAGTCGAGGGCGTGGAGCCAGGTGGAGGCGTGGGCAGGGGAGATAGCCAGAGAATCCCCCGCTCTGTGAACTTCCAGAAGTGGGGGTGTCTCGGGGCTCCGCAGTAGCACTCGAGAGATGACTGGCGTGCTGGAAGGAGGGTAGTGGCGGGCTGGCACGGAGGCTGAATTGAACTCCAGGACCGAGAGGATGGACAATGGCCCTTCGAGGCTGTGGGTGACCGTATCAGTCCGAGCCCTTTCAGAAGACAGAAACACATAGTGATTTGAGCAGGAGAAGTTGACTATCAAGGCTTAGTAACCACAACAGGGAATGAGAGTAATGAGAGATGGGCTCGTATCGAATACGAACGGCAGAGAATCTAGAAGTAGCACTTGGAGACCAGCCATTAAGGTGAAGTAGCCCCCCAGGGCTGAGACCCTTGCTGGAAACCTGCCACGCAGAACTCACTGGAAGCCCAATCGCTGGGTCCCAAGGAAAGCTGTGCGTGCGGAAATACCTTGCTGGAGGCACAGTTGCCACTAAACCCCCCTTCAAGGGGCGCGTTGGGTGAAGCTGCTGGCAGCCACACATGGCAGAGGCCAGGCCCCGCAGGAGCTGGGGCTGGATGGGGCAGGACTGGGCCTAGGGGAGCCACAGGGACAGCAGGCTCTGGCTGCTGGAGGAGTTGTATATAGTGCTAGAACCCTCCGAGAGAGCCTGCTGGGTCTAGGAAAGAAGACTCCCTTTTCTTCAGTGTCCCTCCGTCACCCCCTGCTGGCAGAGTCTGACGCCGGGCCCGCTGGCCACGGAGAAATATTTCAAGGGCCTAGCTCCATTTTCACTGAGCAGGAAATGAAGGATGAATAAATCGATTACTGGCACCGTCTACTGCTTTGGCTGCACGGTTCCATGTGCACCTTTCACGCACATTTGGGCCCCCTGACAACTACCAAATAAGCTATGTTTCTACTTAGCAAGACGCAGCTATTTTTTCTCACTGAGGTTCTCACCCTTTTCCCCAGATGAAGAGTCCCACCCATCATTGTATCAACCGCTGTCTACATGAATAACTTCTCAAATTCAATCACAGACCCACTGACTGTTCCTTTACCTAAAGACTAAATTATAGGGGCACCTGGCCGGCTCAGTCAGTGGAGCGTGTGGCTCTTTTTTTATTTTTTTAAAGATTTATTTATTTATTTGAGAGAGAGAGCATGGGCAGGAGGGGCAGAGAGAGAGGAAGAAAGAAAATCCCAAGCGGACTCTGCGCTGAGCACAGAACCCGATGCGGGGCCCGATCCCCAACCCTGAGATCACAACCTGACCTCAAACCAAGAGTCAGATGCTTAACTGACTGCGCCACCGAGGCTCCTCTGCGCATGTGACTCTTGATCTAGGGGTCGTGAGTTTGAGCCCTTAAAAAAAAAAGAAGACTAAATTATAATGTTAATTTCCAACAACTGGTGTATGAAATAATGGGAAGAAGGAGGAAAAACAAGAAAACAGTTACCATGTACAAATAAGCATGTATATGTATCAAGTAAATAGAAAATATGCGAAACTATTACAGTCCTCATTTCTATATTTGTTTGCAAGGCCGCATCTGCTGTCTGGCTCCTTTCTCCCAGCGCCCACCCTACATTTCCTCTCTTCCACAGGCCAGGCTTCTCTTACCTGGTGGAGTGACCTAAACCTAGATTCTCGAAGGATCTGAATCCCCGGTTGGCTTGTCGTCTTTGTTGTTGTCACTGTTCCTGAAGTTTTCCCTTAACCTTAACTTTGGGGCATGGAAGTTCTAAGAGGTAACAGGGATCCTCTGGATTTCAGACATGGTCTTCCTTTGCCTCTGGTGTGAACCAGCAACCCGATTTCTCTTTGGTAACCAGGATCGATCGCCCAAACCAGTGCAGTAACTCCCTTTTTTTGTCTGTTGGTTCAGGGGAATAGGGTCCAAAAAAGCCAGGCTGCTGACTTAGCTTCCAGTGGAAACGTGGTGGGTGGGGGGTGTGATGTTTAGCACTCCTGGAGGGTTCCAGAGACATGGGGTGGGGGGCTGGATGCGAGGGTCAATGAGGGAGTAAGTGAAGACTGGAGCTGCCCGGTGTGGACCATGGGCCACCTCCGGGGGAGGGGAGGACAGAATCTGATCCACGCTCACAGCTGCCCCGGACAGCAGGCCCTGCCGAGGTTCACCTGGCTGACTGTCACATGGACCCTCAGCGTGGCCCCCCGGGGTCCCCGACTCCAGGGACATGGGGCGCCCCTCTGGCTGTGCCAGCCCGTGTGGCTCCCAACAGGGCCTCTCCTGACTTGTCATGCTCAGAACTGCATGCTCCTTTCTGGAAGTCGGTACTGGCTCTTTTTAATGCCCAAGGACAACTTCAGCTCCTTACCAGCATCTATTTCGGGTATAAATCTTTTTTTTTTTTTTTCCTCCTTGCTTTTGGGGCTGTGTCATGGTAACCATTAGATGAGCAGAAGAGTCTGATCCAACTCCTCTCCGCTCGTGTGGCCACTCTCGTGGCAGCAGCTTGGGGTGATCATAAGTGCTCCTGCTGGGGGTGCCCTGGCCTCGAGGGTGGTGTGAGAACCACAAGTCATCGTGTTGTGACTCCAGAGCCAGACAGATGGGCTTTGAAGTGGCAACAGGATGGCAGGACTGTTGGCCTGTCGCCAGTGGCTTTTGGTATTCTATGTGCAGCTGGTGGTTTGGACGGGAGAGACGTTTCTGGAAGCCAGAGTAGTGGTATGATGATGTGCATCTCACTCATGTTGAGAGAGGATGAGCAGTCCAAAGGAGAGATACTCATCCTCCCTCCAACCTCCCCCCCAACATCCAGCCCAGTCTTGTGACCAAGAGAGGCTGTCGGAGTGGGGAACAGACTCAGCAGATAGACATCTCTGTCTAGGAAGCCCTGATCGCTCTCCTCAGCCTTCTACTGGCCCCCAGCTTACCAGCCCCAGAGCTTATCACCACCCTGGATGGCCCGGGGCACAAGATTTCTGTCCTGCCTTCTGTCATCTACAGGAGTCACTTGCTCCTCCTCCCAAAGCTCAAGTGGGAAATTCAGCTCTGAGGCCATTATCTGCATGCTGTCGTCACAGCTGGGGCGTAGAGGGCTGCCCTGGGGTGTATGCCAAGCGCTCATCCATGACCCAGTGCTGCCGTGTTTTTAAGGCCTCGGGAGTTAGAGGGACCTGCATTCACAGTCCTACTCTGGAACTTTCTACCTGCGCTACGTTGGAGAGGCAATAAACTCCCGGCCTCAAGTTCTCCTTCTATTAAAGACGGGACTAACAGGGAACCTGCTTCATAAATTTTATAGGATTGTTGCGAGGCTGAAGTGGGACAGGGCATGACTCTTAGCAAGGGCCTGGCACATGGTAGGCACTCAGCAAGTAGTTGAATGAATGACGGACACATTGGGCAGGGCACCCAACGCATTGCTTACCACCACCCTGACCCTGTCCCCACTGCAGACAGGCCTTACCAGGAAAGGGAGGCTAACCAGAAACTTTGCTTTTGGACTAACCTGTGCCCAAAGTTAATATGTCTCCAACAGTCACACATTAATGGTAAGAGGACATGATGGAATGGAAAACTCTGTACTTCAAGGTGAGACGGACCCGGATTTGAATCTGGCTCCGTTTAATCGTGACCTTGGGCAGCTTTGTTACCCTCTCTATACTTCATTTTTTTCATCTGGAAAATGGGGGAAAAATAGTCCCCGCTTCAAAAGGTTGGAGTGAGGCGTAAGGATGAACCAGACGTTGGAATTGTAAAGCTCTGTTCTCAGGGGTTGGCACATGGTGGGAGCTTCCTAAGTACAAGCTCCTGTTTGAGCGATGTAGGCTCACAGGCACTCGGGGGATTTCAAGAAAGGAGAGAAAACTGTGGGCTGGATTAGTCAGGGACTAACAGTTGTTAAAATGTATTGCGTATTTTCCTCGTGCCAGGCACCCTTGTAAGCACGTTCCATGCATTTCATTTAGACTCTGACAACAGCCCCGGGGAAGCGGCTCCTGTCATTTCCCCCCTTTTACAGCTGAGTAAACTGAGGCTGTGGGCCACGGTCTTGCCCCCAGGTCACACAGCTGATAGCGGAACCAGGTCAGGATTTGAACCCACGCAGGAAGAAGCCCTTCAGGAGGCTGAGATCAGCATATGAGTCAGGACTGTCACCCGCGGGGCACAGACTCACTCACACCCCAAGGACGGAAAGGCTCCCACGAAGGGGAGGTTCGGAGATGCCCGGCCTCCAGGTACAGAGAGATGCGGGGACCCAGACAGTGACCACAGTTTGCCATCCCTCCCTCTTCAGCCCTTTGTTCTCGGGCAAGCCCTCCCCCGCAGGCAGCGGCTCCTGACTCACATCCTACCCCATAGCGTCTTTCCATTGCACCACCACGGTCCCGGGAGCCGTCTCATTGGCCCTGCCTGGTCACGTGCTCACTCTCCGTGGGGGGGGGCGGGGGGTGGGGAGGTGCGGGGTCTGTGCAGACACCCCGCTCTGGCCGGTGGGGAGGGGAAGGCCACTAGATAGCTGGAAACAAGCAAAGTCCACGAGGGGAAAGCAGACTTCAGATGGAGTGGGGTAAGGGGGCCCTGCTACAGAGACCGTCAGGTGGTTTTCAGCAGGGCAGATGGAGGGCTTGCGATGGGGTCGTAAGGGCTCTTAGGGTGAGGACGTTGGGAGTGTTCTTGATGGAGTGAGGATTTAGGCGTGCAATGCTGGGTTTGCTTCTGGAAGAGAAAATTTCCGTGCAGGCCCTAGTTGAGGTGACACAGTGGGGTGACAGTGTCAGGGCTGGTTAGGGCAGGCTTGGAGGGGAGATTTGGAATGATCCGCTCCGGGGCGGGGTGGGGGTGGGGGACGGTGGGGTGGGGGCGGGAGGTGACGTGGCCGGTGACGTGGCCGGCGTGGCTGAACGGTGGGTCCCTGGCCGAGGGGAGCTGTTGAGTGAGGTAGCGCCGTGGTTAGGGCTGTAGGCAGCCGTGGCAGGCCCAGATGCCGTTGGGGAGGCGGCACCCCGTGCCTGGGCCGCGCCTGGTGGAAGTGATGTTACTGGAAGATAGTCGACGTTTGGTGAGGGGTGGGGTGGGGGGCGGGGAGGGAGGTGGCACTTATGTAGCGGGTGATGGAACTCTGTGTGGGTGTGAGGAGCTCGCCGGCCACGGTTCTGCTGTGGGACGTGATGGTTTCGGAGAGCCACGGGGCTGAGCCGCGCTCGGAGAGGAGGCTGGGAGTCAGAGCCAACCGAAGGTTGCGGTGGGGGGAGGGGAAGGCCGCCCTCCCATCCCCCGCTCAGCCTTCCTAAAATTTCTCTTATTTCCTCACAGTAAGTAGTACACGCAGATCATTGAAGAAGCCGGTCCTCTTCCTCCTCTCAGGGGCCACGGCTTTGAGCTGTTTCTTCTAGCAACTTTACAGCTCGGGTTTCTGAGGAATGTGCATATTTTTGAGTCTCCTATTTTAGACATTTCCCACTGATTTCTTATTTAGTAAATAAGGTCCTAGCTCTCCTACATAGCCAGCCTTTCCCCTCCTAAGTGGTTCTTGTGCTGGGCCCACTCGTGAGGGTACCTACCGGGGCTCTTTCAGACCTGTTGTGCGTGCATATGAATATGGGTGTGTGCGCGTGTATGCGTTGGAGGCCCTATAGTGCCCCCGCCCCTCCAACACCGGCCCATCCCCGTCCCCTGAACCTGTAAATATGGTGCCTGTATGTGGCTAGAGGGACTTTGCAGTTAAAGATCTTGAGGTGGGGAGATCACCCTGCATTCTCTGGGTGGGCCCGGTGTCGTCATGAGGGGCCTTAGAAATGAACGTCAGAAGCAGGAGAGGCCGAGGAGGTAGGACAGGAGCAGACACAGAGTCAGGCGAGGAGGGAAAGCCTGGCCATCGCCAGCTCTGGGGATGGAAGGGGCCAGAAGCCCCGGCATGTGAGCAGCCTTTGGGAGCTGAAGGGGTCAAGGGGACAGATTCTCCCCGGAGCCTCCAGAAAGAATGCAGACCGACCAGCACCTTGATGTGTAGCCCGGCGACGTGAACCATTTTGAACTTCTGACTCCCAGACCTGCAACAGAGCAAATTTATGTTGTTTTAAGCCCTTAATTTTGTGGTGATTTGTAACGGCAGCGGCAGCAGGTTTCCATGTGTGTCTATGTATACAGACACACACGGACCCACACACATTACATATGTGTGGATACAGACACACACGTATTGGTTAAATCAGCGATCGCACCTGTGTTCGGAGCCAGGCCTCAGTCTCCTGCGAGGGTTTCCTTTCTTTTTCCGCCCCCCGCAAGTTAGTAACGACCTTGTTTCTCCATCTGCCTTATTTTCTCTGTGCCTTCTGCCGACTGCTGCCTCACCTTCTCACGGCCGTCGGCCGTCGGTGGGGCTCTCTGCAAGGGCGGTCACATCAAGGGGGACGCGTTTCGCTTCCGGTTCTCCGGTTTCTGCTGTCTGGGCGGGTGACACATTGGAGCGGCCATCCTGGGGCTTCCTTTCGCAGTGCTCCTTGGCATTCCCTTTGCCTTCTTTCTGGTTGGAGTTCCTGTTTTCCGGATCTCGTGCCTTCCTCTTGTCTGGTTTACTCCCCCTCCTGGAGCACACGGTGCAGGACAGGTACCTGTCAATATCCGAATCCGCTCAGTTCCTGAGTTCCGGATGGCAGAGAGCAAACAGGGAGGGACACCTGTGGTTTTGTCGGATTAAAAAGACCCTTTGGTGGTCGCGGGCGTGGCGGCCACAGAATTTCACAGGCCTGCGTCTTGAGTCACAGTGCTTAGATCTGAACAGTGGCCCTCGATGGCTTCATCTGACCTCTTTTCACCTTAATCCTGGAGAATCCCTTCCTTTGTCTCGGGTGTCTTAGAGGACAGCTGCTCGCGGTTCCTGAGAAAGGACTGTCTGAAAATATCCTCACTCTTCTGTCGTACCTAGATGATGATTAGGCTGCGTTAAGAACTCTAATGAGAGAATTATTTTAAGAATTCCGAAGGTATTGGTCCTTTGTCTTCTTGCTTTCCGCCGTGACGCTGAGCAGTCTGAAGCCCTTCTGATTCCTGAACCTCAGTATGTCTCTTTTTTCTCCCTCTGTGCTGGTCCGTAGGATCTGCAGTAGTAGATCCTTCATACCAGTGTTCTGAAATTTCAGTGATGTGCCTTGTGCTGGGTCTCCTTTCCTCCCTTGCGTGGACTGCAGTGGGCCTTTTCAACGGGGCAGCTCCTGTCTTTCACTTCTGGGAAATTCGCTTGCATTCTTTCATCGGCAATGTTCTCCCCTGTTTTTGTTTGTTTTGCAACTCCTGCTTTTCAGATGTGGAAACTTGAGGACCAGTTCTCTCTCTTTTCCATCCTCTCCAATTTTCATTTTTCTTTTTCAGGTGCCCTTCGCGTTGAGTTTTGCATCTTTACTAGCATGGTTGGTCTTTCTAAGCTCTTTTTTGATTTCTTTTTAAACATGCTTGCTTTTTTTTAAACCGTGCTTGCTTCATGAATGTAGTATCTTCTCTGTGCATGAAGTGTGTCTTTTCTAAGTTGTGTTTTGGTTTGGTTTGGTTTATTTGTTCTTGTCTCTGTTTTCCGAGTCAGAGACCTCCCTCAGATGTCTGCTGGTCCATGGTTGTCCTGTGCAGGATTAAGAAGAGGGGACTGGGAGTTCTGGTGTGGGATGGTGGGGCTTGCTTCCTGGCAGACCACACTGGTTGGCCCACACAAGCCATTTGGACACCATTTGGGTTCTGGGCGCAGCATCTGTATCTGTAGGCCTTTCCTCTCGGACTGGTAAGATTCTCCAGAGAAGAAGGTAAGGGTCGGGCTGCCAGGGCTCGAGGAGCCCAGTAGGGGAAGAGCTGGAGGCACTCAATATCAGTATTTAGAATAACCTTCATCTCCTTACTGTGGCTCTGAACTGCACCCGTCAGCTCTGTGCAAAGCCCCTGTGTTCTGTGCCCCCCCGAGGGTCAACCTTCAGACTTCTGGGGGAGGGGGTCTAGCGCCTTTCCTCCTTTCATTCAGTCCGCTTTATTTTCACACATGCGTCCTCTCCACCCCTGGCCCCAGAGATACCCGGGGCTGTTTTGCCTCTCCTGTCTTCTAAGGATTCTTGTTACGATTTAGGTTTGTTTTGATTTGATTTTGATTTGAAAACAGTTCTGTCTGAAATCTGGCCGTCACAAGTCTGCTTTCCAGACCCCAGAATTTCGTTGGTGCTGTCTCCTCTTTGTTCAGCCCACTCGTGTGACTGTACGTCTTTAAAAAAGCTTTCTACCAAGTTGGATTTAGAAGGTAGTGAAGCTGAGTGTGCGTATTCAAAATCCCAGTCCTTTTTCCACAACAGTTTTGTAGTTAGAGTAGTAAGAGTGGTGACTGTGAGAGTTGTGATACCAAGACTTTTTTATGATGGGATTCCTTAAACATTGGTGAAAGTTACTGTTAGAAACATCACTTATGGCCCCTGTGGCCATTGGAAGTATAAAGGAGGAAAAAAACCTACCCATGTCATGGGAGGGTTCTTGGTGTGGGTTTTTCTTTGGTGGTGGTCCTTGTGGTACAGCCTTCGTCGTGGGTGAGAAGGATGCAGACCATCATGGCGGACGCAGGCCGTGGGCCTCGGGGCAGGTCTCCCCTCGGTGGGGCTGCTCGAGGGAAGGAAGCTTCTAAGGCCAGGTGGGAAGCGCTGTGTCCAAGTTCCAGACCATGGCCATCACGATGGGCCCCTTGGCCTGCCTGGCCATATGCTCAATGGTTTTCGATGATGCGGGGTGACTCTGAGAAACACTTCCCGAGGAACCTACAGACTGACCCAGGTCAGCTGAGTTTGCTGTGAGGCGAGCTCACACCGCTCAGCTATCGGGGGGCTATGTGGAGGAAGGGGGGGAAAGAGCATTTCCCTTCCTTTCCGGGGTGTCTGCCCTCAGGGTCAATGCCTTGTGATGTTCTGCTTTTCCCTCCTACTTCCTTCCTCTTCTCCCTGGCAATCAGAGGTTCTCTGAAAGTTGTTTTTTTTTTTTTTTCTTCTCTCACAGAAGCTCCCTGGATCTTTCTAGGCCACAGGGCAGTGCTGAGACAAACATCTGGCAGGAGGTTATCTGCCTCTACTTTGTGCCTTCATGGTCTTCATGGACTCCATGTTGGGGCTCTGGGGCTCCTGAAGGTGTCCCAGCCTTGTCTGCTTCTCCCCTTTGCCCTTGGCACCTCCAGCAGCTTGGCAGGGCAGGGCTAGAGGCCGCCTTGTAGATCATGTCGTCCAACTCGCCCATTTCATGGATGAGGAAGCTAAGGGTGGGAAGCCCGAGTCAGGACTAGAACCCACATCTGCTGACTCCGGGTTCATTGTTCTTTCCAACCAGACTCTGCCTCTCTTAGCTTCTACATCCTTTTGAAGGTTTTGATGTGGGGGGTGGGGGGTGTCACTGAACACGTTTGCGCCAAAAGACGGTGTGTGGGTTTGAAGGGGAATCGCCGGCCGATAATGGGGGGAAGCCTCATGGAGTTCTGGGTTGGGCTCTCGAGAGCTGTGTCTGGGCGGTGCTGTAAGTTGGGGGGCAGAGCTTCCCAGAGGTGGCCCACAGAGCTTTAGTGAGAAGGCTCTGGATTCAAGCCTCTGCTTGGTCTCTGGAATATGGACAAATCTAATCTTTTTGAGCCTGAGGTTCCACGGTAAAGGAGAGAGAGTAATGGTACTAGTAGCTGCCCGGAGGAAGGCAGGCAGGCAGGCCTGCCCGTCACATGTTTAGCACTGCCTCTGACACATAAAGCAACTCTCTTTTGAGAGACACGCACGCGTGTATTGGGGCAGCGGCCGTGCATGGAGCCCCGTGCGGTACTGAACTTAGAAGCGAGCCTTGCACCTGGAGTTTCCTTAGGGCTCACCTGTGGGGCTTGGGGCACCTTCAGCCCAGTGAGGTTTGAACTTAGAGCTCCTCCTGTCCAGGCCCTAAGGAGGCTCCTCCCAGCTCCGGCCTCCCCCTCCGCACCCCGCCCGAGGCAGAGCCCACCTCCCAAGGAAGTGCCTCCCTGGGGAAGGGGCTGCGCCCCTGGGAGACCCGAGCCTGTGCTTTCTCCAGTGCCTGGTTTTCCAGGGAGCCTTGGCTGGAGGGGGATGGGAGCAGAAGCCCGAGAGGGAGGGGAAGCCGGGGAAGCAGAACGGGAACTGGAAGGGGAAGGGTGTGGGTGGGCCCAGATCCAGCTGCCTCCCACTTTCCTTCTCTTGCCAATCCCCTCCCTGCAGGCGGGTGCACTGGAGGCAGGGGCTTGGCCCGTGTTTCCTCCTGGGGGGTGGGGAGCCTGAGAACTCAGTGTCTCTGAGCAGAGGGGCTGAATCCGCAACCCCCCCAACCCCTAGCTGAGGCCTGCGGCAGGGGCTTTGTTATTTTACTGGCTTGAGGCCCACACCTGAAGCAGGGAGGATGAAAAGCCCCTAAAATTAAGCTGTGTGGGTGTGGAGGGCCCCCTGAAGCCCCCCAGTTACCCGAGGCAAATGGGGCCAATTCGTGGGGTGGGGGAGAGAGCAGCCTCCGGTCCGCCCTCCGCGTGGCCTTGGCTGTGGCCTCTCCCCACCAAGACGTCCTCTCAGCAGCACTGCAGACCTAGGCCTTCGGCCTGGCCGCAGCCCGAGTTCAACCTCAGCTTTCTCTGGGCCCAGGCGCTGGTCCTAAAGTGAGGTGACATTCATTTCACTACATCCTGTGACTGCTGCTCACTTCCTCCACGTGGTGGGAGCGGTGTGGGGGTGGGGGCGTGAGGGGAGGACAGATTAGAAGGAAAATGTAGCAGGGCTGGGGACCTCTGGGATTTCCCAGGGGGTGGCTGGGTGGGAGGGAGGGTGCGGGAAGCTTTCAAAGGAGAGAGCAGACGTGAATGAAGAGAAGGGAGGAGGCAGGAGGCCGTTGCAAGGCCCAGAAGTGGCGCCCACGGCACCACAGCAACACGGAGGCCCGGGGAGACTGCTGGCGCCTCGGAGGCAGGAGGCGGCCTTGAGGGAAGCCAGGCAGGACCCTGCCGGCTGAGTCGGCCTCGGTTTCCCCCCCGCTCTCTGGCGGGCTAGGCTGGCCCGAGCTGCTGGTGAGCCCGGGGAAGAGGAGTGAGGTCGAGGTCGGGGGAACAGGCCTCACGGGGCGGCGTGGGGCTGAGGGGGGTGGGTGTCAGGTGGGGCCCGGGTTGGGGGCGCCCTGCCCTGCTGACCCCTCTTGTCCCCCCCACAGGTGGAGTCACTGGAAGCCCACACCCCAGGCAGCCGGAGGCAGAGTTTCACCGGGATCTATGTCTAAGTTCTAGCTCTTGCTGACAAAGACCACGATAATTCCTTCCCACAAGCCCAGCAGCCCCCCAGCCCCGCGCAGCCCCAGCCTGCCTCCCACCGCCCAGCTGCCCGCAATGCCCTCCAGCGGCCCCGGGGACACCAGCAGCTCCGCTCCGGAGCGGGAGGAGGACCGCAAGGTGAGTGACCCTCTGGCCGTGGCGGGGAAGGGGGAGGGCCCGTCCCCAGGTAGCGACAGTCCTGATGTGCTGAGTGCTGGACCTCGCAGCTCAGTCTTTCCACCGGGCCGTCCTGTCTGGGCCATGGGTTGTAGATGTTTGGGCCTGGGGGTACGGCACGCAATCAGGCTCCGGGACTCAGGCTTTTTAACTCCCCCGGTGTTTGAGCAGAGGTTCAAGCCCCTGGTCTGTATGTGGGGAGGAGGGGGGGTGGGGACACATAGCCTGGCAGGGTGTCCCCAAACCCAGATTCCTTTCTGGATTCGCCTCTACCAGCTCTGTGTCCTCAGCAGGGTCGCCTGACCTATCTTAGCTGCCTCTGCCTCCCCAGGGTATACAGTAGCTTCTGGGAGGCCAAAGACAAGTTTGGGGAGGCTCCGTAGCTAGGAGGCCACGTGAGGGCTGCCCCTCTCAGAGCGCCAGGCACACGGTGACACCAGTCATCCTGGAGATGGTGATTTCCTGCCCCTCACCCCCACCCTGGGCTCTGAGTGTCACTTCTGATCATGGAGCCAATGACGTCCTTGTTCTCAGAGCCCCCATCGGGGTGAGCTCATCACCCTCTGCTGAACTCCAGGACGGGCCTGAATCACAGGAGATCCCAGCAGACCCTCAGGGATCCTTGCTTGGTCCCAACAGGCTGCCTTGGGACCTCACCAAGTCGCGTCCACCCTGCGCTCCCACTAGTTAGACTCTGTTTTTGCTCTCTGTCACTGAGATGGCAAAACCCCACCACCACCTTTCTGGGGTGTCCTGTCTGCTGTGCCCTGGTCCCCACAGTTCCCTCTGCCTGTTCCCCTTTTCCTGAGCAGGAGGGAGGAGTGGTGATGCTCGGTGGGGGGTATACTTTGTCCTTCTGGAACCAGAGTGGACACCTGGCACCAGATATGGGCCCCCTGGGCACTGCGAGGAGCGTCCCATCTGCTTGCCCACCACTGTCGGGGACAGCTCTGAGACCCCCCCCCCCAGCTTATGCTCCCTCTTGCGCCCCCACGCTTCCTGGGTCCCTCAGCCTTACAGCCTATTTCTGTTCTGAGTGGTTTCCAGCCAGTTGGTTCTGAGGAACAACCCCTGAAATAAGTGGGGCAAGGACAGATGGCCCTCGTTTACAGATGAGGAGGCTGAGCCCAGCTACCCAGTGGTGGGTCCAGATGAGAGCCTGCTGGATCAGAACCTTTCCCGCCGCCTCCCCCCCCCCCACCCGGGTCAGTCCTTGTGCGGAGACACACGCAGGTGTGCACCCGAAGCCCCGGCACCCGCCTCCCCAGCCAAGAATCAGGCAGGATGCCCTAGTGGGGGGTGTAGACCCAACGGGCGGGGGAGAAAGGGCTTGTGGTGGTCTGCCGAGCCAGGCTCCTAGGGGATACGGGTCCCCTTCTTTCTGAGCCCACAGGAAAAGAACAGGCAGTCCATTTTTCCTCCGGGCCTTCTGAGCTACTCCGGTCTCAGGCAGCAGTCGACCCACACAAAGTCGGGGCCACCTGTGCTCTCGAGTGGAGGCTCTGGATAATTCCCTCCCCCGAGTCGGGTCTGTTTTGCTCCTCTGTTGGATTAGGTGACCCTGACCTCCCTACCCGGTCTGATGCCCGGCCTGCTGCTGACAGAGCTCTGTGTCCGTACACTTGTAGTTGGTGATCAGCTGCGTCTCCCCCCGCACAGGTGGGCAAGGTGGGGACAGTCAGGCCAAGCTTCTCTCGTTACCGGTGCTGTCCTAGATAGCAGAGCCCCTGGCTCCCTCGCATGGAGAGCAGCAGAGCAGGCCCTCTGTTCCAACAGGCCAAGATCGAGAAAGCTCTGGACAGAGTCAGAAGCCCCAGGTCCCAGGCCCGAGTCTGCCACTTCCAGGAGATGTGACTTCAGGCCATCTGGGCTCACGTTTGCTCAGCTGTAGAGTGGGGATGGTAACTCTAGCTGTGCCTGTTTTACAGGGTGGCTGTGGAAGTCAGATGAGGTCATGGGCATGGAAATGCCCTGCAAACAGCAAAGTCTGGTTCAATTATGAGGGATTACGATTGCTATTATTATCTCCCCATAGTAACTGTTCTGGCTCAGGGGCAACAGACACACACCCAGCCCCAGATCCTGGTGCCGATAGAGCGGGTGCTCCTCCCCAGCCGCCCACGGCGCACGCTGGCTCACCTGGCCCACCTCCCCGGCCCAAAGCTCCCGCAGCTCTGGGGAGCCGTCCAGGGCGGGCGGGTACAGACACTGACAGCCGCCCGCCGCAGCCGGAGAAAGCCAGGCCTGGGGCTGAGGGGCCGAGTTGGCGCAGAGGGGGAAGATGGGCTTGGGCTGCCGCCCAAGGAGCCTGGCGGAGTCGCCAAGAGCACCTGGCACCAAGGAACTGTTTGGTGAGCCAGAGGGAAGGGGCGTGGCCACCCGCTGGCCCCAGGCCCCACGTGCCCTTGCAGCCTCCTTCCCGGCCACGCCCCCGAGCACCTTCCACTCTTACTTCCTGGAGCTGCCAGCCCTTTGTTTATGCTCCTTCCTCTGCCTGGTGGGCCCTCTCCCTAATTCTCACCGCTCCTCTCTGGCCAAAGCCCTTGCTTCTTTCGGTCTGCCCTGAGTTACAGTTTGTAGGGGACCTGTGGTTCTTTTTAGAAGGCCAGTGGCCCCTGGAAAAGTTAGAAATGCCAATCAGAGCTTCTGAGGCTGGGGCCCGGCAGTCCCTGTCTTAGCCAGGCCTCTCTCTAGAGCATCTGAGAAGGACCGTGTGGGTAGCACCCAGCCCCCTGCTGTCCCTGGAGGGCGGGGCCTGACTAGCGTGGAGTAGGTGCTCAGGAAGTACCTTGTGGCTAGGGTAGGAAGGAAAATGAGAGTGGTAGGACCCCTCCACAGGGGAACAGCCCGGCGCCTAGATCAGGCAGGCTGGGTGCAGGGCCAGGGGTGAGAGCCGAGGAGCTCGCTTATGGCTGGGAGTGCAGAGAGGTCTGCCCAGCATCCATTCTTCCCGAAGCCTCCCCTACCCTGCTGTCCATATGTTGGGTGGGGAGGGAGCTAGTGGGGACGCTAGGACAATGCAGGTTTTGAGGGGCTGAGCGCTGGGGTTCTGGCCAGGCTGGGGGAAATGTGACCACAGTGGAGGAAGGGGGAGCTGGCCTTAGGGGAGACGGGAGGGGAGGTGAACGGCAAGGAGGCCGGGAGCTGGGGTGGGGTTTCAGGCCCTGCGTTGAGGGGAGGGGAGGGAGGACAGAGGGAGCAGGAAAGGGGACCAAGAGCATTCTGGGGCTAGAAGGGCCTCCTCAGACCCCCGAATATGAATCATCACCTGGCCAAGAGTCCAAGCCCCCGATCGTGCGGCTCCCCACGTTCTTTCCTCTGGCCTCAGATGCACGACAGCCAAGGTGCGCTCAGTGCCCACCACCTTCCAGGTGCTACCTTAAGCTCTGCGCTCACGTGATTTTATTTCGCTCTCAGGGCTGCTCCATAAGGTGAGCTGTGTTTTTCAGCACTGTATCTCATGAACGACTAAATGGATGCCTAGACCATGAGGTCACTTGCCTAAGGTCACACAGCTAGTGAGTGGCTTTTCCGGGGGATGTGGTGCTCAGGCAGGCTCCCCCTGCCCCGCGTGAGCAATGCCTCCCGGCCGCGGTGCCCACAGCCCTGCCCACGGTGCTTCTGCTGCCGGTTTGAGGATGTTGGTCCAGGCTGGAAGTCAGGATGGTCAGAGAATGCTTTACTCAGTGCGGCCGTGCTCTTGCCCTGGGGTGGAGGTTGGGGTCACTTCATCCCCAGTAAGAACTCACATACAAGGCCAGCGTGCACGCACAAATACATACACCCCAGACGCACACTCTTCAGTGAAGACAGCGCTGTGGCCACACGGCTTCTTGCCCTCCCCGCCTGTATGCCTCCCTCCCTCCTGCACTGTTTCTCTTTACTCCTCTTCCTCTCTTTCCTTCTAGGTACCTTCCCCGGTGCCTAGCACGTAGTAGGGCTCCACACGTCTGTTGGATGAACTGAATAAATGTGCCTGGAGGACCTAGTAAAGGAAAGGGGGTAGGAAGCTACAGATCATGCCTACCGTGTGGAGCGAGGAGGCCCCTCCTGGCCATCTGGGGAGTAGAAGCAACAGCAGGGGTGCGGATTCGTGCTGAGGGGCACAGCGGGTGTGCCTGTGTCTGTGTGCTCGTGGACGTGTGTGTTTGTGTGGCCAGTGCTGTGGCCAGGCTTCACCCTCCTCACCCAAGGCCACCCCAGAGGCCTGGCAAGTGCCGACTTCCCCTGGGCACTCACCACTTCCTGTGGGCGGTACACAGGCTCGAGGGCACCCTGGGTGGGCTTCTGCCAGCTCCGCTCTCCGTTGTTCTTGCTGGTCCATAGGTCTGTTGCCTGCTTGGGCACGCTCTGCCTTCCTCACACTCAGATGCCCACACACCATCGCCGAGGGTCGGCTCTTTGCTTTGTAATAGTCACTGTAGGGGTTGTTGAAATAGCAGCCCTCTTAGTACATTCAAGCAGTTACAGAAGCGGCCGCTTTACCCTTCCCTCTTCAGGAACCAGCTAAGAAGAAGGGAGCATCCATTTTTAGCTCAATGGAGTCGATTAGACACTTGGGCACGTGAGCAGGTGTGTGAAGCGGACAGGGCCCACCCCTGTGCTGATGGGGACTTGTGTGTTCATGCTTGGATTCTCTAAAGTTCTCTGAGTTGGATGGACTGGCATACCTCAGAGAGATCGCAGGCCTGGCTCCAGATTGCCACCGCAAAGCGAGGATCGCAATGACGCCAGTCAGATGAGTTTTTTTTTTTTTTTTTTTACTTCCCAACGCACACTTGTCACGTTTGTACTCTTCTGTAGTCCATCAAGTGTGCAATGACACGTCTAAAAAAATTTACGTGCCTTCATTTAAAAGTAGTGCTAGAGGGGCACCTGGGTGGCTCAGTGGGTTAAAGCCTCTGCCTTCGGCTCAGGTCATGATCTCGGGGTCCTGGGATCGAGCCCCACATCAGGCTGTCTGCTCAGCAGGGAGCCTGCTTCCCCCTCTCTCTGCCTGCCTCTCTGCCTACTTGTGATCTCTCTCTCTCTCTGTCAAATAAATGAATAAAATCTTTAAAAAAAAAAAAAAAAAGTAGTGCTAGAAAATGCTGACCCTCTGAGCTTCCAGCACGTTGTAATCGCTGGTCACCATAACAAATGTAATAATAATAATGAGGAAAAGTTTGGAATATTGCAAGAATTACCAGAATGTGGCACAGAGACTACGAAGCGAGCAAAGTGCTGTTGGAAAAATGGTGCCGATAGACTTGCCAGACGCAGGTTTGCCACAGACCTTGGTTCGTCAACCGTGCGAGCTCCGCGGGGTGCCGAGAAAGGAGGGAGCCTGTGTGCGTCCGGGTCAGGTAACCTGCTGTCGATAGACTTGTGAGCGGGCGTGACCGGGACTCTGGAGACAGGCCCGTGTTTGAATCTGGGCTCTGCTGTGTGACTCAGCCGTGTGGCCTCTGAGCAGGGAAACGAGAGGTTTACGTGGTGTGTGTTTAACGCGGGGCCGGCACGTGTTCTGTTAGTCTTGGGGCTTACTTTGGATAACTAGCTAGCTTGCTGTCTACTTACCTAGCGATCTCTTTACCCGCCGGCCTGCACATTCGAGCTGTAGATCCACAGGACGAGAGTGTGGAAAATACAGGTGGGGTGTGAAGGGTATGGGCTGAAAGTCCACGGAGGGCCTGGCACATGGAAGGAGGGGGATTTCTGGGTCCTTGAGAACAGGCAGGCCTGAGGTCCCTTTTCACACATTGAATGGAAGCAACACTGAGGTGAGAGACAGGGAGCCCTAACTCTTGTCAGGAGAGGAAGTGGCTACCTTCAGAGGCTTGGGTGTGGGTCCCTCAGGCCTTCAGGGGTCAGGCTGGGGATGGAGCCCCTCCCTGCCAGGGAAAAGCTGAGCTCAGCTCTGTGGAGTAGAAAAGGACAGGCTGCAGTGGGTGTCCCAGGATGAGGGGGAATGGGGGGTGATGCCCTTCCTTTCTGGTACCTTGGCCTGGCCCTGCCCTGCGGAGAGCCACAGGGCAATTAGAGATATTACTTAGAATCGTTCCACGCAACATTTGCACAGTATGGAAGGGCATAGAAAGGAGTTTGCTTGGCTTGGCAATTAACTCACTTAATCTTCACGATTGCCCTGGAGGCATCTCGTCTCCTTATCCCCATTTTAGAGATGAGGAATTGAGGCATAGGGACCTTAAGAAAGTTCACAAAGGTCACATGGCTATGAAGTAGTTTGATCTGGATTCTTTCTTTCTGTAAACCAAGGAAAAATCATGCCCTATGTCGTGTTGTGGTGCCTCCAGAAAGGGGGTCCCTGGTGGGATGGGTGGGCTGCGCAGGGCTGGGGCGGGCTCGGGTCCCCTTAAGGCCACAGAGGTCGACATGGCCAGGATGCAGTGCGTTGGGCGTGTGCCCCATACAGTCTCCATTCTGGAAGGCAGTGAAGCCCCAGCGTGGCGTGCAGGTCGTGGGAGAGGGCTGCAGCCCTGGCTGGAGGGCCCGGGAAAATCCACAAGCACCACCATTTCCAACCATTCGGCCCTCATGGAACACCTGCTGTGTGCAGTTACCTGGGAGCTGTGGGGGCCTGGAGGGCCAAACAGGACATGGCCTGGCCCCCCAGGAGCATGGCCTTTGGGAGGGATGGAGGCTTTCATCGATATGTATAGTATGACGCAGACTAAGCAGTCGATGAATACTTGTTGAATATTGTTGAATAATTGAAACGCAGGGCTGATAGCTTTGGAAGGTGACTGAGATCGTTAACAGCAGGGGGGCTTTGGAGGGTATGCGGAAGTATGAGCTTGTGCAGCCATCCCCAGGGCCACTGTGTGGTCATTCCCACCACAGCCTCATGCCCCCGCCCTGGGCCTGGGCTTGCGCGTGCGCACACGGGGTCCTGCGGGTGTCACTCTGCAGACCGAGGCCTCAGGCAGCCCCAAATGGGACCGGGCCTGGCAGAGAGGCCAATTGGTTTCACTGAATTCCACGATCACAGACGGACCCCTGGAGGCCAGCCAGGCAGCTGGCCAGGGCTGTACGTGCTTCTTGTCCCAAAGGGTCTGGGCAAGTGGCTGGCTGGATCCGGTGAGTTCATCCCCTCACTCAAACACCAACTCGAGACATCTGCTCAACGGATGCTGGGTCAGTAGCATCCGGTGTGCGTTCTGAAGGGAGCACGGACATCTGGCTGGCTGGCTCTGGGTGGGACATAGATCTCTTAAGGGGAGGGGTCCTGTGTCCGGGCAAGAGCCTCCTGAGACGGGATGCAGATGCCAGCGTGTGCCTCTGCCTTGGATTGCCTGCGTGCTCTTGGTTTCCCGGTGACGCACACGGTGACACATGTCGGGGGCACAGAGGGTAGTAGGCTAGAGTGGTGTGTTACAGCAGAAAGACCCTCGAGCCAGGAATCAAAAGATTTAAATGTTGGTTCAGAAGCCTTTTCTCCTGGCTCTCTGATCTCTGCAAGTTAGATAACCCCTCTGAGCTTCAGATTTCCCGCCGGTGTGATGGAAGAAAATAATATGTGCTCCACTTGCTGTAAAGCAGAAGAATAAAGGGAAACAATGTATGTGAAAATGCTTTGTTAATTACCATGTACTGTACAACTGCGAGAGAGATTATTATCACTCAACCCAGCTCATCAGAATGAGAAGTTGTATGTGGCTTAAAATAATCCATCCAGTGAGCTGTGTTAAAATCTAGGTCAAATCATAGCCTCAGAAGTTTAGAGAGGCTGATGGTAACTACCTAATCTAACAGGCCACCAAATGTGAAGGTGCTTTGAAAGCTGCAAAGAGTTACATAAATGTAAAGTGACATGATTGTGTTTAAGCCTAGAAAGTACATTTTAGTCATCCTGTTTCCTGATTTGAAATCATAAAGATCAGAGCTACACTGAAACCTCAGGCACAGTTATATTCATGCTGGTTTGTGGATTTGCATGTGTACGTGTGTGTGTGTGTGTGTGTGTGTGTGTGTTTGTGGACTCTCTTATTGAGTACCTACTATGTGACAATCACTCATCAAGGGTTTTCGAGTGCCTGCCTCACACTAGGTGCCTCAGTCTAGGCACTGGGGGTGCTGAGGTAGGACACACACAGTCCCCCCACCAAGGGGCTCATGGGCTGTCTAGGATGCCAGCCGGCAGTTGCAGTGCTGGAGAGTGGGTGCTGTGGGGGAGAGAGGACCTATGGCCTCAGTCAGAGGATCAGAGGAGGGAGCCCAGGGGAAGGAAATCTGGGAAATGAGGTTGGAAGAGTAAGGGTTTGCTGATCAACCTGAGGGGGAGGTAGTCGGGGCAGAAGGAATGGTCTGTGCCAAGGTGCTGGGGAGGGAAGCAGCCTGCTCTTGCACCTGGTGCAGTCTGTTGGCGATGGGTGGGAGGAAGGCAGTGGGGAGAGGAGACCAAGGCGGCCCGCCAGATCCTGGGGGCCTTCCTTCACACGGGCTAAGGAGCTTGGCTTGATCCCGCAGGCCTCTGGGAGCCCCCTCGGCAAGGGCTTAGGCTCTGCAGAGTGACATAATCAGCTTTGCATTTTGGAAAGATCAGAGAGCCCCATGTTCCCCGAGTATCTCGCTGCAGCGGGACCAGCCAGATGCTGGGGTTTGTAGCAGTGAGTGATGGCTGCAAATGCGGGGGGGCTCTGGGATTTGCGTGGGGATGGGGAGGGAGGACGGGGGGAAGAGGGAGGATGCACTTCTGTGAACAGTTCTGGTCAGGATGTGTGGAGCAGAAGTTAGCAGTTCTCGACGGACTATATCATGTGTCAGCTTTGGATATACTATTACCTCATTGAATTGTCACAGCATCGCTGTCAAGACGTTACCATCCCTGCTTTGTAGGTGAGGAAAGCGAGACTCAGGGTAAAGAGTGTGAAGCTACTAGTGAGTCAAGAGCAGGGCACAGAGTCCAGCTCCCACCCACCCCCCGCCCCCTGCCCTCTCCAAGTCCCACCCAACTAGAATCTCTGCCCCTCTTCTGCCACCTGCCACCATAGGGATTGTCTAATTCAGTCTCCTTAGTGGACAGATGAGGAAACCAACCTGGGCTCATGTCTGTTCTGCTCAATTTGTTGCTGTTTTCCAGCTGCTCCAAGTCACTGTGGATCGGATTGTTCCCTTTCCGAGTGTTAGTGACGCCGCTGCATTCGGTGCTGCTTACAGATTTGATAAGCATATTTTACATTCC
>CM053610.1:100842769-100856849 GCA_028646535.1 Procyon lotor
GTGTGAACTCAGGCGGGCCCAGAGCAGGAGGTCCCACCGCCCTTCTCTGTGCCCTCAGGACATCGCTACCTCGAGAGTGTCTGTCGGCCCCTCTGTGAAAAGAGCCGTACTTGAGGGCCCGAAGGAAAGGGCATGGGCCAGGAGTTGTGTAGACCTAGGTTCGAGCCCCAACCCAGGCTCTTGGGGAAAGTTGGTTTCTTCAAGCACAAACCAGGGGAGCCTACACCCTGAACCCCAGACGGGGCATATCGCACCTCGACCTGGGCTCAGCACGCGGCAGCCTGCCCTGGTGATGTCCACACTTGCAACAAGTCAGGGCCTGGGTAGGGGGCATGGCATCCGAGCACTCCTTCCTCTCTGGCTGGGTTGCTGGGTTGCGCGGCGTTGACTACAACAGGGGAGGATGCGGCCCGCACCTGCTGCGCATGCGCACAGCCTGCGCAGGCCCACCGCTGTCTCCAGGTGGCGCGAGAGTCGCCTGCCCGGAGCCTCCGGGCCATTCTCCCCGTGCTCATGCGAGCCCAGGCTCAGGGGGCCCAAAGTGTCAAGTGTCTTTGTTGTTAGGCGGTTGCAGTGGGATAACTGTGGTTCCTTCGTGCTGAGCAGGGGCTCCGAATGGCTTTTGCATCTCAGGTCCATTCAGAATAGAAGAAACTCAGATGAATCCCTCTGTCGGAAATGCAGTCCGTTAAAGAGGTAGTTCATAGCCCAGAACTTCTGGGCAGTAGGAGTCTTTCCATACCCTGCGGCCACCCAGACTGACCGTGATCTACATTGGTGCCCCCTCTTGCCGGTTGCCTTGGGCGTTCCAGTCTCAGCGCCGCCGGCCTCCCCCCCCCCACCCCCGCCCTCTCCCGGCCCCGGGTGGGGGGGAAGTGGTCAGCGGCTTGCCGAGGTCTGGCCTCGGACTTTCGGGGCAAACACGGGCTGAGTGGGCCTCCTGCCGCCAGGGAATATGTAAGCCTCCTCCCGTGGGGGGCGTGTGGACTACTCACCAAGTGCAGGGCCCGATCTGGGCTCTGGGAACTCAGCAGTGCACAAAACAGACAAGGGGGCAGAACATTTGTTCATTCCTCTTAAAAACTTGAGAAGTGGGCAGAATGGGCACCTTCCTGTTCCCCTTTTATGGATGAGGAGAGTGAGGCCGGGAGGAAGTGATAGACTGACACCAGCTGACGGACAAGCAGGGCCCGGCCCACGTTGGTCTGCCCTAGGTCCTGTGCCATTGCGTGAGCTCACATGACCTCGCATCGACTCTGTTTTGTAAGTGCTGAGTTAGCTAGTCAGAATGATCAAGACAGTGCCCATTTAGCAGTGGTGGTGTCAGACCGAAAGCCCCATCTCGGCCAGAAATTCAACGCCGTTGCGTAGATCCAGTTGGAAACCGGCACCAGGATTCGGGTGCCTTCTCTCTCCGAACTTTTCCGGGGGCCTCTACAGGGATCTGACGGACAGCCCAGAGCCAGAGGCCTGGCCTACCATGGGGTATGTGCCCCGCCCCTCCGCCAGTCGGCTGTCCCCTCTGTGGCCTCCCTGTCCTCACAGCTTCTTTGCCATGTTTTCCTGAAAAGAGCCCGTCAAGGGTCTCTCGTCCTGGGGCAGACTCTCTCTCTACCCTGGACCCTCCCCTCCCGCCCACAGACGGGCAAACCACAAGCTATTTTGAAATCACAGAAAATGAAAGTTGAGTGGGATGTTGAGGGACATCTTGATTAAATCCACTGGGAACTTGGGTACCCCCCCTTTCTCTCTTGTGGCACCAGTGCTGCTCTGGGGTGGGACCCTCCCAGGGAGGACTCCGAAGCCATTTCTGGTTCCCGATATCCTGCAGGGGCTTGAAGAGCTGCCCATGATCCCTCCTCTGGGTCAGGGTCCCTTTCTCCTTCCCCGGCGTTGTTTCTGTTTGTGATTAGTCATGCTGGAGCCGGCTGAGTCAGAAGCGACCCGTGGGTGGTTTGTGGCCGGGCCGGTGGAGCAGTGAGGCAGGAGGACTTTCTAGGTTTATGTCTCTGTGCTCCATGAGACAATGCAGCAGGGCCCGGCCCTGGCAATGCCAGGTGAGATGGGTCCCCAAACCAGAGTTTGGGTCCAGAGCTCTGTGAATTCTGGGAGGGCGTCCAGAGGAACCAAGACGCTGTTCCTGAGATGCTTCTGTGGGGTGACAGGCATATGGGGCAAGCACTTTCAAGCAGGTGTATTCACAGGGACCTCGAAAGTTCTCCATTGCTGGCCATGGTCCACATTCCAAGTGTTGCTCCTACTTCCAGTCGCTAAATTTAATATTTCTTTTCAAGGGATCTTATTTTTGAGAAAGGTGATCCATTAAGTATTTGACTCATTTAATTTTTGTACCCGTGTAAGATGTGTTTCACAGAAATAAACTCCTATCCAGAAACATACTTTTTGTCAGAGCACGTGCTGTGATTCCGTGGTTAAGAGAACGTGTCCACCAGGAGGGAGGGCGGCAGGGCATCAGGGCAGCGGCATCTACCCTGAAGTCCCCTGAGGTTCTGTTTGCCTCTGGCATTGCCAGGCCAGAGACAGATGAAGGCCGGCCCTGCCAGGGGGAACAGCATGGTGTGGCCCTGGAAGTGTGGCCATTGTGGGGGTCGGGGGATGGGCAGGGGGCCTCTTGGGTCCAGCCCCGGCTTCACAGGCTGTGTCTATACCTACAGGAGGGAGAGGAGCAGGAGGAGGCTCGTGGCAAGGAGGAGCGGCAGGAGCCCAGCACGACCGCACGGAAGGTGGGGCGGCCTGGGCGCAAACGCAAGCACCCCCCGGTGAGTGTCACGGTTCCCCCCCCCCGCATGCGCACACGCACGCACACGTGTGCACACGTATGCATGCACGCACGCTCTAAACAGCAGGCATGTGTGTCCTGCAGGCACCTGGGGCCCTTAGGGCCAGGCCATGGGGTGCAGCCCTCCAGCTGCAGAGACCCCTGACCTTCCCTGTCCTTGGACCCCTACCACCACCGTAACAACTTTCCTGCTCTCTGCCTTGAACTGGAAGCCCCTAGAGAGCAGAGGACTTACACTGTGAGTTGTGGCAGAGCTGGGACTTCCTTCTAGAAGGGGCAGTAAGAGAGCCCGACAGTGAGCTCAGGCCAACCTGCACAGGCCCCTTCCCATCCACACACCCACCTTGGGCCTCAGTCCTACCTGAGAACCTGGAGGAAGGGGGCCCAGGCCTGGGAGTCTGATCAAAGTGAGGAGAGATGCAGGCTGATGGGTCCCCTCAGAATAAAGAAGGAGAACCAGATGCTGCTCAAGCATGGGCCTCAGGGCCGGCTCCAGGCCCAGGCTTCTGGGGGCCAGAACCCCGGGGTTGCCCAAGATGAACAGTGTTCCTGAAGGTACGACCCGTGGGCTCTAGGAGCCCTGCCTGCCTATGCCTTGGCCTCAGAGACAGAGCCGGAGTGACTGGCCAGCGCCGAAGACAGCTGGTTCCTTTCTTTCAGCCCCTTCCAGCTAAGAATGGGAAAGTCGAGCAAGTAGGCAAGGGGGAGCTGGGAGCCCAGATTTGTAACGCAGCCTGTCAAGGAAATGTTCTTCGCTGGGCAGGATTTGCCCCTTTGGGGTGGAGAGTCAGGGTGCATGGTGGCCTTGGCGAAAGGGACAGTGGAGGGGAGGGAGGGCCGCAGCAGCTGGAGGCGAGAGGACCCTCGGAGCCAGTGGCCGGGCACCTGCACTTACCAAAGTGCACTGCCGCTGATTCTGCTTGGGGACTGGGAGGAGCGGGGGGGAGGGGAGGCAGAAGTTAAGTCATTTAATTGGTAAGTAATTTTAAGCATTTTAATATTAAAGCAAACATGGATATTTTATGGCCTGTGATGAAAAATTCACATGAAGTTGAAAGATAAAGCAAGGGACTTCAAAGGAATTTCCAGCTTGCAGCGGACTCTAGGCTGTACCTCCAGATTCCCAGGGTGCCCCTCTCCTCTCCTTCTTGGGGGAGAAGGTGGGGGGCCCCAGTGCAGGCTGGAGTGGGAGGGGGAGCCAGGCTGAGTCAGAGCCCACCGGTAATTCCCCATCTGCCTGTGTGACCATGATCTGCGGGAGAGAGCCCACCCCCTGTCCCCCATCCAGGTGCACTGGGGACAAGAGTCACCACCTGTAGCAGATAAAGACCTAGCAACCCTTTGGCTCATCCCTGTGAGTCCCTAGGACCAGAGGGAGGGCACATCAGTGGGAGGTGGAGTGAGGCCCTGGGGACAGAAAGTGCAAGGAAGTCAGGGGCAGGTGTGTGGAAATGTTTCTGGAGACGGACCAGTGAAAGGGAGGAGAGGGCAGGGCCAAGTGGGGGGAAAGGTCAGTGGGTCCTGTGTCCTCCCCACCCCTGGCCCCGGGATAGGGGCTTAGTGTAGAAGGAAAAGCACCGTCTTCAGGACACAACAGACCTATGTTTAAATCCTAGCTCCACCGCTCCCCAGTCGTGTGATCTTGAAGAAGTCACTGTTTGAACCTTGGCTTCCCCCGCCCCACCCCCACCGAAAAACAGAGATGACAAGGACATATTCCTCCTAGATGCCTGGGGGAATTAAACATGTGCAAGCGCCAGAGAGAGCCAGTGCTTAGCCAAGCCCGGTCCTGCCCTTGCCCGGCCAAACCTTTCCTCCTTAGGAGGCCGCAGCAACCTCAGTCTGATAGAAGACGCAGCACTGGATTCACTGCTTCCCAGCTGTGTGACCCTGATCCAGTTACTGAGCTTCTCTGAACTTCGGCTTCTTCATTGGGAAAATATGGCTACCAGGAATACCCGTCCTGTCCAGCTGCAGGGGTGCTTTGCAAACAGCAAAGTAGGTCCAAATGTGCAGGGTGGGCCGTGTAATAAACCTGCTCCCCCGCAGTGGGGCCCGGGTCTACCAGACCTTTCAGGTGGGAGCCCAGCCTGGGCCTCACAGCAGCCCTGGCAGGAGGCACTATACATCCTGTGTGGGTCAGAGTCTGCGTGCGGTCCGGCCCATGCCCCCGCCGCCACCTGCAGCCTCCGGGACTCTCAAGAGAGGCCCCCGGACAGGAGACAGAGCAGGGGGAAGGCAGCGTTGATGGGGGAGGCCCCTGTTGTGAAAGGGACCCCTTGCACCCTAGGGGAGCAGAGAAAGACTAACCCCAGAGGAAAGAGTTCGCAGGCCTTCCCAGGCAGCAGGCCCCCAGATCCTCAAGGGAGACCTCGTGAGTGACGTTGGTGCCGCCGCTTAGAGCTTGGCTCCAGGTCCCCTGACTCCTAGGCCGTCTGGCTTGCTTGTGGAGCAGGTGCTTGCCCTGGCCTCCTCCCCTCCCCAGCAGAGGAGCTGAGCCGGAGGGCTTCTTGGGGATCTGGTACAGCTGTGGCCCTGGGAACACATTGACCAGGGAGCTTTAAAGCCGCTGAGTGTGTGTCATCCAGCTAAGCCTAGAAAGAGGAGGGAGGTTGGCGCAGATCCCGACAGGTGGCATGGAGGGGGACATGCTGGGAAGCTGGCTGAGGGCTGGGGTCTTGATCTGTTCGTATCCTGTGCTGGGCAGGGAGGGACGAGGCACGGCCACTGGTGTCCTCACCATCCCCTGGCCCCGAGGCTAAGGAATCATTGTCCCTCTCCTTGTTTTGTCCCCAAGGCCCATCTGTCCCTGGGTATCTCCCACTCATTCCTGCTCCGGCCTCAGCCTCCTGGCTTGTACCCCCACCCAGACTGGACCCCCGCTGGCCCCCACTATACTTTATAACCCCTCAGTGATGGACACTTGGTATGCAGTGTGAGCATCTACCAGGCTGAGGAGGCCACACTGATACCTCTTCCCCTGGTGTGCTAGAGAAAGGAGGGCCACATTCACTTACACTAAATACTGTCCATGGTACGTTTGTTCAAGAATCTCCAGGGACCCCATTCCTCCCTCCCTCCCTCCCTCCCTTCCTTCCTTGCCTCCTTCCCTCCTTCCTTCCCTCTTCCCTTTCTTTCTTTTTTTAAGATTTTACTTATTTATTTGAGAAAGAGCATGAGCAGGCAGAGGGAGGGGCAGAGGGAGAAGGACAAGCAGACTCCTGCTAAGCAGAGAGCCCAACACCGGGCCTTGATCCCAGGACGCCTAGATCATGACCTGAGCTGAAGGCAGATGCCTAACTGACTCAGCCACCCAGGCGCCCCTAGGGACCCCATTTCTTATGGGACGAGGTCTGGAATACTCCAAATGAGCCCTTCCCACATGATCTCTCCTGTCCCTGCTCCAGGCCTCAGTAACCACAGCTTTTGTCATAGAAACCCTGACTTCTTGCTGCCCCCAGAACACACCAGGCACGTTTCTCCCACTGCCTCAAGTGCTGGTCCACAGTCTGCCCTTCTTTCTCCCTGCCCCACCAGCCCCCAGACTATCCAAGCCCGTCCCACAAGTGAGGCCCACCTCAGCCACTGTGACCATCTTCTGAGCGGCATATAAAATTAATCAAAATGAACACTAATGAATAAAAGAGGAGGTACTAAGCCCACTGATCGTGCGCTTGGACGGCACTGGTCTTTGATCTGGTACAGGTCTTGACACGACGGGAGAATAAGTCATTTGAAACTTTTACATCAATTTCATTCTGTCACCACATCCACGTGCATGATTTTGTGTTTTACCAAAGGATCATTTCTTGATGGATTGAGAACTAAGGAAACTACAGCTGAAACCTGGCCTTTCGCCCAGATAGTTGGAAAAGCGCACAGAGAGACCTTGTCCCTTCCACTAGATTTGGTGTTGACTGCCCCCCCCCCCCCGCACCCTCCCTCCAAACTGTCTACCCACCTCACTGAGGCCAGAGGCCACAAATAAAGACTCAGAGTTGTGTAGAACTTTATGGCCTATGGAGGCTTTCCGCAAGGATGACCTCCCTTGGGGGGAAGTGGGCGTGGCCTGTCGTTACCACGCCCACATTCAGATGAAGAGACTGAGGTTCAGAGAGGCTGACTGGGACTTGGACTCCTCAGGTCCCACCCTGCAGGGCCCGCGGTGCTCATCCCTCCTCACCATTCCAGTCACGTGCTCTGGAAGCCTGGGTATCCAAAACCCCCTTTAAGTTAACATGCGAATGCAGGGCTGTTGGAAATAAGTGTAGACCGGTCCAAAGAGCATACAGAGAAACAGAACTCGTATATATAATAGGAGGAGGGTGACTGACCTAAGTACCAGGGAGCCTGTGGGTAAGCGGGGAAGCCTGTGGTGGGCTGAGGAGTGAGTTGGGCCCGTTCAAACCAGGCAGTGGCGCTGGCCTCAGGGCCAGGATGCTTGAGCGGAGCCGGCAACAGGAAACAGGAAGCCCGTGCAGGGCTGGGCGGGGCTTAGGAAGGGAGCTGGCACCTGGGCCCAGGGCCTGTGGGCTGGCCGGTGCCCATGATGGGGAGGAGGGACAGCAGTGTGTACAGCTGGTTTCTGCTGGCCGGAGACTGTGAGACTGTGTGTGGGCGTGAGTGTCAGGGTGAGAGGAAGAGGCATCTTCCTGTTCACCAACTCCTGAGGACGTAACAAGTGAGGGCGGCCCAAGCTGGGTCCTGCCTGGTCACAAGCCCAGGCAGCCCTGCCACCACCTTTGTCTTTCATGCTGGTTAAAAAGGAGGCATCGGGAGGGACAATCTCTGCCCTTGCCCATCAGACCCGGGCGAGTGGCCCGCCCTTTGGGGTGCCATACCCTGTTTGCTAGCTATATGTATTTATTCATTGAAGATTTATACCCACCAACTTCCTCCAGGGTTATTTTTGCTCAGTGGGAGCATTCTGAGGTCACCTCTTGCTAAGAATAACCCGGAGGGGGAGGGGGAGGGGGGCTGGGAGCAGGGGCTGAGCTCGGCCAGGCCAGCCCAAAGCCAGCATTACTCACTCCACGTTGGAGGCTGTCTCTGTCACAATGCCCAAATGAGTTCAAGAGGGCAAAGCTGCCCCTCTTCGGAGCAGAAGACTTGGGGTATAAACTGGGAAGTTAGGGAGCCGTTCAGCTGCAGCTTAAGCCAGCAGGGGACAGTTTAACTCAGCTCTTGGGAGTTTGCCGTATGGGCTCATTGGCCAGCCTAATAGGAACCTTCGATTTGTCTCCCGAGTTAAGATGGAGCCCAGATCTCCTCTTTGTGTCCAGGTCAGAATGGTTCCTTCACCAATCCCTGGAACCTCGATTCAGTGACTTGGTCCTCCTGTTCTTTATGCACAAATCTTCCAGAAAGAGTATCTCCCAATCCTAGCTGCCAGCCCCTCCGAGGGCCCCCCCCCCGGACCTATGAGCCTGCATGGACACAGCTGGTGCCCCTCTGCTCACTTGTTCGAAGGTGTGAGGAAAACAGGTCTGTCACTCGTCTTACGAGGTTCACGACCTCTCTTGTAACTGAGCCCTGCTGATTGATCTGCCCATTCCTGCACCTGATCAGTCAAAGCACCATCACCAGTGGCATCCAGCACCGAGAGGCTGGCTGCTGGGCCACTCTTCAAGTGCCGAAGACATGTTGTGTGTTAGGGGTGGGGGGCGGGTGGGGAGGGAGGTCGTGTTTTGAAGTCCAGGGCAAAGTGGGAGACTTTCCTACCTGGAACGTTCCCGAACAGAGGTGCGGAGGGACGAATGTGCACGGGGGGAGGGACTGCACACTAATGGGTGTGGCTGAGTGCCTGAGGGTTTCACGTATGAACACACCAGACCTTGGTTGGAGAGGTCGTTGGCAGGCGGCCCGAGGGGGCTTACACTTTTCTCGTCTCTCAAATGTGTTTATCTGCAAGGTTTCTGAGGGGGTGGGGGTGTGAAGTGATGGGAAGCTGGGCCTGGCATCCTTGAGCACGGTGGGTCGGGCACGAGAGGACGCAGGGAGATAGGAGGGTGGGGTGGGGGGCACGGTGGTGCCAGAAATCACCCCCAGAGCCTGCTGGGGGGAGGCGGCGAGGGACAGAACTGGCAGGGTCCGCGCTGCTGGCGGCCGCGGACAGGGAGAGCCAGGGGAGGAAGATGTTTTGGGCCCCAGGGATGGCGTCAGTGTTACTGTCAGAGATAGAGACTTCTGGAAGAGAGCAGATTTGGCAGCGGCCCATGCGGAGGCCACTCTAGATAGCTGGTCTTAGTAGGGGAGCAGCTCAGTGAAATCCCAGCCTCTCCATTTTGTTTTCCCAAAAATCCCCGTTGCTTTTCATCCCTCCCTGGTCCCTTCCTTGGAGTCACACATTCCAGGGCCACCTCCAGGGAGAGTCACGCACCCCCCCGGGTCTGGCCTCCCTGGGCTTCCTAGGAGCCCGTGGCCTTCTCTAGGGGCCGAGCTGCGCCTGCACCGCTCCGGTGCTGCGGGGCCTCGCTGGCAGGTGCATCTGGGCAGGGCTGTTGACGCCGCTTTTCTTTCATCATCCTCGCCTAGAGAATTGGGTGCCTTTCGGTCCTGCCACCTTGAGATAGATACAACCGAGCTGGAAAAGCTCCAGAGCCCAGCAGCCAGCTTGATCAAGGGGAAGGCGGTGCTGCCAAGTGAGGACTGACGAAAGAGATTATGGCTGTCCGGTCCGGAGAGACAGAGGCTGGAGGGGGTAGGATTAAAGCTATGAAATCACGCTGTGGGTGGGGCAGAGGGAGTGCACCCCAGTGGGGCGTGGCGGGGTGGGGGGAGACCCATTTGAAGCTTTCCTGTGGTGGGTTTCCTTCTTACCAAACCCCAGGCATGGAGGGTAGAGGTTGCAAATAGAAATCACTTCAAAAGAGATTTACTGAAACGTGTGGATCTCCTCTACAGAATGGCTTTTGAGAGGGAGCCTCCAGCTCCTCCTGAAATCCTTTGAGGCTGACTTCAAAGAGCACAGCTGGGCCCTCTTCCAGGGGGCAGGTGTCCCAGCTGGGAGTGGACCCCCGAGTGGTTTGGCCACCACCGGGCACGCTCCGTCTTGTGTTCACCTGCCATGGCCGGCAGGGGCACGGACTGCATGACCTCTGAGGCTCTGCTGGGCCCCGAAGTTCTCTCCTGGAATCAGTGTGTGTCTGTCTGTCTGTCTGTCTCTGGTACATGCACATGTGGTAGAGGAGGGAGGAAAGGCAGCTCCCCACCCGAGTGGCCAGGGAAACAGTGAGACCTGTAGGGCAGGCCCAGGCTCTCCAAAGTGGGCCCTCTTTGGTTTCCGGTCCTATTGTCCCTTCATTTCTCTGGTGGCCTTTCTAGCTGCTCCACCAGGGAAAAGGAAATCAGACGTCCTAGCTCCAAAGTCTTGGAGACTAACTCCATTCACCCCAGGCAGGCTGAGCGGGGAGGCTTAGAGGACTTCTCTTGGGAGCTGGCACGGGATGGCCCTCCTGCTCTCCCTGCCTCAAGGCCACTTCCGGCCAGTCAGATGCTGGGCTGCCAGCAAAAGGGGCTGCAGGAAGGCCTGGAGCAGAGGGGAGGGGGAGCGCAGGCCCAGCACCAGAACTTGTGGGACGGGCTGCCCCGCTCTTTCCTGAAGCTAGGCTGCCCCGCTCTTTCCTGAAGCTAGAGTCAACCTGGGAGAATCTGGGGCTTGGTCGGGGGGCTGATGGGCCTGCAGTGGTGAGGAGAGGGGGACTCTTGGTGCGTTTTTGTGGGCATGGCTCTGCCGCACCCCTGCACATCTCCCCGGCTGTGTCTCCGGGAGGTGGCGCACCCCTGTGTATCTGTGCGTGTGACTGTGTGCCTTTAATCAAGAGGCCAAGGCTGGCCGGGTGCCAGGGTTCCTGGCTGGTACAGAGCTGAGTGCTGCCAAGGGCCTTAAAGGCACAATGGCGGTAACATGGGGTGGGAGGGGCCGCCCCACATCTGCCGGCCTCTGGGCCTCCCTCCCCAGCACTGCGCTGCGGTGCGGCAAACAAGACCCCTTCCAGCCGCAGGCCCTGGCCTCCGGCACCGCAGGGGAGAGTGAGGCAGGTGGCCAGAGCCAGCCCGGGACCTTGGCTTGGACCTCCAGGGGCTTCCAATAAGAGAGGCCGGGCCCTGGGCCTGCCCCTCCACACCTGGGCCCAGGTGCGCCTGCACACAGCTGGTCCCTGTGCCCGGGCGGCCCCCAGCGAATGGGCTCCTCTCACCACAGATGCCTGGGCCTTGTCTCTTTTGTATCGTTTCCCTCATCTTGTATTTGCCAGGTTTTAATTTTTTATGTCTAAATATTATTATAATAAAGGGCCTCCGAAAAATCACTTCCTTATTTGGAGCTTCAGCACTCTGCCCCACTTGGGGAGACCAGGCCTCACCTGGAGAGGGAGGGGTGGGAGTTCTGGGATCTGGTCCAGGCTTCCAGCAAAGGGCGCGAAGGACAGGGGCTGGGGCCCGGACAGGTTTGCCGCCGAGGGTTGCCTCTCGCTCTGCCCCCGGCTTGTCCCTGCGGTGGCTGCTGCCTGGGAAGCAGCTGGTGGCCTTTCCCTGCCCCTGCTTAGGCACATCAAAGCCTCCTTCTCCTCCTTGGAACCCTTGGGATTTGAGGTTGGGTTTTTCCAGAGACTCAACACCAAGGGGGAGCCAGCTTTCAAATGCCTCTCTTGTACCTGGGTCATTCTGGAAGCTTTACCACTTGACTTGAGGCAAACCTTGGAGCCTCTTCCCTCCGAAAAGTGAGGGTAACATCACGCATCCGGACAGTCGTGATAATTACACTGATTAATTGTATACGTGTATTTATGCCGGGTGCTGTGCTGTAGGCAGAGCGGTTGGGAGGGAGACAAATAAAAAAAATAAGTCAGGCAAAGCTCACAAGTCCAGGAGGGAGACAGGCAGGGAATAATGAGGCTCCACAGAGGAGCGCTCTGGCGAGATAGGGTGTGAAACGCTCTGTAAACAAACCACGCCTGCGGCGGGCTGGGGGTTCAGTGACCACTGGAGTGGACTTTACCCCCACTTCTTCGCTGCCAGACTGGGGGGCTGCAGCCTGGGGGCAGGGCCTAGCACAAACACCTCCCTCCCCGGGGAGGGGGTGTGGTGAGCCTGTGTGAGCGACAGACAGGCACTTTCTGACGTCCCTGAGAAGACGGCAGAGGGGTGGTGACCGGGGGCCGGGGGCCAGGGGAGTGGGGAGTTGATATTTAGTGGGGTCAGTTTCAGTTTGAGGTGACGAGAAAGTTCTGAAGGTGGATGGTGGGGACGGTTGTACCATATGGATACTTAATGCCACTCAATTCTACACTTGGAAATGGTTAAAATGGTCAATATTATGTTATGTATATTTTACCACAATATTTGTTTTTAAGTTTGTATTTTTTTTTTTTTTTTTTAAAGAGGTTCTTAGAGAAATGCAGCCTCTGGTCAGTGCGCCAACCTTCAGCCCCGGGTTTTTCCACACCAGCGCCATTGACATCTTGGGCCGGATAATTCTCGGTTGTGGTCGAAGCCCTGTTCTAGGGCGGAGTTCGGCAGCAGCCCCGACCCCGACCCCGATCCACTGGAAGCCAGGAGTCTCCCCACCCCAGCGTGACCACCAGAAGTGTCTCAGACACGCAGCCAAAGCAAAACTGCCCCCAGGGGACAACAGCTGCCTTCACCAGCTTGGAAGGAGCCACTTGCCAGGGGGAGGGGGAGGTGGGGGGAGCGGGGGTGGGGGGAGGCCTGAGGTGGGGGTGGCAGGCAACGGAGAAGGAGGAGGCAGCCGTCCCAGGATGGAGGGGTCTTGTCTGGACAGGAAGCAAAGGTCAGCGAATTCTGAGGGACCCCAGGAGGTGGTGGCAGGGTCTGAAGGTCCAGAATGGGGCAAACCGGACATGGTAGGCACATAGAGGACAATAGGAGTAGGCTTTACCCAAATCTGTTGCTCCCCCTAGCCCCACCCCCGGGGGAGAGAGGGGCACTCACGGCCGCCATTCCCATTCTGCCACCCCTGCTGCCCCCTCCCCCCAGCCCCACAGGTGAGAAGCAGAGGAGGTTGAAATTGTCACCTTCAGCTGCCGGTGGTGGCTTCTAGAAGGAACAGGGGCTTCTGCTCCCCCTTCTGGCATGGGGAAAAATGAGTATCTCAGGTATGCTGTGTCTCCTTTCAAGGCAACTGAGAAATACAAGCCAACAGAAACAGAATTTTATTTTATTTTTATTTTTTAAAGATTTTATTTATTTATTTGACAGAGGGAGAGAGATCACAAGTGGGCAGAGAGGCAGGCAGAGATAGAGGAGGAAGCAGGCTCCCTGCTGAGCAGAGAGCCCGATGCGGGGCTCGATCCCATGACCCCGAGATCATGACCTGAGCTGAAGATAGAGGCTTTAACCCACTGAGCCACCCAGGCGCCCCAGAAACAGAATTTTAAACAGTTACTTTTGACGTGCAACTAAGTTGAAACTCCCTCTGCGCCCATGAGCAGGGTGTTCTGGGTCTTAACTCGAGGCTTGGCATTCAGGGATCAATTATGGATGCTGAGCGCTGGCCGGGCACCCTGCTCCCCGCTGCGGCTAGCCTGAGAGAGCAAAGTTCCTCCCTCCAGGAGTGGACAAGCCAAGGGTGACGGGCCAGGAGGTGGCTGGGAGGGAGGCGTGGAGGCAGGGGCAGAAGGGTGCAAGCCTGGCTCTCCTTGTGGCTTCCCTGCGTGGATTAATCTGTTCTCATCAAAGATGCCCTTTTCGGGGTGCATCCAGCCCCCTGAAAGATTTGGACAGTCGCTTCAGTCCGTTTGCCTGTGGACCTCCTTCCTTCCTCTCCGTGGTTTCTTTTTTTTTTTTAAAGATTTTATTTATTTGACAGAGAGAAACACAGTGAGAGAGGGAACACAAGCAGAGGGAATGGTAGCGGGAGAAGCAGGCTTCCTGCAGAGCAGAGAGCCCGATGCGGGGCTCGATCCCAGGCCCCTGGGATCTGACCTGGGCCGAAGGCAGCCACTTAACAACTGAGCCACCCAGGTGCCCACTCTCCGTGGTTTCTTATAGGTGGATTCAACGTGCTCAGTTGCCTGGGCCCCAGAGTGGGAGCCAGTGAGGGTCCACTGCTGGCTGGGGCGGGGCGGAGGGGGTGTGTGTCTTTTCTTTCTTTTTCTTTCCTCCTTCCTTCCTCCCTCCCTCCCTCCCTCCCTCCCTTCCTCCCTTCCTCCCTTCCTCCCTTCCTCCCTCCCTCCCTTCCTCCCTTCCTCCCTTCCTCCCTTCCTTCCTTCCTTTTTTGAGATTTCATTTGTAAGTTATCTCTATACCCAATGTGGGGCT
>CM053610.1:100856949-100906210 GCA_028646535.1 Procyon lotor
GGTTGAGGGGGGATTTCGGCATGCTGAGCTAAAGCTGGGGCGGGAGCTATGCAGAGCGCTTTCCTCCCCATCATTCGCCCACCTCTGGAAGGGGGGTGGGCCTCGTGCTACTGCAGACTGAGGTCCTCCAGGGTGGGCCTGGGAGGGATGCTTGATCAGAGGGGGTGGGGGGCAGAGCAGGTCCTCCCGGCTCTCTCTGCTATGGAGCTGGCAATCAACAGGAAGTGAGTCCCAGGGTGAGAGGAGGCCATGTGGTCCCCAGGCAGGAAGTTAGTGACAGCAGAGTTGTCTCAAGCAGCTTGGTGGGGCTGGGAGCCTGCCCCAAGTGGAGGTGTCTGTGGGGCAGCAAGTGGCCAGAAGGGAAAAGGACACGGCCATGGGAAGAGCTTGACTCTGACCTGAGTTTCCCAGCCTGAGTTGACCTGGGGGACCCCTAGCCCACCTCCCTGGCAGAGGCATGTTCAGAGCTCTGTGGCGCCCAACACGGCTGAACATTGGGGGGTGGGGTGTTGGTGGAGGCCTGGGGATGCCCCCTGCTGCTTGCGCTGTCTCAAGATAAGAGGCTTTCTATCAGGGAGGGGCTTTCTAGGCCAGGGAACCCTGTTGGCCTGAGCTGGGAGGTGGGAAGGGCGATCTCAGTCCTGGACAGAGTGTGTCCCAACACTCAGGGATGGAGCTAAGGGGAAAGATAGGGCTTACTTGCTCCCTCGCATTCCTGCGTCTGACCTCCTGGCTTTGCTGGCTTCAGCCGACTGTGCCCAAGGGTAGGCCGGCAGAGGACTTCTTGCCTCTGCCAGAGTCCTCCTCTTTCTCGTGCCCCCTCCCCCACCAGTCGAGGACTGCACACCTTTGCAGTTTTCCCTGGGAGCTTCCCTTCCTGGAAGCAGGCCTGCCCCAAGCTACCCATCCAGCCAGGAAAACAGCTGGGCAAGTCCCTCTGCTTGCCCTCAGGCTGCTCTGTATGCCTGGAGCCTTGTCCAGGAAACACTTGGGTTTTTATTTTGTGTTTTTTGTTTGTTCGTTTGTTTTAAATTTTATGTATTTATTTGACAGAGAGAGAGAGAGCACAAGTAGGCAGAGAGGCAGGCGGGTGGGGTGGGGGGAGGCAGGCTCCCTGCTGAGCAGAGAGCCTGATGAGGGGCTCGATCCCAGAACCCTGGGATCATGACCTGAGCCGAAGGCAGAGGCTTTAACCCCCTGAGCCACCCAGGCGCCCCTTATTTGGTTTTTATTTATTTATTTATTTGTCCCCAGGGCCCTTGTCCCTATTGGCCACCCTGGGCATTCCTCGACAGGCAGCAGTGGCCTGAGAGTTGAGGATTTAGACCTCAGAGCAGAAGCAGCCTTGGAGATTGCTGGCTGTGTGGGGAGGGAGCCCAGCGCTCTCTCAGACTGCCGGGGTGCGTTTTGAGGAGTACAACTCTTCGGCGGGAATTTGGCAGGTCCTCCACCTGCCAGCCCACCTCCCGGACCCCATCTACAGACATACGCAGGCGCACGGGGCTCATTGCAGCGAAAAGCAAATGGCCCAAAGGCCCACTATTAGGGAGCTCTTTGAATAAATTATGGGGCATCCATTCACTAGAATGTTTAGCAGCTGTGAAGTAGGAGAGACAGATCCATATGCACGGGTATGGAGAGATGCCCACTGTGCTTGGTAAGTGAAAAAGCAAGTTATAGAACACTGAGTAGTAAGACACCCTATTAGAAAAAAAAAATCCTGGATCTGGCTGTGCGTGTGAATCCATGTGTGTAAACATGTAACTCACACACGATTGTAGATGCATAGAAACAAAGCCTAGAAAGGTTCCTCACCAACTTTAATAAGGGTTTACCTGTGATTTTGGAGGTGGGGAATTGAAAAGGAGCTTTAACCTTTCACCACGACTCATTTTTGTGTCGTTTGAGTTTTTATGTGTGTCTTTTATAAACAGGAAAAAAAAAGGCTTAATGGAAAAAACCTCAGGGGTCGAGCCTCGGCATCTCCCCTTATAGGTGGGGCAGCCGAGGGGCCCTCCTGAGCAGCGCCTCGCCGAGGTGGTAGGCTAGCCTCGAGTGTGCCCTTCCCACGGGCCTTCCGTGGACGGAGCCAGGCCAGGTTGCTCCGGGCAGCCCCGTGACCATGGACATGAGCACAGGGGACGCTTGCCTCTTCCGCCCCATGAGGGCACCTCCATTCCTTCTGAGATGCCCTCCCTACTTGCCTCTCTTGCAGGGCCAAGGACAGAGAGCTCACCAGGCTCTCCTGCCCCCAGGCTGTCCTTACAAAGCATGTGACCTTGAGCAAGTCACGGAATTCTCTGAGAGCCTCCTCAGGGGGGCTGAGTGCTCTAAAGGGGTCATGGTGAGAAGGAGCCTTGCCCACCATGCAGGGGCATTTACAAAGGACGGTTAGATGATAACCCTTGATGTGATTCCTATCACCTGAAACTGTAGCAAGTTCTGTTCTTAGACTTTTGGGGATGAAGGGATACATTTCCTCTGGAAGGGGAACGTGAGACCACATGCGGGGGTGGGGGCGGGGGTTCACTGTGGATGCTGCAAACCGCTTGTGGGGGCTGTGGCTCTCTAGGGTCAGGATGCCAGAGAGCACGTGGGGTCCAGAGCTGAAGGAAAGAACTGTGCTGGGCTTTGGGGCCCAACAGAGTGCTCGTTTGGGAGGCCTCCTTTGACCCTTCCCCTCCAAGCCGCAGCTAGTCCCTGTTTGGGTCTGGGCCTCGAGAGGCCAAAAGGAAAGCGGTGGGGGGATCTGGCAAAAGTCAGATCAGCCCGAGGTTACCAGAAGTGATTGGTGTCTTCTGAGGAGGGGTTGTGATTTGAAGTGGGGATAGTGTGAGGAGTGTTTATTTGTTTTTAAAAAATCCTTGATTGATTTATTTTTTTTTTGCGAGGCTTGAACTCCTAACCCTGAGATCAGGAGTTGCATTCTCTACCGACTGAGCCGGGCAGGCTCTCCGGAATGTTTGTTTTCGCTTACACATGTATGTATTTATTTTTCACTTATGTATAGCGGACCGTTTGTTTGTAATAGGGGCCTCAGAGTCGGCTTGGAGGCCCTCTGTCACCTCAGGGACTGGGGCTGGTGGCTGCCACGGGTCACAGCGTGGGCAGTGGAACCAGGCTGGCAAACCTGCATGCGTTTTTCTGCTTATGCTCGGGTCCACAAACCCGTTGACTTCGAGGAGTCGGGCCCAGGGATCCCTGGAAACTGAGAGCAGAATTGTGTGGGTGTTTGCTTGCGTGGACACTTATGTGGACAAGGTTTTCTGGACAATGGTGCACAACTTTCACCACAATTTCAGGGGGGTTAGTGATCCAAAACAGGAAGACCACTGATCTAATCCTCCCCTCCTGTTTCTTCATCTTTCCAGGTGGAAAGCAGTGACACACCAAAGGACCCCGCAGTGACCTCCAAGTCCCCGTCCATGGCCCAGGACTCAGGCCCCTCAGAGCTGTTACCCAACGGGGACTTGGAGAAGCGGAGTGAGCCACAGCCAGAGGAGGGGAGCCCCGCTGGAGGGCAGAAGGGCGGGGCCCCAGCGGAGGGAGAGGGTGCGGCTGAGACCCCGCCTGAAGCCTCCAGAGCTGTGGAGAATGGCTGCTGCACCCCCAAGGATGGCCGAGGAGCCCCCGCAGAAGAGAGTGAGTCCTGGGCACAAGGGGCCGCCTCCTCTGGGATCCCCAGGATTCCCCCAAGGGTTAGAGATGGGGGCCCAGCAGGCCCTAGCAGGCCTGGGAGCTGGAGGTCTCCTTGCCAAGGCTGTACCCCGGGGGCTGCTGGCTGGGTGCAGCCTGCACACATGTTTTATTTGGCCCATGTAGTTTTAAACATTTTCAAAAATTAGTTGCCAGTATTTAAAAATCAAGAAATTTCACATAAAAATCTGGAGTTTTGGCTTCTCCTAGAAAAAAGGAAAAAAAGCTAGATCTGGCAACAGTGGGTTTGTAGGATGCCAACAGTTGCAGGAATGGGGTGGTGGCTGTCCCCCCACCCCCGACCCCCCCACCCCTTTCGTAGGCTGGTTGTGAGCCTCAGTTTCCCTCAGCCCTTAACCTGGCCTGCTTCTTCTTCTACAAGACCTGTAGTTCTCGGGGACTGCGTGCCGAGCCCCTAGCCTGGGTGCCCAGGCAGGGGATGCCCTCTGTGGGGAAGAGCCCAGTTAGCCTGTCCCAGTACAGAGGTCTCGAACCCGCCAGAGCTCGGCTGACTCGACTCAAGTGTGGTTGTGACTTGAGTGGAGTGGGGGCGGGGCGGAGGAGGGTGGCCGGCGCACCACCCCGGCCCAGGCCCCTTCCTCCCCAGACTTTTTGGCCTTGCCCTGGAGTCCTGGAAAATTGCCTGCTTTTCTCTTTCAGGTTAAGCCAGTGATTTCAGGGCCAACCAAGCTGTAAACATGTTAGTAATGAGGACAACTAGCATTTGTACGGGGCTTCACAGTTTACAGAGCACTTCCTCATATATTATCACATTTGATCCTCCCCGGGCCCTGCCAGGTTGTTTTGCATATGTGCATTTTAATTCAACAAGTCTTCCTTCCAAGTGCGGATGATGGCATGAGTAAATCGATTAATTGGCATAACTTGTTTTGTGTGGATCCAAACCCAATATTCTCGCAGGATTGAGAGCATTTCCAGAAAAGAGATTTCCAAATTTTAAAAAAAATATATATATATGTATTTCATTTATTTATACTCAACTAATATTTTTGATGTTCCTGTTATGTGCAAAGCGCTTTCTGAGGTATTCTGTATTCGTTGTTTCAGTCCTCCAAACAATCTTCTTCAAGAGGTATTATTATCCGCATTTTAAGCCAGAAAAAACCCTGCCACTTAGCAAGATGAAGTGACTTGCTCAGGGCTCCCCAGAGCCTGTGAGTGGTAGGTCCAGGATGCATTTCTGTCTTGGCTTCAAAGTTGGTGTGCCCTTCTGCTGTCCCCTTCCACTCTGCAGGGGGGCTCAGGGCCGGCTAGCCAGGAACTGCCCAGGGCTCCTGGCCTCACCTGAGTGCCTTGTGGGCAGGTCCTGAACCGGGGTGGGCGTGTTCAAGGGGCCTGAGGTGGAGGGAAACCCAGGAGGAAAGGCAGGAGAGAACCCACCTTCTTGGGTATTCCAGAGTATACCTGGAATACCAGGTATTCCAGAGTGGACACCGGGAGCCCCTCAGTAACCCGCGCCCCACCACATTGTGCTGACCCCTGGGGCCCCACCACGACTGGCAGTAAGCTGCAGGCCTTCCGGCCTGGTGGGATGGGGCCATAGCTCTCAGGCCGCTCTTAACTTTTGAGGGTTTGCTTTCACTTTGGGGTTTCCCTGTTTCCAATTCTGTTTGTTCTCCAGAGTTCCCTCTTCAGTCAGTCAGTAGGTGTTTATGAAACATCCGTTCGTTGTGTGTGTCAGGATCTGGGCCAGGAGCCGGGGAAAACATCAGGAACAAAAATCCTGGTTCTTGCCTTCAAGGACCTCACCGTCTGCCGGAGAGACAGACGTTAATGAGAAATTCACACTGCACGGCGCGTGATTCTGCAGGGAGATAGGTTCTCTAAGAGAAAATAAACACAGTTCTGTGAGGAACTGTGACCAGGGAAACCCCAGCCAGCCTGGCCTGTTCCACGGAAACGGAAGGGCGACTGGGGGTTCACCAGGTGAGGGGTGGTGTGGGAGGGAGTGAAAACAGGTACAGAGGCTCCCGGGTAGGAGGGAGCAGGGCACCTGGGGCAGGCCTTTGAGGACATCCTCCTGGGGCGTGGGGGGTGGGGTGGTGACGTGATCTGTTTTAGTTTCGAAAAAAATCACTTTGCGCCCTAGTTGCCAGAGTGGAACAGAGGGGCTGGGAAGCGGGGTTAGGGGGCTGCTGCAGGTGTGGAGGGGAGGAGGGCGGCTCTAATGAGGTGGCAGCAGAGGTGGACGGAAGCGGGCAAGCACCAGGAACCCAAGGGAAAAGGGGAGAGATGGTATCGAGGTGACTCCGGGGTGTGGGATTTTCGCACATCCAGGGGGACCTTCCTCAGAGTCTTAGCGATGAGTGTGGCAGGCAGATGCTCCACGCTTCCCTGACCTCCCAGTAGCCTCGGGGCACTCCTGTGTGCTGGTGTGCCCCAGAGCTGGGGGGACCCCTGAAGGCCTCTGTGCATTGGCTGCATGCTGAGGCTGGTGAGGTGCTGCCTGGGGGCATGGGCAGTGGTCTGCTGGAGGCTCCGCGGCATGGTCCCAAGGAGGGAGGAGACTAAGTCCCCAGGGAGGTATTGATTTGGCCATGGTCTCCCTTCCCTTCCCCTCATTCCAGGTCTCCTCTCAGGGGACCCCATCCACCCCCCCTGAACTATACAGGAAAAATGGAGGACTTTAAGGCAGCATTCCTGTGCACACAGGTGCCCCAGATCCTGATAGTACAGCCAGGAGAAAGAAGGAGGAACGGGAGATGATGAGTAATCAGGACAAGAGCCACCTGGATAGGCAGGTGGTGGCCTTGGGACTGCTCCTGCACTCCTAGCATTAATGCCGTCATGATTATAACAGAAACGATGGTCATATGGCTTTCTTTGACTAGATATTGACTATGCGTTGAGTGTCCTGTATCTTCATTAGTCAAAGTGGCCCATGGACCAACCATGTTACCTGGTATCCCCTTGGGAGTTGGAAATGCAGAATCTCAGGCCGTACCCTAGACCTGTGGTGTCAAAATCTACATTTGAAAGAGTCTCTTGATTTCAGTGCACAGTGAAGTTTAAGAAGCCCTGCTCTTTAGTTACACATTCTCTTGTTTAATCTTTGTGATCACGTGAGGAAGACTCTTATCGTCCCCATTTTTCAGATGGGGAGACTGAGGGTTCAGAAAGGTTAAATTACTTACCCACGATGATACAACTCGTAAAAGACAGGATTAGGGTCAGCACAGAGCCCTTTTCTGCTCAGCTGTAGCACGCAGTCTTGGGCTAGCGACTGCCCTCTGACGCCAGCCTGGCCTTAACCTTGTGATGGAGATTTGGGTTCCTTTTAAAAGAAATTTGGGATGGCCTCCGGCTGAATATAGGCTTAGACTGACAGGTAAGTGTTGGAGGCACCCTGGCCTCTCCTGCCCCCCCGGATCTGAGATACTCTAGGGTCATGTCTGAGCCTGCCAGGGCCACCCCGGAAGGCACACAGCCACCTGGCCCGCCTGGGACCCTGGGTCTGGGGCCAGGAGCAGATGGGCTGCAGAGGGAGTGTTGAGCGAGCAGCTGACCCTCCTTGACTCAGGACAAGTGCTGCATATTCTGAGGCAGCCCCGCTTGTTGTTTTGCTGGGCCAGGCTGGAAAGTGTGCGTGTGTGATATCACTCAGTGGGCATGTGCTGAATCTGTCAGGGAGAAAATTCGAGAAAGAAGCCAGTTGGAAACTGCACGAGGAAAAGTACTTCTGTGTGGGGGAGTGTGGGGGCCAGGGAATGGGGAAGGGGGAGAACATGAAGGTGGTGGAGGGTAAGGTGAACGGGCTGAGCATTCAGGAGTCCTGAGATCTGATTTCCACTCTGTCAGTAAGTCGCTCCGCACCCACCCCCCAGCCTCAGTTTCCCCACTGGTAAAATCTAGGGGCTGGACAGGTGCTCCATCATCTCTACAATTCCCTTCAACTCTGATTTTCTTTCATCCGGATGAGTAGATGATTCCCCATAATGAGATGCCATGGAGGGACCCCCGTAGGAAACATTTGAGAGGTCAGAGCGACCCCGGGCCGTGGCCTGGTCCAAGGGCGGGCGCCCCCTCCTGGCAGCCCAAAGCCTCGTCGGGAGAACGTGCAGGTCTGAGAGAAAAGGAGGGGGGGCGCCCGGGGGCGGCAGGGGGACTCGGCTCCAGGGAGCCTGAGAAAAAGTTGGGGGTGCTGGCTGTGCTGAGTGGAAGCACGGAGGGAGAGATAGCAAGACCGGGTGAGATGTACCTTCAAAAGCCTGTCGTGTAAAGCGTTAGCGAGCACCCCCGTTCCCAGCGCGCGTGCCCACGACAGACGCTGGCGCTTCCTCCCCTGCGCCCCAGGCTCGGCACCGTCCCTGTCCCTGTCCCTGTCGCAGGGCCCGCGGGTGTGCCCGTGCTGGCTGCCGAGGCCCCTGCCTCCCCTCCCCTGGGCTCCAGGGGCGCTGTAACCCCGGGACTGCCCCTCCCCCGGGGGCACACAGTCAGAGCCCCAGGGCTTCTCAAGTGAGAGAGAGGGAAAGAAACTTCCTCTCCGGGGCCTGAGGAGGCCTTCAATGCTGTGTCTGGTTTCCGCTTCAGAGCCAGGAGATGAAGTAGGGGCTGTTTTTTCCGTTTTGGGCTCCCCCACCCCACTACCATGAGCCAGCCTCAGTGACCTTCCTGCTTTGGGCCCAAGCTCAGTACTCTTGGCTCCAGAGAAAGGAGTTCAGGGGCCCAGGTGGGAGGAGGGCTCACCGCCCCCTCACACTCCCCCCACCCCAGGAAGCTCTGGAAGGCATAATCACCCCAGCCCCACAGCCAGGGGCAGCTAGACTGCAAGGTGTGTGCTGGGCCTGGGAAGGGCATCCGGGTGAGGGCCTGAGTGGTCCAGGGCGGGAGGACAGGGATGTTCTGGACCAGTGTGGCTGCCCTCCTGAGTGGGATCCGGACAGGGACAGGGAGAGGATGGGACTCTCCTATAGACAGGATTTCTGGGGCTTCTGCCCCCGGGGAGCCTTTCCTTCTAGGAACTGGAATCCAGGCCCAGTTGGAGAGCTGCAGGGAAGAGGAGAAGGGAAATGCCTTAGGGGAAAGGATCCACACTAACATTTATTGAGCACCTACTACATACTAAGTCCTTCTCCAGGCACTCAGTGTTCCCAGTAACCTAAAGATTTTAGAACAGTTGGCCATCTTAACTGAGTGATAAAACAGACTAGGAGAGGTTCCAGGGGTCACATGGAAACACCTGGAATCCAAGTCTTCCAGAAGAAAGGTTCAGAGACCTGAGAATGGGGTGGGGAGTGGGGGTACAGAGGCAGGTATCAGTTACGAACCGGAGTATTGAGAACTGCAGAAAGACCCTAGGGATCATCTGCAGCCTCATTAGCTTCCAGATAAGGAAACAGCCTCAGAAACAAAGTTGCTTCCCCAGAGTCTTGCTCCAGCGGCCCTGTACCCCGCTGCCCTCAGGACATCTTTGCCTCACTCCCTAGAAGCATACAGCTCTCTTCCAAGGCAGGGGGCGGCTGTGCCGTCTGGCCCCTCCTCTGGGAAGGGAGCTGTTCCTAGACTGCCCTGTCAGTGTGCCTGAGACTGAGTCAATGGGCCAGAAACCGTGGCCCTGGCTTTCCTCTTGTTCCTTTGGATTCGGGCCCCCAAAGCGGCCCCAGTCCCTTGTCTGCTCCAGGCCGCGCTCTGAGTCCTCGGGGCCAGCATGGGACCTAGCACACGGTGGGCCATCAGGTTTGACACACGAACAGCTGAAGGGTTGGAGGACCCCGTCAGGCACAAGGTGGGGCCTCTGAGCCACTCCCGTAACTCTGCCGACAGTCCCTTTGTTCTTCCCTCTCCACAGGCAAAGAACAGAAGGAGACCAACATCGAATCCATGAAAATGGAGGCAAGTGTTTTCCTCAACCCCCAGGGGCTCTGTGGATCCTGATTCTAGAAGAAAGCCACCCCTCTGACCAACTGTGGCGAATGTGTGTGAGGGGATACTGAGGTGGTCCCGTCCCCTTCTTTCCCTGTCCCCGTGTAAAGAGGAAAGGAGATGGGTGTGGAGCTTAGAAGCCCCCCAACAAGGCAGCCAGCTGGTCCCCTCTGAGACCGAGCGCCTTCCCACATGGTTCATGTCCGTGTGCCCCCCTCAGCCCGTGGCTCACTTCTCCAGCCCAGATAGGGCCTTGCCCACACTCACAGGGTTGACATCTCTGGCCAGGAGTCAAAGCTCCTGTGTTCTGTTCGAGGTGAGTGCCTCCTCAGTTTCCCCTCTGGGGGAGCAAACCTTGCAGTGGGACCGTCAGTGCCCATCTTAATGCCAGTCTGTCTCTCTGTCGTCTCTCTGTCCTAGGGCTCCCGGGGCCGGCTGCGGGGTGGCTTGGGCTGGGAGTCCAGCCTCCGCCAGCGGCCCATGCCGCGGCTCACCTTCCAGGCGGGGGACCCCTACTACATCAGCAAGCGCAAGCGGGACGAGTGGCTGGCACGCTGGAAAAGGGAGGTGAGGTGCCTTCTGGCCTGGGCCCCAGCCTGCCCCACAGAATTGGAAAACCAGAAGTTAGCTTCAGCCACCCTCTGGAGCTGTTGTCAGGCCCCAGCTGAGCCTCAGTTTCCCCTTCAGCTTAACCTCTTGCACTTGCAGGGAACCGCTTAACTCCTAGGCAGTGACTGGTTTCTTCTTTTGTTCAAAAACTGTTTATCGATCACTCTCCGTGTCCCAGGTAGCGTACTAGGCTCTGTGCATATACAGTTCATGGCCTCGTGGAGCTGGCATTCTGATGGAGGAGATAGAGCAAGTAAAGACAGAAAAGTAAAGTAAAGGAGGGGCTGAAATAGAGGACAGCAGAAGCCTGCTTTAGGTGGGGTGGTCAGGGGAGGCTTCGTGGAGGAGGCGGCATTTAAGTTAATCCCTAAAGGAACAGAAGAGCTGGCTCGGATCTGATCGATCCTTGGTCCTTCAGTCCCCACTGCCTCAATGCCCCTTGCTGCTGAATCCCTCTACTAGGTAGCTTCCACCCCCCACTCCCCGAAACCCCACTGCCCACGAACCCCATGGAAGGTATCTGGTGAGGAGTGGGGTAGGGTAGAATGTTTTAGGCAGAGGAAACACCACAAGCAAGACCCCGACTTGTTTGGCAAAATGGGAGACCAATATGCCCAGTGTGAAACAAGCGAGGGAGAAAGTGGGGTCAAACAAGCCTGGGAGGTAGGCAGGGGTCCAGCCACGTGGGGCTCCGCAGGTCTTGGCCAGAAGCTGGTATAATTCTGAGTACGTGGAACGTTTCTGTGCGGAGGAATGATTCAATGTGGATTAGAGGGGCGGCAAATGAGACAGGGCAGATTCGGGATGTATTTTGGAGATAGAATCAGTCGGGCTGGCTGATGGATGGGAGGGCTGAGGGAGGGAGCAAATGGAAGGGCCCAGGACAGCGCCTAGGGGTCTCACCTGCACACCCAGTGATGGTTGTGCCTTGTCCTCAGGTGGGGAAGGCAGGTGGAGGAGCAGGTTTGGGACTGGTGGGAATTGCCCGTTCAGTCTGAGAGGCCGAGGTGCCTTGAGCCTGGGGGGTAGGGAAGTCTGCGCTGCAGATGCAACGATGGGAGGACGTCAAGAGCAGAAGCTCCTGTTTGAGTCCAGGGAGACGGATGAGTTCACCTAGGTATAGCGGGAGAGAAGGGCCCAAGCCCCAGGATCGCATCCACAGAAGCCCCACCATTTATGGGCCGTGTAGAGAGGACTGCAAGGGCTGAGGGGCACGTCCGTTGCCTCTGGCAACCTGCAGGTAGCTGGTGGCTTTTCTGAGAGGAGTCTCCGTGGGGGTGGAAGCCAGCCCGTGGCAGAGTAACAGGAGGTGAGGCTGCGGCCACCGGAAGACCAAGGAGCCAGCAGCCCGTCCAGCCCGATGTGCGGGGCTGCCCTCCTGTCTGGTCCGCGGAGACAGTAGGCCTCTGGCACCAGGAAGGGAGCGGAAATGGTTCGAGTTGCCACCACCTGGGGCGGGCACCCCAGGCCTCCAAAGGAAGGCGCTATCCCCTTTACACTGTGTGAGAGCTCGCTCTAGAAAAAGTTCAGAATGAGGTAGGCGTTTGGCTGCTTGATGGTCTCCGGTTCCTTTGGGCTCCAGGAAGGCAGAGATTTCTCTCCTGGAGGAGCCTGGAAAAGGGGCAGCCTGTCCAGGGTCCTGGAGAGGAGAGGCACTTGACCTTGAGCTCCAAGTGTGGTCTTTAGGACAAAATTCAGTACTGGGGCCGTTCTTGCCCTCTGATCGGTTGCCCACTAATCAGTCCCCGGCGGCCAGCAGGGGGGGCCTTGCTCTTTCCTGCTCTCCCGGAGTCCCGGGCCAGAAGGGTTTGCCTAGGAACATTCAAACGTTCTGTGGTTCTCAGACCGCGCCCCCCCTGAAGAGGCATCACGGAAGCCTGCCCTCAGCTGCTGCCAGAGAAAAGGGGGTCTTCTCGCAACTCACAGGAAAAATTAGGAGAGTCGGGGCATTTTCTGGATTTTAAGATTTCCACTAGAATTTAAAAAGACTTGACCATGGGCCCCTTGTAGCATACACAGAAGCAGAGAGGGTGGTGAGCTGAAGAAACCCCCACGTACCCATCACCCAGCTTCAACAATCATCAAAAGCTTTTCTTTTTTTTATTTTTTCAAAGATTTTATTTATTTATTGGACAGAGAGAGAAAGAGAGAGAGAGGTCACAAGCAGGCAGAGAGGCAGGCAGAGAGAGAGGGGGAAGCAGTCTCCCCGCTGAGCAGAGAGCCCCAGGCAGGGCTCGATCCCAGGACCCTGAGATCACCACCCAAGACAAGGGCAGAGGCTTTAACCCACTGAGTCACCCAGGCCCCCCATCAAAAGCTTTTCTAGTAAACTCTCGATGTTTGCCATTCACTTCCCCACCCCCCAGCCAAGAAAGGCCATCAATGAACACTAACAGAAAAACTGAAAAAGTTGATTTAATTGTAAATGTTTAAGTATCTGTGACTTGAGATGTAGAGCTCTGCCCTTGCCCCCAAAATATATTTTCCGGGGCGCCTGGCTGGCCCAGCCTGTTGAGCACGAGACTTTTGATCTCCAGGTCATGAGTTCAGGCCCCATGCTGGGTATAGAGCTTACTTTAAAAAAAAAAAAAAAAAAGTATACTTTTTGCCACTCAATCAGTTCCTTCCTTATTTATATTCTGTGACTAAAGATGTCCATAGAGAATTTGTCACTGTCAGCACAGGTGTCACAGTTGCTGGTTGCCTCACTGTCACTTAGGCGCTGGCCACGGGCTCGGGGCCCCTTCAGGCTTCCTGCCGCCCGCCCGCTGAGGCCCGGCCCTGGTACTGCACCAGGCTTCCCACCCCACCGCCTTGGGCTGTGCGGGGTCTAGAGGACAGCTAGCTGCATGTAGCATGAATGTTGGGGAAACACAGCTAGCTCTCAAGACTGCCAGGTTCCCTTCAGACTGGAGAGTAGCACCTGTCACCGCAGCGCGGCTTACTGGAGGAGAAGACACCCTTCCTCCTCTGGCAACCCCACCTCGCTCCCTGGCATTGGACCCTCTCTTCTGATACCGCCTCGCTCGGCCTTCCTGACCTTGGCCCTAAACTTCTTCCCCATTTCCTGTTGGAACAGCATCTGCTCAGCCTCCTCCTCTGTCCCATGATGATGGCACCCCCAGATCTCTGCCGGCGCCCCCGCCCCCCACCGCTCCCGATCCCTTACCACTTACGTGCTCTCATAGATCTTACCGCCTGCCTCCCTCCCCAAGGGACACCCCAGACACCCACACTCCAGCTGTTTCCTAGGCAGTGTCACTTGAAGGCCCAGCCAGCACTTCCTAACCTCAGAATACAACACCTGCTCTTTAAAACTTCCTGCAGGGGGCCGCTGTCGGGCGACCGGAATCCTCCATGTCTGCTCACTGTGTAAGATACTGGGGGTACCAGAAGCCTAGACGATTCCTAGTTATCCCAAGATAGGATGAGGGTTCAGGGTACTTCGGAAAGGGTATCACCCATGGATCATCCATGCATCAGCAAGAGTTGGGTTTTGGCTTTTAAGGGGTAAACTGGAATTTAGGGAAGAGGGAAGAAGGGCATTGCAGAAGGAGGTGTATGGCCTGTGCAAAGGGTCTGGGGCACATGGCAGCATGGCCTTTATAGGATCAGGAAGGGAAGTTCATGGTGGGGCACAGAATGTGAGGCCTGAGGACTGTGTTGTCCCATCTTGGGGTTTCCACCAGACCCCAGTCTACACCTGCCCCTTCCCTGGTCCACATGCTCCACCTGTGGGGCCTGTGCTTCCCTTAAAACTCCACTGGCTAAATTTCCTTTTGCCACGACACCCTTGTCAGTCCAGTTATTAAGTGAGGTTTCCTTTTGACTTTTCCTTCTGAGATTACCTACCTCCCCAGGCTTTCCTCCCCCAGAAACAAATGTTTAAGAGGGCTTAGAATAGCACAAAAGGAATGAAATTTAAAGTAACTGGGTGAGGACAATGAGACACTTGCTCCTTTCCTGGGGCTGAGGTGGGAATTCCGGCTGGAGGTGGAAGCTCTCATCTTCTGTCTGTCCCATCACATATCCCCTTCACTTCCTTTCTAGTCCTTTTAAGGACTAAGCTATGCTTGAATCATGACGGGGCCTTGCTCTACAACCTACAGTAGTGCCCCACTGTCTCCCTCATGGTGCCAGAAATCCTCTGGCCGTTTCTCAAGGCCTCCGTGCTCACTGTGACTTCCTCCCACCCCAACTCACTACCATTCTTTACGAGAAAGATCCTCTGAGAGGGACCAGCCCCTCCCCTTTTAATTTGCCTCTTCTTTCCTCCCTGCCTCTGCTCCCACTGGGCTTTCCTTTATCTGTTCTTCAGGGGTGAACAGAACACGAGGCTCTCTGGCTCCTCTGACCCCCTTCTCAGCACCCCATAGCCCTCACTGTTTGGCTGTAGCACCCGGGATATTTCATAGGGTATTTTTCCCTATTTCTTATGTGTTAGTTGTGTCTTCCCCCGTCATGCCCAGTCTGATGTTGGGCAGGGAACATAGGTCCAACAAACGCTGTGGGTTGGCCACTCAGTTGACGGGTTGGCGGATGGGGGACACATCCTCAGAGAGCTCAGGCCTGTGATTTCTGCCTTGAGGCCCCAAGCCCTTGGTTTCCATAAGGTTTTCGCAGAAGCGCTGACAGGAGAGGAGAACCTGGAGAAACAGCTCGGGGCCCAGGGACCTGTGTGGTTAGGTTCTCACGGATGAGGTGGCACCCTGATTCTTGTCCACTCTGGGCCCCTGTGCTTTCTGCTGGGCCTCTGCTGTGCTCAGCCCGGGAGGACCGGGCCCAGGCCCTGGCAGTGGGGAGGGTGGGCGTGAGGCAGTTCCTCCTCCCAGGGGAGGCCGAGGCCTAGGCTCATCTTTCTGATAATTAACGGAACAGAAGGACCCAGGGGGGTACTCTGGGCTTAGGAACAGCTTCTCACATGGGTTACTTCATTGGTTCTCGCCACGGTGAGGCCGAGGGGGGAAGGGGGGCTAGTCAGGCACATGGAACAGCCATCCAGCCAGAGGGGCCGTGGACCCCCAGTTTGTACCACTGCTTATGGCTTCAGGGCTCACGTACGGTTGTGGGATGCTAGGGCTCCGTCAGTAGTGTCTGCCCCCACCCCCAGCCTGATTCTAAAGTTCCGTCGGGGCAAGGATACCGTGTCCTGCTGATCTAGGATCTGGTCCCTTTCCTGGCTCCCATCCTGAAGGGAGGGACTCATGCCTCCTTACACTTGGGGGATGATGCTTTGTACATAGTAGCGATGACAGCAAATAATCTGTGGCTCTAGTCTCTCGTCCCCTTCCGTGCCCCCCACCCTCCATCCCCTGCCTCCAGGCTGCCCTCCAGGCAGCAAACCTTTCATCTTCCTGAAGGGGAGGGTGCCTTTGGAGGCGAGTTCAAATGCCGCTTGGTGACTTACCAGAGGTGGGATCTTCAGCGTCCCTTTCAGCCTCACCGAGCGGAGGAGCGGAGGTCCCTCGGCCGGGCCGCAGCTCGCCTTGGCTTTGCTGGGCGCTCCTGGGCGTGGCTCATGCCCACGTGGGCAGCCCTTGCCCGAGCTTGCTTTCTGTCCCTCCCCAACCCGAGCTTGGTAGATGCAGGCACCCCGGGCACCGCTGTCCCCAGGGCTGGCATTCCAGAGGGACCGGGTAAAAGTGTGCTGAATGAATCAATAATTCGAATCTCAGAATCGTGTGGGCTAATAAAGGAATTCTTACTCTCTAAAGCTCGTAGGGCAGGGCTCGCCTGAAACAAGAGCCCAGTGATTTTCGAGATGACTTTAAATGACACACGTATTACACAAATACGTTCTTCTTGTAAGAGTAAAAAAAAACCTTATCCCTCCCCCACAGGTTTAATTCACCCAGCAGAGGTACTGAGTTGTTAGTTTGGTGCGGATACGACGTGGTTTTCCTCTCCATCTCTGTGTGTATCAATATATAATTTTGCATCACAGTTGCTTGTTTCTTTTCCTTTTTTACCTAAAGGGAACCACATTGTCGTTTCATTTTACAGCTTAGTTTTTCACTGCAATAAGTATCAACAATCTAGCCATGTAATTACGGTTCTCTCCCACCGTACGGATTACCATGGTTCTACTTACCCGTTCTCTGAATGGGAGGAGGGGCGTTCGTGTTGGTTGTAGTATTTTACTGCGTGAGCACCTGCGGCGGTGAATATCCCTGGTCATGCCTCTTTGTGCGTCTGCGTTTCTCTAAGACCCAGAAAGAGAAACGGCAGGTCGCAGGGAGTTTGTACTTTGCATTTTGTCAGGTCTGCCAGATTGCCCCCCAGAAAGGGCAAGAACCAATTTATGCCCCACAAACAGGGTATGAGACGACTTCCACCTTTGCCGGCGTCAATATTTGGCTAATCTAAGGGGTGGGAGAAAAACGGTCTCTTGTTACGATTTTAATTGGCATTTCCCAGATAGTAAGTGAGGCTGGACATCTTTTCATACGGTTACGGGCCATTTGTGCCGCTGCTTCTAGGAGCTGAGCAAATGTTGCTTCCTCTTGCTTTATAGCCCTGCAATCTCAGCAGACTGTGTTTCCTGTTCGTCCTGCGGAAAACAGCCTGTGAATGTCCAGAGGCTTGTCTCCCGCTGTGCTATATTCCATTTAATAAGCAATCACTAAGCACCTACTAAGTAGGGGGCCATTGTGCCGGGGGCTTTGGGAATAAGGACAGGAATTAGGTGTGATCCCCTGGGCTTTAGTACGGGAGACTTGAGAAATGGTGGCGTAGACCATTAAGGACTAAAACCAAATTATGAGCAAAGTATGCGGCGAGTAGTTTTAGGGTGTTCTGGCCAGTAGGCATTCCTCACTTATCCACCATATGTAAATTTGTGACAACCTGAACTTTTTTGCAGGATGGCCTCAAAAATAACACCTCCCTTCAAGGAGGTGAGGCCATTTGGGGCAGGCATGATAAGAATACCAAAAGGCTGAACAGGTTTTTAAAGGTATGTCTGTGACAGCCTGCAATCAGGGTGACTTTCAGGGCCGGCCTTTAGGAAGGGCTGTGAAATTATCACCCTAGAGGCTCCCATGGTCTCCTGAGTGGGTGGGGCACTTGCACACTGGAGCGTTCGCTTCATCGGGGGCACAGAGGCCCTTAGAACAACCCCCACTTCTTAGAGATGAGAAAGCAAGGGTGGTAGTGGGCGGGGTCTAGCGGCTGGCCACACCAACCCTGGAACCCGGTGAAAGGGTCGGACTTGACTGAGCACCTATTTCTTACCAGGCTCTGTGCCAATAGCCTTCACTTTCACCCCAGAGTCAAGATGTGATCAAGTGAATTCGTATATCGGGATCCATAAAGTTGAGTCTGCTCCAGGGGCCCAGCCCAGGGCAGAAATCTAAACCTCAGTCTGTCTGCGCTTATGGGAAACACCTGTCGGGAAACCTCACGGGCATCAAAGTCGTCCAGCTCAGCTTTCGTGCTAGCTCACCTGACCCTAGAAAACAGGACCTTCTAGCCTTATAAGGAAACTCCCGACTTCCTAGCCAATCGCCCCCTGCTTCCGCGTTGCCTCTCCTAATATTCTGGCAAGCTCGCTCCCATCCAGAGTCCCTTGGGAAGGGTGCTCCATTGCTTTTAGGCGCTGTGCTCCCCGATCTGTGGATTGTTCTCCCGTGAATAAAGGACATCAAACTCATTACTAAATTGGTTTTTTTTTTTTTGTCATTTGACAGATATATTGTCTGCAATTACTATAAGAACTATTTTTATCCCGGTTTTACTCATAGGAAACCAAGATTTCCCTTAGATAAGGAGGTAAGAGCCACATGGATATGCTTGTAGAGCGTTCCCAGGGGCAAAACTGATCTCATGCTACTTCTGTTTTGCACCCAAATGACTGGCCTAGAACAGAATCTTCCTAGTTTGCAGTCTTGACTTCTCTTCCAGCTGAAGTATGGGGTTAAAAGAGGGACAGAGCTAGCTGGCCCCCCGGCCCCCGCTGCCTCCACTCCCCACCTCCTGGGCTGCCCACGGGCAGGCTTCTATCTTTCCAGGTTTGGGTCCTTTTCAGCCCTTGAGAACGGTCCCCCGCTCAGCTCCTTTGGTCCTGAGCCCTTCCTTGCCTTGACTTGCTTTCTCATGACTGTACATTTGCCGTTGTGCGACTGAATTAAAACAATGTTGGAATGCAATTCAGGAGGCCTGGTTTCTGGACTCAGCCTCTGCCCCTGATCCATTCGAGAAGGTCTTTCTCCTCTCCGTCTGCACTTTAGCTTCCTTATTTGTAACCCGATGGAAATAGAGGTAGCTGACCCGAGAGATTCTAAAATTTTGTAATTTGGGGGGAGGAGGGCTGGGGTCATGCTGCATAGCGCCCTTGTCTGCCATACTACCTTGTCTGTGAATTCCAAATTAAGTATTCGAGTGTGTTCTCAGACATACGTACCTCTGCAAGTTCACATGTAAAGTATCCTGATAAGGATTCTTCTAAAGCTTCCCGTGACATTTATGTGTTTGGTGCTAGAGTCTAGCTTTCCTTTCCTCTTCACTACCATCCCTCTGTCCTCCTCTGGTGTTATATACCCGGATCAGAAAGGGTGACTCTGGTGCTCACCTTCAGACACTAGGCCCTGGCCAGGGAGGGGCTAAAAAGGCCATGTTGCAAAGCGAGCTCCCCCCCCCCCCCCGCCCCGGGCCCCCACCACCCTGACCAGCAGTTCACACTCATGTCCTCCTGGGGCATGTCCTTAGCTCGGGAACTCACGTTCCAGCTTCTGACTTTGGTGGCCATCTATTTAGATCTGCCCCCTATTATTAGTTTTCTTTTCATGAATCACATATTCATTCGTTATTTTAAGGACTTGTTGAATCTTAACCAAGCACGTACTGTGTGCTCAGGCTTGAAGATAACACCACATGTGTTTGGATATCTACTGCACGCCCACGTTTTCTAGACACTAAGGAAACAAATGTGGAGGGAAGCCAGAAGCCCACCCTGGGATCCCCCTTCCCCTCCAGAGAGGTGGGCAGGTGTGGGAATGCCTGCTGTAACCCAGTAGGGCCATCTTGGAGATAGGAGCACATGGGCCGTGGGAGCAACTAACTAGCCCTGCCTGAGGACCTTGGGGCAGGCTTGCCGAAGAGAAGAGACAGCCTGCAGGCCTTCCGTGGGAACCGGGAGTCTCCCTGGCAGGGATGGTGGGGGAAGGGCGTTGAGTGGGATCCTACGGTAGGTGCCCAGAAATCCTCTGGGAGTTTGGAGTCTAGAGCACCTCAAGATGGCTTGCATCGTTAGTTCAACTTCGAGAAGCATTCTCGTAGCACTTTCTGGGAGGCAAAGGAGAATATATAATGGTGATGTTCTCTCTGCTTTGCTTTAAAGAGCAGACCGTCTGTTCAGGAGACCCCAGGGATGTTCAAGCATGGGGAGGTCGGCCGAACCGTGTGGCTCTGGTCAGGAGCCCGTGCGCTAGACGAAGGAGTTAATGGGCTTGAATTCCGTTGTTACCGAACACACAGCACTGAGCTGGTGCTGGAGGACTTGCTGCCTGAGCACAGCTCCCGCCCGGCAGCGCCTGGGGCTGGCAGGCTGGAATGTTCACCGTGAACCTCAGTGTCAGCCGAGAGCACTTCGGAGGGGAATTCCAGGAAGCTTCCTGGTGCAGGCATCCTTTGGGAATTCTAGTAGGGATACATAAGGTCTTTCAGGGGAAAAACCACTGAAGGCAAAGAGAAGGAGGCATGAAGCCTCGGGGTTGGGTAGGGAACAGCATGAGGATCTGGTAACTCGGGGGTGAGAGTCAGGGAGGAAGCATAAGAAGAGATAAGGCTACAAAGGAAAATGGTCAGATCCGCAAAGGCCTTCCTGTCACCGTGAGAGCCCGAGGCTTCATTGTGCAGCAGGGAGCAGGGCTGTGAGGGAAGTGAGCGGGGATTTTTAGGAAGATGCCTGGCGGCATTGCAAGGGAGGCCGGAGTGGAAGAGTTGAGAAGGAGGTCGAGTTAGGGGGACATTCCATTTGGCTTTGACTAAGGGTCCCAGGAACAGGATAGAATTGTCTCCAGTTGGAGGGCAGGGAGGAACCTGCTTTGTATGGGGGGCTGCAGCTGGTGGTCATTAGCCGAGCTAGAGAATCCCGGAGGAAGAGCAGGTCTGGGACCGGACGGTGGGGTGGGCTTTCATTTCCTTAAGGATGTACTCTGATCAGCAGTTTTTAATTTTAATAAGGTCCAATTTATCCCATTTTGTTTTTCTTTTATTGGTTAGTGTGTGTATCTCTGAGAATTCTCGGCCTACGCCGAGGTCCGGAAAATATTCTCTTAGGACGGGCTGGACCTTTGAGTTAGGCATTCGATAAGCCGCTTTTGTGAAGGCAGCGGAGTGGGTGTGAACAGGGAGAGGTGTAGCAGGCAGCTCAGAAGGTGGGTCGGGAACCAGCATCCCCGTGGTGGAGGGTGAGTGCACGCTGCAGGGCACGGAGGAGGGAACGGCCCGGAGCGCATGGAGAGCAGCCCACACTGACACTGACCGGACCAGAGAGGGTGGGGCAGGGACAGGGAGCTTCTGGGAGCCGCTGGCGCCCAGGACTGCAGGGACTTCTGGAACCTGAAGGAGTTCTGGAACCCATGAGAGGACCATTCAGGCCCCCTTTGTCACTAACCTGTGGAGCCCTTTCTAATCTGCCTCAAGTGTCCGGTCATCCTTGCCTCCACCTCTCAGTTTATACTCTTCCTAGGTCTGCGCGTCTGTGTGTGTGTGTGTGTGTGTGTGTGTGTGTGTGTGTGTAATTTTCCCAGTTTGCGAACTTGCATTTTTTAATTACAACTCTTTGCAGATGCCTTATGACTCTTCCCCTATTCCTCTTTAGTCAGTAAATGGTGGGCAATGTAAATATTTTAATTTTCCATTTCCAACTCAGATGGGTTGAACAAAAATAGGGATGAAACAGCTCAGTCTCCTGCGTATTTGCTTCTAGATGCTGTTTAAAGGGCAATTCTGCGGGGTAAACAGAAACCAAAAATTGAGTTGGACTTGCTTTACACGTAACAAAAGTGCAATCAGAGGTCAGTGTGTCTTGAAGGGCGGGTTGCTGTAGTAACACTGCATCAGAATCACCTGGGCAGGGCCTTCAAAAGGCACATTCCCAGGCCCCTTCTGGAACCTACGGAGGCAGAGCCTCTAGGGCGGTTCCCGAGAAAGCTGATTTTCTAGCCGGCTCCCAGATGATTCTGTGCCTTACGGAAATTTGAGAACCACCATTGGATTTGGATGATTCCAAGGACCAAGTGATTCCCCAAAACAGGCCTTTATTGTATCACCCACTTTGCGGAGGCTCTATGCACATTGGGGTCACCGGGGAGTTTTGTTTTGCTTTAACCACCACGGCCTGGACCCCTCCTCTGGATTCGTTCGTTACATTTGGAATTTAGTGGTGGGCCCTGGCCCCCAGAGTTGCTGAAGGTCTCCAGGAGACCCTGCTGTACAGCCCAGGGTGGGACTCTCAGATCTGGGAATCCCGAGCGAGGAGAGACAGGCAGCCTCTAAGGCAGGCAGAACTTGGGAACTGTTTCCAAACATGGGTGGGGGAGAGAAGACCGGAAAGGACTTGGTACAGGAATTCAAATTTTCCCTTTGGGATGGAGATGGTAGGCGTTCCTGCTGTTTTCAGCGGCAGTTTACCGCAATGCTTGTCTGCGGGGCTCCTCCCGGGGCTTCGCTGAGGACTCTGAAACTTGAGAGGGTCTGCATGCCTGAATCTGAAAGGTGGTCCCCGAGGCCCCTCCCTTTGACCCCCAGGCCTAGGGCTGGGGTGGGGGAGGGGAGGGGGAGGGAGGGAAGAGGGAAGGGGATAGCAGCCCGGGCAGTTTGGGTTTACCAGGTTCCTTTTGACCCATACCCCAATTCACACTTCTCTCAAGGGTCAGGTTTCTAAAGCAAAGTGACCACATTGACAGGTCCTCAAGCCAACTTGTCATAGGGTTCTTTCCAGCTCTCAAATGCTGCGTCCCCCTGACTTCCTTCCGTCCTCCCTGTAACATTCAGCGATTTTTGTGGTCCCATCAGACTGATTAGGAAACCAGGATCCAGAGAACCCAGGCATTCACCGAAGGTCCTGGCATCCACTGTGATGCCCTGCTCAGTCTGAGCCCTCCCATACCGCTCCTTGCAGGGACAAGGCGAGGTGGGGGGGGCACGAGGCCACCCGCACCCCTGCTCCCTGCCCAGGCCCTGCCCTCCACACCCTGCAGCTCGGGGCCAGGGGCCAGGGACCAGGGACCCAGCGGGACCTGGAGGGGAGAGCTGGCTCTGCGGGGAAGCCTTCCCCTTCCGGAGCGGACCTGGAGCTGGAGGGAGGGAGAAGGCGGATGGGTCAGTGAGGAGCGAGGTAGCCGCTGCAGCTCTGGGAGCCTTGGGGCTCTGGCGAGCTGGCGCGTCCAGGCCCAGGGCATTAGGGAAGGTGCCGCAGTGACGGGAGAGAATGGGGGGGCTGGGGAGGAGTGAAGGCCGCCTGGGGTGGTGGCGGGAGAGACGAGGCCAGGGGTCAGCCAGGAGGGGCCTCCCCGACCCTCTGGGTGGCTCTCTGGATCCGAAGGACGCATGCGAGTGGTCTGAGTGTGTGGATCGTGCAGCGGGCGCCCCGGGGCCCCTCCTGCCTCGCACCCCTGCCCTCCGTGTGCCGGGAGCCGCAGACACCCCCAGAGATCTGGCCGCTCCCGTCTGAGAAACCCAGGAGGTTGTGCCCGCTCCTCGCTTCCCCGCTGCCACGCTCCCGTTCCCGCCCTCACTGATCTGGGTCTCCTCCGATTTCCTTCAGCACACGGAGGCGGCCTCCCCACCACATAATTTACCCTCTAATTGCATGCTGTCGTGGATGAGGGCTGTGGTTCCGTGCGAGGTGGGTCTGGGCACACAATTAGGCTGTGAGTAAGGGAAGGGTGAGGGCCCATCTCCCCCACCTCCGCCGTGTCCTCCCCGAGCCCGGCGGGGGCACTGGGGGTGGGGCTTGGGACGGCCCTGCTCCTGGATTCTGGGGTCCGGCTGTGGCTCCAGCGTACAGCGGGCCGGCGAGGGGGATGGGGTGCCCCTGGCCCCCAGCATTTGCCTGAATGCTGCACCTCTCCCGGGCCCAAGTTTGGGAGGATGGCACAAAGCCCAGCAGGCCGGCACAGTGCAGGTTGCCATGGTGACCCTTTTGGTTTCCTTCCGAAGGAGGATGGTTTCTTTCAGCCCGGATCATCTGCCTGGGCAGCCACCGTTCTCCACACTCTGGGAACCGGCCCTGTTACCTCTGCTTTGTGCCACAGGGGACGGCTTGTCGGTGGAGGGGCTCAGTTCTAAAGCACAACCCAGTATCAGCCGGTAGCGTGTTCTGGCGTGAAGGGGAGCAGCAGGGACAGACCCGGGACGTGCGGCCTCAGCTCAGACACGGGCGCGGGGGGCTCACCTCGGCCTCTCCCAGCTACCCCTCCTCTCTCCAGACAGCTTCCTCTTGAGTCAGTGGCTCGGACCCTTCGGGAGGGCTCAGTTCCTGCAGGGTTTTGGTTTCCTCATTTGTAACAAGGACAGCCGGGGCCTCTGGTGGTTTCCACACCTGGCAAGAATCATAATTACCCAGGGAGGTTTCTGAATAGATTCCCAGGCCCTGCCCCGAGCCTGCTGATCTCCCCCACAGGCGGGCCCAAGAATCTGTATTTTTAAAAAACCTCCTTGGGTGACCCTAGTACAGTTAAACCCAGCTGACTTGGGGATTCTCCTGGCAAGATGATCTGTGGGGCCCTCGCGGGGAGGACAGGAAGCTCTGCCCTCTGCTGAGGACTGGCCAGCCTTTCTGGGTTCTCAGGAGCTTCTGAAGAGCCCCTCGAAGGTTACTCCTCAGGAAGCGGGTGTTTCCTGGTCATGCTGGCTAAGCCAAGACCAGGCCCCCACCTTTCCCCCACAGGAGAAGCCCGGAGAGAGAGAGAATGACAGGAAGGGGGGGGGTGTTGCCATAACAACCAGCTCTAGGCAGAGGCCTCCCTTCCAGGGGCTGGTACTTCACCCCAGTAATGGTGGTTTCCATGGAGATGGGTTACTGAGGGACGGGGGAACATTTGCCCCACTTAGAGCATTAGCGAGGAGCTGCCAGAAGGCAGAACATCTCTAGGTGGGAGCCTTGGACCCCTGTCAACTTGAAACCCCCCCCCAACCATGGCCTCTGCTCCCCAGGTGCAGGTCTGACCTCTCCTGCTTGGTTGCTCTCTCTGTGATTGGTCTCCCTAGCAACAAGTCCTGCTAACTCCTTGCTGTTGGCTCCGTGGCTATTTTTAGCTTCACTGCCAGCAGCCCAGTCCTGGTCATTTGCTTGCAACCTCCATATGGATTGCCGGGGAGCAGGCAAACAAAGATTCCCTGGGCTCTTTGGGGGGCCCTAGGCCTGGACCTCTTAGTACCTATTAGAATTTTGTTCTGGAACGTATCCGTCCCCAGCTGGGAACTTGGGCAGTGGATTCTAGAGGAGGCTCCCAAGAGGATGTTGAATTCAGTTCAGCAAACACTGTTTAAATCCCCTACAAGGTGCAAGGAGCTCTAATCCTCACTGTTTCCCTGGAAGCCAGATGAGGTCCAGGCCCTGCCCTCTAGGAATTTTTAATCTCGTGGAGGAGAAAGATGAGTACACAATTGCCTTAGTGGGCAGATATTGGCAGGTGCTGAGAGAGGCTTATAAGGTGCTATGGGAGTAATGTGGCAGGGTAATGGGGGGGGGGCGGGAGGGGCTGGAGCAGCTCTGTCCTGACACAACTTCCCGCAACGATAAAAATGTCTTAAAATCTGTGCCGTCCAGGACAGTTGCCCAGCCATGTGTGGCTCTTGGGACACTTGGAAGGTGGGCCAGTGCAACCGAGGAGCTGAACTTTTAGTTTTATTTAATTTTAATTAATTGAAATAGCCCATGCAGTGAGTGGCGACCCTGTTGGACAGCTTGGGTCTAAAGAAACTTTCCCTGTGGAGGTAACTGGTGAGCACGGAGCATAGATGGGATTTGGGCTGGTGGGAGTTGAAGGGGAGGTGGGAGGAACAGCATGAGCAAAGGCACAGAGGCCGGGAAAGGGCATATTTTGGGAATAGCAAGTGGGCGGGCCGAGTGTGGGCTGCGTGATGTAAGCGCTGTACAGATTGTGGGGGCCTTGAATGCCACACACAGTGTTGACTGTAATCAGCAGGTAGTCAGAGTCTCCTGCTCGGCATGGAGGCTTTGGGGCTTGTCGGTAGGGGAAGGGTCAGAATAGATACCCACTTTGATCTCATGGCCCTTTGTCTGGGTAAAGCCTCCCTGGCCTTGGGATGGCTGGGAGTGTGCGTATAACCAAAAAATTACGCGGTGACTCCTCCATCTGTGGCTTTGCAGAGGGCTTCATAGAGATCGTGGCTCCTCCGGTTTTGAGTAGAGGGACTCAGGCGGTTAAATATCCTGTTTCATGGAAGCCACATCCCCTCCCCCCTCCTTCCAGCACCGGATTTCACGTCAAAGCAGACCACAGCACACCCAGCCCAGCTGATGGGGCAACCCCACCCTGACAGGTGGGAACTCCTGCTGGGGGTGGGGGGGCTCTCAGTTCCATGAGCTGGAAAGTCAGGTTCACCGCATTCACTGCGATCGTGTTCTTCAGAAACACAGGAGCATGACAGATACCAGAAAGTTACATTTACCGATTTCTAACGGGATGTGTCCTCCACACAGATCCTACTGCTTGTCCTTCTGCCTTCGGGCAACTTAGTGGTATCAGAGTCACTGATCAGGGCGAAGAGTCAGGTGTCCTGAAAGGAGGTAATTCATCAAGCTCTCTGGCTGTAAGACAGGAAGGGTGCCCTCTCTTTCAGGTCACTCTCTCTTTGGGGCCATCCTGGATACTTCCTCTCCAACACTTCTTTTAGGCTCTTGACATCCATCAGATCAGGAGTTCCCTCTTTCAGCATACTTTTATCATGTTCCCAGGACCCTGCCTTGTTTTGCATGACCCTCCCACTACAGGCTGCCCATCTTTATCACAATCAAAAGACGTGTCTCAGGGCACCTGGCTGGCCCGGTTGGAATTGATCTCGAGGCGTGAGTTCAAGCCCCACGTTGGGTGTAGAGATTACTCAAATAAATAAGCAAACTTAGAAAAAAGATCTCAAGAACCAGCCCTGGAGGGTTACTTTGGAAGGTCAAAGACATATATGACCTGAGGATCCTTGAAGCCTACCTTGGTTTTTTCCCTGATCTTTCGCTAAAGTCCCCTCTTGTTCTAAGTCTGAGGTGTTCTCTGTTTTGGGGACTGTCTCTGTCCACTGCGCACGAAGAGGACATGACTCTCTGAGTGACTCATGCATCATATGGAAGGGGGGAACCCTTCCTGTCCACATAGCTACAGGAGAGGGATGGTGCCTGAGGTTGGCGAGGGGACAACCTTGAGTTTGGGCTTACTTTTGCTTAAGCTGGGAGCTGTGTGGGAGACATAAGATTTGAGCTTAATTTCAAAAGATAAGAATAAGGAAGTTTGGCAGCTGGAGGGAAAGACTACTTTATAAGTGGGCCAAGAGAAAGTGAAACTGATGATGACCCTGGTCCATTCCGACACCTTGAGCCCTGCTACATGCATAGACATCCTTACTTACTATCTGAAGAAGTCCCAAGGCCAGAGTTGTAGAGTCGAAGGTAGTATAGCCACGTAGTAATAGAGGTGATGTCATAGAGAAGATAGAGTGTCTTTAAAAAGAGCCAACCAAGCCAGATCAGAAACTTCATTTTGAGAGAAGGCCTTGGGGGGGCGGTTTCCTAGAGTGGCCTTGTTTACTGGGCCCGGATGCTGAGCAGACATCAGGGAGGGAGCAGCAAAGCAAGTCCTATTTTGCGTTCCTTACAGGACGGGAGCAAGCATGAGGTACAGGTTCAGAGTTTCTCGTCTCTGCTTGGGGCCCTGCTGAAAAGTTGTGCCAGAAACCTTGATGGGGTTGAAAGATGGGCTGGAGCAGAAGAGTCTGTGTTTTGCAGAAGGACTCCACCCGGCTGTATGGATTCTGGGCCTCCCTCGGGTTTGAGAGAGGGGAGTCCGAACTCCCCAAGTATCATCTGGAGAAAGCCCTCTCTCTGACTTGGCGTCCCCCTCGCTTCAGGGCTTGCTTGCTCTGTTGGCCATCAGAAAGATGCTGAGCCCCGGGAGGGAAGGTGGGCTGTCCTTCACAGCACATCTCCTGACCTCCTTCTTCGGGGATGGCTTCCAGCTGGTCCGTTCCCAGCGTGCTCCCAGCGCGCGGCGGCTGGGAGCCCGGCACCTGGGGCGCGATCTCTTTAAGAGATGCTGGTGTTCCGGGGCCTGGGAGGGCAGATGTTATCGCTTCTGTTTTGCAAATGAGGAACCGGACCTATTGGGGTTAAGTGACTTGTCAAGGTCGCGGTGGTAGAACCAGAACTCAAGTCCAGATCTCCCGACAGGCGCTCCGGGCCAAGAGGCCCTCTGCTGCAGAGCGCGATTGCCTTCAGTTCCTCTGCTCCTCCAATTCATCATGCCCACTGAAACCGGGCCGATCTTTCCAAAATACCCATTCATCTGGTCTTCTCAGAAAGTCTGCCGTTACTCTTCGCTGCTCTAGGATGTATCCATTGAGCTCTTTTCCCTGTAGCCTTTAGCCTGAGTCCTACTGGGAGGTGGCAGGTGGAGGTGGGCAGATTCTACTCCCATTCCAGCTTGGCATCTCTTTATTTCCTTCCTATCTTAACTCGTCCCAAATCGGATTCATCTCTGCCCCTCACTGCCCTCCTTAACCTCATTTATCATTCCTACTAGTCATTTTTCTGTTGGCTTTCAAGCCAACCAGGTCGGTGGGGCTTGGTATTCGTGGTATAGTTGTCTTTATAGATGTTTTTCAATGATCTTTTCCTATCTGTCCAAGTGTAGTTGAATCTGTCAACTCCTTGAAGGCAGGGCCAAGAGGGTCTGCTTCTCTGTGTGATGTGGGTGGAGACTGTGTGTGTGTGTGTGTGTGTGTGTGTGTGCGCGCGCGTGCGCGCGGTCCCCCCGCCCCCCCCCCCCCCCCGGCCGTCAGACGGGGGAGGGGCCTCTGCTCGGGAGGAGGGAACTCGAATTGGTTGAGGTTGCACCTGGGGGCTGCACCTGGAGGTTCCCTGAGGGGAATGTAGTCTCCCTGAGCCGCCGGTGGTTGTGCCCTGGGATGAGAAGTTGCTAAACTTTTAAACTAGAGTGTGCCCTCCTCACCATCACCTTACACACAGGAAAATGGGACATTCAGCACAGATCCTGAGTGACCTAGGGGACCCAGGGGCTTGGCCAGGAAGAGGTTTTCAAAGCCCGAACTCAAGCCACGCTAAGGGACCCCTCTCTATCCACCTGTAGTATGAAGAGGAGAGCCCTCTCCCCAGCAGCTCTCGTTCTGGAGCGCTCCCAATTTCTGCAGGCGCCTTCTGTCCGCCTCTGTGTGCTTTGAGTTTTCCCTCCAGCTTCCCGGGCCTCTACGCTCATCTGTAAGCTTTTCTTGTTTTCTTTTCTTGTCTTTTTTTTTTTTTTTTTGGGGTTGTGCTTCCGAGAGACTGACTTTTAACAACTTTCTCCTGGCTCTCCCAGGCCGTCCGCAACCTCCTCTCTTCTTTTGCTGGCGCTCCTGGCTCTCTCCGCGCTCCCGGCTTACCTCCGCCGCTGCAGAGCAGCCCCTTCCCTCTCGCTCCCCTTCCCTGCCTCCGCGGGCTCCCCGCCTCGCCGCACGGCGCCCCTCGGAGCTCTCGCAGAGTTGGGGGAGAGGGGGCGGGAGGGCCAGCCCGGAGGAGGGGGCGGCGCCGACTCCAGCCCGGCCTGGGCGGGGTCCTGGGAACGGGCGGAGGCCCAGCCGCGCCCCCAGGCCCCAGCGGCGGCCCGCGCCCCTCGGACGGGAGGAGAGGGGCTGGCCCACTGCCAGCGTCTGAGAGCCGGCCCCCTCCCCCGGCCCGCTTGCAGCCAACCAGGCACTCCAGCGGGGCCCACGTGACCTGGAGTTCTAGACAAAGAAAATGTTCAAGCCCTCCCCCCCACCTCCCCCCTCCCCCTCTCTCTGGCCCCCTCCGCCCCCAGCCCCATCGCCCCCATCCCCTCCCCCCAGACGGGCAGCTACTTACAGAGCTTCAGGGCCGGGGCTCACACCTGAGCCGGACCACAGAGGGGCTGCACCTGGCCTTATGGGTAGGTTCCTGGACGGAGCCCTGGGGAGACTGGGGGCGGGGAGGCGGCAGGGGCCGGTGGGAGGATCTCTGGGCCGCTGCAGCCCTCTGGATTTGAGAAGAGTCAAAGTATGCCTCCCTGGCCCGCAGGAGCTGGCTGCTCTGCCTGGCCTGAGTTCTGGAGGTGCTGAGTTAGTGCTGACCCACCCACTCCCTCCGCAGGAGCCCCAAGCCCCAGTCTTCCCAGCGCTCAGGTGGGACCTGACGGTGCAGAGCCCAGAGGAGCAGCCCCAGCGTGGGAGCCTGGGGCAGTCGTCACTGAAGGCTGGGGGACAAGCCCTGGCCCCGGGGAGCTGGGAGCCCAGGAGTTGGGCTGCAAGCAGCGCCTCCCCCCAGCCGGCTGGCTGATGGGCTGTTGGCACGTCCTTGCCGACCTGTGCTGCTGGCTGGGGGACCAGTGCTGTCCTCGGGCCATGCCCACCTTGCGGCCCCTTGGGAGGGACCGCTTCCTCTCTTGTGTGTCCCTGGGAGCCAGCGGGCAGGCCCGCAGAGAGAAGTGGCGCCGGGTGGGAGGGAGCAGGGGGACCCTGACAGGGGCTGTGGCCCATGAGCGGGTGCCATGGGGGGCAGCCCGACGCTGGCCTGGGACAGCCTGGGATCCACTGCGCCCGTGGGGAGTCCACATGGGCGCCCAGACCTCTGACCTTTGGAACGGGAAGCAGAGGGAGGCGGAGGCGGGACAGCTGCCCAGGAAGATGGGACTAGTCCGGGAGGCCTTGCCTCTACTGGTGTGGAGTCACCAGTGGCTCATCCGAGCTGGACAAACTCCAGCCCAAGTGGTTTCCTTGAGCCACACTAGTTGGGGGTGGTGTGGTGTCTCCCTGGTCCCGCCCCATCTCTGGGCCGCTCTGGAGTAGGACCTTGGGAACTAGGGGTAGGAGCCTTTAGCCCAAATGCCAAAGCCCTGAGTTAACCCTTCTCTCTCCCATTGTTTGCCTGGGGAGGAGGGTTGGAGTGAGCGTGGAAAAAAGGCATTCCCACACTGCCCTGGGCAGACTATTCTAATGAGGCCCCTCCCCCACCCAGCCACCGTCTCTGCCACTTCTTCCCCTTTCCTCTAGCCTCCTGCTGCTAACCCACCCCCTTCCTCCTTCCCCCACCCCTGCTGGCCTCGTCCCGACGGAGGCCCCCTTCTTCCTCCTCCTCCGCCTGCCAAAACCCTGCTGGGTGCGCCTTCTCCTGCACCTAGTGGGCTGGGGGCGCTGAACAGCCATCAGCAGCGGCATCTGACAAGCTGGGGGAAGTTGAGGGGGAAGAATGATGTTCAGGAGCTGGCTGTGGAGGGGTTGGAAAGAGAGACAAAGGGGCTGTGGGGGAGTGAGGAGGGTGGCAGCAGGCACGACTCCCTTCTAGACCCGGGGAGCCCGGCGCCCACCCGCTGCTGCTCGCCTCGCCGTGCAGGTGACCTCACCTTTTCTCAGAAGGCCCCTCCCGCCCTCTGCCACCTGCACCTTGTTCTGGCCCCAGGGGGCCTCATCACCCCTGAAGTGCTCCTCGGTGGCAGCACCCTGGCCTAGGTCAGTCATCCATGCCTGAATTTCGAGGAGGCGTGGTGTGTCTCTGTGAGCGGACCTGGGGCTTCGCTTCGGTAGGGCTGCCACAGCTGATTCTAGAAGAGGAGGGGCTTGAGCGCACACCTAGGTGCATCTTCTGGGGGAGGGGGTGGTAGATAATTGATGGGAGGGAGGAGAGGGCAAAGTCCCAGCAGGTGAGGGGGGGGTGCTTGGAAGGGGAGAACAGTTGCTCTGCATTCTCCCACCGCTGGCTTCCGGCTCATTTCCCCAGCTGTTTGTGGGCTGGGGGCGAAGGGTGCCATATCCCGGCTTAGAATTTGTTGAGTCAGGGAAAGAACTAGTTTTCCATCTTCTGCGTCGATGCCCTCGCCCCCCCCCCCAAGAAGCAGGTTTGGTTGGTGGCCTGGAGGCAGAGACTTGAAACAAAAATGAATCTGTGACACAGTAAACCTTTGAGCTTTAACACAAAGGTTCTTAACCTGGGGCCCTGGGATCCAAGGCCATTGGCGACTTTGGAGACTCCTTGGCATTCTTGATAATTACATATATCAGATCCTTTTTTTTTTTTTTAAGATTTCATTTATTTATTTGACATGGAGAGATAGCACAAGCAGGGGGAGTGCCAGGCAGAGGGAAAGGGAGAAGCAGCCTCCCCGCTGAGCAGGGAGCCCAGTGCGGGGCTGGAGCCCAGTGCGGGGCTCGATCCCAGGACCCTGGGACCATGACCTGAGCCGAAGGCAGTCGCTTAACCAACTGAGCCACCCAGGCGCCCCATATATCAGATTCTTAAACCAGTCAGAAAAGTTGAGTGGAAATCCTTTAGATGAAATGCTTTTTTAGGTGGGAGCAACTTGGAAGAGCGAGGACTGCTCCAGAATTTGCTGTTCTGTGAGTTGCAAGGCGAAGACTGGAATGCAGATGCTCTGCAAGCTTAGAGTTTTTACACACCGAGTTGCTTTCTGATGCTCGTGTTTAGAGTGTTGAGGGTGGACTTGCATTCCCAGCCCTAAACTCTCTGCAAAAGCTTCATGTCGAAGGGCATGTTGGAGATGAGAGGTTTCTCGCTGACGGGTGGAAACAGGTGCGGCACCTTAAAAGTTTGAGTCCGCGGGTCCCTCAGATTCAGTCACCAGGATGAAATTGGGTTGAATGGTCCTCAGAGCTAAGGATCAAGGATTTCATTCTCTTCTATAGGGTGATAGGAGTCCTGGAGCAGGTTTTGGGAAGGAGGAGCGTGTGAGACAGCGAATGGATGGAGGCTGTCCAGAGGCGAGCATGATTGGGTTTGGATTGTTAATTGATCAGGAGGACGGCAGAGAGGACACATGGCCCGGCCCGTAGTGTGTTCTCAGTAAACTGTTGTTGGAAGAATAAATGTATCGGTGGGTCTGAAGGTGTGTGTAGAAAGAATGGGCGAACCTGATAACACGTTTGCTCTAATGCTAAGATGCCCGAATGGCGTGGGAGCAGGCAGGCTCCAACGGGGCTTGAGCAGAGGGGGACACAGACCAGTGATTTTGTCATCCACAGACATCACGACCAAACTGGATTTGTGGTCTGGAAGCCAAGGCCAGGAATAGAAGGGGTTGATTGCCCAGGAAAAACTGTAAAAAGGACGAGAGGATCCAGTTCGTGATTGGGAAGTGATAGGAGAGGATGGAGCCAAGATCTGTGCCTAAGCTTAGGCTCACGATTGCTCTTTGGATAGAACTAGTCTTGCCGTGTCAGAGGGTGGGCAGTTCACGGAGGCTGGCCTGTGGAGGAAGGGTTCGTGAGAGGCACAAGTGAAGGTTGGAAACCAGCCAAATGATGTGAGTTCGCCGACCAACTTCAGATTTTCCCATTTTCCGTGGCAAGTCAATTGGGTTGATGAGCAAAGAACTCAGTCCTTTACCTCCAGTCACTGTCTCCGGACCTCAAAGAGATTGAGGAGAGCCTCCTCCCCCCCACCGCCCAGTGGCCTTGCCGCTACCTGGAGAGGTCAAGGTAACTCGTGTTCCTTGTTTCTCCAGGCTGAGAAGAAAGCCAAGGTGATTGCAGTAATGAACGCGGTGGAAGAAAACCAGGGCTCTGGCGAGTCTCAGAAGGTCGAGGAGGCCAGCCCTCCCTCGGTGCAGCAGCCCACCGACCCCGCTTCCCCCACTGTGGCCACCACACCTGAGCCCGTGGGGGCGGAGGCGGGGGACAAGAACGCCACCAAAGCGGCCGATGATGAGCCGGAGTACGAGGTGAGCGGCTCGCTTCTTCGCCTGCCTCGTCCAGCTCTTTCCTGGGTCCTTCCACTGCCAGCTCTTCCCGTCCTGCTCTCCTCTCTCCACCTGACCCCAGGCCTCTTCGTCTCCCCAGTCTTGCTCTGTCTCGGTCGGTTCAGATGGAGCTCCCTCCTGGCTGTCCCGACCCTCAGATGCCCAGGGCTGGGGTTGCCACGGGGGGATCAGGGTGGCAGGGCCTCGTGACCGCCACGTAATGACTTCTGCTCCTTGGGGCTCCAGGACGGCCGGGGCTTTGGCATTGGGGAGCTGGTGTGGGGGAAACTTCGGGGCTTCTCCTGGTGGCCAGGCCGCATTGTGTCTTGGTGGATGACGGGCCGGAGCCGGGCAGCTGAAGGCACGCGCTGGGTCATGTGGTTTGGAGACGGCAAGTTCTCGGTGGTAAGTCGTGGGGTTTGGTGGTGGCCCCAGGGAGGGACGGGTCTTGGTCCGAGGGCCTGTGGTTTGGGGCTGGGGGCCCTGGTCTGGGACTGGGGTGGAAGAAGTGGGCTCTGCTCGCCCCCCGTCTCCAGAAGGGGGACCAGAAGAAGCCCTAGAGAAAAGTGGGCTGCCCTGGGGGGCTCGGAGAGCTGGGGCGCCTGCTGGGCTCTTGCCTTCCAGGACCCTTTCTCCAGAACTCCTTTCCTGCTTTCATTCTGGTCCTCCCCCACGTTTGGGTCGGATTCCTTCTTTGAGCATCATGGAATTATTTATTAATCCGTCTGGTCCTCTCAGGGGCAGGGGCTGCGTCTCGAGGCCCCAGTCCCTGCCCACGGCCAGGCATGGGGTGGGAGCTTGACGGGTGTGGCAGGAGGAGAAAGCGAGGGCGTTGGTGGTTCCTCCAGGTGTGTGTCGAGAAGCTGATGCCGCTGAGCTCCTTCTGCAGTGCTTTCCACCAGGCCACCTACAACAAGCAGCCCATGTACCGCAAAGCCATCTACGAAGTCCTGCAGGTGCGCGTCCCTCTGGGCAGAGGGGGCTTGGACAGCAGGGACTCCTAGTCGGTCTAGAAGCTGGAGTGCAGTGATTAGGTCTTGTACCTGCAAGGCCCCCGGGACTCCCTTTCGTCTCCCATGTCCCCCCACCCATGGATCACCCCTTTCTGTGCACCCCTTCTCCCAGCTCGTGCCTCAGGTGGCCCTTGCTGTCCCTCAGCCTGTCCTGACACCCTCCCCCATGCGTGTTGCCTCCAGGTGGCCAGCAGCCGTGCAGGGAAGCTGTTCCCGGCCTGCCACGACAGCGACGAGAGTGACACTGCCAAGGCTGTGGAGGTGCAGAACAAGCAGATGATCGAATGGGCTCTCGGAGGGTTCCAGCCCTCTGGCCCCAAGGGCCTGGAGCCACCCGAAGGTAAATGCAGGTACCCAGGCCAGCCTTCTGGGAGTGCTGCCAGCTCTTTGGTTGAGAGGCCTGGGGGGAGTGGCCACGGTCTCTTTCCCTGGGATCCAGATAGGGGCAGGGCTGCTCTGGGACTCAGGATTAGCTCCCCACCATGGCTTGCTGGCCCTGGAGAGCTGGGAGCCAGAACTGTTTGTGGTCCAGGCTGCACCCCTTTGTAGGCATAGTGGAAGAGGGAAGGGAGCCAGTAACTGCGAGCTCATCCCCTGCTTTCCCTTATCCAGAAGAGAAGAACCCCTACAAAGAAGTTTACACAGACATGTGGGTCGAACCCGAGGCAGCTGCCTATGCACCACCCCCACCTGCCAAAAAGCCCCGAAAGAGCACAACAGAGAAGCCGAAGGTCAAGGAGATAATTGACGAACGCACAAGAGGTAGTTGGCCTGGCCTTGGAGAGAGTGGCTTGCAAGGCTGGCGTTGAGGGGCGCAGGTGTGGCCCTCATGGCCCCCTCTGATGCTGGGCTCTCCTCCCCTCTGCAGAGCGGCTGGTGTACGAGGTGCGGCAGAAGTGCCGGAACATCGAGGGTGAGTCCCGATGGCCACGGACTCCTGGGGGTCCATGGTCTGTTGCCCCCAGGATGGGCAGGAGGGCTCAGCTCCTAGCGCGGGGCCTGGTGCAGAGTAGCGTAGGCACTTAGACAGGTTCGAGCGTCATGGGACATCCGTAGCGGTGAAGGCCTCTGTCCTGCCCGTCCCGCCACCCCGACCCTGCTCATCCACGTGGCTGTCTTCTTGGTGCTGCCCTCTTACTTTCCTATCGACGACACGTGCTGGTCATTAGGGTTTGAGAACTCCAGTGGGTCAGAGAAGGGTGGCCTCTCTTGGATTTGCTTGAGCTTATGACCTTTGGCCTTTTACCTTTCCTCACCTGCTGTCACTCAGTGGTCCTCAGAGCACGTGAGGGCCGGCAAAAATGGGGCCGGAGCATAAGACTGAAGGACTGCCCGGGAACTGTCTCCAGAGTCGCCCAGGGTCCGGGCCCTCTTCTAATGGGCGGGTTCCTGTTCTTGAACAGGGTGCTTCTGGGTGGGCAGCATTACCACTCTGAGAGCTGAACGGGCATCGTGCTTAGAGCCACGGTGCCCCCTGTTTTGGGGGCACCCTCCTAGATTCCTGTCTGCGTCCTCCCTGGGCTGCTGCTCTAGCACGCCCTTTCCTTACAGCTTTTCTGGAGCTGCGCTTTGGCCCTGAGGTAGGAGGGGGCCCTTTGAAGACACTCAGTCTGCTTTCTCTGCTCCCCCTGCTTTCCAGACATTTGCATCTCTTGTGGGAGCCTCAACGTCACCCTGGAACACCCACTCTTCGTCGGAGGAATGTGCCAAAACTGTAAGGTAGGGGCGTCCCGGCAGAGACCTCGCCCCTGGCGGCCTGTGCCTTCTCCCTCTCAGGGCTCGCTGTCACCTGGGGTAGCCGCGGTGACCCCACGGTTCCCTCTGGACGCAGAGTCCTGATAAAACAGACCCTTGGGCGTCCCAGTGTTCGACTTGCTGATGTTTGTCCTGCTCAAAAGGATTCTGTCTCCCTCGAAAGCCCGTTCTGGTCCGCAGATGGGGCCTGTGGTGTCACAGGCCCTAGTGTGGGGTGGGGGTGAGGGGAGAATGCGCCGATGGAACGGGGGGTGGGGTGTTGCGTCCTTGGGGACCCAGGAGGGATGCCCAGGGCTGCAGTGAGGGACAAGTGGGGTGCTCCTTGCCCCCCGGCCTCGCTCGGGGGCTGCCCGATTCCGCAGACTGCTCTGGGACACAATACGTGTCGGCCCCTCCACACACGTGTGGCTCCATAGGCCGCGGGCTCCTGTCTTCGAGGACGGGCTGCAGTTCCCAGGCAAGGGCCTTTGGCCTGGCCGCGCTGGCTGCTGCCCGGTGGTCTCTGACCCCCCCCGCCCCGCCCTCCAGAACTGCTTCCTGGAGTGTGCGTACCAGTACGACGACGATGGCTACCAGTCCTACTGCACCATCTGCTGCGGGGGGCGCGAGGTGCTCATGTGTGGGAACAACAACTGCTGCAGGTGAGGCCCCTGGCCTGGCCCCTCCTCCACCGGGTCCCCCCACCCCCTCACCCCCACCCCTGGCCGGGCTCCCTCTGGGACGGAGAGGGTCCCCCCTCCCCCCGCTACACTGACCTCTCTTCCAGGTGCTTCTGTGTGGAGTGTGTGGACCTCTTGGTGGGGCCGGGGGCCGCGCAGGCCGCCATCAAGGAGGACCCCTGGAACTGCTACATGTGTGGGCACAAGGGCACCTACGGGCTGCTACGGCGGCGGGACGACTGGCCCTCGCGGCTCCAGATGTTCTTCGCCAACAACCACGACCAGGAATTCGTGAGTGCCGGGCCCTGGGCTGCCTGTTTTCACCCCGTCCCTTCCAGAGCCCGAGGGCAGGTGCAGCCAAGCCAGGAGGGCTTGGGCATGGGTGGGGGGTGGGGGCCTGGGTGGGGGGCGGGTTCTGAAGCCAGAGTTGCACACTGGTGGGCCGGGAGGGGCAGCCACGGACGCTCACCTGGCCCATCGTGCTCGCCGCCTAGGATCCTCCGAAGGTGTACCCACCTGTCCCAGCCGAGAAGAGGAAGCCCATCCGGGTGCTGTCTCTATTTGACGGAATTGCTACAGGTGAGCACGTGGCCCCACGAGCCTCGCTGGGTGCTGCCGTCCCGTCCCGGGGCGGGGGAGGGGAGCTCTGTGTGCCAGGGACCTCGAGTGTTTCGCGGGGGCCAAACAAAATGACAGTTAACGTGACAGCCGCTGAAATAGTACCCCGCCAAGGAAACCTTTCTGTTGAGTGAGAAGTAAAATCCACGGTCAGCCACTGTGTCTGGGGCACATGTCTCTGTTGGGGGGGGGGGCAGTCCAGCATAGGACAGGGTGATCGTTCGAGGTGACTGAAGACTTTCACAAAGCCTCAAAGGACAGACTCGGCGACCAGAACGAAAACATAGGCTCCAGTGACTGTAAGTCATGGTAGGAAAAACCAAGCAAACAAACAAAAAGATCAATGAGAGTCTAAAAAATAGTTAACTCACCCGTAATTCTATAATTAGCATTTTGGTGTGCATCCTTTTCTGTTTTTTTCCATGCGTATATGTTTGTGCGTTTCTAGAATCCTACACAGATAGAAAAATAAAACGAGAGGAGAGTAAAAACGCAGTGTGTTGTAACTCGCCTTTTCATTTGCTGTCATGACTTTTTCATGTTAACACGGAATTGCATCCTTGGTTTGTAAAGGCTGCATAGGATTCCAGTGAGTGGAAAGGACCCTGATTGACGTGACTGACCCTGTGTTGGGCTGTCGACTGTTTTCTCTGTTACGAGCAGTGCTGTGACAAGCATCCTCAGATGCACGTCATTGTCCACGTCAACTGTTCTCTTGTAGGGAGGGCCGGGGCCCTGTGTAGGAAGGTGGTTTTACGTGGCTTGACCTTGGCCGAGAGCCCTCCCGAAAGGTGCTCCTGACACAGACCCAGCCCCTGCCGTGCCCCCAGCCTGAAGGCTTCTTGGTTCTTAAGAAAGGGAAGAACCCCTTCTCCCAGCAGGTGTCTTCACGGGACCGGAGGGCGAATAGGCTGTCAGAGGGCCCCGGGCGGGGTGGCATCCTGGGCCAGATGTTTACGTTCTCAGCTCAGTGTTGATAACCTATAAACCCAGGGAAGTGAATTTACAGCCTTGATTTCCCAGGCCAGAACCTTGAGGCCCTCTTAAACCCCAGAGGCTAGAAAAACTCAGTGGGAGGAGTGGAAGTGGCGGTGCCGAGCCCTGTTTCTCCGGAGGCTCTCAGGGTCTGTTCTCGTTTCCTTGCCCTCAATCCAGCAGTCACTTGCGAGGGGTCATGGTAAGGAAGTGAGTGTAGTCTGCTCAGGAGGAAACATGGATGAGCTCTTTCTCTGTCCCGAAGAGCATTTGCAACCTAAGAGAAGGGCTGGATTAGGAATGCGCAGTGTTTTGAGGAGTTGGAGAGAGATGCGAAATGCTGGGGCCTTACAGAGGAGGGGGCTTGCTTGCAGGGGGCTGCAGGGGGCGGGGGTGGAGGGCTGTTGATGACCCCTTGTTGGAGCAGGTGGCATTTATGTTGAGTCTTGGAGGATGGGGAGAATTGCAGCAGGAGACCATGGGCGGTGGGGGGGTGGTGAGGAAGGAGCAGTCTATGCAGGGTATGGGAATAGCAAAGAAAAGGCCGCCCCAAAAGTCACCTGCTGTTCTCTCGCGTTCTGGAAACCACCTATTGTCTGGTCTTGACGGCTTTCTAAGTAGATTGAAATAGGCTCCAGAAGGATCTTGCAGCTCCCCGCTCCCCGGGTAGGGTTGGGCTCAGGCTCGTTGCTAACTCACATGTCCAGCTGGCCGGAGACCTCCCCCCCGCCCCGCCCCCCTGCGAAGACCAGGGTGCCAAGAGGAAGGAGCCCCAGTGACCGTGCCTTTCGCTGGCTGGCGCAGGGCTTCTGGTGCTGAAGGACTTGGGAATTCAGGTGGACCGCTACATCGCCTCCGAGGTGTGTGAGGATTCCATCACGGTGGGCATGGTGCGCCACCAGGGGAAGATCATGTACGTCGGGGACGTCCGCAGCGTCACACAGAAGCATGTATGTCAGTGTCGTGGGGCCCGTCTCACCCTCTCTGCGGCCCTTGCACTTTGCTCCTGGGGGCCGCCAAAGCCCCCTTGCATTTTGCTCGTTTGCTCTCTTCCTTCCTCCTTTTCCCCAGTCTCTCATCTGCCATGTTCCTCCTCGAGTGGAAAGGAAAAGGGGCAGATTCCAAGGGGAACCGGGAGCTGGCCTCCTGAGGCTCCGGCCGCCCCCCCCCCCCCCCCCCCCCCCCCCCCCGGCTAGCTTCAGGGCATTGGTAGCAGAGTGCTTTGGCTCCCGTTTTCCTGATACATTTGGCAACAAGTTCACGATCCTTCATTTCTCAGGGTGGGGGGGGTGCCCTGGCAGGGTCTTGCCCAGGTGACCCTTTGCTTTCCCAGTGAAGTATGTCTACCCCTGAAACCGCAGGCCCTTAGGGATCCCCCAGGGCGTTTGGAGGGCATTCAGATGGCCCAGCCGCCCTGCCCAGAGTGCGCGGGGCACAGAGTGCCTTCGCTGTCAGCTACCCGGCCGGAACTGCCTTCCCACTAAGGGGCTGCTTTTCCTGTGGGGGGCGCACAGTTTCCCCGCTGGCCTCAGAGATGATCCCACTGGATCCCTTCACTTTGTTTAGGAAACTGAGCCCAGAGAGCCTCAGTGACTTGCCTGTGGTGTGCGTGTGCGTGTGTGTCTGTGTGCGTAGTGTGGACCTATGAACGGACATAGTGAGCTTACCAAGCCGCTGGGTCTCTCTCTGGTGCCAGAGTCCTTTTTTTACCAAGTCCACAGATGATTTCCTTCTTCCTTTCTGCCTCCGTCCCCCGGACATTAGGCCATCCCCTTGCCTTTATCCTCCCAGATCCAGGAGTGGGGCCCGTTCGATCTGGTGATTGGGGGCAGCCCTTGCAATGACCTCTCCATCGTCAACCCTGCCCGGAAGGGACTCTACGGTAGGTGCTGTGCTCACCCCTCCACCCTCTGAGCTGGTGCTTCCGCACGTCGGTTTCCTCCTTGGACACGTCTGCCCTGGGACAGCTACTCCCGACGACCCTGCCCTCCCCTGCCCTCCCTGTGCCCGAGCCACACCACTGTCCCATGCAGACAGTCCCCGCTGACGGCTTTCTCTTCCGACCTCTCAGAGGGCACTGGCCGGCTCTTCTTTGAGTTCTACCGCCTCCTGCATGATGCGCGGCCCAAGGAGGGAGATGACCGCCCCTTCTTCTGGCTCTTTGAGAATGTGGTGGCCATGGGCGTTAGTGACAAGAGGGACATCTCGCGATTTCTCGAGGTATAGCCAGCAACCTTGGTTTGACCAGCTCACTAATGGCTTCTACCTTGGACTGCTGCTTTATCCCTGTCTCATCTGCATTGTGGAGCTGGGGACTGGTGACTTCTGCTTTGCGAGGGGCCTGTTCGGGGAGCCTGAGGGCCTCCCGGGTAGACAGGGAGGAAACATGGTAGAGGCCAATTCTGGAAAGAGCCTGTGGTCTGATTCTAACAGGTAGTGTGTGAGTGTGGGCCTCAGGGCTCGAAGGACTCGACTCTTCCCAGTAGGCTGGGCTGCTAGGCTCCTAGGGTCCTCTGGGTCCCATTCTGACACTTGGGGGTTCTGAGTGGTGTTTCCCTGGGGGGACCTCCGAGACGGCCACATGAGTTTTCCCCGACCAGAATGGCTTGCCCTCGCTCCCTGGCACCATGACAGATGCTGTGTCACACCTGGGAAGTAAAAATCATGCCTTACCTGTTCATTCCCCATGCTGTGGGTCCCATTCCGCGCTGAGCTGGGTTGGAGCCGTGCACAGAGAGAGAGGGTCTCTGTGGCCAGAGATGTTCTCGGGGTGGGCAGGCTGGGAGCTCAAGCCCCTGCTCCAGGGTCTTGGGGTCAGTTACACCTCAAGCTGGTGTTCTTAAGTGCGAGCAGGTGGCTATTTGGCTCATCGTCTGAACATACAGCGACCACGTCCGCACTCATTGGAACTTTCTGGCTCAGAGCCTCCGGGTGAGCTCGAGCGACGCAGTCCAGTTAGGGTAGCCCTCGGCCACGTGCAGTATTTATCATTCAGATTCCTCAGTTGCCCGAGCCTCATTTCAAGTACTCATGAGCTCCCTGCAGCTCCTCCATGGGACGGTGCAGACAGAACACCTGTCCATCATCCCAGAACGTTCGGTTAGACTGCAGTGGTCTAGAACGTTCTAGTGAGAGCGTGTAGGATGTGGCTGGGCCCCATTCTGGCTTTTCCTGGAGGCTTCAGGCTGTCCCACTGCGAGGCTTCCTGAGAAAGGAGGAAGCAAGCGCTTTTGAGGCTCTAAACAAGCAAAACTTCCTGGCGCTGTCTGTTGTTCCTCTCTCGCTCATCTTTCATCTTTCTCCTGTTTCGTAGTCCAACCCTGTGATGATTGATGCCAAAGAAGTGTCTGCTGCACACAGGGCCCGCTACTTCTGGGGGAACCTTCCTGGTATGAACAGGTTGGTGAGTGTGCCCGGGCCTGGGGTGGCGGTGGGTTGGCGTCTACAGGAAGCTCGGCCCGAGGAGGAGGAGGTCACTGAGTGGGCCTCGGGGGCACCCTCCGCTGCTCGCCGGCCTGCTGCTCTACCATGATCTTCTGGTGCCTTCGCCGTGAGGGAGAAGGCGAGTCAGGGCATAGATATACTCTTCTGAGGAACCAATGGCTAGCGCTTCAACCAGGAGACTCCCTGCGCTGCTGAGTCACATCACCGGTTCTCGTGCTATTGGTGACAGATCTAGAGTCAGCTTGTCCTTAGTCTCCAGAGGCGACTGGAGCGGGGGGTGGAGTTGGGTGGGGAAGAGGGGTGCCCACAGCCGGGCCACACCTGCTCCGTGCAGCTTCGAGAGTCCTGCTTTGCTCGGTAGCCACACACTTTGTGGCTTCGGGTCCATCGTCGGGAGGACGGTCTTCGTTTAGGTTGCACGGGTAGGGTAGAGATGTTAATGTCCGGGAAGGAGGATGACTCCATTTCTTCAGTGTAATAGTTGGATTATAAAAAGGCCTGTGAGGAGAAAGGAATAAATGGTTGAGAATCAGCAGTTCAGTTGCAGAGTGAGAGCCACCCAGTGTGGATATCTGTTATGCAGGGAAGCGTTTTCCAGAATGTTCTAAGAGTGGATTGCCAACCTTGTATCTGTAAATTGTTCCCATCATCTAATCTGGCTTCAGTCTTCTCTCCGTCTGGGCCATTAGCGTGAAGTTGTAGGAATGTCCCCAGTCTCTACAAGGCAGGTGAGCTCGAGTAGGCCGTCTTTTGTGAAGGCTTATTGATGGGAAGGCGGCCGGTCCATGGGGCGGCTGACCTGCACGCTGTGGTGTGTGAGTGGGGATGGGGCGGAGGCTGGGGGTGTGCGCTCTGGCCTCAGGTCCCCGTGGGTTCCATGCTGAGATGGGGGACTGCTGTGTGAAATGTCAGAAAAGGTCAGCACCAAATGTGACGTTTCGTGATCTCCGCTCTCTGAGAAGTGACCCCATCAGTGTCACAGAATTGGAGTCTTCTGGGGACTGTGCAGGGGTTAAAGCCTTTGACACTGCACAGTTGAGGTGTGCTCTTTGAGGAAATTCATCCAGTGTACACACACTATCAGCCATCGATACTGAACATTCGGTCACCCCCAAAGCTTGCTTTGTGACAGATACTTTTTTTTTTTTTTTTTAAAGATTTTGTTTGTTAGCCAGCACATGGGTTGGGGAGGGGCAGAGGGAGAGGGACTAGCACACGCCCTGCTCTGTGCCGACCCCTGAAGCGGGGCTCGATCTCAGGGCCCTGGGATCCTCACCCCAGCCGAGGTCAGCTCCACACCGGCTGAGCTTCCTGGGCGCCTCTGTGACAGATACTCTTAGAACTCGGTATATTTTAAGATGACTGGCACAGAAGTCGTTGGATTTTTTCCTCCTCCTGCGTGGGTGTTAACTGCTTATTTGCGGATCGAGACTGCTGTGGAATTGTCATTTATGGGTTAATGCTTGGACCATCCATGGATGGCTGCAGTGTGCGTGCATATGTTCTGGGGAGTTTGAAGGGGGTTACCATGTGTGCGGCTGACGACGGTCCTCTTACCGTCTCCGTGTGAGTCCTGGCAGCGGGGTCCGCCCTTTCAGCCTCTGTCGTTACCTTGTCTTTCTGCCGCCTAGGCCGTTGGCATCCACTGTGAACGATAAGCTGGAGCTGCAGGAATGTCTGGAGCACGGCAGAATAGCCAAGGTTAGTGCTGGCGCCAAAGCCCTCTCTCCGCCGGGGGGTAGGGAGAAGGGCCGAGAGGGCAGGACGAGCCCGGGAGCTCTCCGGGGTTGTGCACCCACTGGGCCAGAGGGGAGGGCCCCAGGGAGAGCCCAGAGGGCAAGGAGAGCGAGATCAGAAACGCTTCTCAGTCTTCGGCCCGTCCTCGTTGAGTGTCGCCTGCTGGTCCTGTTGAAGAAGTCTTTGCCAAAGTCCCTGATCTGGTAGGGCTCGCACCTGTTTTGGCCCAGACCTCTTGCCACCAGACTTCGGGACGACGCCTTTTCCTGTGATGGGACGAAGCTACATTTCTCTCCGGAGAAGTCTCCTGGCGCGAGCGTACCGGGCGCCAGAGTCCGGGGCTGCAGGCGCCCCCAGAGCTCTGTCGGGAGCCCTTCAGTAATTTGGCAGCCTCTTGCCTTCAAGTCGCTACACGTGTGCAAGAACCCGTTCTTAGAAGACTTTGGAAGTTCGGTGGCTCGAGCTGCTGCCTCTCAAGTCCTTGGCCAGCGAGACTGGCTAAGGGTGGCCAGGCGACCTCCCAGTGGGAAGAAGAGCAGGACAGTGGGGTCTTCGGAGGCTCACGCTGGAGCCTTACCTGGCCACCTGTGCGGACCAGGGCTTGTCCGTAGTTGAGTCACCCGTCCTGGCTTGTGCCTGGTGCAGGTGTTGGATGCATGGTCAGCGAATGAGAGCTCATTCCTCTTTTCCTCTCCTCGTCTTCTAGTTCAGCAAAGTGAGGACCATTACCACGAGGTCGAACTCCATAAAGCAGGGCAAAGACCAGCATTTCCCCGTCTTCATGAATGAGAAAGAAGACATCCTATGGTGCACTGAAATGGAAAGGTAGTAGCCGAGGCCACGCGCTGGCGTCCTGGGGCACGTGGTGCGTGGCAGTCGTGCCTTTGAGGGAGGGCTCGTAGCTGCCACGGATACCACGTGAGCAGCGGGTGTCCCTGAGCATCTCCCAACAGGTTCCTGGAGGTGGGAGACACTCCTGTGCGTTGTAAGGCTGGGCCCAGGGTCAGAGGTGTTTGGGGGTGGGCTCAGGGGGCCATGGCTCCCGGGGGATCCCGCCAAGCTCCCAGGAGCTCCCTCCATGCGTGCTGCCCATTTTGGGGACTTTGCAAACGGGGACAGCCCAGGACCAGGCTGGCCGCGCAGCCCCATGCCCTGACTGGGTGCAAACCAGACTCACGGGCTGGATGGCCTCCTGGTCCCCCCACCCACCCCCTATGGAACTGCAGTTTAGCCAAAGCGACCCTTGACACACACGGCCAGAGTCACCAGAAGCCTAGAGCTTCTCCAGCTGGGCAAGAGTTCGGCTCTTTTGTGAGCTCTTGCTCTCGTGGGCGAGGTCCTAGGGATGCGTGTGTATTACGGAGACTTTGGGGACCCACCGCACCCCCTCCGGCGGGGCACGCCCCGGAGGTGTCTCTCACCAGGGCCGACTTTGTTTCTGTCACCTGGCCGCTCCCGGGCGGTGGTTGGCTTCTTTCCCTTCAGGTCCCCGGCAAGCGGCAGGGTGCCCGAGTCGTGGTCGGCGACACGGGACAGGAGGCGCAGCGGGATCGCACCCGCCCGCCTGCCTGCGCTCATCCCCGCCCTTCCTGCCTTTTCTCCCCAGGGTGTTTGGCTTCCCTGTCCACTATACCGACGTCTCCAACATGAGCCGCTTGGCGAGGCAGAGACTACTGGGCCGGTCATGGAGCGTGCCGGTCATTCGCCACCTCTTCGCTCCGCTGAAGGAATATTTCGCTTGTGTGTAAGGGACATGAGGGCAAACTGAGGTAGTGATACAAAGTTAAACAAACAAAACAAAACAAAACAAAAAAAAAAACACAAAACAACAAAACAACAACAACATGAGGATCGAGAGGAGTATCAGCACCCAGAAGAGAAAAAGGAATTTTAAAACAAAAACCACAGAGGCAGAAGTACCGGAGGGCTTTGCCTTGCACAAAGGGTTGGACATCATCTCCTAATTTTTCAATGTTAACCTTCAATCCTATTTAAAAACAAAACCAAGCTCCCTCCCTTTCCTCCCCACCCACACCTCCCCCCCCCTTTTTTTTGGGTCAAACCTTTTGTTCTCCACTCTTTTCAGAGGGGTTTTCTGTTCGTTTGGGTTTTTGTTTCTTGCTGTGACTGAAACAAGAGGGGTTTTGCAGCAAAAAAAAAAAAAAAAAAAAATCAGTAACAAGAAATAGTGACGATACCTGGCAGAGGAAGGATGGGAGAAAAGGAAAAAAAGGAAATTCTATAAAAATCTATATATTGGATTTTTTTTTTTTTTTTTTTTTTTTTTTTTTTTACTATATATCTTTTTTTTTTTTCGTTGTTGTCTCTAGCCTGATCAGATAGGAGCACAAGCAGGGGACAGAAAATAGTGACACTCAGCGGCAGAATTCCCTCCCAGCCGCTGAGCTGTCTTGCCAGCACCATTCCTGGTCATGCTTAACGGAGCCCAGCTAGGAGCAGGGAGACAGAACACACAAGACCCTTTTCTACAGTATTTCAGGTGCCTACCACACAGGAAACCTTGAAGAAAATCAGTTTCTAGAAGCCGCTGTTACCTCTTGTTTACAGTTTATATATATATGATAGATATGAGATATATATATAAAAGGTACTGTTAACTACTGTACAACTCGACTTCATAATGGTGCTTTAAAACAGCGAGATGAGTAAAAACATCAGCTTCCACGTTGCCTTATGCGCAAAGGGTTCTAACCGAGGACGGAGAAGGGAGGCAGCTGGACGGGGAATCATTGCCGCGGTGGGCTTTCCGCCCCCTCCGCCGGTATTGAACTAGGTGAAGGGGGAGAAGCCGGGACCCGCGTTCTCCTGCTCCTCCCTGCCAAAAATGGGAGTGAGATGAGCTGGGTCGGCCCGTGGAGAGCTGAGAGTGGGGTTCATCCAGGCTCACGCAATAACCTTTTGATTTTTTTTCAAAAAGGAGACTCCCTCGGCGAAATGGCAGGATGAGGGGTCTTCCTTCCCAATTTCTCACATTAGCCGATTCGAGGGCTCCTTGTGGTGGGATCAGAAATAATCCAGAGTGTGGGCACGTGACCATTAAAACCCCACCTGGAGCAAATAAAAAAACATACAAAACGTACTGGTGCTTTCCTGTCTAAGTCGCCTTTTGTGTGTTCTTTTATGAGGCCCTCAGCACCCACCCTCTGTGCACAAGGCGGCTCCCGGCCCCTGGAATGTGATGTTTTTGGTCATCTCCAAAGGCTGCAGTTTTATACTGGGAGGCTGATGACACCTTTGGTTCTAATTCTTATGGTTCTGGTTATAATTATGTTCGTTTTCAGATTTTTCTTTAAGAAAACAAAAGCCCAACCCCCCTCCCTTGCGGTTTCAAACCAAGGTGCGGGGAGCAGGGTGCTTCTAGGTTAGCGGTGGTCCTGGTGCCCTGGCTCCCCACCCCTCGGGCCAGGTGGGCCACCGGGCGCTGCGACAGCTGGGCGGCCGGGGGAGTCCCCCGAGGCCGGCCCTCCGGGCGCGTCCCTCTTCTCTTCGACTTCCCCCTCCTCCGAGTCACGCGCGTCAGGGCTGGAGGGAGGACCGGGCCATCTCTCTCCTCGTGTGTATGATTGGAGTGGTGTGTATTTCTTTTCTAGTACTTGGTCTGACGATAGCTGTGCTCTCACCCGGAGCCGGCAGCCCCTGGATCTCCCAAGTGCACGGACGCTTGGTCCCCCCTCCTACCGAGGCAGGCCGCCCGGCGTTGGCGGTAGGCTGGGCCAGCACTGGGGGCTCCAGGGTGAGGGCCCAAGGGGCAGATGCTTGCCTGGATAGATGGGGTGTAGATATGTGGCATATAGAGATATATATTTTATAATGGGAGGGGGGATGACACCTCCTGGGACTGGCAGGGCTGGGAGGTGTGCTGTCAAGCACATAGTCCCGAGTTCGCATCCCTAGAAAGATGGGGCCTACGGTGATAGGCGCTATATAAATACATAGATAGGGTCACGTATAAGAAATATTATGTAGTGGGGAGCGGGCCGAGGGGGCTCAGAGTGCTGAGCCTCGGGTCCCACTGCAGACGTAAGCCCCACACCAATCAGTCAATCCCACAGGCATACACAGGAACCGATCTCTGCCGATGCGGAATGGGCGCACTCACACACGCACACAGCCAGGGGCTCCCAGCGCGCGCCTCCCCGGGATTCAGGACTTGGTGGCGTCGGCCCTGCAGCTCTTTACCTCTGTTGCCCTGATTGCAGGTAGACTCTCAATCCCAGAAGTTGCTAGGTGCTGAAGGCAGGAAAAGGAGGAGGTTATATTCCCGCAGGTGCTCTCCTCTAGCAGGTAGCATTCTCTCTCTTTCGCCCCTGGTGATGTCAAAAGATCCTTCTGTTAGCAACCTGTGATACTGACCTGCAACTCTAGGCACCAGTCAAGTCAGCCCTCGACTCCCCCTACCTATTCTCCCCCAACCAAAATAAAATCGACATCCAGGTCTGTCTTGGCCAGGGGGCTTCCATTGGAAGAAAAAAAAAAAAATGGGACAGTGAAACTCATCTTTTGAATAAAGTAAATTAGTAATTGGTGACCAAACTAAACCGAGGCTTTGAATCCCTTGCTCATTGCTCAGGAGGAAGCTCGTAGCTGATGGCCACGGTCTCCTGGGCCTCTTAGGGGTCCCTGGTCCTGGGCTTTAAGCTATGTGTTTCCAGGTCAGATTGGTTTTCTAAGATCACGCCCAGTTTGCTTGCTGCCTGGGGATGGGGGGGGGCCGTGGGGTGGAGCAGCTTGCGGGGGGGATACCTCTGCCCCTCCCTCGTTGGAATCCCTGTACCTACCCCGTGGTGCTCGCCCTTGTCCCCTCCTCCTCCAGCCGGGCTCCATCTTCCCGGCCTGTGTCCACCAGCACCACTCCAGGAGGGCTGCGGGGAGGAGGGGCTGCCTCCGGCAGTCCAGGGTGCTCCCTCCCCTGATGGCCAGCTGTGGTCTTCGCAGCCCCAGCGTCAGGAACGGCCCTTCACAGGCCTGCCTTTGCAAACAGACTTTCCAGCTCTCCGGGCCCTCCCGGGCCTTCTGTCCACTGCTTACATGAAGGAGTTTGCCTTTCCCAGCGGCCCCAAGTCTCACCCAGGGGGTTGGTGTGGTGGCCGCAGAAGGCCTGAGGGCTTAGTGTGAGCCGCCCAGCTTGCTCGGGGGAGGCCTGGTTCTTGGGGCTGATACTTAAAAGAGGACTTGTTTCTCCTGGTCTGGCAGCCGGCCTAGGGCCCAGGATGCACCAGATGACGGTTAACAATCACCAGCTTTTCTTCCCGCCCGCCCCACGGGCTTGGTCCCCCCAGTAGAACCTGGGAATGGGACAGCTTGGCCATGCCTGATGCCCGCAACAGTCTGCTGGTGGCCCTGGGTGGGGCGCTTCTGGGGACACGGATCCGGTCGCCTCCTAAAGGAAGGCTGTGCTTTGGCTGAGGCAGGGTCGTGTGAGGAGTAAGGAGGGGATCGCCACACTTGCTGTGGGTGAAGCCGTGGGTAGGCACGGGGAGCAGGAGAAACCGAGAAGGCCCAGGGAAAATTCCAGAGTATATCCCCCGTGGGATTTTTCTTTCTGATGGAATTTGCCCCTGGAAACCAGGGCTTCCAGGGACCGAGGGTGATGCCTCCCCATGTGTTGTCTGTGCCAAGTAGGAGGTGGTGCCAAAGAGATCGGTGTTTTTGTCTGGGGAGAAGAGGGGTGCCAGGGGCTTGTGCCGGGGGACCCGCAGCTGTCGGTCACCTGCCTGAGGAGGAAGTGAGTCTCCCGCAGGCGACCTCTTGAGCCCGGTGGGCCGGGCCGCAAGCCCATGGCCGCTAAGCCCCTTCCCTGTGGGACCAGCCGGAGAACGGAAGGCTGGGGGAACCGCAGGGGAGGCCTGGGGCGGGGAGAAGGCTCTTGCCCTCGGCGGATGACGCCATGCGTGTGTGACTATCTGTTTTT
>CM053610.1:100906710-100935127 GCA_028646535.1 Procyon lotor
TTTTTTTTTTTTAGGGTTGCTTCTCTATTTATTGACAATAATAATGTACATTTCACAGTCTGGTTCTGGGACATCCAAGGAGGGGCATGGGAGAGGGGACCCCCCCCCAAGCGGGTCCCCAGCCCCGCCCCCCGTGTTCTGTTGTATCTGTGTAAGTGATGCTCGTGACATAGCTGTTTATGAAATAATTAAAGAGGTCAATGCGTACAGCAGATGTAGAAAGTCTGTCCGTTCCGCCTTCATCACATTTTTTTTTTTTGTGCCCAGAAGAATATAATAAAGCTCCTTTCTAATGTACTTGTGCTGGAGAACACTTGAATAAATGGACTGTTTTTGTGCAAAAAGAAAAACGGAAAAAGCACCGTCATAATGTCCTTTTGTCTTGCGCCTCTTTCCCCCTGACGTGACTGTTCACAGCCTTCCCGGAGGGGTCAGGAGCCCGCGCCAGGGTGAACTGGTGTTGGGTCCAGACGGTGCCGTTTCTCCCTTGAAAACGTCACCTGCGTGAGCATTAAACAGGCTGTAGACCGTGGGTGAGAAAAGAAAAAGGACAGTGTGGTCAACTGGAGGCTCAAACAGAAGTTACGTCGTGAGACGAGGTCACTGGAGAAGGAAATTCTGTCCTGGGCTGAGGGGTACGAGTTTTCAGGCTGCAGCCTCGAGAGGGGGCGCCTCGTGCCAGGGCCTGGGTCAGGTGGACGGAGGGGTCTCAGTTATGGTCACCGTTCGCCTCCCTCGGGGGTTTCTGGGAGGTCGACCATCTGGACAGTGCAGGGGACCCTGAGACAGACTGAGGCATTTGGCCTAAAAAAGGGAGTTGTTGGCAAACACTGACAGGGCAAGGCAGAGGGGCGGGGGGTGTTCTGGGCGGTTCCATAGAGCAGGCAGGAGTGGCGCCAGTCTGCAGGAAGTCAGCCCCTTTCGGGGCAGCCTTGTTTGCCCCTTGGCCAGCAGTGCGCGGGACCCCCGGGAGTGGCAGTGGAGAGGCACTGGGCGGCCATTCGGGGTTACCCCTGGGCTTCCTTGAAACCCCGAGTCTGGGCTCTTGTCGCTGCCCAGCCCCTCCTCACAACTGTCTTGCAAGCGGACTGTGCCTCGTGGCGTGAAGAGCCCATCCCTAGGCAGTGTGCCCCTTCAGCCCCACGATTCTTTGTCTGTGAGTCACTAGCTCCCCGTCTCCACCATCTAAAAACCAGAATCTAAACACACACAGGAAAGGGGTCTTCCGGCCCCATCTCAGCTCTAAGCCCCCGGCGTTCCGTGTGGTGTTTCTATCTCCTAAGCACCAGGCAAGTCCTGGCCGATGGCTCCTTCTCTTACAGGAGGATGATTCAAGGTTTCTTTTCTACTTTAGACTGTGGGAGAGGTTTAGGACTGCGCAACTTTGTTGGCTGCTTTGAAAGAAATTCTAAAGGGGAAATTTGAGAAAAAGGAAAAAAATAAGCTTTTCTCATGGGCACTTTTCTTCACAAAATTGTAAATGTACATTCAACTTTTATCCTACTTTTTTCTCTGTTTTTCAGTGTTGATGTAGAATGCTTTTTTTTTTCCCCCTTCAAATGGCTGCATGGTATTTTCTTACTGGATATCTGTTTCTATATATATGCATTTTATTTTAGCTATAAATAGAACTGCAATAAATATCTTTATGTGTTGGTTTTTTTTCCTCCCCCTATATTTTGTATTTTTTTTCTCCTTAAGCCAGATTCCCAGAAGGGAGATGTACTGGGACAAAGAGATGAAGGTTTGGGTTGGCTCCTGACACATTTGCCAGATTTTCTCCAAGTGGTCAGGAGACAGACTTGTAGGAGATCTTAGCTCTGAGGCTCTCAGTCCGGAAAAAAACATAGTCCTTAGTTGGACCAACTCAGAAAAGTGTTAATCCCAGTAGGGAAATGAAGGCGCCAAGCATCCCCCCCCCCCCCCCCCCGCCCCGCCGCTGCCTCCCGCTCCCGGCTCCCCCACCCCAGACGCTAGAAATCTATAGCAAGAAGCGGGAGGTGGAAACAACATTGGTCACTAAATTTTGAAAATAAGCTCCCAGGAGTGCCCACCTGGAGGAAGCCCGTGGGGGACGGGATTCACGCTGAATCTTTGAGACTCTGGTTCCAAGGCTGAGGAGAAACGGGAGGGTATCACCAGTATGGGGTGCCCCAGCGTCGTCAGAGCTGGGGATGGGCTGCGTGGGCCCCATCCAAACAAGGTAACACTTGATGATGGTGGAGGAGTAGGGAGAGAGAGGGAGGGGGCAGGGCTGGGCAGGAGTGAAGCGAGAGGGCCCACAGCCCAGGGCATCTGCCCAGGTGGGTCTGCCGGGGTGGGGTGGAGGTAGTGCCCACCACCGGGCCCAGGCTTGCTGGTTCAGGAGAAACTTCCTTGGGTTCAGCAAGACTGGCGTGGTGAATGTGGGGTGAAGCAGAGGAGGGAGGGGGACCAGAGGCCTTGTGGGAGCCAGTTGGTTGGGGAGGCCAAAGGCATGCAGCAGGGCCGAGGTGGCGGACACAGGCAGTGGGGGTCCTTCCTGCGGGATGTGGGTGTTAGGTGGGGGGCTTCCCTGAGTGTGTCGAAGAAGGGGGCATCAGGGGGTCACATCCAAGGGCTCCCCTGTGACGGGCTCCTGACATCACCCCCAAAGCTCCCTTTCTCTTTGGTTCCATTACACTTTCAAGGAACAAGGCCCAGTAACCTGGGGTGGCATATTTTGCTTCTCTGCACTGGAATCCCAGGGGGTGCAGCTGGGTTGGGAGGAAAGGGCCTGGAGGTTTGGGGGTTATGAAGCCCCGGGTGCCCTGAACTGTAGCGGAGGAAGGACAATGGCATTTAGAATGCTGGGAGCTGAGTCCTGTGTGACCTTGGGTGGGTTAGCTACTGGTCTTGAGCTCAGTCTTCTGCCTGGAAACCTGGGTCTTGCCTTTGTGTCTGTCATGTGGCTTCTGGCAGGTGTGGGGGGCGGTTTGGGGCCCTGGGGAGGCAAGGAGCCCGGCCTGTGGAGAGACAAGCTGCCCCTCGGCCCTCGCTGAGACCGGGGCTTCGGCCAAAGTGGCTATGTTGTGGGTTAAGGGAGGGAACCCGAGGCCTCTCAGAAGCTTTTGCTGTGATGGAAACACCAGGCCCCGGCCTCTGACCAGCCCTTGCCTGGCCCTGACCGGGCTCACGGAACAGTGCCATGAGCAGCGAAGATCAGCGGGGTTCTGCCCAGCCCGGTGCAAGGACTCCTGGGATCTCCCTGTCCCTTCCTGCCCCAACACATCCCTGCCGCCTGGCCCGGGGATCTCCCTCCACGAGACCTGCTCTCGTCTGGCTCTGAATCCCTCGGTCCTCCTGCTTGGCCATGGCTCTTCCATCCGGCACCATTAATCTCTCTGTTCCTCCCTGAGCATTTCCTTAATGGCACCATCGATCTTAAACACACGGGCACGCCGTCCCTTGACCTCCTCCAGATGCCCTATTTCTCTGCTCCACTTTACGGCCAAACTTGGAAGCACTCCTGGGATTTGAGGACTGTGCTTTCATACTGCCGTTCTCCTCCGTCTGCCCCGCGTCACCTCTCAGGAGCTGGGGCCCGGGGCCGGGGGGAGCTCCTTCCTCCCTGAAACGTCTTCTTCCCCGGGCTCCTGACATCACGCCCCGTGTTTTCTTACCCCCCCGGCTTCCTCGGCCCTTCCCTGATCTCTACATGTGGGAGGGCTCAGGGCTCCTGACGTCCCCCGAGGCCCAGGTTCTCCGGTCCCGTGCCTGCTTGGCCTCTCCACTCGGGTGTGAAGGGGGCGCTTCAAACATGACCAGTCGAAAGCAGAACTCTGGGGGCGCGTGGGGGGAAGCGCCTGACTCGGGGGCTCAGGTCACCATCTCAGGGGCGTGAGATGGAGCCCCGGGGCGGGCTCTGTGCCGGGCGTGGAGCCTGCTTCAGATCTTCTCTCCCTCGGTCCCTCCCTCTAGGTCTCTCTCTCAGAACCCAAACCAAACCAAGCCCCCCCGACCAAAAAACCCCAGAATTCTTGTTCTCCCCTCAACTTGCTCCCATACTTTTCCATCTTAGTAACTGGCACTTGGTTGGTGTCAAAACCCTGAGGCTCGTCCTTGAGTCCCCTTCTCTGTCACAACCCGCTTCCAGCCCGCCAGCTTGCTCTGGCATGTTCCCCTCTAAAAATACCCTCATTTGGGCCATTTTTCACTATCTTGCTTTTGCAGCTTTTCCCCAAGTCCTCATCATCTGTCCCTGATGGGTCTTTGTCCCTCTCACACCGCAGCAGATCTCTTTGGCTCTGTTCCTGTCCCTTCCAGCCCATCCAACACACAGAATCATCTTATCAAAAATCAAACCCTTTAAAAACCCATCAGCCTGGGTGGCTCAATCGGGTAAGTGTCTGCCTTCCACTCAGGTCATGATCCCAGGGTCCTGGGATTGAGTCCCGCATCGGGCTCCCTACTCTATGGGGAGCCTGCTTCTCCCTCTGCCTGCCGCTCCTGCTGCTTGTGCTCTCTCGCTCTCTCTCCCCCTGCCAAATAAATAAAATCTTAAAAAAAAAAGCAAACCCCATCAGTTGTGCGCCCCTGCAACCACGATAATTAGCTTTTGCCCGGGCCTGCAAAACCCCACCTCCCCAGTCGCTCCAGCCACCGGCCTCCCTTCCCTGGAACACGCCGAGCTCTTTCCCGTCGCAGAGCCTTTGCACGTGCTGTACCCTCTACCTGGAAGTCTTGCTTGCCTCCCTCCTTGGCCTGTTTCCCCTCCTTCAGGTCTCAGCTCCCTGCCTGACCACTGACCATCACGTGCTTCTGTGCCCACCCCTTTCTTACCCCCTGGGCTTCCCACTCACGATGTGGCTTACCTGTGGCTTGTCTCTCGTCCCCACTCAAATGAAATCTCAGCAAGAGCGGGGACTTTTCTTGGTTTCCACACTATCCCCCGGGCCCAGACCAAGTGTGTACGTGATGGTTGTGCAGTGACTCCGATCCCTGTTCTTCTAGCTCATCTGTGTGGAGTGCTTAGTACTTACCAGAAATCATTCTGTATTAATCACTTGACCTTCACAACCCTCTGTGCTGACTGCTATTGTCCCATTTCACAGATGGGATCCAGACTCTGCTCACATGACACGTAGTGGCAACGCCCGCATTTCAAAGCCTCTCCGCAAGCCACGGCCTCCGAGTCCTGGCCCTACCCTACCTCTCACACATCTCGGGCCGGCCCCTTAGGGTCCCTGTGGCAGTTCCTTGCTCCCTTCTCAAGGATCTGGGCGTGCAGTCCCCTTGCTCTTCCCTGCTAAGTCCCGGCTCCTTCTCCAGCAGCCTGCCCAGTGGGCTACCTCTGCAGAGTGCTGGAAGCCGGGGCGTAGGGGAACCTCGGTAGATTTATTTTATAGCTCTTCTGAGCGCAGACTTTCCTACTAGTTCCGCTTTCCCAAGAGAGGGTACACGGGCTTAGAACAGGATCTCCTCTCCCCTAATTTTCTGTTTCAGCCTTTTACTTCCTTTGCAGGTCTTATCATAATTAGTCATCATTTTGTTTACTCCCCAATTATGTCTCCCGCACTAAAATGGAAACCCAGGAGAGCGGGAAGGGAATCTGTCTTGTCCTTTACTGTAGCCCCAGAAGCACATTCCGTGTTTGTGGAACGAATGGGGAGCCACACCCAGCCCCACACCTGTGGGGATCTCCAGAGGTCTCCTGCTGGGCTGAGCAGGGTTTCAGGAATCTGTGAGAACGTCTGGGCCTCTGTTAGTTCCAACTTGGCTTCATGAATGTTGGTTATGCCCTCAGTGCACTAAGGGCCAGGAGAAGGGAAGCCAAGTTCATTACTGAGTCACCACCAGACACAGGAATCCTAGCCCCCGCCGCTGCCGCCAACAGTGACTGAGCTTCGCGTGGGTCCAGACTTGTGCCAAGTTCTTTATGTGCATTCGCTCATTTACTTCCTGGGCAAAGACCTCATAATTATGCCCATTTTATAGATGGGAAAATTGAGGCTCATCTAGAGGACACAACTTGCCAGGTCGAAGCTGGATGGAGATGCGTCTGACGTCTCAGCCCGGCAGGCTGTTTCTTCCCCAATGCAAGGGGCGCCTGTGCTCTCTAGGAAGCCTCCATGTCGAAGAGAGTCAACCATGGGTTTTTAAAGAAATCAATATGACTCCCCAGCCTAAAATTAGGTGACTCGGACCTTTAAAATAATAAAAAAGGGATAAGTGAAAATTCATCCCTTACCCACCTCCCAGAGATAACTGCTGTTGGAATCTGGTCCTTCCCTTTGCATGAGACACATCTTCAGCTTTACTAATTCCGGACAACATTATTTGTCAATATCCTGTTTTGAAATAATAATTATTAACATTTTTTGGAGAATTCACTGTGTGCCAGACATTATTTTTCTGTTAACATTTTCCCATGAGCGTTTTCCCACATCACTGTTCTTTGAAAACATCATTTTCAATGGCTGCACATTATTCTGTCTCATGGATGTAGCATAATTTATTTGCTCCAGCTTTTCCTCCAGAGGATGGGGGCCCCCCACCCCCTCCCAACCCATGCAGAGCCCTGCACAGGCGCCTGGCGCCCTCACCTGCTATGATGACTCGGACTCCCCCGTGACCATGATGCACTGCCTGCAAAGGGCACAGTCCAGTGGGGTCCTTTGTTCAGCCTACTGTCTGTACGTGGTCATTTGCTAGCATAAATGTTTGAAATGTAATTTCAGGTGGAAGGACTCAGGATCCAGGTTAGTAAATCAGTCCCAGAGAGATTGTGTGCTCCCGTCAGTGGCCAGCGAGGGCCCCCGAGCCCCCTGCCCTATTTTTTGGCAGATGGAACAGTGGATGGAGAAAGGGCAGGGATGTTAGGGGGCTCAACTTTACTCAGGGCTCCCCTGGGTGTGTCTCCATGCAGTTCTCAGTGGCCACGTGTGGGGGTGGGCACAGGGACCATCGGATGGTGGCCAGTGGCAGGGGTGTAGTGGCGGAGGGAGGGTTATTTTGTTGCTCTGAGCCTCAGTTTCCTCACTTGGGGAAACGAAAACAATAATGGGGTTATTGTGGGAATTACAGTGATACTGTTATGTAAACGGTCAGCACCAGGGGCTGGGTTGCCCTAGATGGAGGCACAGTAATTGTGTGTGTGTGTGTGTGTGTGTGTGTGTGTGTGTGTGTGTGTGTGGTAGGTCCAGGAATGGGCAGTTTGGGGATGTGTACGGGATCACCCTGGCCCGCAGCCTTCTCCCTTGCTTGACTGAGGCTGAGAAGTCCCGCAGTTTACTGGGCACTTTTCTCCGTACTAGTCCTCTGCACCTGGGCTTCCGGGTAAACTGAGTCAGAGGAGGGGCCGTGAGGACGTCTGGGTTTGCAGCCTCAGGGGACTCCAGTGTTGTGGGAGTCCCTCTTGGAGGTGGGGAGGAAGTGTGTGTGTCGTGGGGGTTCGGGGGTGCCGCTCTCCCTGTCCTAGCTTGCCAGAGAGGGCAGCCGGGGTCAACGGCAAGAAGTGGGTCCTGCTGGTGGGTGTTCATCCCTTTGGAGTTTGGGTGCGTAGGTCTTAACTCAGGCTCTCCGCACCTGGTGGTGGGGTCCCTGTGGAGTGTGGCATATGGAAAAAGCACCAGACCTGGGGTCCAAGACTGGTCCCTCTCGGTTCTTACTGGACGCTTTCTTACTTGACCTAAGCTGCAGCTCGTTCACCTACAAAATGTGCTAACTTTCTGCTTTAACCAGATCGATGGGGCGTGACTGTGGGAAGCCACACGAGGCAACGGTCATTGAAACCCCTGGTCAGCCTGCTCTCAGGGGCCAGCCTCCGCTAGAGTGCGAGGTCAGGGACGTAGGAACCCCCCACCCCTTGGGCCAGGTTTTATCTGATTACTCAAGCCACACTTGTCTGCTGAGTTAAAAAAATTGGAAATTACAGAAGGGCACAAAGTAAAAAATAAAAATATCACACAGCGGGTACCTCGGTGAATATTTTTGTCAACACGGATGGATCTGTACTTTTAAATAAGGTACAGCCTATTGTATGTAAATTATGCCTCAATAAAGTCTTTATTTTGAAAGCATTCATTTTTAAAATTCCCACCATCGTTGGCATTTTAGTATATTCGCGTCTAGATTTTTACTCAGACCTAACATATATCTATCACATATATGTATATAAATATGTATTTCTCTATATAAATATTATGTACACAAATGTTGAACAACTCTCAGACTCTAAATGTACACGTGTATGTATGTATATATATTTATTTGTTTTTTAAATAAAAACGGACTAGGACATGTGTGCCATTTGTGAGTGGAGGCTTTCCGGAGGCAAGGCCGCCAGCAGGCACCCTCTCCTTCGGGTGGCCTCACCCCACCTTCGTCATGGAACCGGGCTGTGCACACGGGCCCCGTCCACACTGCCTGCTGTCCGAGCCGGAGTCACGCAGGGTGGGGAGTCAGCCCGCCTGGTGAGAGCGACACTCCCCGTCCTCAGCAAGGCCTGTCTGGGGCCTAGGAGCCCCAGGCAGAGGAGCAAGGCCTGTGGACAAGACCAGGGAAGGAGGCAGCACTGGTCGAGCGACATTGAATGAGAATTTCTAGAAATCGGGGATGGCCTAGGTAGAGGGGAAGGCCTGCTAGGAGGGGGCGGGATGGCAGCGGCACGGGCTCGGTCACAAGAGGTGTTGGAGGGAACACGGGATCCGGTCTGGCTGATAGAAGGGGTCTCGGCAGAGCTTGGAACAGGCGTGGAGGGTTGAGGGAATGGAGGCCAAGATGCCTGGATTGATGTGGGCTTTACCAGAGAGACAGGGTCGCAAGAACTGCCGGGGGATTTCTGTCCGGCTGGAGCCCACACTGCGAGGCTCTGGGGGAGCTCTGAGCCTCCAAGTCGGCCCGTGTAGAACATACTGTGTCTGAAGGGCGGGGTGGGCAGATGAAACAGGTGCAAGGGGCTGACTTTGCTTCTGACAGGACTATGGCGCCGGCTGTCTTCTCACCACGAGAGAAACTTCCCGGTCAGTTCATCCTCGGGCCCTCGAGCCCCCGGAGTTTCCATGGTGACATATTACAGAATCCCGTGCTTAACGAAAAGGAGACGGTGCTGCTTTGATGTCTCTCTTTGGCCTTATCTCTCCTTCTTGATTTCTGTCTCTCACACTCTTTCCCCTTCTGTCTTTTGTTTGGCTCTGCCTGGCCTCCTTCTGTAAACAGACCGATACCAGACGATTCCAGACGGGGGAAAGACAGCCGCTGACATCTCCTCGCTCACAGCCTCGGTGCAATTCTGCTGATAGCCTTACCTGTCACTCCTTGCGGGGACAGTGTCTGTGTCAGGGAAGCTGGGCACTCTGATTGGCCAAGCCAGAGTGATACGGTTGAAGGGGTCGGGAGAGAATCTACTTCCAGAAGGAAACGGGGTTGACAGGGGGCTGGCCAACCAAAACCACAGCAACCACATGCCGTCACCCACAGTTTTCAGGGTCGAGTTACCAGTGAGGAAGGCAGAGGGTCTACCCTGAAGAGCACAGTCTATTCAGATGGCTGAGGCATAGCAGAGGTCCGTAGAATGTACTAGTGGCTGGCTATCCTCAGCCCACTAGGAGACCGCTTAGCTCTTGGAAAAATTGGAGTCCAGAACTGTTACCCCCATTCTGAACCGACTGAGTCACATTTCAAGGCCACAGCAGGAATGATGCACGGAGGAATCAAGCCTAGAAATGTGGGTCTTCATTGTGGTAATAATACAGCGTGGCAAAGCGGGAGAAGCAGACAGACCAGAGATCGAATACTCGCTCTTTACCAGCTGCATGATAATCGGTGTCTTCAAAGACTCAGTTTCCTCACCTGTAAAATGGGAACAATGAAGCCTCCTTCGAGGGGTTGTTGTGAGGAGGAAGACATGCCCTTCAGGCATTCGAGAGAGCACAGACACAAGCACGGGCTAAATGAGATCCCACATTACGGAACTGGGCTTTGACCCACTATAGCTACTGGAGAAATGGCCAGAATCACAGCGCCAGCTCCCTCCCTCCCTTCTGGGGGTGGATCCTTGCTTCCCAGAACCCCGGATGCCTTCCTTGGGCAGAAGTGAGGCATCCCAGCCCCGGAAGGGGGGTGGGACCTCCTCGGATGGAGGATGATGCCTTGAGGACCTGCCTTGGGCTGGGCCCACCCGGTCTTCCCTGTGAACTTGCTCCAAGGCAGCTGGTTTGGCTGCAAGGCCCAGAACCCCGCCTCAGCTACTTTCATCAGGGGGACTTGGAAGAAGCCATCAGGTATCCGGGCACCAGCCGCCGAGCAGGTGTCCCAGCAAAGAAGGACACCAGGCAGCCGTTCTCTCTGGCCTTTCTTCTCTGGGGCCCCGTGCCCTCTGCCTGTGGCCTTCTTGCCTCTCTGTTCCCTTTCCTGCCTCTGGCCGCTCACTTATGCCTACTTTTCAAGGCCCCTCTAAAGGGCCTGTGCCCCCCCACCCCCCATCTCCAACCTCCCAATCCAGGCCCCAGGGCTGGCTGACTCAGTCTCTCCCTCCACACCAAGTTTCTGGATCTTGGAAGTTTCTGCCCAGCTTGGAAGGGGGGGGTCACCGGGCCAGTGAGCTCTGACCAGGGGATGGCTTATGGGGAGCTGAAGTCCTTCTTTCTCTGGCGAAGGGGACGGCCGGCTCTCTAAGGTGGACTAGTGGTCACGAGGGACAGTTGGTCCCTGGAGGAAAGGCCAGACCACTCGCTGTCCCAGGCTCCCAGTCGCCTCCTGTGTCCGGGCTGAATCCCAAGGCCGCCTTGTGTTCTTGACGAACGATACCAAGGAGTATTTGGTGACATGTGAGCACTATATAAAATTCCGGTTCAGTGTTGTATTCGTTTCCTGGGGCTGCAGTAAGAAAGTCCCCCAAACCGCATGGCTTCGAACAGCGATTTCTCGCCCCAGAGTTCTGGGGGCTTGGAAGTCCCAGACCAAGGCACTGGCGGGGCCATGCTCCCGCTGACACCACAAGGAAGGATCCTTCCTTTCCTCTTCCCGCTTCTGGGATCCCCCGGCGTTCCTTGGCTTGGCCCAGCGTAGCTCCGATGTTTGCTTCGCAATCCCCCCCATGGCTGTGTCTCATCACATGACATTCTCCCCCCTGCCCCCCCTCCATGTCGGTGTCCAAATTCCCCACTTCTCAGAAGGACACTGGTCATACTGGATTAGGGGACGCCCCAAGGACCCCATCTTGACTTGATGACATCTGCAAAGACCTTATTTCCAAAGCAACTACCACGCACAGGTACTGGGGGTGGACACTTCCCACGATCTTCCTGGGGGACGAAATTCCATCCACAACAAGTATCTGTAAGTAAAATGTCAAATGAAATGATTATAAGGGATGCCTCCATGCTAGCTGGGACAGAGACGGTAGACAAAGCTTAAACTATTGCCCATTTGGCCCTTTACAAGAAATGTCTGCCGTTCCCTGCCTTAGGGGAGCCAGGTGGGGCTCACAGCAGGAGCAGGCGAGGGGCGCCCGGGGTCCAGCAGCCAGTTGGGGAGGCTTCTAGGGAATCGTGATCCCGGAGCGCTCACAAACGAGGCGTCTCGTGAGCTAGAGCTAAAATACAAAGTGTCTTGGGGGTCCTGGATGGCTCAGTCAATGAAGCCTCTGCCTTCGGCTTAGGTCATGATTCCAGGGTCCTGGGATCAAGCTCCGCATGGGGCTCCCTGCTCAGCGGGGAGCCTGCTTCTCCCTGTCTGTCTGCAGCTCCCCCTGCTTGTGCTCGCTCTCTTTTTGTCAAATAAATAAATAAAATGCAAAGCGTCTTGGATGGAAACCTGTTCAGAAACAGTTTCTCCTTCCCCACGGGGAGGATGGTGTGGGACCCAGAGTCTTCTGTCCGCAGGGACCCCCCTGGAGGGACAGCAGCTGCCCGAAGCTTCCTCAAGAGCAGCCGAAGGGGGCCCCGAGGGCATGGTCTTATTTGCACCTTGGCTATCGGGTCCTGTTTGTGTCCGGCTGCCCCCCGGGAGCCGTCTTCCAGCCCAGACAGGCCAGTTCCAGGGTCCGGGCCTCGTGGGCTGGAAATGTTTGGAGAGCCTCAGGTCACCTCTCCTGCCGGGTGGGAGAGCTCCCTTTTTGGTAGCGGCGTGGCTGGGAGCGGTAAGAAGGCCGCAGGAGACACCCCGGCCCCCCAGGCCCCCAGGCCCGTCTGGCCAGGCTGCTGAGTCAACTGTGCTCAGGGTCTGGACGAGGGTGCCTGTGTCAGGCAAAAAATGACCTCACGGTGGCCTTTGAAACAGACAGGGTAGAACAGCGATCGCGTCTGACTGCTGGAAACTGCAGCCCCAGGCAGGTTTCTTGAGTCGCCCAAGGTCACACAGCCAGGTCAGGCCCCGCGGGACCGGCACCTTGGCCTCGCACCAACCCCGCTGGGCCCCCACGGCTCCCCGCCTGCCTTGTCCTGTCTAACCTTTCCTCCTCCGTTCGTGGATAAGGTAACACGGCCTCATTCAGGGGCGACGTTAAAAGAAAACCAGTCGAAACCCACCACCTTAACTCACTGTTCCATATACACGTGTTCTTGTTTTGTTTTGTTTTAAAAGATTTTATTTATTTATTTGACAGAGACACAGCAAGAGAGGGGACACAAGCAGGGGGAGTGGGAGAGGGAGAAGCAGGCTTCATGCAGAACAAGGAGCCCGATGTGGGGCTCAATCCTAGGACTCTGGGATCATGACCTGAGCCGAAGGCAGACACTTAACAACTGAGCCACTGAGGCACCTCTGTGTATGTGTTCTTTAAAAAAAACATTCCTGGGGCACCTGGGTGGCTCAGTAGGTTAAGCCTCTGCCTTCGCTCAGGTCATGATCTCAGGGTCCTGGGATCGAGCCCCACATCGGGCTCCCTGCTCGGCAGGAAGCCTGCTTCTCCCGCTACCATTCCCTCTGCTTGTGTTCCCTCTCTCGCTGTGTCTCTCTCTATCAAATTAATAAGTGAATAAAATCTTAAAAGGTCTGTGATCAAATTTCATAGAACTAAACACACAGACACACACACACACACACACAACTGCAAGTAAAACTACAACACTCTGTACGAGCTCAGTGGATTCTATCACTGTCAATATCTTGGTTTTGCAAGATGTTACCATGAGGGAAACTGTCAAACCTGTATTTTATCGAGCAATCTCAACTGGCAAAATTAAACTAATAAAATAGAAAAATAGAATGATAAAACATGATGGTAAAAGATAAAAAACTAAAGGAAAATAAAGTTTAAAATGAATATAAAATATAAAATTTAGAGAAAGAAAAGACATTCGGTGCAATATAAAAGTCAGAAAATAAAGATACAAAAATAAAATAAAATAAAATATAAGTTTGTTTATTTAACAGGCAGGGGAAGGCCTGTGCCAGCCTGAGCTCCTTCACCATCCAGCGGTTTGTCAGGCGACCTCAGCTAGCTGGGGGGAAGGATTCTGGGGGACAGGAGTCTATTTCTCAGGGGTGATTGCTGCCTAGGAGTCACAGTGGGGTGAGCCGCATGGAGCCACAGGTGGGTGTTTAAAATACAGAATGCCCAGTTTAATTTGAATTTTAGATAACTAATAGATCATTTTTTAGCATATGTATATCCTATTTAGTGTATCCCACTTAGTATGACTATGTCCCGAGTATTTTGTCCCTTATTTTTATTTAAATCTGGCAACACTTTTTGCAATGGAACATGTTCTTTGGAGGAAATCTGACTGAGAATCCTAATGCGACAGGGAAATCGAGGCAGTGTGTGTGAACTGAGGGCAGGGGAGCTGAGAGGGGGAGTATCACCCAGCATCTCCCAGGCCTACCTCAGGAGCCCCTCTGCCCAGAACCCATTAACCCAAAGCTGTCGCTGTTCCTGTCCCTCTGGGGTTTAGAAGGGGACCAACCGGCCCCCGCAGAGGGGGCCACATCCTCTGAAAATGTCCCTCTGGCACATATCCTGGGAGCAACGAGCTCTGAAGGTGGGGCCCAGGTTGGCCCAGGTTGCTGGAGATGGGCAAGCCAACCACACCTGTTTCCCGACCTGTGAAATAGGGCGATGGCTGCGGTGACACGAGACGAGTGAAAGGGAAGTGTTCAGTGAGCTGCAAAGCACAGACCCTAGGGGACGCTGTAGGTGTAATTCACAAGCAATGACCTCCACCCATTAGTGTAACATTCACGGGATTCTGACCTGTGTTCACAGTTGTGTGATTACACAATTACAGATATCCCCCCTTTTCTCAGGTCAACAGTCCTTTGTTGAGCACTATGCCCTGAGCGGTGCCGAGCACTCCAGGCACAGAGATGAAAGCCAGAGTCCTCTCCGGAGGAACTCAGGGTCTGGGAGAGACGACGGACCGCGCATGCGCACAGCTGTGCGAGAGGTGCACGTGTGGGCCGCGCCCCGGGGCGCGCAGGCCCTTCGAGGTCCGAGGTTGTAGTGGGACAGAAGCTCCCTGGAGCAGCCTGTGCCGCAGCCCCGTCCAGCCCCCAGCCCACCCTGCTGCAGCTCACGGCTCCCATGCACACCCACGTGCCTCCTCTTCATGCCGCAAGGCCCAAGTCCGATGTTGCCTCCTCTGAGAAGCCACCCTGACTTTCCTGGTGCTTCTAGGACAAATCTGTGGCCCTCTGCTCTGTGGATGTGGGGCCTGCAGTTGCTTTGGGTTCGAGGGAGGCCCAACGGGGAGGGCGGCCGGGGAGGCCAGAGAAGGCTCCCTTCCTGCCCCCATGAGGGCTTGTGTGTGAGGGTCAGTGGGGTCGGGGCGGTGGGCGGAAGGGCTCAAACCCTTCTGCTGCTTTAGTAGTGGTCTGACGTGTCTCCTCTCCCTTACCAACTTATTTTTGTCACCCTGATAAGGTTAAAAATGGTCATCTATTTTAATTTATATTTTAAAAATTATGAGTCAGGCTGAGCTTCTAATGTGTCGGTTATCCACACAGGTCTCACTATCGGCTATGAATAAGTCTTGCTTGTTCTTTTTACTGGGCTCAATAGAAATAGATTCATGCTTTCTTCTCATGCCTTCATGGTTTGGTTTTTACATTCAAAACTTTGATCCACCTGCAGTTTATTTGGATGTGGACAAACGCATGGATCCACATGTAATTGTTTTCTAAGTGGCAAGCTGTTTCTCCAGTGTGATTTATTGAATAATCCATTCCCTCACTGACATAGTACCACCTTTAGCATATTCTAAATTTCCACGTGGAGTTGGGGTCTATTTCTGGTCTCTCTATTGTGTTCTATCGATCCTTCCTTCTATTTTTAGTGGGTGCCAAATTGGTTTATTTATTCCAGCTTTATATTTTTATTTACCTGATAAGATTATTATTATTATTATTTAAGAAATGTCCTGGCTATTTTCCACTTGTGTATTTTCCGGGTGAATTTTAGTGTTCTTTTACCAAGGTAGCCAGTAAGCAATAGAAACACGTAATCAAAAATAATCACACGGTCGTCCATGTTATGGAGGGAAAGTCCTGGAATTTGGGAAGGTGTTAAAACAGGGGCCCGAGGATCCGAAAGGTTACGTTATATGCGTGTGGCAGATACATAGGGAGATTCAAGAACACATCCCATTTTCCACAATACTGTCTTTCAGTTAAGAGGAAATGTGTCTTTCCATTCATTTGAGTCTCTTTTCTGTCCCTCAGGAAAGTTTACAGCTTTTCTTTAGATACGTATTACATATTTCTTGATAAATGACTTCTAAATAGTTTGGTCTTTGTGTTACCCTTATGAATGGATTCTTTTCTTCCAGTGTACTTTCTAACTGGTAATGTTCGTTACAGGGGATCTTTCTAAAGGCCAGTCTCGCTCAAAACACTCAAAACCCTACGGTGACTTCCTGTTGCCCCAGGATAGACCCCACACTTGTTCCCTGGCTTACAAAATCTTGGGGGGGCGGTCTGGCCGGCCATCCCCTCCCCCCCTTTTCTCTTGCTCCCTGGGAGTCAGCTGCTGCACCTGCCCTCCCCGGGCCTGGGCCCTGCCCCGTTACCCCTGCATAGCCTTGAGTTCTGAGCTTAATGGAGACCTCCTAGGGGGAAGGGGACTCTTCAGATGAAGTCGGATTAAGTTGAGACAATCTTTTATGCTTTCATGTATGACAGTGGAATCGGGATTGCCTTGGTGACGATGTGCTCCACACCACCTTCCCACAAAACTCTTCTCCGGGAGGCAGGCCCCTGCCCGCCTTTTCTGCTCCTGATTCTCTGGCCCTAGCATCACGCCGACAGGCGCTAACTGTTGAGTGAGGGTGTGGATCCAGACAGCAGTTGTGTGTCCCCCACTTCAGGTCTGGAGCACCCGGACATTCAGGACTGAGGACCCCTGGGTGAAGGAAGACACCGCAAACTTCTCATTTGCCTGCCACGACTTTGAAGAAGCAGCCACCATATACTAGCCCCATGGCCGCGGACTGTCACTCCATGGGCTGTCATCCAGCCTTCAGCAGTGGCCTGTATGAAGATGGTGTGGCAATGCAGGTGATGACAGAGGTGAAGATCTCAGGATAAAAACATACAGAGCGATTTCGGCCGGGCTGGAAGCGCTCTGTAAACACTTGGTCGAATGAATGAACTAGGTATACAGCAGGCACGATGAGAAGTTGCAGTAGCATCAGGAGTGTTAAGGTGATGTGATTACTCTTTATTCCCTTACCTTCTGCCTTCTCAGTTGTCGACAGTGGAGTCAGGCAACTTGTATGATGAAAAAAAAATTACCTAAAATCGTGGTCAAGGCTTTTCTTCGATGGCACTGCACTCGGTGGCCACCAGAGGGCAGGTTTGGCCTACTGTCAGGGACCTCGACCAGCAGACCAAGATTTTTCTAAAAAGACTTGAATTTGGAGGTTTAGTTACTTGCCTGGGTGCCTTCCTGGTGACAGGAATCAATCCCATTTCCCCCTTAGCTAGATCTCAGCTCCCCAGATTGGAGACAAAAGTTTTTTGTTTTTCTTCTTTCGTGTGAAGAGCACAGCCTGTCCCACTGGGCCCCGCACCTTCTCTGAACCGACCATGTACTGAGGGCTGAGCCCCTCTGAGTGTCTTGGCTGCGAACAGGACTCAGTCCCTACCTTCATGGAGCTTGCCCCAGGCTTCCAATTCACACAGGAAAACTCAGGTCTGGAGAGATTCTAAACCTTGCAAAAAAAAAAAGTCAAGACCTTTTTTCAGGGGGTGCCTGGGTGGCTCAGTCGTTAAGCATCTGCCTTCGGCTCAGGTCATGATCTCAGGGTCCTCGGATTGTGCCCCGCATCAACAGGGAGCCTGCTTCTCCCTCTCCCGCTCCCCCTGCTTGTGCTCCCTCTCTCGCTGTGTCTCTCTCTGCCAAATAAATAAAATCTTAAAAAAAAAAAAAGACCTTGCTTTAGGAACCTGTGTTATTTTGTGTGTGTGTCCATTCAGAAAAGCGTGTGGTACTGACTTGTGACTGGGGTTTGTGGGCAGGTTCATTCATTTTCCCCAAATATGCACCCAGTGTCTTCTCTTGCACAGGTGCTGCTCCAGGTACTGGGGAAGCCGCAGACCCTGAGCTCAGGAGACTCCCAAGTTTGGCGGTGGGTGGTACTCAAGGTGAGGGTGGTGTGATAAGTGTTCCGAAGGGAAACAAGCAAGAGATAAGGGGGATTGACAGCGATGGGCTGGGGTACTGTTTCGTCCAAGGGGAACAGGGAAATCTCCGCTGAGGTTCATTTTGAGCAGAGATCTTAATAAAAGGAGGGAGCTAGACTAGTGCCATCTGGGAGAAGGCAGAGCAAAGGCCCGGAGGCCGGAGTGTGTTCAGGTGGGAGTGTGTGAGGTGCGGGTCCCGGGGTGGGGGTGAGGTCCCACAGATCCCCGGGGGCTATCCTAGATTCCCAGATTCTGCCTTTCACTCCGGCTGCGTTGCTGCGCTGAGAATAGTCTATTGAGCCACCAGGTGGCAGCAGGGAGACCGGCCATCCCCGAAAACCCACCCCGGTGGTGACTTTGCACCTGGTCTACTCTGTAAAGGCTTGCTGAATGGAACTGAGCTGTTCCCCCCAGAGCTTGCTTGACATGGTGACTTCCTGATCCCCTACAGAGAATTGAAAAATCACCGCAGGAGCAAAGCCGCTGAAGGAAAAACTACTCTGATTTTGGTGGTTGGGGTTAAAAGGAAGATCTATTTCTCTTCTCCAGCTGGAACCTCAGAGTTCTAAAGGGGGAAGGATCCTGGTCAGAAGCCCCTGGCCACACCCCAGATTGGACAGAGGAGTTCTCTGAAACCCCCAGTGGTCACGTGACTGATCCACGGTCACACGGTGGCTTGGCGGCCACCTGGGATTCCGGATTCTAGCCCTGCACGGTGTCTCTCTGCTTTGTTCTTTTTCTCAGGCTCTCAGATGGGCCCGTCTCTGTTCCCAGAGTACAAATCACCCCACCTCCAAGGTTCCTAAGGGCTGCCAGCGAGTGACTCTGGTACTTGCCGCGCTCGGCCAGGTCACGGCCAGCAAACTGAACCTTGCCTTGTTCTCCCAGGACCCCGAGCCAGCTCTGGTCCTTTCCCCACTTAGCAGGTGGTCTGGTTCTCACTCTCCATCCAGGGCGGAAACAGGTTCTGTCCATTACTGATGCTTTCACGCGATGCGGAGAAGAGGGAGAGCTTGCAGGATCTCTCAGAGTTACAAGTCCCCATGTCTTTGACCTAGAACTTCTGCCTCTAGGATGTATTCCAGAGAAACAGGTGGAGACTCATGTCCGCGGATCACTGCTCAGCATACTGAATTTTGAAATCACCACGTGTGAAATGCAGCCTGTGACTCCATGTCCTCCTGATCTTCTCCTTCTCTGACCTCCCCTTTTGGGTCTCTCCTGTGGGCCCCTCCTCTGCTACCTGAGCTCTAAATAGGGCTTTTTCTCCGCCACTTCCCTCCTCTGCATGCTATCTTTGTTTGACTCTAGGTTCCTTTGGACTCTCCCTGTTGGATCTTCAGTCCTGACTTCTCGGTGGCCCCAGCCCTATTCAACCAACTGCCCCCCTCTTTTTTTTTGGAAATATAATTCACATACCATAAAATTTGCTGTTTTAAAGTGCATGTGTCAGTGTTTTTTTAGTATATTCACAAGGTCGTGCAACTATAACCACGGTCTAATTCTGGAACATTTTTTTTAAGATTTTTATTTTATTATTTATTTGACAGAGAAAGATCACAAGTAGGCAGAGAGGCAGGCAGAGAGAGAGGGGGAAGCAGGCTCACCACTGAGCAGAGAGCCTGATGTGGGACTCGATCTCAGATCATGACCTGAGCCAAAGGCAGAGGCTTTAACCCACTGAGTCACCCAGGCGCCCCTAAAGTGTATTTATTTTTTAAATAATCTCTCCATCCCTCAGAGGGCTCGAACTTGACCCTGAGATCAAGAGTCGCATGTTCCTCCGACAGAGCCAGCGAGGTGCCCCTGTTTTCATTCTCATTACTGCTAAATCCCCCAAATTAGCAGTTTCATATAACGATTTTATTACAGTCAAAGATTCTTTGGGTCAGGAATTCACCTCCACATGATTGTTTTTACAACTTGACATTGTGGGGCACCTGGCTGGCTCAGTTGGAAGAGTGTGCACCTCTTGATCTGGGGGCAGGGGCATGAGTTCAAGTCCCATGTCGGGTGTAAAGATTACTTAAATAAATAAGTACCTTTAAAAAAAGTGCAGTAAGCACTTTTAACACCTCCAGCGTGTCCTTTTCAAGGCGTTTTGTTTTCATGGACATTCTTCCAGGCTTCAACAAATGTAGACGCAAACCCACCCTGCTGGCTTGCAACCACAATGATGTGTGCTCCAGAACGCCATAGACCAGACCTCAGGGGCGTCTGGGTGGCTCAGCTGCCTAAATGTCAGGGTCCCAATCTCAGAGTTCTGATCTCAGGGTTGGGAGTTTAAGCCCCGCTGGGCATGGAGCCTACTGAAAAAAAAATAATATTAATGAATTAATTAATTTTAAAAAAGAGTATCAGACCTCAACGTTACTTGTTAAAGTGCTTTATTATTTTTTTTTTAAGATTTTATTTATTTGACACAGAAAGAGAGAGAGATCACAAGTAGGCAGAGAGGCAGGGGGGAAGCAGGCTCCCTGCTGAGCAGAGAGCCCGATGCGGGGCTCAATCCCAGGACGCTGAGATCATGACCTGAGCCAAAGGTAGAGGCTTTAACCCACTGAGCCACCCAGGCACCCCTTTAAAGTGCTTTATCACGTAGCTTTTGTCTGCTCGCTCTTCCATGCCTTCCTCCTTGAGCAGAGACCTACTGTGCAGCACACGCTGTCTTACGTGGTGCTGGTGTTATGCACGCCGCTCAGTCCCTGTGGGGCAGGCAGTCACTTGAGCGTATGAAAGCACAGCCTCCCCCTTCACCTCAGGGCCCCTTTCGGACTCTCCCTCCGCCCCTCTGCCCTCCCTGCTCTGCGTCAGTTCCCAGCAGCTCGGCACTTCACTCTCCTGTGACCTTGATATCATTTGGCATCTTCTCTTCAAGGTCATGTATTAACATCTTTCAAAAGACCGGTTGCACAGAGCCCTGAGATGCCGAGCCCTTCCATCTTGCTGTCACGCCGGTCTCCCGTTCATGACGACATTCCCTCTCCTGTGACACATGTTCATTGAGGGGCTTTTGGTGGAGAAGCTACATGTCGAAGTCTGAAAGTATGATGATGTGGGGCACTCAGTTGCTTGCCCACGTTTCCTTCAGAGCCTCAGCCTAAGGGACCATTTTGGGATGTGGGGGTTTTCCATACAGTAGTGGGATGTGGGAGAGGGAGCTTTGTACTGATTTATTAGTCATTAAAAGTTTTTTTTTTAAATTGATTAGCTTTTTAAAACTCATCTCTACACCCAACGTGGGGCTCGAACTCATGACCCCGCGATCGAGAGACAGAGGCTCTGCTGACTGAGCCAGCCAAGTGCCTCTTAAGTTTATTAATACAAATTTTGTCTTACAAAAGGACTATGCGTTTATTTTGGAAAGTTTAGCAAATAGAGACAAGCAAGAAGGAGAAAAAAATCCACATATTCCCCAGATAAGCATCGTTACCGTACAGTAGACTTCCTCCCGAGTTTGACATTTTCTTGTATACACTCTGAAAACAGCAAAAACAGGATCACACCATAGATACTGACCTACAACCTGCTGTTTGTCACCCAATAAGAGCATGAACATCTTTTCACGTCATCACACATTTTACTACAACGTAGAGGTACTTAACTCCATCGGTCTGAGGGAGAGACTTCTGCAGGCTCCTGTTGGCAGCAGCCCCGGGACCTCAGGGGCAGGAGAGAAGAGAACCCCTCTTGGCTCTGTGCCCCCCACTCCTCTGGGCCACAGGCTCTGGCCCATCTCAGGATCACTGGACAGTGTGGCTCCTTGACCCTCTCCTGTCCTACAGCCCTGACCACCACACGTGGGCCTTGGGGTTTGAGTCTGTCATTCCCCACGGCCAAGCAGGCCCCTGAGGGGGCATCGGGGGAGGCCGGTCATGGAGCAGAGACCCCAGGCCCCCTGAGAGCTTCTGAGAGACGCTCCCGGCCCCCAGCCTTCTTCCTCCCTTTCTGCATTCTCCTGTGCCCTTCACATCCCATTACCAGGGGCCGGCCATCATTAGCGTCTAAAACCTCCGCCAGCAGGAGTTATGGGGCCTGGGGGCCTTTGTCTTCCAGCCACTTCACTGTGAGTGCCGTGGGCTGAAGGCCAAGGGCACAAAGGCCGAAGGCTCCCCTGCCTGAGCTGGGTGATGCTCCTCTGAAAGCCTCCGCCCTCCCCACGTTCATCTCCCAGCAGCTCCGTCTGGGACGCCTGCCTCTCCAGCCCAGTAGCCCGCAAACCGCCCCCTCTCAGCATCTCAGGCTTTTCAAAAGCAGAAGGAAGAGACGGAGATGTGACTACCCCCTTTTATTCTGACCTCCCTCCCCTACCCTCCCGCATTTAGGCCTGCGGAACGGAGGGGAGGCAGTGAGTGCCCAAGAGGAGGTCAGGGCTTTGTCAGGGAGAGACACCCCCTGGCTTCAGCTGAAAGGGCAGGGGCCCTTGACAACATTTGTTTCCTGTCAATGACGGGCTCAGGGCTCCTGTTCTCAAGGCCCGGCCACTAGCAGCCCTGGGGACTAGTTACCGCAGATCAGGGGTGGAGGTGGAGGGTCCGCGCTGCTCTGGGGTGGGGGGGCCGGGTGTGTGGGCGAAGCTGCCACAACGGGGCACAATGGGGACTCTTAAAGGATCCAGAGACCTTCCAGGGCAACATGGCAGCCCTTCCCTCCCCTTCAAGCTGGGTGTAATTTACCTGCCGTGAATGGTATGCTCGCTAAGTAGAGCCTTTGTGGGCGTCTGACAAATGCATGCACCTGTGTAAGCCACACCCCATTAGGACAGAGAATATTTTCCTGACTCCAGAAAGTTCCCTCAGCTCTCTTCCCAGGAGACCCTTCTTGCTGCGGCCAGGGGCAACCCTCAGGGGACTTCCTTCACCCTAGATGAATTTTGCCTGTTGGAGAACTTGATACAAACAGAACCTTCTGAATTCTTCCACCGCGTGACCCGTTTTTAGATGGATCCATGTTGTTGTATGCACCAGTAGTCTGTTCCTTTTCCAAGCAGTGTGCCCTCTAGGAATACATCACAATTTTTTTTTTTTTATCAGTTTTCTTCCACAATCATCCCCTTCCCATTTTTTCTTGTTTCACATTTTTTAATCCTTCCCTCCCTCCCTCCCTCCCTCCCTCCCTTTTTTAGTAGGCTCTGGGCCCAGCTTGGAGCCCAATGCAGAGCTTGAACTCATGACCTTGAAATCAAGACCTGAACTGAGATCAAGAGTCTGATGCTTAACGTTCGGAACCCCCCAAGCACCCCCACCTGTGTTTATTTATACAGCACTGAACTGGGTTTTTTTAAACCTATCTAAACATATTTTTTGCTTATAGATGATTCAAGTCCATTTACGTATGTGAATATGCTTTTTGGGTCCCGGTTTGTCCTATTGCTTTATATTTCACACGTTACATTTGTACCTACCACAGATCATACATAACAAATAGGATTTTTCCCTAGATGGACTGTTTTCTTTCTCATTCTGTGGTATTTGGAAGGTATATTTTATTGTGCCAGGGAGACCACTAATGAACACTTTCATTACATGACACCTTCAGTTATCTCCTTATTTAGAGATTTAGAGATTGTGTCTTGGTTTCCCAGTAGGAGCCATATTGACGTTGGCCATGAACTACTTCTTTTCCTCTCTTGCCCACTAGTTTGCTGCCCAGGATTTTATCTCTGTAAAAGGAAATAAACACCTGTTACTTGATTTTTCAGTTTCAAGAGTATTGTTTTTCACCTGACAGTCCGAGACCTTAGTCTATTTTATGCTTATTGCCTTCCTTCCTCTCCCATTTGTAGTTAGTTGAGTTATTTCTACATGGTCAGAGCTTACGGCCCATTCTTACAACTTTGCCTCCCTTTGCCAATCTTTCAGTCCTTGTGCTTGGGTTATTTACATTTAATATTCACCCTTCCAGACTTATGCTGAAGCTTCAGAACCCTCTGCAGCTCTTCATTCATTGTCTGGGGTCTTTCCATCTGAAGAAGACTTTAGGGCAGCTGGGTTGTGGACATTGGGAGGTTATGTGCTATGGTGAGTGCTGCGAAATGTGTAAGCCTGATGATTCACAGACCTGTACCCCTGGGACAAATAATACATCATATGTTAATAAAAAAATAAAATAATAAAATTTAAAAAAGAAGAGTTTAGGGCAAGACGAGATCCTTGGCTCACATTTTTCCATGGGAATGTCGCTTCAATGAAATATTGACATTAACTTTTATTTATTGATAATTAATTGATTAATTAACTGATAATCAGTCTTGCAGCCCCTGTCTTTTCTCTTTTCTTATGTCGAAAGATTCAATACAAGCCTTTCCCTGTGGCCAAAGTCTTTGTCTCTTAAAAAATCACCCCCTTTTAAATAAAGTATTATGGAGATATAATTCACATGCTATACAAGTCATTCATTTAAAGTGTTCAGTAAAATGGTTTTTATTATCTTCACAGTGCTGTGCCACATCATCACAGTTTTGTTTATTTTATTTTAATTTTTTTCAAAGATTTTATTTATTTATTTATTTGAGAGAAAGAGAACACGGGCAGGGGGAAGAGAAAAGGGAGAGGGAGACTCCCCACTGAGCCAGGAGGCCCACGTGGGACTCAATCGCAGGACCCTGAGATCATGACCTGACCCAAAGGCTGACGCTTAACAGACTGAGCCACCCAGGCGCCCCACAACACAATTTTAGAAGATTTCCTTCACTCTAAAAAGAACCCCTATGCCCATGAGCAGTTATTCTCCATTTTCCCCAATACCTCCAGGCCTAGGCAACCGCTAGGCTACTTTCTGCCTGAATGGATTTGCCTTGTTCTGGACATTGCACATACATGGAATCACACAGTATGTGGCCTTTCATGTCTGCCTTTCGATTAGCAAATGCTTTAAATACTGGTCTGTGTTGTAGCATCCATCAGTTCTTCATTTCTTTTTTTGTTTTTTAAAGATTTTTATTTATTTATTTGACACAGAGAGAGAGATCACAAGTAGGCAGAGAGAGAAGGGGAAGCAGGCTCCCCGCTGAGCAGAGAGCCCGAGGACCCTGAGATCGTGACCTGAGCCGAAGGCAGAGGCTTAACCACTGAGCCACTCAGGTGCCCTCTTCATTTCTTTTTATTGCCTAATAATAGCCTATTGTACAGGATACACCACATTTGGTTTAGCCATTCATCAGTGGATGGACATTGGCGTTGTTTCCACTTTTTGGCTATTCTGAATTATGCTGCTCTGGACATCCCTATAACTTCGGGGGGGTGTGCCTGGGAGGGGGATTGCTGAGTCATATGGTGACTCTGTGTTTGACTTTCTGTGGAGCTGCAAACTATTTACCGTTATTTTACATTCCCACCAGCAGCAGAACTCCCTTTGAAAAGCAAATATTCTGTGAGATCTTGTTTACTATCTTGAAATGAAATTCACAGGTAAGATAACCTGCCCACACCCACCACATATAGAAAAAATTTCAGGATAAAGACCTAACTGTAATATAAAGGAGAAATAAAAGGGACATAAGTGATGCGTTTTTGATAAACTTAGTTTTTTAAAAGAAGGATTTTATTTATTTATGAGAGAGAGAAATTGAGAGCATGGGAAGTGGCAGAGGGAGAGGGAGAAGCAGACTCCCTGCTGAACAGGGAGCCCCAATGTGGGATTCCATTCCAAGACCCCTGCGATCATGACCTGAGCAGAAGGCAGACCCTCAACGGACTGAGCCACCTAGACCCCACGGATGCATTTTTTTTTTTAAATGTGACTTTGGAGTCAGAAGACGGGCCTTCTTGGGTGACTTAGAAAGGGGCCCTGGAGGTAGCTCCCTCAGAGGGTTCTGCCAAGAGCTCCAGCCCCCGCCCCCCTGCCGGCTGCTGGCCTCTCAAGCGACTGGGTGGGTGGGGGTGCTCTGAAGGGCATCACTTCTAGTTGGTAAAAACCAAATCAAACTCCTAGAAGCCCTTGCTCAGTTCGCCTCTAGCTCCCCGCACTGTGTGCAAGGCCGGGTTCCGCGCATGTGCAGAGTTCCTGGCGCGGGCGCTCAGAGCGGTGGCAGACAGGTCACCGTGCACCCGCCCTGCCCAGGCCTGGCGTCACTCTCCCGGGGCAATGGGACTTGAGGGCACGGCGTGGGCTCTCGGGGCCTCCATTCCTTTGAGCAGGGCACAAAATAGAAGATGGGCCCCAATGGGTGGGGCTCCGAGATAGGGACTGAGCTGAGTGCCCATAAAAAGGCCACTTCAGGCGCCCTCTACAGCAGCCATTGTTGCATCTGGAGGAAGGAGGACAATTCCAGAGCTTCTGAATGCCTCTCCTGTGATGCACTAATGGATGTACATTATCCGTGTCCTTCCTGGCCCCCAAGTCACTCTCCTGACTTCAACTCCTGGCTAGAGAACTCTTCATTCTTCTGGAAAAGCATCTGTCCTGACTGAAGCCTCACAAAGGCATTTTCCCACAAAAGGGCCATTATGACCATCCCTGCATCAGAGTGGTGGCTGCTGGCATCTGGGCTCTGTCTGGAACTGGGAGCAGCAGGGACTTCACGCAGGAGGGCCCAGTGTGTCCTTAACGTCTGTGGCATCGCCAGCAAGACCCCGACCTCCAGGAAGCTCACTTGGATTGCACAGGAACAAGCCCTCAGTTTGAAGAAAGGGATTAAGACAAGGGAGTGGACGAAAGAACACACACATGGTTCTATGTGGCCATGTACCTACATACAAAGGGTGTGACTTTCCTTTTTTTTCTTTTTCTTTTTTAAATTTTATTTATTTTTTTAAAGTGTTGAGTTCAAGCTCAACACGGGGCTTGACCTCATGACCCTGAGATCAAGACCTGAGCTGAGATCAAGAGTCGGACGCTTGACCGACTGAGCCACCCAGGTGCCCCAGAGTGGGTGACATTTCTAGCGTGGGACAGTAAGTGTGAATTCACAGGCCTCTGTCCCCACTCCCTGTCACACAGAAATTGGCCCCGTGTGGAGATGCAGTTGCAGGGGGCTCTTTACTGGGGCTGGCCCCCCAGAGGCCACCTGGACGCCTCAGGTAGCTGCCTGCAGGGCTCTACCTGGTACAAGAGAAGGAAATCCGCCAGGCCACCCCCTGGCTTCCTTTGGGATTTAGGGAGGGGAGAACAGAGATCTGACTGGCCCACCGAGGGGACTGGAGCAGAAATTTCGAGAAAAACAGGAAGAGCAGGAGAGAGGCCTATGAGGAGGAGGAACAGAGCTTTGCTCCTTAGCCCAGCGGGCTCCGCTATCCCCATTCTAGACCATATTCTAGAAAACTAGCTATTTGGGGGGCGCCTGTGTGACTCAGTGATTAAGCGTCAGCCTTCGGCTCATGTCATGATCCCAGGGTCCTGGGATCGAGCCCCGTATCCGACTCCCTGCTCAACAGGGAGCCTGCTTCTCCCTCTCCCACTCCCCTGCTTATGTTCCTGCTTGCTCTCTCTCTGTCAAATAAATAAATAAAATCTTAAAAAAAAACCAACTAGCTATTTTTACCACCAGGTTTGACTTTACATATGATCTTAAAACCACAGAACCTCAGGGCTGGGTAGTATCGAGGGTCCATCTACTCCACAAGCCCTCCCCGCCACTGTTCAGAGGGGACAGCCCCCAGGGGTGGTGCGGGCCCCGGTGTCAAGGCCTCCAGCAGCAGAGCTGGGCCTGGACCCCTGCCCCAGCTTCTTCCTTCACTCTTGACTCTGCTTTGGACCCTGAGAGGGCTGCAAACCGATTCCTGGGAAGGGGCTGGACTCTGGCTCCCGGAACCCCTCTGGCCTTTCCTCTGTCTGCCCCGCCTCCCCCCTCCTCCCACCCCCCATCCTGATGGAGGCCCAGGCTGCTGCACTAATGCACGCATTAGTGGATAAAAGCAGTCTCAAGGGTCTCTTCAGGAGGCCCCTTCGGCTGTAATAAAGCAAATTAAAACCCCATTCAAAGGTCAATTGAAATCGCTTTCATTCCAATTCTCTGCACAAATTGATTCCTCTTTGCCCTTGGGGTCAAACTGAAGGCCAGCCGAGTGGGCCAGCTGCAAGGGGCTGTGGCTGGGCGGGTGTGGGGGACAGGGCATAAAGGGGGGCACGGGACCCTCCCCCTCTCCCTGGGCCATCAGGGCACCGGGGACCTTCTCCTTTACTGTACTCCAGACCTCAGGGTCCCTTCTTCGAGGTTGGCTCTATGTCTGCCCCCCAACCCCCATCAAGTTCCCCTCGGAGGAATACTTTTTTTTTTTTTTTTTAATTTGACAGAGAGAAACACAGCGAGAGAGGGAACACAAGCAGAGGGAATGGTAGCGGGAGAAGCAGGCTCCCTGCCGAGCAGAGAGCCCGATGCGGGGGCCGATCCCAGGACTCTGGGATCTGACCTGGGCCGAAGGCAGACACTTAACGACTGAGCCACCCAGGCGCCCCCCCCCCTCGGAGGAATTCTTAATTAGTGTTTCCCTTGGCAAGAATCTACTGATAGTTAGAATTTCTCACACTGGCTCAGGAGTCTTACAAGAATCCTCCTAAGTAAGCACTGTGAGATGGGGCTTTGAATGTCCCCAGGGAAGCTAAGAGAAGTGACTTGCTCAAGGTCGCAGAGCTCATGGTTTCCTCCTCTAAATGTATGAGCCTTTCAGTCTTCCCCTGTATCTCTGAACGGCCCTGCGGACTAACTATCTGCTTAAACAAGAATGTGGAACCTTCTTTAAACCCTCCCTTTGAGAAATAAATAAATGCATACATACCTACATACATACACACCCTCCCTTTGCTTCACTCCCACATCTGCTCCAAGTCCCCTTGATTCTGACTCTAAAAAGAAGCTGTTGGTTTGTTTGCTCTCAGACTGATTCTGCAGACGACA